>OZ034970.1:21374934-22574934 GCA_964030785.1 Siderastrea siderea | reverse complement strand
ATTACACGGATTTTTATCGATAGAACCGTCTTTGGCTCCTCGTTGTTACACTATACCCAAATTTTGGGCATAGGTTAACCATGGCACTTTACAAACCTCTCAGATAGTTATTTTATACACGAGTAGCCTCAAATGTGATAACCACACACAACTAAACTGATCTGTTTAATACACGGGCTGATTATACGGATTTTTATTGATAGAACACAACTAAACTGATCTGTTTAACACACGGCCTTATTACACGGACTTTTATCGATAGAACACAACTATACTGCTCTGTTTAAGACACGGCCTTATTACACGGATTTTTATCGATAGAACACAACTAAACTGCTCTGTTTAATACATGGCCTTATTACACGGATTTTTTTCGATAGAACCGTCTTTGGCTCCTCGTGGTTACCCTATACCCAAATTTTGGGCATAGGTTAACCATGGCGCTTTACAAACCTCTCAGATAGTTATTCTACACACGAATAGCCTCAAATACGATAACCACACACAGCTAAACTGATCTGTTTGATACACGTGCTGATTATACGGATTTTTCACGATAACACTGCCTTTGGCTCATCGTGGTTACCCTATACCCAAATTTTGGGCATAGGTTAACCATGGCACTTTACAAACCTCTCAGATAGTTATTTTATATGCGAGTAGCCTCAAATGCAATGACCACACACAACTAAACTGATCTGTTTAATACACGGCCCGCTTATTACACGGATTTTTATCGATAGAACCGTCTTTGGCTCCTCGTTGTTACACTATACCCAAATTTTGGGCATAGGTTAACCATGGCACTTTACAAACCTCTCAGTTATTTTATACACGAGTAGCCTCAAATGCAATAACCACACACAACTAAACTGATCTGTTTAATATACGGATTTTTATCGATAGAACCGTCTTTGGCTCCTCGTTGTTACACTATACCCAAATTTTGGGCATAGGTTAACCATGGCACTTTACAAACCTCTCAGATAGTTATTTTATACACGAGTCGCCTCAAATGCGATAACCACACACAACTAAACTGATCTGTTTAATACACGGGCTGATTATACGGATTTTTATTGATAGAACACAACTAAACTGATCTGTTTAACACACGGCCTTATTACACGGACTTTTATCGATAGAACACAACTATACTGCTCTGTTTAAGACACGGCCTTATTACACGGATTTTTATCGATAGAACACAACTAAACTGCTCTGTTTAATACACGGCCTTATTACACGGATTTTTTTCGATAGAACCGTCTTTGGCTCCTCGTGGTTACCCTATACCCAAATTTTGGGCATTAACCATGGCGCTTTACAAACCTCTCAGATAGTTATTCTATACACGAGTAGCCTCAAATACGATAACCACACACAACTAAACTGACCTGTTTGATACACGTGCTGATTATACGGATTTCACGATAACACTGCCTTTGGCTCATCGTGGTTACCCTATACCCAAATTTTGGGCATAGGTTAACCATGGCGCTTTACAAACCTCTCAGATAGTTATTTTATACACGAGTAGCCTCAAATGCGATAACCACACACAACTAAACTGATCTGTTTGATACACGTGCTGATTATACGGATTTCACGATAACACTGCCTTTGGCTCATCGTGGTTACCCTATACCCAAAGTTTGGGCATAGGTTAACCATGGCGCTTTACAAACCTCTCAGATAGTTATTTTATACGCGAGTAGCCTCAAATGCAATAACCACGCACAGCTAAACTGATCTGTTTAGTACACGGGCTGATTACACGGATTTTTCTCGAAAGAACCGTCTTTGGCTCCTTGTGGTTACCCTATACCCAAATTTTGGGCATAGGTTAACCATGGCACGTTTTAAACCTCTGGGACAGTTACTCTGTACTTAAATAGACTCAAATCTAATAACCACACACAACTAAACTAATTTTTTTATTACACGGGCTAATTACACGTAATTTCCTTCAAAAAACGTTCTTCGGGTAATTTGGTGATCCAATACCCATATTTTGGGCATAGGTTAACCATAGCAGTTTGTAAACCTCTAGGACAGTTACTCTGTACTTAATTAGACTCAAATTAATTACAGCACACAACTAAACTGATTTTCTTATTACTCGGTTTGATTACACGTAATTTCCTTCACAAAAAGGTCTTTGTTTCCTTGTGGTTAACCTATACCCAAATTTTGGGCATAGGTTAACCATAGCAGTTTGTAAACCTCGGGGACAGTTACTCTGTAAATAAATAGACTAAAATAGGATAACCACACACAACTAAACTGATTTTTCAACTACACGGGCTGATTGCACGTAATTTTTTTCACAAAACGGTCTTTGGCTACTCCTGGTTAAGCTATACCCAAATTTTGGGCATAGGTCAACCATAGCACTTTTTAAACCCTTGGGACAGTGACTCTGTACTTAACTAGACTCAAATGGGATAACCACACACAACTAAACTGCCTTCTTAGTGCACGGTCTCATTACACGAACTTTCCTTCACAAAACTGTCGTTGGTGCCTCATGGTTAACCTATACCCAAATTTTGGGCATAGCGTAACCATAGGTTTATAAGTGTCAATACACGTAACGCTTACTACAGGGATTTATACTCCTAAAACTGTCCTTATATCAAACCATCGCAGTTAATGATATAAACTGAAGCGGGTGATAAAAGAAAGCTGGAAAAATAATCGAGACTCGAAGGTGCAGCGATATAACCAACTGACCTATAAGCCAGCTGGAAGCTGGTCATTTGTGAATTCGTATAAATCCCGTAGCTGGAGAATGAATGGAGGTGAATAAATGAAATGCTCATAGATGTGAACTGCAGATTGAATATAAAATGACGACGACCATCGCAGTATTTGATACCACTAACTGCGACGTGGCCGTCAATATTTCATATTGCTGTCCACAGTTCACAAAAATGAGCATTCACATAGACTTTCGTTATTTAGGTGAACTGTTAATAAGCTCTCCCAAGTGTTTGTACGTCACACTTTTTCATAAAAGATGTGTGCACGATAGTAATTGAGGCCTTCCACCTTCATGATGACTTGAAGCATTGCCTGAAAGAAATAATTGCAATATTAATTGTATTTAGGATATTTCCTTCCCTGCACTTGACTTGCTTAAATATTCTTAACTACTGTGGCACTTTACAGTTTTCCCTAACTAAGACGTTATCGGGTGGGGAGATATCCTGACTGTAATACAAGAACTCCCTTTTAACGTGTGAAATGGTTACTTTTTAAAATCACTATCAATGATATCTTTATAAAGCAATTTCTTTTAACAATGTTTAAAACACGTAACAAAAATATTACGGAACAAAGAAACCTTAAAAATAACACAGTAACACAATATTCATATATTAATTGTGGACAATATAATGTTAGCTGATTACTTACAGCGACGGAAAAGAAAAGTTTACATATATGATAATGACTGTTAAATTGTTACAGTTACTGTTCCAAAAGGGCATGTGGATATTATTTCCGTTTTCCTGTCAAATCCCATTGCAAAGTTTAAAGGTGCAAGAATCCAACTACTATAAGAAGCATTTTATCATTCGCAGCTGCCTAGTGCCTCAAATCGCCGCTTAATTCCTAGTGTACAAAATAGGCAAACACAAGTTCCTATTTCCCCCTCTCTCTTTCTCTGTACACGGCGTAAGTCGGCAAAAGGAAGCATGAACTGTAGCAAGGACACGCCGAGAGACTTATTTACTGTTTAGTGCATAGTGCAAGCCTCGCTGATAACGTAAGCGACATCATCTCTCTCTTTAGGTTATTGTATGGCTTAATGTACCTCTGGAAGCAAGACGTCAGATAGGAATTGATTGAATTTCAGCGGACCACTGAATGACAGTGCACACTCACTAAGGATCTTCTTGCCATAGTCAAACAATTGATCAACCTGTGAAAACAACAAGAAGTAAACAAATGCAAGCAAATTAAGTCATACAGTATCAAATTAAATCGCTTGTAAATTCAAACATATGCCTTAAAGGACGTGAAGAGCCTTAAGTAGCAGTACAAATGCAAAATGAATTAAATAACGCTCTCATCTTACAACATTAGCCTCTAGTGGACCCATTGCTAGCTTGCGAAAATGTTGCCGTTGCTGTGCCAATTTGCCGGGGTTGAGAAACAGAGCATTTCTCAATGACAGCTTCCGTGCTCCATATAAGTTACGTGCCAAGTTCTAAAGGAAAAGTAAATTAATAATTGTGAATTATTGAAGGGTTGTAACATTTAATTTAATAAAAATGGATTGGGTGCATGCGTCGGCTAGTGGTTTGCAATTTGCACAGGACATAAATTCCATTACATACCTTCATATTGGTCTTCGTTAGAACAAGAGACTGAATTGTTTTAATGTTGCTGTACACAGCCCTGGTGGAAATAAATGCATTTTGGTCAATATCTTTTCCAGGCATGCAATGTTCTTTTGTTTTACTTGCTTTTGAGTTTTAACAACAATCCCATTTTGGTTTTGAAATGTGCATGAAGTGTCAATATTAACAGTTAACAGTTACACTATTATACTGTCATCACCATCCTCGTAATCGCTATCATCGTCACCACCATTATTGTCATCATCATCAGTCATCATCATCAGCATCATCGTCACCATCATCATCATCATCATCATCATCATCGTCCTGAACCTTTATGTGCCCAGTGCTAGTGGGCTGCTTCTGGCTAGCTGTATTTCAGCACAACTCTTCCCTCATTTATTTTGGAATAGTAACACATATGGGTTGGTGTACCAGTGACTCTGGTGGCAGCTTCTATGAGGGTTTGGTAAATCAGAGGTTGCCTAAACCATACCTGTATAGCTATGAGTTGAATCTCTATCAGGGTGTCCTTCCCCTTGCCACAAAGTTTATGTTATTTAAAGGCGTCGGAAACCCGCCTCACGCCATTGCCGCTCAGTTACACAGATGTATTAAGGATGGTGCTTCCTTTTGTTACTGCGCATACGTTATTCTGTGCATCTTGGGTCTGGTTAGAGATATTCGAGTTTCTTAAGGAATTCGCCTACTAATACAAAGGTATTTTTGCACGGAATATGACAATGTGGAAAAAGCAGATCACGGCAAGGGCTATCAGAATTTAAAAACAAAATTGGGGTTAACCACTTCTATATTAGGAGGCACTGTCCTTAAAAACACAAGTGCATCCGGGGTCACGTCGTGGACGTGCGCATCTGACTTGCTGGCAGAGCCTAAGAATGGCGGGCATTTCCCAGCATTAAACAAGGAATACATTGTGGTGTCAGCACTCCTAACTGGGACCCTTTACCAGCCTTTCGACCCCACTATCACCTGTCACCACCCCCCCCCCCCAAAAAAAAAAATTAAGTACAAACATGAGGGGTTTTTTGTATTTAAGCTCAGTCACCCTTATGAAAAGAACGACAGTGTGGTAACTGTGTATATCTTTCTGTATATCTCAAGAGGAAGAAAAAAGTTCCAGCTGGCTGTCTATAAATATGTAAGTCCGAGAACATGACAAGTCCATTAATATGGTAACATAATTATAATGTACTCTTTCACAGGTTTTTGTGACAGTTCTTTTTGATACATACCTGTCCTTGCTCTTTACCCGCCTTGTGTTATTAGGTAGAACTTGACAACCACAGTCAAGATTAGATCGCCGAAACTGCCTTAAGGTAACTCCCAGGCAGCTGCAGTGATACCACTCATCACACAGAGGGCACTGTACCATCTCCTTCCTGGCCTCATCCCACTTGACATCCTGGTTTAATCCCAGCCCAAAGAGACAAAGATCATTTTTAACACACCCACACCTCCAAGGTAGGAGAGGGAGGATGTGGTTAAAACGATCCTCTCCAATTGTAGCAGGCACCCACAGAATATTCAGTGGTTTGCCCACAGTGGAGTTGCCATCACCTCTCAAGTGCATTGGAGCAATAGGACCATTGTAATGATCCGCACCTACTTTTCGACAGAACTGGCGAATTTCCCTCTGCAAAAACTCAGCAGCCATCATCAACTGAAACAAACCTAAACAAACAATAACATTAAAACACTATGGGTGAACACAGATAATATTTTGAGTTTCTTTTAAATAAAACACAAATATTACGGTCTAAAATATGTACTCCCAGATGGTCACTACTCAGCTTTGTGTTTAGAAACAACTCTTTATCTTACATTACTATCCTTTGAGAGCATTTAAAGTGCCATTTTCGTTTAGCCATGAAAATTGCATGTAAGTGTAAAATGATCAATATTTCAATTTCATCTCCACTGAAACAGGACATAAGGTGCACATAATTATAATAATTAACACTGATTTGGTTGGTCAATTTATCATTCTCTTAAATATTCATAATACTGTTATTCCTCCAAAAAATACTCGTCCAATCAGTGTCCTTATTGTTCCTAATAGGGAATAAGTGGCCATGTTAGATAAATAAACTTATATCAACCTCTACCTGAATAGGGATACAATATTAATGGTTATTAATGAGGACTTGAAATATTTGAAGAATTTAACAAACCTTTCTAGGTCAGTGGGTAGTCTTAAGGAAGGGAAAATCTGTACCCATTGTTAAGATATGCATTGCACATTTTCTCTCTCATGAATTATTCATAAATTTATAATACTTTAAATAGCACTTTGGACAAAACAAACCTGAGCATGTTGTGCACCATGAGTACATCAACATCTGATTCAAAATCTAATTCAACTAAGTAAGTCTTTAATATGAATTTAAGAAGTAAGATTACCAGAATCTGTAAAATTGTGAAGGGTTTCCTTAATCTCCTCCTCTATCACACCCCTGACAATATCAGTTGGAGACTGTAAGCCCTGCAATGACCTAATAACTCGGTCACTGCTGGCCACAGTGCTTGCCCACTGTAAAGCACTGTCACTGTCATTAAGTTCCATAGCAATCTGAGTGACAAGAATATTACAAAAAGAGCAAGTAATAAATAACCATTTAATTTTTCAGGCAATCAGATCAGTTCTGTGTTGGTGAAATCACGGCAGCTAAAAAATAGTTATAATTTTGCAATCCCATTCCAGCAGTTTAAAACATTGGAATTTATTTCTGTTATCTTGTTTTCAAATCAACTTGTTGGCCAAGTTGACACACAAACGAAGAAGTCGAGTTGAAGTTTGCAATAATTGCATTTGAAGTTCACAATGGAAGAGTTACGAATGTACAATGTACATACCTGTTTGGTGAAAGCTGTAAGGTGACAAAGCGTTTCTATTACAGCACCCAGCCGCAACTGATTCTGGCAGTGCTCATCCCCTTCCAAAATGATTGACAAACTACACCACAGGCAGTTGCCAAATCCTGAAGATTCAAATGGCTCCAAGCCATCTGCTTCAGCAGGTACATAATTGAGGTACCTAAAAATTGTTGGAAAATATTATTAGTCATTTCTGTGAACTTCAATGCATGATATCTACAATAAACCTATTTATGAGGTACCCCATGTGTACCTTGAGATGTGGAATTTTTCTAAATACTTAACAGGATAAGTTAGTGGCGATTGTAACTGGGAAGTTACATAATTTGTTAAAAATGCAATTGGGTTAAGAGTCAAGGTTTGGTAAGAAAGAGATTACTATAATGCAAAAAATGGGATTGGGGGAATAATTTTGATTGGATAAAATAAGGCAGCTGGCTTACTAGCTGTAGAACATGCAATGATAACTAATCAGACATTGATATGTAACATTAGCAGTATTGTTGTGTATGAACCATAAATGTTTATGGATTACAACAATAGATAACAACAAGAATATTCTGAGGGTGAGAGTTGGTGCACCAATGGTGGCTGTTTAGGCAGTATCTGGTGCTGACACTGGATAGATGAGACTGGATAGGTTCTCTCTATTAAGTAGACATCTACCCCCTTCCCCCCTAGCCTCCTCCCTCTGCCAGCTGCTCCTAATGAAGCTCATGGTAGTTTCCCAGTGACCTGCATGAGGTAAGTCAATTGTGTTTAAAAGAAAACCAACATCAAAAGTAATAAAAATAACAAACATGAGGAAAGGATAGCCCCTTCAACTGACTGTTAATACATTGTAACAATATTACAATAATGGTGTCATATCAATTACACTTCATCATACACATACCCCTCAGGAACCCTTTTTAAGCCGTCGTAGTCGTGAATGAAGGAAGGAGCCGGTTCGTATAGGTGGGGATAAATAAGGATGGAGATGTTTTTGAGAAAATCGAGGGGAAAATGCTTCAGATGTGACAGAAGCACACCACACTTCCTTTCTGACAGCTTGGAATAGCACTCATCCTACATATATGTATAAATAAGGTATGATTAATGTGCACATAAGTGACATAATAAGTTGAAGGCATTACAGCAACTATTACATATAACTGTATACTATGTGAACTTAATTATGAGGATAAAAATTAGTCTTTTCCAGATCTTTATGTTGTTGTCACAAAATGCCTAAAACTCGGCAATCAGCAATCAAATTAATTTTAACTTAACTAATTTCACTCTTCTCTCTTCAGTCGTGTCTCCGTGAAGCTTTGTTTATATTGCTACAGTAATATATGTTTTAGTTATTATGATATAGAATTAATTGCAAAGCAAAATTATTCAAAACTAAAGTTTGATGAAATTTTTTTTGCGTAATGGTTCATTTAGTTTTCCGTGGTACTGCCATAAGTAGTCTGGAACAAAGGAAAATCATTTCCTTAAATAAAGTGATTTTGATTTGAAATTAATTTTGAACTAAAATACATACATCTTCGCTCAACACTTCCGTGATCTGAATGAGATCATATTTTCTATCTTCCGGACAGGTTTGTCTCACCAGAAGCCATAATTCAGAGACGTAAACACTCTCCACTCCAAACTTGTCAGCAACTAGACAGTCAATAGACTGTCGTAGTTGCTGGTGATCCTGGTGTTGTTGTAGTGAATGTTGGCTTGCTGGACCTGATCCTGTTGGGCCTGTTGCACTGTCAGAATTGGTTGTTGTTGTTGTTGTTGGTGGTGGTGGTGGTGGTGGTGTTGCATTGGAAGTGGTAATTACTGTGGTTGTTGTTGGATTAAAAGACATAGTTGCTGTTGTGGCTGTTGTTGTAACACTAGTTAACATTGCTGATATGGCTGTTACTCTTGCTACAGCTGTTTGCTGCATGTGATTGCCATAAGAATTCATTATAGCAATCAATTCGTTCATTTTCAAAGCCTTTTTCCCAGCATTGTTGGGATCAAGATATGGGACTTCAGCTGGCCACCACAAAGGTTGGTAATTAATTTGGCCTCATACAAAGTCTTTGGAGTTTCCTATTGAGAGATTTCAGTTTTTTTCATGTATTTAGTACACAAATTTAATAACATTACTTTAAATTACATGCATTTATTATCCAACTGTATAAGTTATTGTACAAAAAGTGTGCGAAACAAGTACAAATATCCCACGATATTGTACAGTTGGTTATTGTACAGTTGGTTATTGAACAGTACTATGTGTGCACTCATCTTGTACACCTGAAGTATCACCATATATTTTTACTCGTTTGTATTTTGACTCGCCCTGCCGGCTCGTCAAAATACAGCACAACTCGTAACAATATATGGCGATACTTCACACCGAAACATCTCAAAAGATATATGTAATCTTTGTGAAGTGTTCAGATGGAAAATGTAAGATGAACATGCCTAGGTAAAAATTCATGCAAACTTCACACGTAGTAGCTATAAGGTTTGCATTATTTTATAAATCAGTGAGTGAATTAATTCAGTTAACTTCATGCAGTAATTTGCCCATTTGTCTGAGTGACCACAGCTTAAAACAGATAATTCAGCTCTTAATTATGACAATTAGCAGCCAAATGGCCGTTTCCACCATAAATTCTTGAATCAGCTAAGGTAGCTGTGCAGTATCTCTCTGTGATAAACAACTACCCTAGTAAGCATAACCAACATTCCTGATCCCAAAGGTGTATTTACTACTTGAGTTAGTAAACTGTATGTTACAGTCACTGACTACAAAATCATCATTTAAAAGAGAACATATATTTTGTACTTTTTAATTATCAACTTACCACTCTTAACAGCTGAGACAACAAGTGCCCTTAAATCGTCAACAGCTGTGTAGTCCGAGTAGTCAGCTAGAATTGGAGTTACTGTATTGTTGGATTCCACATCTTCTCGCTGGCTACCAGACCCTGATATGACAAGTACTCAAAATTGTTTAGAATTAAACTTAAATGTCAAATATAATAAACAAGATATGATACAAGGTATGTTAAAACTTACTTTCTTCACATCTCTGTGTGAAAGATGCCACAATACTTTGCCGAAAAGCCCTTCGTACTTCTTGATTATTAACGAAGGACAAAAAAGGAGATTCTAACTCTCTAGGACCTACAAATTAAACACAGTTGTATCTCAGTTTAAAATACAGATTTATATCAAGACTTAGTACTTGAATGCCTTCTCAACATTGAACCTGGTCTAATTTTTTGTTTTGTTTTGTTTTGTTTTTAACCTAAGTTTAAAAAATCTAGCATGGATTGCCTGGTGGCTTTTGGGCATTCTAGGGTATAACAGCTAATTGAACATGAAAAAAAATCATGTATAACATTAACAACAACAACAACAACAATATTAATAATGATAATGATGATGATGATGATGATGATGATGATGATGATGATGATGTTGATGATGTTGAGGATGATGATGATGATGATGATGATGATGATGATGATGATGATGATGATGATGATGATGATGATGATAACAACAACAGCAGATATTCACAAGAATAATTATACTGAGGTCATGATAAGTTACATGTAGCTTGCATCTAACAAGCAATGATGAGTGAAACAACCATTAAGACAATTTGCAAGACCTTGCTGATTTGATGACCATGGAAGAAGCATTCACTGGCCATATTTGTTGGATAAAGCCACTAATTAAGTCAATACAAACTCTAGAAAATTATATTTTACACAGGATCTCCAAAATTTGAAGGTACCTACTTTGTTTATTTACAAAGTGCATGTTATTTATGACATCACTTACAGGAAAAGGAAGGTTCCCCGTTTTTCAAACAAATAAGTACTGAGGGCATCCTTGTCCGTTCATACCATTCGTTTATCTGATAAACATAATTAAAAGCAGTACATTACACATAAAGAGGGAAATGTAAATCCACAGACCTTACATTGTGAGTGCTAATATCAATTGTTATCAATTGTTACATTTGATGTACATGGACTATTGTGTGTGGGTGCATATTGAGACAAATCAAAACATATTAAAAATTGATTATGCAACTAACTAATTATCAAGAAAAGTCACTATCATGTAACGCACCTTTCTGTCGAGAGAAGAGCGAGTTCGATAGTCAACCTTTGCTCTGTCCCGACGACTGCTAATAAATTGAAGCTGCAAATTAAAATTTGATAAAATCTAACATGTAATAAAACAAAATGAGAACACGTCAGGTTAAAAAAGGATACACAATCAACTCTCTTAACTGGTAACCCTCGAACACCTGCCTTTCTGACAAAGGGGGGGGATACTCTCTGCAATGGGCTGTACGAAGAGGCTCTGCCCAAAAGGGTGCCTTTTTTACCAAAATCAAATGCAAAGTGGAAGAAATGGTGGCTGAAGCAAGTAAATCAAAGGGTGTCAATTTTTCGCAGAAATGACAATGCCGAATGTATAAAAGCATGACCCTTTCAGCAAATGAACCAGGACTGAAAGCCCGGAAAAAATGTGGCGATTAGATGAAATTCTGTTGTTTTGGGTTGCTCTTAAGGTATAAGAAAGGGGTGCAATTTTTCGCTAGGTACATGAAAAGTGGACCATTTTGGAAAAAAAAATTAGTATATTAAAGGGTAAAGGTTGGAACTGCCAACAGAGCCCACCCATATAAACTTTATTGAGAACCCCTGGGAGGGCTCTCACACAATCATATTTGGACACTTCAGGTCCCTGCGTTAATTAATAAGTAATTTGGCTTTAACTTAAATTAATTTAATCTAATTTAATGCATTTACAAAAACAATAACAATGATGAGCGATACTGTACCCAAATTCAATACTTAACAAATAGCAAAGAAGGGAAAGGTTAATGGGAGGTGGGGGGAGGGAGGCAAGAGAAAAGAACAGAACTTTCGTCCCAATTCATAAACTAAAATTACAAAAAACTAGAAGGGTACTCGAAAACATATGGATTAAACTGTACACGATATGATGAGAATAGTCTCAGCTTCCGTTAGTTTACGTTTCGAACTTAAAAATTTAAAAAGCATACCGTAACAGATAAAATAAAAACACAGAGAAGAGAAAGCTGCAGGCAAAAGAGAGTATCGAAGGTCTTACTCGTTTTTGTCGCTTAGGTAGGGAAGGACCTGGGTCATCGTCACCACTTCTTTCATCATTTTGATCCTGAAATAGGCAAGTTTTATCAACATACATTACAATAGACGACTTCTATCACGAGGGGTGTATTCAAAAAGGATTTGTTAAATTATAAAGCTACTTACAGCAGCCAAAGAACAGGAAGTTAGGTCCGCCATCTTCGGTATGAACAGAGTAGGTCATGGGCACTAGACTTTGCCTCTCTGCACATGCGTACTCCATGGTTACTTTGCGTGGTTATATGCCCAAATTTTGACCCGTATAATACCTCATGTTGACCCTATGTCACAGCGTATTTACACCTTAGGTTATTTTTAGAGTGAGTGTTCCCGCGATAATATTACGTAGCCTCACGCGCCCCCACTTCGCCTCCAACTTTCAACCAATCAAAAATATGTCTCACTTGTTTTCTTGATAACGCATTCATTGTAAAATGGCGAGCAGTTCTCCAATCTGAATACTCCAACATAAGTTAAGAACTTTCCATTAGAATCACGCTGCACAGAAAGTGAATCCGAAGGAAGTGAAAATGGCGCTATGGATCTCACGGGAAATCATTGAGTCATAATTCGAAACCGGCAGAAAGAGAAAAAATATCGCCCTGAGTCAGACAAGCCCGAGTGGCGGTAGTCGGGGAAGGAAGCAGCCTAAAAAGTGCACGAAATCTACTAATAAAACTGCAAAGAAGGGACTGAGTCCATATGAAATGGAGGAATTATTGTCATTATAGGTGTTCTCTGCTGAAGAAGAGAAGAAAGTGGAAAGTGAATTACGCGAATGGCCGTTTGAAGTCGCCTAGGTTGATAACCTTCGAAGAGCGCCGGAGATTCGATTGGCACGCGAAGAACAGTGGGGTAATTTCGGCCTTTTAGTTTAATTACTGTTTTTCGTCGAAAATTTGCCATATTAGTAAAAGAACAATACAGCGCTAATATCCCAAAGCGAGGGAAGCTAGTGCATGTTTCGCCGGGTCATTCTGATCAGTATAATGTTGCTCTCTCGAGGATATCTGCTCCATGTTTTTGTTTGCCCCTTTTTATTTCAGCTTTCGGCCAATTTTGTTTCTTGAATATTTGTAACGGGTTAATTTAGTATGGTACGCAAAATTAAATAGTGACTGAACTGATCCGTTTATTGAAACGTCGCATGAACATGCATGAAGATTTTCAAATCTCCACTGAGGTCCTATATCCTGTTTAATATCTGATATTTGAATGAGATCTTGTGTGGCTTTCGCGTGTTATATTCTTGTCAGTTGACTTTGACCTCTATAGTTGTGTCTGTTAGCGATTGTGCCGTTTATGTCTTAGGGTTTGCTTGTTTGAATCTCTAACATTAAAAGATTTAGACGTAGAATTGACTGAAGTACAGTTCAGCCTTCAATTCCCTGCAACTCAGACACGTTGCATAGCTGTAAAGAAGCTGTAACGCCAACATCTCTGGTAAAAGGGATCTATTAAAAGGAATCTAATTACGGTCTAAAAAATACGAAGACCAGAAAAATATTCCACTAAACTGGGGAAGGATAGTTTTCCCTTTACCGCATCCTGAAATTCAAATCTCGGGCACTGTTGACGCCAAGAACCATCGCGAACGACTGAAAGTATTACCGGTTGAAAAGGCGGCTGCAATTGTAGCTTGGAATCAAAGATTCGACTCTCTTCTTTGGGAAGAGACAGCATGTATCGATCAATTAGGAAATCACTTTACAAATTAATCATTTTCAACTTAATCTTCAAGATGCATGCCTGTGTATTTTTTTATGAAGAATCCCCATGCTTCTTTGCTATGCTTTAATTTGCTTATGTTGGATTTTCTGCTTTATCAGGATTTCAACAGACCGTTCCTCTGGAGTCGTCGAAGAGGGCGATGAAAACTAAGCACTTCCATCACTTGGCAATCCCGACCTAGAGTCGTCGCTCTTGTCCGCAATCTTTTTTGGTTTCTGGACTTGTAAAGAATCTGTTTCACCAAACCTGTTTCAATTTATCGGCAGACACACCTCTGATCGGGTAGAAAGCAAATTTGTACACGAGCTTTTTGCAAAATGCGTGGAGCGACGCCTCTCCGTACTATTGAACTACACTAAACATTTTTGCCAGAATTTGCCGCTTTTTAAGTCTCTCACGGGCGTGCTAAACATGTAGGAGAAATAATAGGAAATGAACGACAAAACTGTGTCTAATCAAAGACTCAGTTGCCTCCAAGAGTCCAAGTTTCAGAAGACACGAACCTCCCATAACTTTCCCACTCGAACGCCGTGAAAGCATACAACGTCCGAACCAGCACTGGTCCGAACAAGGTATGCAGCAAATACTGCACTGTATCATGGGTAAATAGCCAGAAAATATGGAATGGAGAGTGCAAACAAATAAGGGACTTTAGAACGCTGGATTTGTACTACAACTCTACCACCTTCCTCTCGACGACGATCCGCCATTTTTTTTTCTTGGCGGACCAATTAAAGTGCGGACGCAAAAGGCAACAAGGTTTCGCGGGAACACTCACCAGGTGGTGTAATTTCCGGTAAAATACCCGGAATTCAACCGGGACTAGTTCTCAGTCTCCTTTCCTGCAGGAATAATAGATATACCTGCAAAAGCACTTACTGTGAAATAATTGGTAGCCATTGTTTTAATTCAGGATCCCCGTGCCTTTCGTAATTTTAATTTTTCGTTTGGCATGGTCAGAAAACCTAGAGGAAAAAATTGTGGGATTCCGCAATTTAAGTTACGTTTTGGCGTGGAATCGAGCTATCCTTGCTCAGCATTAATATATGGTGGTACACTTGGTCACCCACATCTTTCTTATTGATGTAACGTTAAGGTTGCGTTTCAGTTAGAATCAATCTTCTATCTTATAGCAAAGGTGAAATTTTCGAACGACAAAAGGGAAAAGATAGCCATTTTCTCCATTCCTCTGTGCTCTACCCCTATTCCCAAAATCCCATTGAGGGGCCTGTCAAAGATTGTTAATTTGGGGATTATCGTTCTTACTCACTTAAGGAAACTATCCACCTACTATCACCACTTCTCACCACCATTAGATCGCACTATTTATGACTGCCATAAGTCTGGTTTCCATATGATCGCTGAAAAAAATGTTCAGCAATCGCTGCGATCATATGGAAACCACTCTTCAGCGATCGTAGCGATTGCAGCAATCATTTCAACAACGATCGCTGAGATAGACTTCAGTCCGTTCGTAGCGATCGTATGGAAACCAGCCTTTATTTACTTGAGTAAAAGCCCAGAGGAGGGGTTCATTGAAACGTTCAGTGAACGAAATTAAACCGGAAGTTTAATTAAACCGGAAGTTGCAATTGTATGTTCTGATTTGTTGGATAATTCTTTTTCCTCGCTTAAGGCTGAAAAACTGTTTTTTTTTAAGGATTATGATGCAGGAGGCTGTAGAGGAGTCTGTGTTTCATGTCAAGAAGGGCGGCCTTATTGTTTCTAGGGGATTCTTTTTTCACTTTCAGAGGCTGGGGGGATATCCCTGGTAGGCGACGTAAAAAAACACAAAGAGGCCAATTTTAGAAAACCACTTTACTGTAGAATGTACATGCACAATAGATGGTAATAAAGATTTTGAAGCAAAAACCGCAGATATAGGTAATACCACGTTTGATAGAAAAAAACGTAACTACCACTACGACCCTTCAGTTAAAAAAATGTCTGTTTAACTGCAAGCGTTTTTTCCTTGTAATTGGTACAATCCGTAACTGTTTCACGTCCACGAGAAGGAATTAAAGATAAATTAAACAGCACAAGCACACACCAAAAATCTTTCACGGTGCCAATGTCCTTACGAATCATCACCAGATGAACATTTCTCTTGGTCGTCACAGGGTGCCAGTTTCTTCTTGATGTATGTAGCCGCGCCTCCAACTGCTGTAGAGATGGCCACCTTTGCCCCCATGCCAATACCAGCAGCTCCAGCACTCTGAAGAGCTGCGAATACAGTACCCGAGCCAACTGCTCCACCGTAAATAGCAGACTGAACACCGGCAGCAACAGAGCCAGCGGCTACTCCCCCGGCGGTGAAACCTGCCGCGCCAAGAACAAGAGGGGCAGCTGCTACAGCAGCCGCGCCTGCTGCTATACCCACTGTATAGTCACTCCAACACCAGTCCTTCTTGTTCTCCTTGTTTGGTTTCCACTCTTCACCTGTCAAGCCTGGAATGATGTATAGAACTATCCCTCAACTTCCTAATGATTCGCGCAACTTTTCCTTTGATCCACTCTAGATCTTAGTGGACATAGATACCTGTACATATTCTATACTCGCTGTTGGTTTCACTTTAATTTATGGTGTATAGTTATTCGTATTTCTGATGGTAAGACGATTAGACAGCGGAGGTTCAAAACATAAGTGGTCCGTGATGGTAACTTAACGATAGCTATTACTAGTAGTGATCAAAGATTAATGGAGTGCGTTCGACTGGTTGCATTATATCAGACAGCCAACACTTCCAGTTCCCAAGTTGTCACCAAGGAGATGAAAGCTTTGAGTCCTTTGCTTTCCCCTAAATGAAAGCATGGCTCTGAGCTCGGGTTTACATATTGTTTTGACTGAGAATTGTTGTGAAAAGAACGGTGAACAGATTTTCTGTTGACGACAAATGTCTTTGAATATGTGCTGACATTGTGTTTCAGTCAGTGGAACAGCGAGTGCCCAACCCAGCTATTATCACTTGGTTAGCCAGCATAAAAGCTCCAAAACATGTAACAAAGGGCCTGAAACTAAATTTCCAGAAATCTTTGATTACCTATATACAAGAGCAAATTCACACGACAAATTTTTTATGACAAATAAAACTTACATGCCAGTTTAATAATCAAAGACATTTGTAACAAAACAAATTGACAAAATTTTCTCATCTACGCGAGCAAATAAGGTTTCCCACAGAAAAATAAATTTGTTGGTGTGCATGGGGCTTTGCGAATTGGGCTCTACAACGTCACAGGCAGGCATCTAAACATACAAAATAACTGGCATCCTCAGTATACAAAATAACTGGCATCAATTCAACTATAATCCCTTTGGTGGTTTGAGCACGACTTTACATCAACGAATTTGCCAGTGGTATGTTTTTAAAATGACCATCAAGGTTTGCAGATTAACAAGAAAATTTCAAGCACTACATAACGATTAAATGGTATCAAGCAGCATTTTGATGTCTCTGCTGATTCACTCGCGTAAAAATTGCTCCTGTCAAAAATAACAGAATTGGCTAGGCTGTTGCGTAACAACAACATAACCAGTTTCTCGCTCTGAAAGTCAGCAGAAATCACTTTTAAAATTCTTTAAAGTCGGCCACAAGGAATAGCAAAATTTCCGTACGAATAATCGATGTTTTCTCGAGCGCTGAACATCCTACCTGCGCCGCTTGTCTTTATAAGTAGGCTTCAAACTGTGTTTTGTCAATAAACTTCAAAGTTTTCTCGGAAAAGTCTTGTGAAAAGTCTTGTGAAAGCCTTTGTGCTCCTAGCTCGGGAGAAATCAAAAGTCCGTACGAATAATCGATGTTTTCTCGACCGCTTTACACCCTAGGTTCGCCGCTTGTGTTCACAAGTGGATTTGAAACTGTTCCTTGTCGACAAACTCGAAAACGTTTCTGAAAAAACTCGAAGAAAATAACAAATTTGCTCTTGAAACCGGTCAGTATAAAATATAGATTGCGGTCCGCGGACTGCGGACTGGGGACTGCGGACCGGACTGGGCATAAAACGAGGACTGAGTATAAAAAGAGGACTGAGTTTAAAAATTGCTTTGCTGTCCCATAAATCTCAAAAAATGCTACTTTTTCAGTTTTCTCCAGAGCTTTTGAGTTGGATGTCTTTTAATTACAGTATTTCGTTCAGTAATTTAAAATATGGCTTTGCAAATTATGAAAATTACTTCCAAATCAGACAACAACAAGGAACTTTGAATTTAAAGGAGGGAGATTAGGTTTAAACACAGTTTTTGTATAGAGAGGTTGAGAGTGGGATTATCACACGGCTTAGGAAAGATAAATTACACATTTTAGCTTGGGAGTTCTGGAGTTGCACGTTGAAATCAGCTAGAGTACTTTTGAAGCCGACAACGACTTGCTTACCTGATGTCACGCAACACAGAAACATTTGTGTAAACCCGACACGAATTAAATTTGTCAACTTCGACTTACCTCACCCCTTTTCAAGAAGAAGAAAAATCTGCTAAACAAAGCAGTAGAATTATTAAATCTGCTAAAGACAGTTTGTCGAAGACCAAACCTTGCTTCCCCGGCCGTTTAAGCGGTTTCTGAGTCGAACACTATCAAAACAAATGGACTGGCGGACTACGGACTGAGTATAAAATGCGGACTGAATTTAAATCAACAAGTGCAAAATTGGCTCTTGGACTGTGAAATGAATGGAATCAAGAAACTGAATGTTCATGCAAAGACAAATTTTTATTCTCTCTAAAGAGCCGATCCAGATGAAACTTTGAGTTCTTTCCCGACTGGTTTCTTATCCATTTTGTACTTTTGGTCATGATTAACCTGAAGTCACGAAATAAAAAATGTATACATATTTTAAACGACGTTCTTAATTTTGAAATTCAGATTAAATAGGAAAACCAAAGACGTGGCTCAAAAGTCATCTCCAAAGTAGAAGTGCCAAATGTTAGCGATTTTTATTGCACAGTTGAAATTATGTACGCACTTTGAATTTGAAACTGCTGGGGAAGCAAGATTTGGTCTTCGACAACTCAAAAGCGCTCGAGAAAACTGCAAAAGTAGCATTTTTTAATATTTATCGGTCAGTTCAGCAATTTCTAAACTCAGTCCGCATTTTATACCCAGTCCGGTCCGCAGTCCGCAGTCCGCAGTCCGCGTTTTATACTGACCGCTCTTGAAACCACCATCAATATTTGCCCGCTCTGTTATACGTAAATTGACCGTTTGGGGCCTGGGCGTCATGAAAGCGAGGCCAAAGTCCACACCAGTTTCCAGCCGAGCGTAGGCCCCTGCAAAAATCTTCGGGCGGCTAATTTTGCGTCCACTACAGAGAAAATCTCACATTTTTCTGCCTTGCAAAATACACAAGACACCCAAAACAACTTTAGGAATGCGTTCTCCTTCGTCGAACGCAATAAAGATATCTGTATATACGATTAACAAAAGCCATTCTTTTGTACTCAGGGTGGATTCATTTGCAGCATAAGCGTATACTTAACCCTTATGAAACGTTCATTGTTTCTACCTTGATTAAAATGCACAACAACACGGCGGAAAGTAAGAAAGCGCCAGAAAATTATTTCCTGGGTGGTTAATTTACCTTTAAATGCTGTCGGGAACGTAATAGCTAATTAAAAATTGGAGACTAGTGGTGGAGGTAGCAGTTCCGAGAATATCGCAGGTGCAGGCAGAGGGGAAGATGAAGATAATGGTGTAAAGGGAAGATGATTATGTACTTTCTTCTGTTTTTCTAAGGGGAAAGAGTTCAACTGATAGGGTACTTCAGATTTACTAGTGGTACCAGCAAACGTATTTAGGTTATCTGCAGGTCACTGATAATTAAAAATCAGAGGGTGAGAAATTCGACAGCCTGTTTATTTTCATCCCATTTAGGGTGGGCGTGTGTAGGCTATGCGATTAATCTATGGTATACAAATGATTGAAAAAACATTGTGTGGTAAAAATATAAACCATGAACCATGCCACGTAAAGAAATTCTGGAAAAACAGCCCGGCGAGATTGTTACTTCATTCCGTTTATTAAGCTATTTTTTATTCAAGGAGAGATTTTGGAGTATACCTATCAGTTTTATTTTTTCCGTGTCATTATGATGCGCACGGTGTCTGAGAATCAAAGCGGAAAGTGAAAAGAAAAAATACGGGAGCGGGAACGCTGGCTAGAGGAAACGGGAGTGCGGGGAACGCGTTTTTTCCCAAGCGTGCTTTCAAGGCGCAACTGTAGGAGGCCTCTGAGGAGGAGAGAGCGCTTTCGAGAAAACCACTGGGTCGTATAGTTCTGGGTTTATGCTTTTTACCCGACAACGTTTTCTCAATTACGCATATCGATTTATGGCATTCATTGTTCGATAAATTTGTATCACAAAAGCGGGGGAAAATGTAAACCTTAAGCAGACATGTTCCTCCTTTGGGGACCTACCATTACAGAAGTTATAGGGGGGAGGGGGGGTTCGAGATGCACGATTTTTTCCCTTAGCATTTCGCTTGCAAGAATATTTTTTCCGTATGCAAGAACTTTTTTCCACTCAATTTTCCCTTGCATGAATTTTTTTTTGTACTTCGTCCCCCCCCCGCCGGCCCATAACTTTTCTAATGGTCTGTCCCTATTATGGGAGAAGAAATCTTAGGCCCGGGTCGCACTTGCGGACAACTTTTGAATTGTCTGCAACAATTTGGTCACGAGAATTTGACGTCCAAAGTTGTCTGAGACAACTGGTCAATTCCAGCACTAATATTTACAAGACAATGGTTAGCATTGCATCCTTCAATTGTTAGAATTCACTGAACCAAAAAACTGTATGAAAGCAATGCACAACAATAGTACCTCTGCCTTCTACGAATTAAAGGCAGCGAAACTTGAGGGTCAGTTAAGGGTTAGCATTTGCAGCTCTGAGGTGGTGGTCGTTGGCTTGTAGAGTGCAGAAAACATTCATCTCATTACTCCAGATCACTCCAGAAAAAAACAAAAATGTGTCCACTACAAATCTGGTGAATTTCCTCCTCGACTGAAATGCCCACGTGGGGAATTCCAGTCAAGATTTCGAACAATATCCAAATATGCGCCACCAGATTGAAACTCAAGTTACGTTCATTGGTGTGCATTTTTCAGAACAGAGCTTGCTTGATGAACTATCGAAAATTTGCATATTGTTGTTTTGAAGGCGCACCATTGTCAGATGGTAAATTTTGAAAATATGAATGAAATAGCACGAAGAACAGCACAATGGTCAATCAGAGGGGCATTGTTACCTGGCGTCAATTGTGTGCTGGAATGCAGTAAACAAGCGTGTTGTCTTGCCCAAGGGCAGGACTAAGGCTCCTTTGAAGTTTCGGCTGTTTTGACACAAAAATATCCTTGCGACAAAAGGAGGTCGCACATGTCTTTGCGATGATTCTGGCGAAAATTGAGGCACGTGCAACGAGGACCAATCATGACGAACACCTTGGCGAAAACAGGAGGGAATTTTGCGTGCACATGCGTGCATCCGTTGGACTATAGTTGTGTGATCGCCGGAATCTACTTAGAGGGGGAAGTGCAAAAAGCGCGAAATCGCGTTACTTATGTTCGTCGGCTTTAAAATGTATTATATTGCTGGGAATGTTTCCTAAAACTACAAAGATTACGATGTTTCAAAGAGGAGAGCTATGCGACTTATTTTTTATTTTTTTATTTTATTTTGCTAACGCAAAATTTTACCCTTTTGGGTAATTTTTAAGATTTTAAACTAAATATTTATTTTGACTTTCTTTCGCGTCAAAAAATTTTTGCGCACCAGTTGTCACAATCTTACATTATGCAGTGATTTGTTCGCTGAATTCCTTCACATGTTCAAAACTTGGGCACGACGTTTACGCTCGTAACAGCATCCCACCGCCATTGAGTCCTTGTTGTCTTGTCTTGCGCAGTAAAACGTTTTAAATCCATGAATAGCAAATTCAGACCGAAATGCACACGTCTTCGCCAAAACTGGAGAATCATTGAAATGCTTTTCAATGCGCCGAGGAGCTCAGGTACATTTGATACAAAATGGACCCCCGCGTGCTCACCAGCCCGTAACGAGACATGACAATGCAAGTTTCTCTCCCGTTCTTGACGATTTCGTCAAGTTGTTCGTCCATTAGAAACTTCGGTCGCACTTGTCCTTGCTAACGTTGTCACTTAACTAAATTAAAATCCGACAGAAATGCGAAAAACTGTCCCATGTGCGATCTGGGCCATAGTCGACAGTGTCAAAATATCTAGTGAGGTACGATTACACGCTGGAACGCGCCACTTATTTATCGCTTACCCAATACGCGTGACTTGTAAACAAACAGGTTCTCGCATTGTTCGCTGTACGCGTTTGCTGCAAATGAATCCACACTCAGAACATATTATCCTTACTTATTTATGTGGACGTATAGTGCAAAAAATGTACAATAGTCACTTTTTTGTGGGCAATTAAGTCAGGATATGGGAAACGAGGCAATGAACCGTGCCCTTTAAACCATTTTTTCTAGGAAAAGTGAAGCCAATTTCTAGGAATATCGTTCTAAACTTATAAGATTTATTCTTCTCCTCCTCCTGTGAAGCATTTTCACTGATTTCAATTTCATTCTATTTTTATAGAATGCAACAAATTTTTCAAAATAATAATCATGTAAGATATGACGAAGATCTGTGAAATTCTTTGCTCACAACAAGCCAGCCAACATGAAACAAAATTAAGAGTAGAACTAAACAATTGTAAGCATCTTCGCCTAAACCATCGCAACAGAAATGACCATGAAAAGGAGCTGTTAGTAAAACTATGATTGCAATAAAACGAAAAAGACGAATCCTGACAAATATAGATATAAAACAAAAGCGTGAAAAGCGACCAACCGGAAGTGTTTACAAATTAGCATATTAACTTTCACTTTCAATCTTAACCTAGATGAATCGACAAGCATTCCGCATTCAGGACATCAAGGCTTATGCCACTACCAGATATTTAGTGTTCCGGCCGTTAGCCCTACAGCACTGTGCAAAAGTCTGTAGCGGTTGAGTTCGAAACCAATTTTTAGGGAATGGTCTTCGTTGATTAGTCCAGAAATCCGTTGATGCGTCAGAAATCTTACGACGTGGCAGCGCAAAAATATGAAGTACTTGTATGTATCTTTTACCTATAGCTAGCGAGGTTTTTGACGCAGACTGAACTTTTATAACTCGCACGAAAGACATGGTGCACTGAGCGAGCTAGACTAGTATTCTGTTCAAACTGAATGTTTGGCTGCTGACTGATGATGTCAATATCCCGACTCAGTACGCTGAAATCCACTCGATTAAAAAAGAAACAAGCTCGCTGAATTGAATACACGTTTTATGGTTACAAGATGATTACTTACCTTTGATGGAAGAAGATATCAGGAGTAAGAAAACAAGCCAACTAGTGGGAATGCACTTCATGGTTTTAGACTTGTGATTGAGAAAGCTAGCAAGGCAGCTCGCTTCGCTTGCAGATTTTCTTGCTCGCGTCAAAACTGAAAAGGATTGGACACCAATTATACTGCCTGGAACTCTACGATTGGTGTGTGTATTTATCATGGGTTACGTAATCATGTCTCTGGAGTATTATGTGGCATGTTATAACAATGTTTCATTAGCGGGGCGTTGGTATGTTTTCGAGTCATACGGCCTTCGCCATCTAGCTATATGTAAGGGTTATTTTTAGGCAACGAGGGGATATGTAATTTATTCACATATCCCTGAGGTGCCTAAAAATAACCGGCTTATTTTTCACATGGGCGAGGTATCAACTGTGGCGTAAAACAATAGGAAACACGCTTTTCTTCGTTGTTTTGATGTCGGTACGCTGAAGGAAAACAAGTATTTTTCCGGACTCACACTAAACAATAGCAAAAAGGTTCCGAAAGACGCACTGGGGTTTCCACATTGTAAAATTTATAATAAACAGGTTGTTTTTTTCGTTTTTGATACGCCGACCAAAACAACCAATGTGCGTGCAAAACCACAGGTGACCCAAGCTAACAGTGTGAGCATGGTGATAAATATAAGGGTTTGTATGGAAATTTAACAAATCATCTCTAGAATCGCAAAATAATTTGTTTTTCGCAAATAAAGTTCCTTACTTGTTTTAGTTTGTTTCCATTGTGTGTTTCGTGGTTTTGTGTGCTGATTTGAGCTTATTTAAAGCCATTTAAGCGACTTTGGTTCATCGCTCACATACTATGTAAATAATACTGGAAGGTTGGAGCCAGAATCAGTGCAGAATATTAAGGAGGGCAAAAGTACGAACGATTTTCTCGTCGAAACTTTACCAGGTTTCAGTTTTTTCCCCCTAGAAGCAAAGACGAATAACGTCCTTACCTTTTGACGCCTGTCAGAGGCAAATTATGTCAATCCTTGGGTCACAAATAATCGTAGGTAAAGTCAACACGTGTTCAAGCGATTCGATTTGACCCGTGGCAGGCATACTGGGTGCACTGAACGCGACCGGGACTGGGCAGGAGGACAATTTTTATCCCTACGAGGAGAATCCTGTGAAGTATTTTTTCGTAACAGAAAAATACTTGCCTGCTCCCGGAAGGGAAAAATTTGTCGATGTTGCAAGATGTACAATGCACGTGAGCCATTCGGAATTTATTTCTCGCTGGAGATTAAATTAAAAATTAAAACAATTCTACTTTTCACGACCGATAAGACCGGATTGTTACAGTATTGATTCTTTCCTTGTGTTTTCCTCCTTCTGATAATATTTTTCCCGCTTAATTCGTTTAGTGTTTTTCTTATTGTTCCTGCATTTCTCGTACCTGCTCGCTAGCTAGTGGTTGTTATTCCCCAAATGGATCCATCATCAGACGGTTCTTTGCCAACAGCCGAATACTAGTTTGAAGGATGTAAGTATTTCTCATTCTACTACACTAGTAAAGCAATGGAAAACAATACAGTTGTATCACAGGGTACAGAGGAGCGAAGTTCGAGCAGAACGTTTAGTTTTCCTTGCGAAAGACAACCGACGTAATTTGCTGCGAACTTGCGTTACTCTCGTTACCTAGATTTTTACCGCAGGTCAAATTACTGTGGGCTCTTAGGATCACTGAGATCGACTTACACTAAATAATACGACAAGGGAAGAAACAGATTTGGGCTGATTTTTTCAATCCCTCTATCTCGTAAGAAAATTCGCCAAAATGCCTTATTTTAAGAATCTGGTCTAGAATTTACCTATTCTCAACAAATATGGAAAAACGTTGGTTAAAAATGACGAAAAACATAAGTTTTCGCCGAGCGGAATTTACGGCTTCCACGCTTTGCTTTCGCATCATGTGCACCGCAACACTCGGTGACGGAAATGACATAAATGTGGTGATTTGATCGAAATGTTGGGAGCCATGAAAGTGGATACTTCCACGTTCGGTTCCGGAAACACCTCGCTCAAAATCATGCCCATTTCTTTGGCAATCAAAACGAAGTTTTCCTTTTCACAGCCGCTCACATTGTAATCTTCAAGAATTCCACTCAGTGTTGTGTAATTGCGGTGGTCTATCTGGTAATTCAGCGATAACCTGCAATAAATTTTAAAATTTTAAAATTGGTCCCAGGGGCCGTTTGATCGCAGAAATATGGTATTTTTATGTTCACGTTTGAAAGCAGATTGTCGAAACACTTAGCATTTAGATACGAAAACGTGTTTTTCCCAGTTCGATAGTTTCGATTTCTTCCGCTCAGGCCGGTTTTCTTGTAACTGAGCTTTCCTCTTCAAGGGCGAACTCGCCGTTTTTAAAACTCCCTCCACATGTGATGTTTTGAACTTTGAATTAGTAACGGTCCACTGCTTTTCCGTTTCCGGTAACGATCACTTCCGTCACCATGTGCTGCGGTGCACATCGATCGACATCACGTGGTATAAGTTTCCTCCCTTTTCCTTACTTTTTCTCGGCACTTCGTGCCTCGTTCTATTTGTTATATCAACGAGAAAAAGAAGAGGATAACACCTAGTCAGTTGACACAGCCTTATGTGATGTTGATGATGATGATGATGATGATGATGGCGCGACGTCCCTCTAACGTCGACAACATGGTTGCAAATAGCGCTTGACTATGCACGTCGCGAAAAAATACCAGTTCATTGCCAGCACACGATAAAATTTGTTGCATGGACAACTTTTTCCCTTCCGGGAGCAGGCAAGTATTTTTCGGTCACGAAAAAATACTTCACAGGGGTCTCCTCGCAGGGATAGAAATTGTCCTCCTGCCCAGTCCCGGTCGCGTTCAGTGCACCCGGTATGCCTGCGACGGGACAAGTCGAATCGTTTGAACACGTGTTGACTTTATCTACGATTATTTGTGACCTAAGGATTGACATAATTTGCCTCTGATAGGCGTCAAAAGGTAAGGACGTTATTCTTCTTTGCTTCTAGGGGGAAAAAACTGAAACCCGGTAAAGTTTCGACGAGAAAATCGTTCGTACTTTTGCCCTCATTAATACTCTGCACTGATTCTGGCTCCAACCTTTCAGTATTATTTACATAGTATGTGAGCGATGAACCAAAGTCGCTTAAATGGCTTTAAATAAGCTCAAACCAGCACACAAAACCAAGAAACACAATGGAAACAAATTAAAACAAGTAAGGAACTTTATTTGCGAAAAACAAATTATTTTGCGATTCTAGAGATGATTTGCTAAATTTCCACACAAATCCTTATATTTATCACCATGCTCACACTGTTAGCTTGGGTCACCTGTGGCCAAACAAGCTTTACAATAGATTAAAGATTCCGAAAATACGCAACGGGATTTTGTAATTGCCTAATAGTACTGACAACTTTGACAAATTTGCAACCACTTTTTTCACCTCTTTACTACAACGAGGTTAGAAATGAGTGATTCCGAGGAAGACATTTTCCTTACGCAAAGCAGTTTTAATGGTTCAATAAATTCCGGCAATGACTTAGAGAATTTGCTAGGGGACTACGAAAACGCCCAGTTCAGCATTGAAGAGGCAACAGAAGGGTTGTTTAGCTTCAACCAGGCGGATAAGTATGAAGAAGTCTCAATCGGCAGCGTTGACAAGGAGGCTGAAACAAATGAGAAGAAAACGTCGAAGAGGGATATCATCGTCGTAGATGACAAAGAGCTGCTGGCCAGGAACAGTGAAAGGATCCCAAAGAACACTAAAAAGGTAACCTTTTGGTGTTTGAATGTTTGGAATGAGTGGGCAACCGAACGGAATGCACTGCCTCAGAATTCTGCTGACCTGTTTAACCAAGTACCCTCGGCCGAGTTGCTACATACCATTTGTGATTTCGAACTGTGCTTTTGGCTCAGCAAATTTGTGTACGAGGTCCGCAAGAAAGGTGGAGAATCGTATCCTCCAAAGACTTTGTATCAAATGTGCGTGGGGATCCAACGGCATCTACGAGATAATGGTTTAGTGGGACTCGAAATTTTTAAAAGTCCTGATTACAAGCTCTTTCAGGATGCTATTGACTCGGAAATGAAAAGGCTGACAAGAAAGGGTGTCGGAGTAGTAACGAAGCAGGCAGAACCAATCACGCCACATGAAGAGGAAATTATGTGGGAGAAGGGAGTGCTAGAAGATCAGCATCCAAAAACTTTGCTTCACACCCTTGTGTTCTTGTTTGGAAAGTTTTTCGCTTTGAGAAGTGGTGAAGAGCATAGGAGCTTGACATTTGAACAGCTGAGTGTAATTGAAGGTGACCACATCGAACGCACACGACTGCAGTACAGATCACACGAAGAGAAGAACCACGGAGGTGGACTAAAGCAACGCAACGTAACTCCGAAAGTAGTAGAACAGCACGAAAATGTGGATAAACCAGTAAGGTGTGTTGTTAGATTGTATAAGAAGTATATTTCAAAATGCCCCAAAGATTTTAAGAAAGATGAAGTGTTCTATCTAACACCAAAGAAAGATGTGAAATTAGAAAGTAACATATGGTACACTAAAATTCCCTTCGGGAAAAATACCCTTCGTAATGTTGTTGGGAATTTATGTAAAGAAGGTGAAATTGGTGGGTACAAAACCAACCACTCCTTAAGGGCAACAACCTGTTCCTTGGGATTAACGATGGGTGTGCCAGATAAATTAATTATGGAAAGAACTGGGCATAAGAGTTTAAGTTCACTTCACACTTATCAACGAGTAAGTGTAAAAGATAAAGAAGCTGTTTCGGATATTTTACAAGGAAGCAAGAGATCATTTTTGGATGAGCCAGAAGCGAAGAAAGTTAAAGTCAAGGCCAGTGTTCCAGAGCCTGAAACTGAGAAAGCAAACGCAAGAGTTCCGGAACGCAATTCTCATGTCTTCAATTTAAGCAACTGCTCAGTAGTATTTAAAATGTAATAACAGTGTAGGCAAAATAAATGTAACGCTGTTGAAGTAAAGATGTGGTTTTGTTTGTCAGTGCGTGTAATGCGATGCGTGTGGGTGTGCTGCGAGGGGAATATTACTTTTAATATTCCCCAAGGGGATTATCAACGCTAATATTCCCCTAGGGGAATATAAGAATATCAGTCCCGCTCTCCCCTGTTACAATCAAAGCCGCCCCCAGCTTTTCAGACAGTTGATAATTAGCGGGGTTTATTCAATATAATCAGCCTGGAAGAACAAAGGAAAACAAGCCATGTGAAAGACAACATTGATAATACGTAAGAGAGAAGAGGCCCTTTAGGGGTGGGGGGGGGGGGGTTAGTTATCCCTTATCCCTAAAATTCCGAGGGCAGTCATCCGTAATCCCTAAAATTACCGAGACTGTTATCCCTAAAATTACTTATCTTTGGAATTTGCCAATAAGTGCCAGATTCAAAGTGAAACGCGACCCGTGTTTTTTTTTTCTAACGGATAAACCAAATACTGTATATTTACATGAAAACTCTGCAGTTTTATATAGCGTTCTCATAATATTCTCCTCTTTGTAACTGATTACTTAGCCCAGGAGCGTAGCGTCCATAGGCGCACGTACGCACGGGCGTACAGCTGAAATCTGAGAAAAACATATTCCTAGTGCCTGAAAGCGTTTTTATCATTAAATTGGCTGATTTGATGTAATATTACAACAACGAGGGCGAGTGTTTCATCAGGGTATCCAAATACCGAGAAACCGATGAAAGCACGAGGCCGCAGGCCTCGTGCTTTAATTGTTTCGAGGTGTTTGGATACCCTGATAAAACATGAAGCCCGAGTTGTTGATATGACTTCTCAGTCGCGCATAATAAACAATAGAATATTAACACTTTACTGACAAGCAAAATTTGTTTGCTTTTTTGAGCAAAAGTTTGTGATAGGCACGTAGTTGGTTGTTTGCAATGCCGACAAAAGTGCCTCGTTTTTTCGCAAACCATTTATGGCAATGCTAATATTTGTATTGGCGTGCTTTTCAATCGTGACAGAACTATCTTCGGAATCATCCTGTTTCGACTGCCAAAAAGTTGCAAAGACAAAAAATCCTTACTGGCCCTGTGCAGGCCTAAAAGTAAACTTCAGGAAGGTACGTCAGGAAGCGGCAAGTGAAGCGAGTAAAAAAATTTGCTGTTATCAAGCCGGGAAGCGCATGAATTCAAAGATTGCCTTCACTGAGTGCGAAGACTTGAAGAACAGTTGGAGCTTTCCCAGCAAGTCTCAGGTACAATCACAGGTAGCCAAAGCTTGAGTTATGACTGAAAATTAATAAAATTTTATGAAATGAACAGTGTTTCTTTGTTTATGTCTTACGTACTTGCTATCTAGGGCAAAAATTCGCTCTCCGAGCGACAATAAGCGTCTTTCTTATTTTTGCTTTCAATTAGTATTATAATATTATGCAAGGTTGCACACTAATCTGCCATTTTACCCGCGCAAAAGCATACCTCTTTTCACTAAATGAGCTATATTTCTTGAAATGCGCCATCTCCACTACCAATTTCCTCAAACCTGAATGAATCCATAGTCGAAAAACAACTATACGCCGGAAAAGTTCCATCTTTCCCAACATTTGTCACCATAAACGGCAATATTTTGAGCTTCTTGTATAAGAAATCAAATGTCGCTATTCTACCGCCGACCTCTGCGCACAAATATATGCAAATATGCTAATCTGGTCTCGCTGTTCTCTTCTCACTGGACAATTCGCACAATGGCGTGGACATGGCAAAAGCTACTGTGTTGGGGTGCGACGTTTTATGTTTGAAGCGTGACTATTTGTTCTTGCTCACCGTGCACGCCTCCCCGACACAGTAGATTTTGTCTTGTACGATTTATTTAGCATATTTACATATATTTATGCGCAGAGGTCGGCGGTCGAATACCGAATTCAAGCGGTGTGCCGACCGAGTTTGAACAGAACCGACGAGGCAAATTTGAACTTTTTGCCTGAACTTTATCGCCTAATTTCTTTCGCCTAAATTGAACTTTTCCCCTTCCACCAAAAAGACAACTAAGTGTTCTTTTGAACTTTTTTTTTCCATTAACAAATTTGTTTTTGACTTTTGTTGTCTTTGCTTGTTTTGCTACAACGCGGCTCAACATGCGATTTCGCGCCAAAAACACACGGGATTCAGCACAGGGTTATATCCAGTGTATGAAGTGTATTGGTAACCCTGTGGTGCGGACGGACGGACGTACGGATGTACGGATGTACGGACGTACGGACGGACGGTCACGTGACTATTACGTCACTACCAATTTTTTTGGGCTTCATAGGTTACCAAATTTCCTTAGCAATGGAGCTCCGCTGACGCGCTAGTGCGCTGGCTCCGCTATTATGATACTAATTACTATGATACTATTAGAAAGACGCTTATTGTCGCTCGGAGAGCGAATTTTTGCCCTAGATAGCAAGTACGTAAGATATAAACAAAGAAACACTGTTCATTTCATAAAATTTTATTAATTTTCAGTCATAACTCAAGCTTTGGCTACCTGTGGTACAATCGAGAAAAAAATGTCCACACTGTTTAGCAATGTTCACGAATTGCTCTGTAAACGTAAATCTCATGAACCGCAATGTAAACTTAAATGCTAACGGCAGACAATAATTTATCTGGGAAGGTAATAAACATTTGTTCAAGCACTGCATTGTTTTTTCTAATTGATTTCCAAACACACGTGTTTGGATATCCCACTACGTGTGTTTGGATATTCAAACACGCTTGCTTTCATCTGTTCTTTAAAGGGGTATCCATGTGACCCAAATGGGGCCAGGCAATTGGTTTATTACCTCATGCATAATTAATGAGTTTGAGAAATATTTTTTCGAACTATAGTGATGCGACTTTATGTAAAATTTTCCACTATCCCATTTTGAATGGAAGGAAGCACTGGGAATAGTGAATGTCAATGATCGCGTCATGTCAGGTCCCTCCCTCTGTGACAGCCCCACCAGTCCTCACTTATTCTTTAACTGTGAAGGAGAGGCTAACACGCTGTAACCAGGTACGGCTTCAGAAACAATCAGCATGTGAAGCCAAAGACTTTGGTTGAAACTCTTGGCCACGCAAACCCCCAGTTTTATCCCAGAGTATATGTTGCACTTGTAACACTGTTAACGTATCCTGTCTCAACATGCACTGCTGAACGTAGCTTTTACACTTAAGAAGAGGCCGAAAACTTCTCTTTGAAGTACCATGAGTGGCGAGAGATTGAGCTCCCTTGCAATTCTGCACATAAGCACAAGGACGTTGACGGTGTAGTAACAGGGTTTACCCGTCTGAAGGGTAGACGTCTTGCTTATTGCTTGTAAACTGTGAACAATAGCGTCACCATTGGATGAACGCATATGCCTTGTGTCCGAATGAATCGTAACAAAACGAACGAAGGAAAGCAGCGAATGAACGGACAAGATTACGCATGAACAAACGAACAAACCCGAAAACTTGGAACAAGCGAAATGCCAGCCAAACGAACGGAAAATGACCACTGGCACGAACAAACGCCCGCAAACCCGGCAAGCCAACAAATGGGCCGAAATGCACCTATCCCTTTTCGAAACGAAGCAAAAAACAGTGCCGCTGTAGTTCAGAATATAGAAAAGAATTTCTGAGCTGCTTTAAAAAATCAGTAGAAATCGATTTTACCATGCCAGGAAGAAAACCAACAAAAAAAATGGTAGATTGCATTGTGTATTAATTTTTTACAACTATTTTAGTGAGCTCACCAAAAGTTTAAATAACATACCGCGTAGAATGATAACGAGAAAATTGTTTAATCTGCTAAGAAGGTCTGTCATTCTCGTCAGGGGCACAGTGAACAGACCTGGAAGAGAGTTTAAAAACGCAACCGAAATAGTGAAATGCGCGGAAGGAAAACTTCATGTAAACAAAGGTACGGTCGGTACCTTCAGTACACTCGGTACGACGGGTATGCTCGGCACACTCGGTACAGCTCGTACACTCGGTGCACTCGGTACAGCTGGTACACTCGGTACAATCGGTACACTCGGCGCACTCGGTGCACTCGGTACACTCGGTACAGCCGATACACTCGGTACACTCAGTACACTTGGTATAGCCGGTAAAACCAAGAGGTTCAACTGGCACGATCCTTTGTTGTGGTTGAGGTCTTCTCGTTCTTAAAGAATCGGTCAGCCCTGCACTGATCCAAAGCGGCTCTGTGGTTGGATAGTTAGCGGGAACAATAGAATATCTTTCATAAAATGAAACGATATATAAAGAAAGGGGACCTAACGGTTAATTTACTACTAAAACAAACAAGTCGACTTGAAAGCGAATGTGAAATAATCAGCGACACATGCATATATCACATCATTCTGCGGAAAAAAATATTCTATTGTTCTCGCTAACTAGCCAATCACAGAGCCGCTTTGGATCGGCGCAGGGCACCCCTGAGCGATCTTCCACATAGCACACAGGGTGACTGCGTTTCACGTGTAAGTTGTTGTTCAATCATGTTTAGCACAAAATTTTGGATTTATCAACTGAGAATTGCAGGTAAATTGGCCGCCGTAAAGAGATTGAAAGCTGACGTTTCGAGCGTATGTTAACCCTTCGTCAGAGCGAATCAAGGAATTCTGGGTTCCACTTGGTTTATATAGAGAGTGGTGGAGCTACGCTATTGGTAGGAACATGGCAACGTGAAAAACAAGAATAAATTAGTTGAATGAAAAGGTTCGTTGATAGGGGCGGTAGCAGCCTTACAAGGTCTTCTCTGATTTGCTGAGAAAACAAGAGAACGAATTGAACAACACAACAATGGATGCTAGCCCTGAAAACAATAAAGCTGCGTCATACCAAGGTCCAATGAAATTAGACGTTGTTAAGAGCTGCGTGATATCTGCGTTGATACCGTGGGGATTAAGTGTTGATTTGAAAAACGAATTTTTGTTCTAGATTTTTACGGCTCGGTAGAGGGCACATCTCCGATACCTACATCTCCGATACGACAACACGAAATTGTCTGGTTCTACACCAATTGCCGTGGCTCTTTTCCTTTCTTGCTCTTTTCTGTGATGACAAAATGTTTTTTTTTTCTTTAAATATATCTTAAAATTATTTCGGTTCTTTTTCGGCTCATTTGCACTTGCATTAAAGGCAACAATGTTTAAGTAAGAGTAGACAAGTTATTCACGTATTCTGCCTTTTATTTAACTCGGCAAACTAATAATACACTACAAAACACAGCATCTTAACATCCCACTTATTAGCAGAAATACCACACAATAAAAGGCCTTATTACTGTCGTACTATAAGCGTTTATGCAGGGGTGCTTGCCTTTCTCGACACCTAAGCCTGAGCTTTTGGTACTTCTTCGACGAAGATCCGGGATACTGAATTCCAGCCAGTGTGGCCGTTAGCATTGCCATACCCGGCACAATTACCGATTGAGAACCCAACGCGTACCTTTCCTTTGTGGATGTTGTTGCAGTGACCCTCAATGTGGCGGACGCGGTGAAGATCTTTATTTCCAGCTGTGGCCATGTACACAACACCATCGATAGGCAGGGGACCCGTACATTCAGCGCCATTGAAAGTGAAATACCACCGTTTGCAACATCCATTGCAACCGTGGATTCTTAAGGCGCCAGTCCAGTAAACATGCAGGGCTGTATCAGTCCTGTAAAAAATAAAATCCAAAACTAAGCAAAATAGCTCAGAGTGTCATTTTAAATCTGTACATGAATTGGAACCTGGTTTGGTAAAACGTACTGCCAAAGTATGCTCAAAGCAGTTTCCAGTTATATGTAGGGAGAACAACCTTGGCACATAGCAGAGGCAAAAAATCCTTACCAAATGCAAATCACTCACCTTAACCAGACCGATGTCTTTGTCATCATTCACGTTATTCCAGACGCACTCTTTCCAGTTCTTAAAAGGCATCGGACCGCCCTCCCCTTTTGGGCAGGGGGGACCCTGGGCTCCAGGTTCTCCTTTTGCACCGTTCTTCCATCTTTTCCAGGAGGTCCATCAGCACCTGGTGGTCCCTGGGGCCCAGTACTCCCCTGTTTGCCCTGTTCACCTTTGATTCCGTCTCGACCGTCACGTCCGTCACGGCCTGATAACCCAGAGGCACCTGGCATGCCAGGAATGCCGGGAACACCGACATTACAGACGGGAAGCGTTTGCTAGTTTGGAGTGACAAAAGCGGAAAATACATGTTAAGGACGTTTTAGCCAATAGGCTTTTAAGAATTACAAAGTGACCACAATCAACTCTCGTCGGCATCAGATGGCCCCTTTCGGCTGCACACTTCAATGCAATTTTTCTTCCCTGTCTTTACAAATGCGTTTTCTTTTCTAACAAGAATTATCAGCTGATTATTGTTAATTTTTAGTTCTCACAATAATGATGATGGTGATGATGATGACGATGATGATGATGATGATGATTTCATACTTTAATGTCACAAAATTGCCTTACCTTTCCGGAGGAAGGCTGTTTGCTTTGCCCTGCACCATGATAAACCAAGACTGACATCGTCAGTAAACACTGGCACAAAGATGTAAGACGGGGAAAAGCCATTTTCTTTGGTCAATCTGCTGCGGGAAAAGTTGAAAGACTTACGATCAGTAGAGGTGAAATTGATTATTATCATAACCAGTTACTTTAAGTAGGTGATAAAAAAGTTCAATATGCAAGTCCTTGTTTAATTTGGAATCCAATATCTCAGAGGAAACATTTTTCCACCAAGTGGGAGGGCCAGGGTTACAACTGACACGACGAACCTAATGGCGTTGGGGTGATGGGAAGGCGAACGTTTTGATTGTGAGCCATACTGTTGAGTTGATCGGATATCATAACCGCGAAGTACTTCTTTAAAAAGCGCACTTATTGAGCTCTCTTGGTCTTTAACGCACTTCATTCTGAGAGAAAATCATTCAAATCTTGTGCCGAAGAAATGATGGTTACACAAATGAGTTGTAATCTTTCAGAGGCTCTTCAGCTTCGTATCCAAACCTTAAACTACAAGTCCTCGTACACTTTAATAGAGTATACTTGTTCGAAAACTTTCTCAAGAAGTCGGCTATTTTGCGAGTCTGTGAGTCCGCGAGTCATGCGAGTCTGCGAGTCATGCGAGTCATGCGAGTCTTGCGAGTCAATTGCAAATTACGCCTTTCTCAATAGTTTGTAATTTATTCTAATTCAAGAGTAAGTGAGGTTAGGATTGGCGAAGTGAGGTTAGGATAGTTTGCTCGGGATTTATTTAACCCCTACTGAAGACCACGCACCGGCAAAGCATAACGGCTTTTTCTTTTTATCTTCTCATAGATATTTCTTTACGCTCAACCCAAAGCGATGATACCTGCATTCGTGAGAATATTGGCTTACCGCCCTGAACACGCTAAGTGAGACCAAAAGCTAAAAATCACACCCCACAGACGACGAGCATAACTGCTCCTTTCATATAGGAGTCTCTCCCCTGGGTTTTACTACAGCCTCATCCAGTTGGGATTTCTTATTAAGATAGGTTTTGTGTTGGGTTTATATAATTATAGTTAGATCATAAGGCCCGTTTGTAGACGCTCTTATTCTTGCGAACTTAGGCGTGATTTCAAATCGCGCGTGTAAAGAACGACGAAACTGCTCCAATTTAAATGCAATTTAGCGGCTATTTTCCAGTCCCTTTTTGTTCTTTTCTTATTTCCAGTTCCCCTTTTTTTTTTCTAGCTTGGGAGTTACCAAAACATAAAGCTGATGGGATACATTACTGCGAGATAAAGATTGGATCAGATAATCTCAAATTGCAGCAAGAATAGTAATGGAAATGGGACTTTAATATTGGTGCCGAGCACGCATACATTTTAGAGGTCCGTCATAAATAGACTAACATAATAATCTTGAGATATTTTTCTCCCCGAATAAAAATTTATTTTAGAACTTATTAAGCTTGCCAGTTGATACTATTGTTAGTTGTTTCTGTTTCATACATTCGAACTTCCGTTATCGAGGTTTGTTTCCGTTTCTTTTTTAGCTGTCTGTATAAAAGTTAAAAATAAATGTCAAAGTAGGTTTTACATTAAAACTACTTCTGCTTCGTTTCCTTAATTAATAAAATGTAAAATTTAAGTTTTTTTGCGGCGATAACTATTGAGTCTCCATCGATGCACACGGATCTGTTATTCGTAAGAACAAATAACATCATCTTCGAAAAAGAGCTTTAATTTTTATCGTATACAAATAAAAGGTATTTTATTGTGCAGAACAAAAACGTAATATTGTTCAGATATGCAAAATTTAACTAAGAACGTTATTTAGTAGGTCTTTGTGCCTGAGGATGTAGTAAAATGATTCCCCGTCATAATTCTTAAGGAATTGATACCTCACCAATTCATTTGATTTGCGATGATGATAAATAACGTAATATTTTCATAACTTACTTCAAATTTTATTATACTTACGAACACTTGGCCGGGCTTCTCTTTAAATTACCATTGGAACTGGGGAGATTTGGAATTTCCTTTACTTTAAATTTCTAACTATTGGGAAAGGCCTTGGCATGACTAATTTTCAAAATTCGCATGACTCGCATGACTCACAAGACTCGCATGTCTCGCAGACTCGCAAATTAATCTGACTATCTCCTTTCTCTAAATGGGCGTGCTTTAGCTTTGAAAATAGGAAAATTGTACAATAGAAGGGAAAATGTTCACCTTCTCTTTGATTTAACACTGTTTGCGTTCCTCTAAAAAGTCGAATCGAATAGAACTGATTCAATCTCACCAAATAATTAAATCCACTAATAAAAGACATGTTTTGCAAGTCAGAAATTTCCGATGTCTCTCGAAATCCTCGACGTGATCTCGACGTCACAGAACACAAAAGGCTATTGTTTAAACCTTAATACATTGGGCGAAATTCAGCAGGTACAATAGACCATTTTTTAAACCTTTTCATCACTCAATATCACTCAATGAAAACAAGGAAGGAACAACTTATCTCACATTTTGAAATAGACCTTCAATGACAAGAGTTTTCTGTTGCTATAAAACTATTGCAATTGATTTTCAACCTTCACACGGATCTTAGTATGAAATCCAAATAAAATTGAGGACAACAAAGATCATTTACAAAGTAGGCCTTCATGAGGCAGTTCCACAATAAAATCTTGATATATTGGTTAGCTTTCCGAATTTCCTCAGATGTTCCCGAGTTTACTATATTGAGATCAGAATGCATTCGTCAAACCTGGTTGGGTTTCGTAGGTTGCATTTCGTGGGGACAAAAGTAGAGTCATCTTTCTACGTTACAAACTGAAAAACCACTAACCCCTCTATACGGAAAGGACAATTGCAAATGAGTCTAAATTTGTTATAACAAAAGTATGCCCTGTTTAAAAATGCATCAATATAAAGAGTATGCTGTTCAGCTCGGTTTCCGAGCAATTCCTCTGATCACCTTTTCTAGTAAGACAGTTGCGTCTCGCCACACCTTAATGGAAACACATAACTAAAGAAGAGAGATCGAGGAAGAAAGGAATAATAGGTTTGAAAAATACTAAGATAATTGGATTTAAAAAGCAAACGGTAGCTTACTGCGTCTGCTGAGTGAGCCCTCTCTTGCTACTGTTTAATTTCTGTGACTTGTTTTTGACTGCACAAGCTTAAGTTAACAGTTTTTGAAATTAGTATTCTTACAAGCCATAATATTCATAAGAACTATTTGTTATTTAATCTCTCTTTTGTCCAATGGAAGGGAGCCTTTTATTGACAAGTTATTCAAAAAACTGATGTTTTGTACCATAGTTAGTTAAATTACGACATTAATGTTGAGAAATAAATATTAATATCACCAAGCAAACTTAGACTTGTTATATCGATATTTTCAAAGCAAACATTTAGTTAACATATTTGCTGTGAACACGAGCCACGCCGAAAACAAGCTGCGACATATACGTATTTTTAAAACTTTAACGTGTGACCAGAAGGTTTCTATTTGGCTCAATAATATACATTTCATAGTTTCTTTGACTCAAGAAATTAAAGCTTTAAAAACTAGAATTTTGACAGAGCTTAATGCTCACACTACCGTAAATTGCAAGGATGAGGATCCAGTGTGAACAGGTACTATAGATATGCAAATAAGTGTTTACACAACGCTTACACAGCTGAAAAAATCGCTCAAGCTCCAACAAACGTTTTCATCAATCGATGGAAACAAAAAAAAAATCAGTCTTGTTGTTCCTAAAATAAATATCCAAATGATATTGAAATGATTCACAACCTGGCACACACTGATACCACGTGTGTTTTATCACTGACCATTTTTTGCCTCAGCATGAGTTACCCTCTGAATAACAATAGTTATTTTTACGAGGCTTCAAGCTCATCAATTCGTATTACGTGCCGTTTAGAATGGACTGATTACAGAATGAGTTAACTGTTTTAACCAGTTCCAAATTTATAGCCTTACAAGCAAAATACTCAGTCATTTGTCAGTTCGTCTCTCTTGTGTCCATTGAAGGGGGCATTCCATGACAAATGACAAGGTATCTCAGTGCTAAAATTTTGTACCATATGTGACGATGAATGGCAACAGCGATAAAAATAATACTAATAAATATTACCCATCAAACATCACTATGCTTTCGCACGCAAGTGGTCTCTTTAATCATTGAAAGGGAACTAAAACAGAATCAAATGAGCAAAGAATCATTTTTATCATTCTCCCTTTTTTCTTTTTTTCTAAATTTTTTGTTGGTCTGCGACTTTTGAACTTGCAGTCCTTTGTGATATTGATATTTTAAAATTAAACTGAGCAAAATATGCACTACATGCTTACATGCACATATCTGCTGCTAAAGCTGCAAACACGAACTATGCCAAAAGCAAACAGTAACGCCTGCTTTTTTTGCACTAGGAACAGAGGGTCTTTTCTGGCGCAATAATGTACTCATCTATCTTTAGCTGACTTAGGAAACTAAAGCTCATGGTTTCCAAAACAGCGGCATGGCAACACGAGTGGAACTTGGAAAGGCAAGAAAAAAGCTGTTTAAATAAATATACGATCCGTTCTCTTGATAAATGTTTATACATATTAATTTTGATTTTCGCTGCAATCAATCTCGGCGCGTGCAAGCTTTCACGAACGTTTCCAAAAGAAAGGTATAAACAGTATATCTCAATAAGATCAATGAACATTTTCATTTTAGGGATCGAATTCAATGGCGAGAATATTTCTAAATTCTGTGTTTCCAAGAAGGTTTACCTAGCAATATTTTCAACTAATACAGCATTGTGTTTAATGTTAGCTTATAACTGAAATTTGTTAGCTTAATACAAAATAAAATTGAGAAAGGCTATGATCTAATAGGATTTGAACACCGTTATGTTCACTTTCATTTTAAGAGTATTTTTTTACAGTGTCCCCAATTAGTGAATTATGTAATTTGCTAGAGGTTCGACACTTAAATAAAATTTATGATGATTTTTATGATGATGATGATGATGATGATGATAAATGCTCGCTCTGTTGAACTATTCAGAAACTGAATGATTCCACACAATAGCGGAGATCAGTACAGATAGTCGCACTTTTAGTCCGGCAGATAACTGTCAAATCGGGGGGTGAGTACTCCACTTTATGATAAAAGCATCAAACTCGGCATGTTAATAGTAGACATCATGGAGAACGTTTTCAAGATTAGAGGCAATCGGGAAATACTCTGTGTAAGTCAGGAGAGGGTGGTAAAAGAAGTGGGAGTAATTAGTTAAAATTGCCGCCATCAGCGATACTTCTTTGGTGTGGAAACATACAGCATAGTTGTCTAAAACAGTGTCTGATTGTAATATGATCCATTTAACTAAGTTCAAAGATTACAATCATACCATCAAAATTGGCATAGAAGGTTTCTGAAAATGAAAAATTGAAAACTAAGATAATTCTGGGGTGATAATTATGCATTTGATGATTGCAAAGTTGTAGCTTCCTTTCGGATTACTATCGTCTAAAACTTTACACGAGACAACCATAAATTGTTTGTTCTAGCTGGAAAAGAATGCACGACATAGTACTGTTTTTCCTAGGGGCTGATAAATGGCCAGAAATTAAAAAAATTTTTCTTGAAGCGCCTGGGATAGCTAGATCAATCCATCCTTAAAGGACACTTCTGTTGGAAGACTCAATAAGAAGTAAAACCCTAACCCTAACCCTAACCCCAACACGTTAGTGACGTCATCCGGTTGATGCTGTAAACCTAAAATAACGGCGCCGGTATACGGTATCTGGTGGATGTCTTCAAGTGTGTGAGGCTGGGGGGGGGGGGGGTACTTGGTGAGGTGCTGGGTGGGGGTGTGCTACTGGGACACTGAAACCCTTACCTTCTAATATCAGAGGGACACATCCATACGGCTTATAGATGGGAATACGACCCCGGGGCTTCGAAGTGTTGGCATTCTCGAGTCTCGATCAACATAATTTTACTCCGAATACGCCGTTTTGTACACTTGACGTCTGGCAGGGTTTAACTCGCGTTGTAGTCCTGCATTTACTTAACCGTGGTACAAATTTCCACAGCAACCAAAACAGCAGAAATGGCCCACAATACGGACTCGTCAGTTTGAGAAAAGTCAGAACGTCTTGGCCGCAACGAACCAGTTCGGCTTACTTCGCGAATTCTTGCACATGTAATTTGTTTCTGTCTGGTTTCCTTGTTTAATTTCCAAGTGGATTTTTTAGCTAGCAAAATAATATTAACGCACTACAAGCCGAGAACGTACCGTGAGAACATTAACTCCTGCATAAACGTGTTTGTAAACTAAATTTGGTATATCAAATTTCAGCCCGCTTATGCAAATTAGACCGTGTTTACAAAGCATTGCTTACCACTAAAAACACACAGAATAAACGACCGAAAGCTTTTCCAGCCAAAAATGTTATTCAAATAAACAACGTATTTACATTTGGCAGCAAGAACAAATAAGCAAATAATCCGTGCCAATCAAAAGTAGCCTGTCTTGAGGGGAGGCGTGGCTGTTCATAGGCTAAATCAAAAGAGGAGCAGCTTTGCGAACAAAATTACAAAAATATAGAAATCTGGATCAAACGTTCAGTTAAACAATTTTTAAAAAGAAAATCAACATTTAAAAGCAACCTTTACCGTACTGTGGCGTTTACCCAGGTCTTGTAAAATCTATTTGAAGTCCATGGTTCGGCTAACATTTTACAGCATTTTTTACAGACTTAGGTCAGGGTCTCTTGCAAATCGAAAGAATCTCAACGTGAAACGGGTTTTCGTTGCTTTAAAGAGCTCCATGTCTTCTTTTGAGGGGCGGATGTTATTCCTCGGATTGATCTATTTCCATTTTGAGCTCCTAAATAGAAGTATCTTAATTTTAAGAGAAGAAAAATACATTTTAAAAACTAGGCCAGATCCCATGCTGTAGGCCAAAAATCGGCCTTTCATCAACCTCGTCCCCAGGGTCTTCTCGGTTTTGAAAGAGCCTGAGGACGAGGTTGGGCGTTTCCCCTACTCCTTAGAACTTACAAATATATGTCCAAAAGAGAGTTTCTGATTGGTTTATATGTCTCCTAAACAATTGACAGCATTAGAGGGCAGAAAAATGCGTAGAAGGGGAAGTAGGAGATAAAGTGGCCTCCACGCGGAACTTGCGTGAAACACGGCTGGTTTTGGCCGTGCGGCCTAGCTCGAAAGCAGATATAAATAATTCATCAATTCGAACCAATTCCGATGGCCATTACAGACCGTCGACACCATTCACCACCCGTTCACTGAGCAAGCCAAATTCACGAGTTAAAAACGTCATCGGTTCTGTACGCACTGGGTGCCTATGTTTTAGACACTGACAGGATACGAAGCTGGCTATTTGTGGACCTGGTGCTCTTCTAGCGCTAAACTGCCAAGTCCAACAGAATTCGGTTGTATTTAACAGAACGAATACGTAAATCGAGAGCTGTAATGTCTACAGACGAATGTGTAAATTTGCCACTGAAATTCTGTTTTGGAAGCAACTGTGCTTGTGTCGTAGGTGACATAAACTGATGAGAATGGGCAATAAAAAAAGAATAACTGAATAAATAGCGTGTGTAATAACATTTTTCTACGATCTTTAACTACATCATAGTTCTGCCGTGAAACAGTTAAACAGGTAAGCTTGAAAGTGGCCACCGAAATACTTGTGGAGAAAGCGAAATTGTGGTTAAATGATTCGACCAGTGTAATTGAATTAATTAGATATCTAATTTGCAAAATTTTGACCTCGTGGAAAAATCGCCAGTAACTGACTGGTTGGTTCCTCCATTGAGAAAATCATTTGATTTCCTTCTCTTGACCTTCTCTATAGGAGTATTCTGTCTGCGAGGAAAAGCATTTAACTTAACAGTTTCAGCACATTTTTCGCCCCAAAGCGTAAAAGTCCCCGTGACAGTGTCCCTTTCTGTGGAAAGACAGAACTAAAAGGGAGAGCTCGAATAACAATATATGGTTCAACGATATTCCCGGTATAACGATGGAAATCTAGCAACCCAAGCATAAAATTTTTCTCGTTACAACGATATAATTAATATCACATACCGTAAAAGAGTGACAAAGACGTAGTAATTACACAAAGTTTTATTTAGTTACAGTAATCCTTTGTCATGTACGGCATAAGACTCGCGTTCCTGTCAACAGCTTGTCATACTAAGGGTTATTTATACTGTATCTAAACTGCTTTATCACCCTTGTCCTCCTTGTCTTTTAGTAGTTCTCTTAGCTTGTTCAAATTTGACGGCTTTTTGTACTGAAAAGTATACGTCGCAGGGATTTCTAGGGCAATGCCTTTGTTCATTCGTTTTCCAACAACTGGAACGGAAATCCTCACACCATTCTTCAAGAATAAATGGAATACGCGCGACAGTGTCAAAGGTACATGACCGACGATCACTTCCTCCCACTTTCCAGACCGTTTGCAAGGTACAGCCTGCAATTGTTTCACGGCAACAGCATGGGTATCATAAGGATTATTTGGCTCGTGCTACGGCAAAACAATGACAAATGATAACAAGATACGGAAAGGGTGTATAGAACAACGCATCTGGGTGTATTTCACTTTATCACTATCAGCGATTCGAATTTCGCAATGTTTAAACTTACCTCACAATCTAGAACTTCACCAATAGCTGCGTCACAGGTGTCCTTATATGCGTGATACCCTCGAATACAGGATCTGAATGAATACGTAGATGTGTCCATGGCTGACTAGTGTTCTTTCTCTTTTTCTAGTCAAATACGTTTCGACCTTTTCCAGTCAATCATTTGCTGAAACGTGAGAGGGCAATTCCGACAGCAAACTGCAAACATTGCTATAAATTGAATGTTTGACGTGACCACGTAGGGAATAGCCTATCAGAAACGCAATTATGTTGGACTGCTCTGCTGGACAAGTGTAATAAGACGCGTCTGAAGTGGAGCTTTCATTGAAAACATGTGGTGTTTTATCTGCTTCTTTAAAACATGTAAGATTTATCCAGGAACGTTTCTAAAGACGACGTACAGCTCACTACGTCCATCCACGAGAAAGCTGATAAAAACCTGTTCCAGGTCTCAGCTCTTCAAAATCGGCCGAGTACTCAAAGAAACCGGCAGCCAAGAAGAAGACTCGAAGAGTTTTCACTTTGGAAGAGAAATATCAAGTGGTCAAGCAAGGGAAAGAAACAAGCCGAGGTTGCAGAACTTTTTAATCTCCCTTTGCCATAATCGACTGTTGCGACGATTGTAAAGAATAAAAAGCAGATCATCAGTGCCTTTGAAGGAGGGATGTACAAAGACAAGCAAAAGACGTTAAAACAGTCGACTTATCCTGATTTGGATAAAGCACTGAGACTGGTTTAGAAAAGTTAAGAAGCATTAACGTCCCGGTGAATGGACCACTATTGGCAGAAAAAGCTCGGTATTTTGCTGAGCAACTCGGCTATCAAAACTTTAAGGCAAGCAGCGGGTTTCTAGACAGTTTCAAAGAAAGACGAGGCATAACTAGTCAGGTTATCTGCGGGGAAGAGAAGAGTGTCGACCCAAATATAGTGGAGACATGGAGCGAACGTCTCCCAGACATTTGCCGTGGCTACGATCCGAAAAATCGGTTTAATGCTGATGAGACCGTTTTTTTTTGTGGAGAGCTACATCAACACAAACCCTTAACTTTAAGGGCTAGACGTGTATTGGGGGGAAGCATAGTGAAGAGCCCTTAACTATCAGTCTTCTATCAGGGGAAGTAATATGGATTGCTTCCAGTCATCTACAGATCCCAAAAGAATGCCTGGATTGACAACGTGTTGTTCGAAGAATGGGTTTGAAAAATCGACCACAAGATGAAAGCAGCGAATTGGCGTATCCTGCTGTTTATTGACAACTGCACGGCACACATGTCAGTTCCTGGCCTCACAAACAAAAGATTAACTTTCTTCCCGGCAAACTGCATAAGTAAGCTTCAGCTGGCAGACCAGACAAAATCTGAAAGTCCACTATCGCCAGACAATGATACGAAAGATGCTGCAGTACTTGGACGAGGATAAGCCTGTCAAAGCGATAGATTTAAAGGACGCTGTCTTTATGATTGCTAAAGCGTGGGGCAACGCAACCAAAAATGCAAGCAAGAGCTGTTGGAGAAAAGCTGGATTTCCGGGCGAAGTGACAGAGCCAACACACGACCCATTGGAGTCAGACGAAGAGGTTGAAGAAACACCAGAAGAATCTGGTCTTTGGGGGAGGCTTGTCCGGCAATATCCCTCATTGATGGATGTACCATTCAACCAGTTTGCGAGTCTAGATGAAGACGTTGTCACGGAATAGCAACTAAAAGAAAAGGATGCGACAAGGGAAGCATTGGAGGCAGTTCAGCCGGAAGATTCTCAGGCTAACCATGAAAACAAGGAATCAGACACTGACGATGATGAAATATGCCAAGTAAAACCGATGCCTTTTACCACTGTGGAAGCTACTGAAGCAGTCAAGGCACTGAGAGACTTGGTGATGTCCCTTGAAGAGCCAGGGACAAGAGTGCGAGAGTTTCTTCGTTCCCTTTCTATGATGGATGATGCCTTTTTAAGATTAGAAGTCAAAGAGAAGCGGCAAGCCAAACTTCACGAGTACTTTCGGAAATGACAAATGAACTGTGAACACTACTGTATATAAACATGGAACGGTACGTCAGGTGGCTAAGTTTTAGTTTTGTATACGTTAAATAGTATTTATAACATAGCTCGCACGCTGGTCCTATCGAATTCCTATTGAGCCATCATGATGTATATCTCTATATACGCATGGCCGTGCGTTTATAACATGCAGTGTGCAGTTGCATTTTGCTGCAAAGTTCCTGTCGAGTTTAGCCGCGAGTTCCTGTTGCTATACTTTCCACAGTTAATGAGAGAAACTAGCCAAGAACTTCCAAATAGTTTTTAGATAAACCAGATGAAGCATTCTCGCTCAAAGGAGACCATTGTGGCCATTGTGTAGCGGCCAAAAGTGTCTTCTTCGCGAGCAACTCGGCGAGTAAATGACCAAAAAAATCACTTTACAGCAGAGTTAAACCAGGGAGAAATTACAACAGCGATATAGTTGCAGAGTGTTTGATTTCTTAGGACGAGCAAGGAACTTTGTTGAAAAAGAAACCGTCGAACTTTTAAATTAGTCTTTGGCGTTGTGTTTAATTTACGATTTCTTTCACGATTTGTCCCACTCTCAATAAATGTTGACAAAAAGAAGGTTTTATACAGAAACGTTTTGACACCAATAATACAAAATAAAACAGCAAAATTGAAGAGAACCGTTTAATAATAAGTGTCACAAATTCAGTGATTCACTACCAGAATCAAGCTACTAGAAGTAAGCACTGACCACCAGAAAGGACATTTTTTTCGGCTATATACTACATAAGGTAACATCGTTTTACCTGCAGTCGATGCAGCTCTGTGTCCAAGCAGCTTCAATGTTCAATTAAAATAGAATGTAATGCAAAATAAGTTGAATGATCGCTTTCCCAGTTGTTTGATTTTGGTGTTTACCACAGTCCGTCCGCGGCCTTTGAGCCGAGAACCACTAGCTTTTCTGTTCGTTTCAACTCTCGCAGCTACAATGGTAAAATCATACAGCTTCAATCCGCTTTGGACAATTTTTCAGGAAAAAATCAAGCCTATACCACATTTGAAAGCCAATAATTGGAAGACTTTTTCAAAAAGTTATCCTCGGGCGTTCACTTCGGAGCAGTTTCATTGATTCATTCAGCTTTGTAAGAAACGCTGCAACACTTCGCAAGGGTTTGGCACCTTTTTCTTTCAGTCATGTGACCGATTTTGTTTTTCGCGTTCTTGTTTTTTTTTTTTGGTAACTTGTGATTAAGGTTTGACTCAACTGCGCATTCGTATTGCTTATATAAGTTCAAATTTCAACGGAAGCGAAACGAAACTCCGACATGCTGCCGAAAAAATACTATAATTTTCAGTAAATTTATACTTGTTCAGTGTTCGCCGGCATTTCCACTTGCTATGTTATAAAACAATTGGTTCATGCTTTTAGCTGTGCGTACATCGAGTTATGGATGCACTTGGGAAGTTTGGAGAGCAGTCAAGAAGCCGGAGTTGTTCTCGGCTGTACCTCGAGCAACTCTTACGCTTCTCTCGTGCTCTCCAAACTTCCCGCGTGCATCCATAGCTCGATGTACGCACGCTAAGCATGAACCAATTGTTAAGTACGCACAACATTCTCAGAACTTATATACACTGCACAAACCGTGGAAAGACGTGATGTTGTGTTTCGGTTGTTGCATTTGTAATTCATTTGCCCATTGCAATAAAATACATACAGTACAGTGATCATGTTGCGGAGACTTATTGATTTTATTGATTGCACTTGGAAAAATTAATTATTAACCATATCCCGATATAACCATATTTTTGGTTGCTTTGCCGCCAAATCGTTTAATCGTTTAATTTTGCTGTCCCCTTGCCATATCGTAAAATCGGGGCTCCCCTGTAGCTAAGTGCGAATCATAAAAACCTAGACCAGATGTTCAGCGGAAAATTCAAACAGCCACTATGGTTTACAAATCTCTAAATGGTCTTGCCCCAGAGTATTTGCGATCAAGCTTATTTTATATTGAAATCATGCGGCTTCAATTCGCTTTGGACGATAAATGCAACCCTTTTCAGACAACATCAAACCTGTACCACAAACATTAAGCTCGGATGTTCACCTCTTCGTATGAGGCTGGTAACCGGGCTGGCCCGCTTAGCGGGACGAATTTTGAATTCTGTTGTTATGGGAAATAATTCAGGCTGGTTACCGAGAGGAAAAAGGTGCGAAAGGTGGGCTGTTTAAGCCAAAGACAGTGGGAACGAGTTTAGCTTCTATGGGCCATTTTGACATTTATTCAATTCAAGCAAACAGTTGAAAAACTTCTCATCTCTTGAAGAAATTTTCCTATGTTTGAGTACGTTGTCTGAGGCCACGTTCCGTTTAATCAGCGAATGAAAAAGATCGTCTTGGAAACTGGGATGGAGCGTTCATATGGTAAAGATTTTCAGCCCGGTTACCGAGAGGAAAAATGATGGGCTGTATAGTTCGGCTTCTATAGGCCATTTTCTCAATTATTCAAGCAACCAGTCGAACAACTGGCTTGCCATCTCTCGAAGAAATTTTTTCTATGTTTGAGCACGTTGTTCGAGGCCACGTTCCGTTTAGTCAGCGAATGAAGAAGATTCGTCCCGGTTACTGGGCTGGAGAGTTTATATGGTAAAGATTTCTAGCCCGGTTACCGATTTCCCGGTTGGAAAAACCGGCCAGCCCACCTTCTCATATGGACACATCGAAATTTTGACAAAAGAAATAGTAGAGAGGCGAGATCTCGGCGCCGAGATGGGCACATGTGAAGAAGCCCTGATTCCGCTTTGCAAAGAAACGCTGCAACTCTTCGCAAGGCTTTGGCGACTTTTTCTTTCAGTTATGATGCATTACTTGGGAAGTTTGGAGAGCACTCTTACGCTTCTCTTGTGCTCTCTAACCTTCCCGTGTTCATCATAACTCCATATACGCACGCTAAAGCATGAACCAATTGTTAATTAAATTGTGTGTTTCCAAAGCAGTGTACCTAGAAATATTTTCAACTAATACAGCAATGTATTTAATATTACTTCCTGTCATTTTAGTGACCAAAGTTTTTAATTCAATACAAAATAAAATTGCCAAAAACTATGATCTAATAGGATTTAAACACGTCTAAGTTCACTTTGCTATGAAGTCAAAGCTTGCTCTGCTGAACAAAAAAGCGGGGATAGTATAGATTGACTTTCTGATAGTCAGTCGTACTTTTGCATCCTTTTAAAGATGATCCAATCATTTACCAGCTTTCACTGCCGTTGTTGCTTGTAGGTAAATATTAAACTTAAATACTCTTAATCGCTGTAAGTGGTAAAGCATTGATTTCGTCATATATGCGGGTAAGGGATAAGTACAGTTAAAGTTTTAATTTGGCGATCCTCGGAAATTCTCATCCAAATTATTCGGCCAATTTTACTTAGACAAGAAACTTTATTCTACATTGTCTCTCTCCATTTAGGTGTATAAATGGGTACCTGTGGCATACTGCTGGGGGTAACCCTGTAAATGGACCAGATCCCACCCAGGAGGAGTAGCAATACTCTCAGTTGCCTCATGCTACAGAAACCGGGTTAAGCTCCGGCCGAGTGGGTGTCCTGTGGCTCGTATGCCACTTACTTTCTTTTACCAATCATTGCATGCAGTCCCTATTAAATAAATAATTATCTGGTTTTTGTGATGAATCACTAAATATTCCAGAACTCCGAGATTATGTTTGACTACGCTGGCACACGTTTCCGGCCGAGGCTCGGAATTTGAAGGCTTAGAACGCAATCTTGACATGCAATAATTATGAAATTGTCCAAAATTTCCTCTTTTTTTCGTGAGAGATCAGTTGTCCTGCACCGTTCCAAAGCGGCTCTCTGATTGGTCCGCTTTGCTTCGCCATGAATTTCCGTACCGGAGTGTACCAAGCCAATTATATCACAAGTTCTACCAAGGTTTTTGGTCTTTGCGTCTTCGTCACTTCGAAAGCTAATGTTGAATCCGTTGTGTTTAAAGTATCAAGGAGACGTCCATTCCCCCCCCCCCCCCTCCTCAACTGCTCCCTAGGAAGGTGGTAGTTTCCCAGTGTTCTGGGTTAAGCAATAATAATGGCTTTTGTTGCAATATTTCCACCAAGTGACTCTTCAAATTTACCCACAGCAAGTAGACGTCCAAGGTAGACGTCTAATAATATACCTACCTATCTACGGGAAAAAGAGTAATTACCCTAACCTTCTTTGGCTGTACTGAGCGTACCGGCTGTACCGAGTGTACCGGCTGTACCGAATGTACCGGCTGTACCGACTGGGTACCGGCTGTACCGAGTGTACCGGCTGTACCGAGTGTAGCGAGTGTAGCGAGTGTACCGCGGGCTGTGCCGACTGGGTACCGGCTGTACCGAGTGTACCGGCTGTATCGACTGGGTACCGGCTGTAACCCAGTGTACAGGCTGTACCGGGTGTACCGAGTGTACCGGCTGGGTACCCGCTGTACCGGCTGCTCCGAGTTTACCAAGTGTCCCAGGAAATGAACATGTACAGTCTATTAATCAGTCAGTAAAGAGAATTGATATTTAGATCTTAGCTTGGGAATGAGATCGAGAGATCAAAGTGTCATCGATGAGCGCTGATGAAATATTGGCGCTGAAACAGAGTTACTTATCTAGGCCATAAAACTGCTTCTCACCTCAACTGCCAATTGATTAGAACTGTCATTTTTATGACAGACTTGGTATAATCAAGAAAAAGTTAATACGCGAGTTAAACACGTTAAGGTGTCATAGTTTGTAAAGGCACAAACTATGACACCTTAACGTGTTTAACTCGCGTATTAACTTTTTCTTATTATCACTGGTGTCACGCATCAACTGAGCTTTGTCTCTTCTTTTGTTTGGTATAATCAAGTACCATGGACACCAAAAGTTTAGCTTCCACAGAGCTTCCCAGCCCTTTGAAATTATTGTCTAAAGTATCAGCAAGTAGCAGCCTCTTGCCATCACACTTTTGCAACTTTGGAAATGAAAGAATTTTCTACCATTTAATATCCGTAAAAATATAGTTCAGGCTCTAGTTCTCTCTAAGTTATATGGAAATCTAGATTGCGATTTTCAATACTCCCGAAAACATTTATGCCATCCCAGACTTTTCTTTGTATTAACTCTTTCTTGGTGAACGTAAAAAAAAAATGTACCATTTTAGGGGACTTATGAGGACCTATTAAACTGGAGAGATCTCCTTATCGGCCTTACGGTAAGGAAACATTGGAGCAACTGGACCTCCATAACCATTTGCACCACCAAATTAGCTAGCATCGACAACAGAATGCTCTCGACCCAGTCACACACTTCGCTTATTACATTACCAGAATGCTCGGAACACTCGTTACCCTCGGTACAGCCGGTACACTCGGTACATTCGGTACGGCCGGTACACTCGGTACACTCGGTACACTTGTTACATTCAGTACACTCAGTACACTCGGCACGGCCGGTACACTCGGTACGGTCGATACACTCGGTACACTCGGTACGACGGGTACGCTCGGTACACTCGGTACGGCCGGTACACTCAGTACACTCGGTACGGCCGGTAGACTCGACACACTGGGTACAGCCGGTACACTCGGTGCACTCGGTGCACTCGGTACACTCGGTACAGCCGGTACACTCGGTACACTCGGTGCACTCGGTACACTCGGTAAATCAGGTACACTCGGTACACTCGGTACACTCGGTGCACTCGGTACAGCCGGTACACTCGGTACACTCAGTACACTCGGTACGGCTGGTAGACTCGACAAACTGGGTACAGCCGGTACACTCGGTACACTCGGTACACTCGGTACAGCCAGTACACTCGGTACACTCAGTACACTTGGTATTGCCGGCAGAACCAAGAGGTTCAACTGGCACGGTCCTTTGTTGTGGTTGAGGTCTTCTAGTTCTTAAAGACTCGGTCAGCCCTGTACCGATCCAAAGCGGCTCTGTGATTGGATAGTTAGCTGGAATAATAGAATATTTTTCATAAATGAAGCGGTATATACAGAAAGGGGACTTAACAGTTGGTTTACCACTAAAACAAACAAGTCGACTTGAAAGCGAATATGAAATAATCAGTGACACATAGATCACATCATTCTGCGAAAAAAATATTCTATACTTCTCGCTAACTAGCCAATCACAGAGCCGCTTTGGATCAGTGCAGGGCTGCCCTGTTCAATCATGGTTTGCACAAAATTTTGGATTTATTAACTGAGTTGCTAGGGTAATTTGGCCGCCGTAAAGAGATTGAAAGCGGACGTTTCGAGCGTTAGCCCTTCGACAGAGCGAATCAAGGAATTGTGGGTTGCACTTGGTTTATATGGAAAGTGGTGGAGCTACGCTATTGATAGAAACATGGCAACGTGAAAAACAAGGTTCGTTGATAGGGGTGGTAGCAGCTCTTACAAGGTCTTCTCTCCGATTTGCTGAGAAAACAAGAGAACGAACAACACAACAGTGGACCCTAGCCCTGATACCTGCGTGATACCAAGGTCCAATGAAATTAGAGGTTTTTAAGAGCTGCGTGGTATCTGCGTTGATACCTTAGGGATTAAGTGTTGATTTGAAAAAAGAATTTTTGTTGTAGATTTTTACGGCTTTCCGTGTTACCCTGGTGAAGGGAAAGGCCACAGATTGTCATGTGTTGGCTAGAATGATTAGGGAGATTGAAATGTCGGGTGACTGGTTTGAATGCGTCCTTGTCATTTCTTTCAACGTCTCGGAGGTGTTCGCGGAAACGGACGCCTAGTCTCCTCCCTGTTTCGCCAATGTATATCTTTTTGCATAAAGTGCATGTTATGCAATCTTATCAATCTGGTGCAAAAAAGTTGAAAGGCTTCATATTAGTAGAGGTCAAATTGATTATGTCGTAAGCAGTTTACTTAACCTATTGAGAAAAAAACTCAAAATGTAAATGCAACATCTAAGAGGAAAAAATGTACCCTGGGCGAGGTTCTACATCAATTGCCGTCGCTCTTTTCCTTTCTTGCTCTTTTATGTGATGACAAAATGTTTTTTTTTTCTTTAAATATATCTTAAAATTATGTCGGTTCTATTTCGGCTCATTTCAGTGCATTTGCATTAAAGACAACAATGTTTATGTAAGAGTAGACAAGTTATTCACGTATCCTACCTTTTATTTAACTCAGCAAACTAATAACACACTACAAATCACAGCATCTTAACATCCCATTTACTTGCAGAAATACCACACAATAAAACCCTTATTACTGCCCCATTATAAGCGTTTATGCAGGAGTGTTTGCTTTTCTTGACACCTAAGCCTGAGCTTTTGGTACTTCTTCAACGAAGATCCGGGAAACTGAATTCCAGCCAGTGTAGCCGTCAGCATTGCCATATCCGGCACAATTACCAATTGAGAACCCAACGCGCACCTTTCCTTTGTGGATGTTGTTGCAGTGACCCTCAATGTGGCGAACGCGGTGAAGATCTTTATTTCCACCTGTGGCCATGTACACAACACCGTCGATAGGCAGGGGACCCGTACATTCAGCGCCATTGAAAGTGAAATACCACCGTTTGCAACATCCATTGCAACCGTGGATTCTCAAGGCGCCAGTCCAGTAAACATGCAGGGCTGTATCAGAGAACGTCTTGGTGAAGATACAGTCCTGTAAAAGAATAAAATTCAAAATTAAGCAAAATAATTTTGAATGTCATTTTAAATCTGTACATGAATTGGTACCTGGTTTGGAAAAACGTACTGTCAAAGTATGCTCAAAGCAGTTTCCAGTTATATGTAGGGAGAGCAACCTTGGCACGTAGCAGAGGCAAGAAATCATTACCAAGTGCGAACCACTCACCTTAACTAGACCGATGTCTTTGCCATCATTCACGTTATTCCAGACGCACTCTTTCCAGTTCTTAAAAGGCATCGGACCGCGCTCCCCTTTTGTGCCGGGTAGACCCTGGGCTCCAGGTTCACCTTTAGCACCATCCTTTCCATCTTTACCAGGAGGTCCATTAGGACCTGGAGGTCCCTGGGGTCCAGTTTTTCCTTGTTTACCCTGTTCACCTTTGATTCCATTTCGACCGTCACGTCCGTCACGGCCTGGTAAACCAGAGGTACCGGGCGTGCCAGGAATGCCGGGAACACCGGCATTACAGTCGGGAAGCGTTTGATAGTTCGGGAGTGACAAAAGGGGAAAATACATGTTTAGGACGTTCTAACCCATAGGCTTTTGAGACCTACTTAGTGACCACAGTCAACTTTCGAAGGCCTTAGAAGGCCTTTCCGGCTGCACACTTCAACGCAATTTGTGTTTCCCCGTCTCCACTCACAACGAATGTCCGCAAGTTCGTTCCCTTGCCACAAGAATTATTGCTTACTTTAAATTGCCACAAAGAAATAAAGTTTCAATTCATAATTTCATGTATTTGACTTACTCTTCCGGGCGACTGAGGCTCTTTGGTTTGCCCCGTGCCATAATAAACCAAGAATGACATCGTAAACACTGATACGAAGGCAATAGAGGCGGAAAAAGCCATTTCTTCTTATCAATCTGGTGCAAAAAAGTTGAAAGGCTTCATATTAGTAGAGGTCAAATTGATTATGTCGTAAGCAGTTTACTTAACCTATTGAGAAAAAAACTCAAAATGTAAATGCAACATCTAAGAGGAAAAAATGTACCCTGGGCGAGGGCCAGGTCTACAAAACTGACACGACGAAATTACTGACGCTGAGGTGATGGGTAAGCAAAAGTTCTGTTTGTGATGGATGCTGTTGTTGATGATCGCATATCATGACAGCAAAGCTCTTCTTTAACAACGGCACTAGTTGAGTTCTCTTGGTCCCGACTTGAAAGTGTTTAAATCTCAAGCCACGGAAATAACTGGAGGCTATCTTTTCAGGGAAATATTAAACAATAGACTGCAAATGTCGCCTCCCTTTAAAATGCCCGTGGTGTTTTCAGACGATTTAACTTTTACAAAGTCGCGTCTTACATGGACACAATTATTCCTAGACAATTTAATTATAACGAAACGAACATTTTCTTGGCATTTTCAATCCAGTTGATCGTAAACTTAACAATTGCAAAAGTAACACCTACCTTTTTAAAACGTTTTTTAAAATGTATTTGGTGTTCCCCACGCACTTTTATAAAGTGTACACACGCTTTGCATTTAAATGTAAACATTTTCTCGCAACCTTAAACTTTAACAAAATGAATCGTTGTGCGATTTTTTTAACAGCATTTACAATCCAGTGGGATAGGAATGAACAATAGATTGCAAAAGTTGTACCTCCCTTGTAAGCGCCCAAACGTGATGTTTTAAAATCAAGTATGTATCGATAAAGGACGCTAGATGTCGAAACCTTTACTAGGTGGCTCCATACAGTTTCTCATCTGTCTTCAGAGTCAAATATACATAACTTTTTGGACGGCTTTTAGGCCATTGATTTGCATTTCAATTGGAAAAGCTACAAAAGCAACTAGCCTAGGTTTTATACTTTTGGAAAAAATCGAATTTTCTGGGCCTGGCACGTTTCCAAGGCAACCACTAATATAACTGTTTGGCTCATTGCTCAAGCTTGGCCAGTTTCTTCACGTCATTTCTTGGTCTTCATACGGTAAATTTTCGCTTTTTTTGTTGAAAAGCTGCAGAAGTCGTCTGACAAGTCTCAGCTGGCAAAGCCATGAGAAATTTTGTACATAATTAAGTTTTGCTAGAAAAGTAAATTTTCGTTTTTGACGCAGTAGTCCATGTTCAAAAATTGCTCTTACTTTATCATGACTCAAAAACACACAAATCCTACAAATGCTCCCATTTTTTTAGCTTAAAAATTCGCATTTTGTATTCTGGGGCGAAAAAAGAACGGTCATCTTGCTAAGTAACAAACTGGACAACCACTCACCTGCCGTTACCTGAGAAAGGACAACTGGATCGAAATTTGTACAACAAAAACTTGCGTAAAAATGCATTCAATAAAGATAACACTCAATTTCAGTAGCTCACTTACGGAGCGATTCCTCTGATCACCTTTTCCAGTGAGGCAGTTATGTCTCGCCACACCTTAATGAGAATGGCAGAAAGCTTAAAAAGGGTGGAGAGGGAAAAAGGAATTATGTTTGCGAAATATTAATATAATTGGACTTAAAAAGGAAGCGGTAACTTACTGAGTTTGCAGGGTGGGCCCTTTCTTGCAGCTGCTCTTCAGGATTTTAATAGTCTTGTTGGTGTCTAGTGACTGACTGCACGATCTTTCAATGAGTTAACAGTTTTATTGCGTTTCAAATTAGTTAACTTACAAGCAACAGAACTACGTGTCATCTAATCTCTTTCAATAGAAGGGAGCCTTCTATTGACAAATTATCAAGATGCTGATCTTTTGTATCAGAGTTGGTTAAATTACGACACTGATAAATAAATATTAATTATCACCAAGCAAACTTACACTTGTTATATCGATATTTTCAAAGCAAACATTTAGTTAACATATTTGCTATAAACACGAGCCCTGCCGAAAACAAGCTGCGACATCCATGTATTTTTTAATTACACGTGTGACCAGAGTGTTTCTATTTTGCTCAATAATCGTATGCGGGGTATTTGTTTGACTCAAGAAATTAAATCATTTAAACTGAAAATAGTTTGTTGATGGACACGCTACCGTAGATTGAAAGGTCGAAAGTGTGTGAACAAGTGCTATAAACAAATTAGTTTTTACATAACGCTTTCACAGTGAGAAAACCTTGCAAGCTCGAATTCTAACAAATGTTTTTATCACTCAATGAAAACAACAACAACAACAACAACAAATTCTCGCAGCTCCTGAAATGAATGTTCAATAATTCTCAAATAACTCTCAACCAGACATACACAGATACCACGTGTACTTTTTAGTGCAGAATAATTCCTCTGAAAAACAACAATTACTATTACGAAGCTTGATAAACAGTTCGAAACACGCCGGGGGTGCCGTTTAGAACAAAATTGTTCACTTCCTTATCTAGTCCCAAATTTGTATCCTTGTAAGCGATATTACTTATCCGAATCATTTGTCAGTTCATCTCTCTTTTTGCCCAATGAGAGGGAGCATTCCACGACAAGGTACCTCAGTGCTGACTTTTTTGTGTCATAAGTGGATGAATGGCAAAAGTGATAAAAATAAAATACTGACAAATATTATCCATCAAACATCAGAATAGATTCACACACGAGGGATTCTTTAAAACATGAAAGCAGAAATTAAACCGTACACAGCAAAGGAATCTAAGCCTGCCGTTAAGGTTTGATTAATTCTTCTCTCTCTCTCTCTCTCTTTTAATTTTTAGTTGGCATACGATGTTTGAACATGCAGGCCTTTATGATATCGATATTTTCAAATTAAAGCAAATATACACTACATAAACATATCTGCTGCCAGCTGCGAACACGAACTATGCCAAAAACAGACTGAAACTCCTGCATTTTTACACTAGGAAGAAGAGGGTTTTCTGGCACAAGTAATCGGAATCAATACACACGTCTACCTTTTTTGACTTAGGAAACTAAAGCCTATGGTTTTTCAAAATCTTGAGCGGCATGGCAACACGAGTGAAACCTGTTTAAAAAGGTGTTTACATAAATATACGAAAGGTTTGAAAGGTTTGATTAATTCTTCTCTTTGTTTTCGTTTTTGTTTTTTGTTTTTTGTTTTTTTTTTAATTTTTAGTTGGATTATAATGTTTGAACATGCAGGCCTTTGCGATATTTCTGTTTTTTTAAGAAGGTGTACCTAGCAATATTTTCAACTAATACAGCATTTTATTTCATATTGTCTTCTGTCATTTTAATGATGAAAATTCTTAATTAAATACAAAATAAAATTGCTATGAAGTTAAAGCTCGCTCTGTTGTATTACTCAGAAATTGAAGGATTCCACGAAAACGCGGAGATGGTATAGATAGTAGTATTTTTGTGTCCTTTTCTGAAATGAACCAATCATTGACCAGCTTTTACTACCGTTGTCGCTTGCATGTACGTTAGTGCCTCGCCCCGCGGCCAATGCTTTATTTTGGCCACAATATTTTGACTCAATCAAAAAGCTCGTGAAGTCATTAACTAGCTATGAAAAACTCATTTTGTTTCAAGTCGCCGCTTAGTACGACCACGGCGTTTTGGTCGCCGTTGGTGGCAGGAGTAACGGGATTTCTCAGTAATCCGATCTTAGAACTTGAATAAAGAAGGCAAAAATTTTAATTTCCTTGATTACTGTAAGTGGTAAAACATTGATCTCGTAATATATGGGTACGGGATAAGTACAGTTAAAGTTTCAATTTTGCAGACCTCGGAAGTTTCTCCTCCAAATATATATTTATTATTAGCTAAATTTACCTAGACAAGAAGCTTTATTCCATGTTGTCTCTCTCCAGTAGATGTACAAATGGGTACCGGCGATATACTGCTGGGTGAAACCCTGCGATGGGCAGGAATCCCACCCAGTAGGAGTAGCAATTGCTGGTTTGCACATGGCGTCAATTTTAAAATCAAAATTTGCTAGGCCTGCTAAAATTTTATCGTCACACACCAGGTGTAGAAACACCTAAAAATATGTCTTTTCACTAGTTTCAAACTTGATATCATCGTTTGTGTTTAAAATACAGCATCTTGAATTTTCGAAATTGCCGCCCAGTACGTGTATGTTATGATTTTTGGCAGTTGGAACAGTTCAAGTATTATGAGAGGTGTTCATGTGATACTAACTCACAAGAGAAAAGATTGTTGATCCCATGGGAAGATACATCGGCATAAACGCCGAAATTAAGGATGAAAATTATTTTCTGTTCAATGTTTACGCACCTAACAATGATAGTCAATCTGCAAAGTTTTATGAACATATTGTTAATGTCCTTAAAAAGGAAGATCAAATATACGAAGACAGAATAATTATTGGGGGCGATTTTAATTGTCCTTTAAACCCAAGCTTGGATAAAATGGGAGGGCTTTTGACGACAAGAAAAAAGATCGTTGACCAAATAGAGAATATTCAAAATATATTTAATGTACATGACGTCTGGCGGATTAAACATCCAAATCAGAAAAGCTTTACATGGTCACAAAAGTCCCCTTTCATTTTCTGTCGATTGGACTATTGGCTTATATCGGATTCTTTGCATGATATGGTAGCGAACGTAGATATTGTATCAGCCATAAAAACGGATCATTCTGCTATAACATTACAATTGCACAAAATAGAAGAAGGTGTAAAAGGACCCGGTTTCTGGAAAATGAACACTTCCATGTTAAATGATGCTGCATATGTTGAAGAAGTGAAGAAAAAAATATTAATATGGAGAGAAGAGGCAAAAGAAATTTCAGACAAGAGGGTAATTTGGGACTGGATTAAATATAATGTCCGTCTATTTTCTATTGATTATTCTAAAAGACGTGCGAAAGCTAATAGGGAGGAGGAGGAAATGATGCAAAAGAAATATCAAGATGCACAAGCTAAATTTGAACAAAATCCATGTGTAGAAACCAGAAAGGTACTGGAGGAATGTAAGATGGGGTTAGAAAGGTTCTATGATAAGAAAACTGAAGGTATAATTGTGCGCTCGAGGGCAAGATGGCACGAGCATGGGGAAAAAAGTAACAAATATTTTTTAAATTTAGAAAAACGAAACCACACGAGAAAACATATTAGGAAGCTGTCTCTTAGCGGGGTGATTACAACAGACCATAAGCAGATATTGAACTCGGCTTCAGATTACTATAAAAATCTGTACAGTAGTAAGAGCAATTTAGGTCAACATGAATCGTTTGATTCTTTTTTTAAAAAACTGAATATCCCAAAGCTGAACGAAGAACAAAGAACAAGCTGTGAAGGACTTATATCTAGGGAAGAGTGTAAGAAGGCAATTGAAATGTTCGAGAACGGTAAAACACCAGGAAATGATGGAATACCTATTGAATTTTATAAGAAATTATGGGATACGTTAGCAGATCAACTGGTCGACGTTTTTAACTACTCGTTCCAGCTAGAGGAAATGACAACGTCACAAAGACAAGCAATTATTACCCTTATTGACAAGAAAGGAAAGGACAGATCCTACTTAGAAAGCTGGAGACCAATCTCTTTGGTTAATGTAGATGCAAAAATTGCCTCCAAGGTCATTGCTAATAGAATAAAATGCTGTCTCCCAGATATTATTCACCATAACCAATCTGGCTTTATAAAAGATAGATTTATTGGAGAGACAGCTCGCTCAATACTTGACATCATAGACTACACAGAACGCTCTGAAGTGCCAGGAATGATGATATTCATTGACTTCGAAAAAGCATTTGACTCGATCGAATGGTGTTTCCTTTATGAGTGCTTAGAAGCTTTTAATTTTGGCCCGGAATTTATAAAATGGGTGAAAACGTTTTATAAAAATGTCTCTAGTTGCGTAATTAATAACGGTGTAAGCTCTCCTTTGTTCAAGTTGGAAAGAGGAGTAAGACAGGGAGATCCATTGTCACCTTACCTTTTTGTTGTTGCCATTGAAATTCTGGCTATTTCTATCAGATCGAATACCAAAATAAAGGGTATTACAATTGGTGATAATGAAACAAAGCTGCTTGCCTATGCAGATGATATGACTGCATTGCTATCAGATATTACCTCTGCGAAGGAACTGTTAGACAGTCTTAACACTTTTGAAAAGTTTTCAGGTTTGAAAATGAATGTCTCTAAAACCAAAGCCATGTGGATCGGAACAATGAAGAATTCTGTAGAAAAACCTTTGGGTTTGGAATGGTGCACGACTGTTAAAAATTTAGGAGTACAATTTTCCTGTGATCAGAAAGTGGTATCTTCGCAAAATTTTCAGGAAAAGTTAGACAAAATTCAGAAAGTTATCAATATCTGGAACATGAGAGGCTTATCTTTATTTGGGCGAGTGACAATTATTAAAACTTTTTTGATACCTAAACTTTTGTACCTATCATCGATAATCCAAACCCCAATGGAAATCATAAAAAGGATGGAAAGAATGTTTTTTAAATTTCTATGGAAAGGACCAGACAAGGTCACGCGACATTCTGTTATAAATTCAGTTAAAAATGGGGGGTTGAACCTCATGGATATTGAAACCCAAATTAAAGCATTGAGACTCTCCTGGATTCCGCGCATTTTAGATAGTACTAGAAAAGGACCCTGGAAGTCGTATTTTAATCATTATTTGAAACCTTATGGAGGAACCTTTCTATTAAAATGCAATTATGAATTCAAGGATCTGACCACTTCACTAAACGGTTTTTATTCAGACTTGCTTCTTTGGTGGGAGGAGTTTAGAAATACATTTTCCGATAATAATTATGCACAAAGAATTGTTTGGAACAATAAAGACATTAAAATAGACAACAGATCAGTCTTTTATAAATCGTATTATGACAAAGGGATTGTTTTCGTACGTGACTTGATGTTTGAATCCGACAATAAGCAGTCTCATGATTTTTATAAACAAAAGGGTCTTAAAACGGATTTCCTGACATGGACAGGTTTAAGACTATCAGTTCCGAAAGAACTCAGGTCGTGCGAACCGTTACCTGAAATTGACTTGGTAAATTTCAAACATAATAATATACAATTCGACGTCTACAGGGCTAAGTGTAAGCATTTCTATAAGCTGTTAATAACAACTAAGGCTAAATTGCCTAATATGTCAAAGAAACTAATTTCGGATTTTGACATTTCAAACTCTTTGGAGGAAATATACTCACTTCCACAAACTGTCGCAAGCGAAACGTATATTTGGTCCTTCCAGTACAGAGTGCTTAATTATATATTGTACACAAATGCAAAACTTTTCAAAATAGGTTTATCGTTGAATGATAAATGCACTTTCTGTGACTTTTCAAAAGAAGAGCTGCATCACCTCTTTTTTGAATGCTCCCATGTGCAAATCTTTTGGAAAACATTCTCCTCTTGGTGGTTTGAACTTGTTAAGGAAAACATTACTTTGACTTTAAAAGATATTATACTTGGGCTTACAAATAGAACCGATATTGTAAACTATCTTATAATTCTCGGAAAACTGTGTATTTGGGAATGTAGAAAAGCTGGCATATATCCTGACTTTAATATTTTTCTCAAAAAAGTTAAAAATAAGTTTGAAACCGAGAAGTATATAGCAAACAAAAATGGGACGTTTGCAAGTTTCAGGAAAAGATGGGAAGCAATTCTTGCGAAATTTCTATAGACATTGGTATTGTTTAGCCTTGTTCTCTTTATATAGAAAGATAAATGCATATTTGTGCCTATTGTGTTTGTGTGTGTTTTCGTGTGACGGTTTTCGCTTTTGGTAATTTTTTAGTTGTTTGCAAAAAAAAAAAAAAAAAAAAAAAAAAATTTTGGTGTTTGCAATCAGAATCTGTAATTTACTTTTAACAATTATTAATTATGATATACCTGTAACACATATAAGACTGTAAACTGTATTAGAACTGGTATTGATGTAATATTGAAAATGTAATAGTAGGATAGGGATTACACAATATTTGTAAAAGCATTGAAAATAAAACCGTCAAAAAAAAAAAAAAAAAAAAAAACTCACAAGAGAAAAGTTATCGTTCTCATAGCAAAGGTGAGTTCCAGATGTTTTCATTGATTTCCGCAAGGTGTCAGTATAGCGCCGACTCAGGGTCGGGGTCGGGGTCGGGGTCGGGGTCGGGGTCGGGGTCGGGGTCGGGGTCGGGGTCGGGGTCGGGGTCGGGGTCGGGGTGTCTTTTTTTTTTCTCATTTTTGGCCGAATAAAAAAGTATCGTTACGGTGTTCCACCAGTATCGATTTGATTTGTTTTGTGCAACTTTTCATTTCACAAATGTAATTTTAATTTTATTTGATCAGAAGCGTATCATCCCGTGATATGCTCCTGGTTTGATTTTTTTTGTTTCATTTTTTTCGCGTCCTAATAGGAAAGTTTTGTAGACTATCCGTCTAAGCACCAAGACGGAAAGCTGCCTATCGCTGCCTATCCTCGACTTGAAGGTATGGGTAGAGTCAAGGGACAAGAAAACGGAGAGCAAGTGTCAGTAGCCTCGGTGGTTCAAATTTCTCAGAATTTTTGATTTCAAAAATTTCTTCGTTTGATTTCTCAAACGGTTAGTGTAAGACGCAGACTGCGGACCAGGGGTAAAATGCAGACTGGTGGTAAAAAGCAGACTGTAGACTAAGGTTAAAAGAGGGTCTGAATGGGGTTTAGTGTTTAGTGTTATTCGCCCACAATTTTTAGTGTTTGCTGTTAAATTGGCCAATATTTTAATGTTAACTGTTTTCGGAGAAAATACTGTTTAGTGTTTAGAAGGTTTTTGTAAAAAAAAATCATAGTCTTTTAACATTGTAAATACTTATCTGCTCTGCTGAAATCGCTAATAAAATCACTCAATCGCCATGCTACCCCAACTTTGAGCCTATGCTCAAAGGGGCAGTAATCTCTTTTTTCTACCCATGCGCATCAGTATTTTGCGGAAACCTGGAGAGCAATAGTGTCCCAAGAGCCCGCGATCCTTTGGTCAGAGTCGCGTGTGAACTGGGGTCAACGGTCGGGTCAACGAGGTTGGAACTCGAGGTCAAATCGGTCAAAAGACAAAAAACAACATGGCGGCATCCGGTGTTGTCAAAGTTCTAGTGATCTTCTATAGAAGCGGAGAGGATGCTCCTTTCGAAAGGCACAGAAGCAGGGTCACGTTTGACCTTGCAAACCAATCCAGCGTGGCACGCCGTCAAGAAACATCTGACGGAATTTCTTGGGCTTTCGGAGCTTGCATTGAAATTTGGCATGGCGAATTTTGAGCTGAAACTGTTCAGATTGCAGCGAGGATGATACTCCACCTGACATACGGTCACCACGTCTGGTCGAGCCATCCACGCTCATTTTCGCCATGATTTGTAAAAACATCAGGATGATCAGGTATGCACATATCCGTGAGCTTTTTACCGGACATGAATCTTTGCAAGGTAAATTATTTTTTCAAAGTGTAGGCTTTATAAAAACACTGATTCAGCTTTTACTGAATTTCTAAATACCAATAATTCACAACTCAACAATTTTACAAAGAGTTGACCTTCGAGCCAGATTGGACGACAGATTGAAGCTTGCAATGTATCTGAAAAGATTTTTCATATTCGAGGGCATAACAGAAAATGGCGCTGAAAAGTTCATGGTTCATATACGTCATATACATGTATATTTAGCAAGGAAGGAATTACATCTGTCATTTTTGTTGAGCATTTAATGGTAAATAATATCCCCTGTTATGATATAAATTAGTGAATTACAAGCATTTCGCTCACTGAGGAAAATTCTCTCTTTACACTGAAAAGATATATCTTTCACATGTGAATGTATCGATTACGTCACGTTTGCTAACGTCTTTTCCTTGTTTAAGTGATTGAATGAACGTTTGTCCTTGGTATATAGTCGAAACATTTTCGGAATTCTCCTCGGAATTCTTCGGTAGTCTTCGGAAATCTTCGGAAATGATCGGAAACGTTCGAATGACCTTCGGACTGCTTTCCGACAAGTTTGGAGCCGATTTTGTTTCTTTCTGGATGAAATTTGCTGTTACAATGAACTTTTTACTGTTAGTGTTAAAATGCCTAAAATTTAACTGTCTTATGTTACAGAGCCCAAAAATTAAGTGTTAACTGTTATCGAGGTACCCCCATTCAGACCCTCTTAAAATGCAGAATAAACACCGCAGACTAGGGGTAAAATGACTCTAAAAAGCTGAATGAAAACTACAGACTACAGAGCAGGGGAAAAATGAAAGAGAAGACAGCCAGAAATATGTCTGGTTTCGTATAGTAGAAGTTCGAAGAAATCTATGAAAATCTATTCAATATGGTCAAAATGTTTGCAAATTTTTTTCGCGTCCTAATAGGAAAGTTTGTTTACTAATTGAGAAGTAGAACAGTTTTTCCACCAAGGATTGTCCAGAATAGGTTGTTCATAACAGCGTTTTGCTTTAACTTCAAGCCGTAGATTGTTCAGAATTTGATCGGACAACGCAAAACAACCTGCGTAATATTAAAAGCGAATAAGCTCGGACGGGAATAAATGTTGAGCTAAATATCTCATTGATCGATCGGAACCTGTAGTTACCAAAATATCGCTTTTTTACGAATGAATTTCTTTATTTGCGAACTAGCTGAGGTAAAAGTCAAGCCCCGCCGGCTACATGTAGTTCACGGGCGGTCACCCATCCAAGTACTAACTCCTCCGAACAGGACTTAAGGTCATTCCCCCGAAATAATACGATTTTTGTCAAACTTTCACAAGTTGTTGGGCATAGTCAAGCTATTTTAGTTCACTTTAAAAATAAAAAATGTGTCCTCAAATGAATGAACGCTCACAAATAATGGTCTAGTTTTGTTACCAAAGACTATATTACTTCACTGAAACTATTTTCTGTCGTCTGTTGCTACGGATGGCACGGATGGAAATGGATTGCAATTTGAAAAAATTAGGCATTAAATCGATATTAAGTGGTCATGGTTTGTTTTCTCTTAATGAAATTAAGTTAAAGTGCTACTACGATGAAAATTTTTTGTTTTGTTTTCAACTTTTTCAAACTTCAAGCTGTTCAATAGATGCCATATTATATGAATCGCGATAAATTAGATCGATATATGCTTACACGCCCCAGGAATATATGTCCGAAAACCGCGTTAAACACGTCCGCCATTACTCAGTTCGCAAAAGAGAAGCCCGCGAATTTCATGGAAGCGGTCTCATCTCTAACCACGTGAATTTTGCTCGTGACGTAGAAGTCTCAACCATCGCCACAACAAAGGCCTGAGAAGAGTATAATGAAGAGTCGAAAATAGAGAGCCAAACATTGCATTATATGAATGTGTTTTCCGTCGAATTTGTCGTCCAGTTCTTTTGAGAGCAATTAAGAACAAAGTTTTTTTTGGCGAAGTCGGCGAACTCGCAGAAGTCGCGCCATACGATGACAGTTTAGAGCCTCTCGCTACCGAAGAGGAAGCCGTCTCACCATAGGAAGCCCAAGCATAATATTTGAATATCATTAAAAATGGCGTTTCAAAATATAAGACTTTGTATGGGATTTCGAAGCGAACATTTTGAGCAATACATAACAACGAACTAACTGAATAAAATTCATGAAATATTACATGGTGTTGTTTGCTATCCTTACAAAGCATTTTGAGCAATTTTAGGTCCATTTACTTAACTGTGTTAGTACGTGTATAATACATTGACAAGGAAGGAGTCATTTGGCCCGATTTAGCCACTATCACCGCTCGACACGTTTCGGAATTCGCTCGAATTTACCCACAAATATAGTTCAGGCTCCCATTCTGACTCAGCGACTTGTCAAAAGGAAGACATACAAGTGATTTTCTCAAAACCAATTGCACATACCTCGTTCCCCAAAGAATTATCCACTGCACAAAATCATAATAGCATCTCAAAATAGGCCGCCATGGATGCGTGAGGATCCCGATAACCCCGTTTGACCGCGGTCGGCACTGGACACCAGTCAAATCATGCCCTTATCGGGAGGGCCACGCTCGTTTTGGTCGTGTTACAATTGTAGTAACTATGACCCGGTACGGACACAAAATTGTTGCTCCAACGTAGTCTGGTTCGCGCGAGAATGGTGGAATCGCTGCGCGGGACTCCGTGACCTTATGGAGAGAATTAAGTTATCGAAAGAAATTAAAACGATCTTGGCCGTTAGAAACTGAAAACGAGTCAAGAAAAAGAGAAAGTGAACCGTGTTTCTCCTTCCTCCTATATTTCTATTCATGCGTGGTAAATTGAACATATTTGCGTTGATATACAAAACGTTTGTAATACAGGTCAGTCTACTGCGTTAATTTTAAATACGTACTCTGCGTGAATTGAATGTGTTCAATTTTTTGGAATCGTCGATAGGTTTTATATACCACTGAGGTATATTTTTTCGAACCGAAGTCGGCAAATTCATTTAGATTCATATCCTCACGCCCGTGAAAATGTTTTATTTTAAAATTGTTATAGCTGTATATACAACATCTATTTCTATATTTGCATGAAGCCGGTCAGGTAACCTACTTATTAAAAAAACAAGAAAATATACACCCTGAAAATGGATATAAATTCAGAAATGGGAATGATCAGGAGCCATAATCGGGGACGGAGACCGTAAGCGCGGGGTCCACGCGGCCCCATCGAAAAAGACAAATGTGCTATTTTTAGAAAAAATTGCGCCACCCTCAACGTCATAAACGCGCGTGGCTACACGCAAATTTGCGTACAACGAGGGCGTGCTGGATATGACCAAGATGGTTATAATTATTTGATATCCGGTATGCCGGAGTACACGATTGTTTTTATTATTAAAAACGCAATCACTAATTGCTATAAAATCAAGAAAGAGAAAAAAAGAGAGAGAAACTCCGAGATAAAAGGGAACAAGAATCGATCGCGATCACACGACTGACCGAAAAAGGCGCCAAAACCTTGCGAAGTGTTGCAGCGTTTCTTTGCGGAGCTGAATGAATCAATGAAACTGCTCCGAAGTGAACGTACAAGCACAAGGTCTGGGAAAAATCTCCCAATTATGGGCTCTGAAATGTGGTACGTGTTTGATTTTTCCTGAAAATTGTTGTAATCGTCGTTCAAAGCGGATTGAAGCTGTACGATCTCACCGTTATGGCTGCGGGAGTTCAAATGAACGAGTTTGAAATCGCTCCGTTCGCACAACGCTGACAACGGAGCCATCATGTGTTTGTTTGATCGAACTGAAGACAGGATTAATAATTAAACTTGAACGATAATTACTATGCAGCTCACGGAAACAAGACTACGGAGGTGAGGAACATTAGAATTGACCATCTTACTTTTTAAACGCAAACCACAAAACGCAGTTTTTCTTAGTTTAGAGCCCGCCGACGGAATGGTAAAAATAATTAACACTCAAACAACTGTGAAAGTGATTCAACGTATTTTACATGGCATCCGACTTGTGTCTAAATGTCTGGAGCTGCTCAAGGGAACACAGATAGAGCCACAACGAGTACAGGTAAACCAGTGTCAATTTTGTGTGGTATAGCCAAAAAATGTCGCCTTTTCTGGTACTGGATTTGTTCAATGCTTGTCGTTCAGACTGTTGCATGATTTTTGTACTGACTCGCCATAAAAAGTGTGACAATTTCCATTAAATGCTTCTTTCCAATTTTACTGTGCTTTATTTTGTCTTGTCTCGATATTTCGGAGTCAAAGCCTTCCGTATGAAACCTGCTGTCTGTGAAATTTTAAGAACAAGTGATTGACTGGACGATGAAAGAAATTGTAAACAAAGCACTAAATGCTTAAAATTCTATTTCTACAGTTTCTTTTCGTCCTAAGAAATCAAGCACTCTGAAACAACTCAGATTTGTGTCTCAGTGACGTTCAGTCGTAATTTCTTCTTAATTTTGCTTCGATACAAAGTGATTTTTCTCGCCGGGTTGCTGGCAAAGAAAAATAATTAAACTCACTCTGTCGTTGAAACCCTTGCTACATCCACTGCGCAATGTATCCCTTCTAGGTTCGTAAATTGCCCAGAAAGTAATATTAAGTACTAGGGCAGCATGGAGTTTCACTTCATCTTTCTCCTTCTCATCGACGGAAGTAGTTTTTTTTTCTCTTGGTGTTTTTCCAGTTCTCCATTTTGTCGACGATTGATAACGCACCACGAGAGCATTTGATTGAAAACAAGGCGCGCTTTTCACTATTCTTGGTCTTCATTATAAACATTTCGGCCATTTCGGTAAAGGCGGGCATTATTTCAGAAAACATACGCTGAGAAATCTCGATAGCCTGCTTGCAGGCGGTTACTGGGTGTTTTTATCGCGGAAAACCCGGTCCGTTCGCTAATCGGGCGCCATCTTGGATTTTTAGGACGCGCGGTCCCGGGGACGAGCGGGAGAGCGCAAAAATCGAGGGAGGGGAGAGGGGGAGAGAAGAGAAAAACCTTCTTTCTTTCTTTCTTTCTTTTCGCGCCTCCCGCCCCCCTCCCCCCGCGTCGCCTCTTTGTCAACTATCGCTCGCCCCGCTCCTCCGCGTCGCGTATTTTCCAAAATGGCGGCCAAGATAGCGAACTCCGGGTTTTCTCGCCGAAGAAAAACTCCAACGCCTACAGGTAGGCTAAAATCTCGACAGACATTTTCTTTGCTGACTCGGTATTTGAAAATATGTTACAATTTTTCTTGCAGTGAAAAAAGTGACAACGATTTATCAGTGCGTTACTTTTCTTCGTTACGTGCTTGGAAAATCATTTTACAGTCTTTGCGGCTGCCCTTCAATCTCTGTACGTCCCTAGAGGAAATATATATTCGAGATTACTTTCCCTTTTTCTGCCTGATTCGCCTTCAACTGATTTCGTAGTTCGACGCCTTTTTTGCCCGTAAAACGTTTCTTCCGTCTAACGGGGAAATCCTCGTCCGACATGTCCGACACATCTTCGCCACAGGATTTTTCTAAAATATTCTCACTGCCATCATCAGAATCACTTGTATAATCCTCATATCCAGAGTCACTATCCAGAAAGTTCTCCCCAAGGGCTTGCCTCAAATTAGGAAGTGACACTGATGACAGAAATTGAATTTATTCATCTCCAAGAAAGGTAATTTCCGACGCCATTTTGTTTGTTTTTCTCTGCGCGGAGTCCTCGCAACACACACGCGCGTGTGTCAAGCGCGATGGCGCAATTTTTTCTAAAAATAGCACATTTGTCTTTTTCGATGGGACCAACGCCAATACTGAAAATGGCAGTTAGTTACGGTCTCCATCCCCGATTATGGCTCCTGGAATGATTTATTTTTGCTATCCGCTTGCAACACGCAGCGATTTTCTCACGCGAACCAGACTACGTTGGAGCGACAATTTTGTGTCCGTACCGGGTCATAGTTACTACAATTGTAACACGACCAAAACGAGCGTGGCCCTCCCGATAAGGGCATGATTTGACTGGTGTCCAGTGCCGACCGCGGTCAAACGGGGCTATCGGGATCCTCACGCATCCATGGCGGCCTATTTTGAGATGCTATTACGATTTTGTGCAGTGGATAATTCTTTTGGGACACGAGGTATGTGCAATTGGTTTTGAGAAAATCACTTGTATGTCTTCCTTTTGTCAAGTCGCTAAGTCAGAATGGGAGCCTGAACTAGATTTGTGGGTAAATTCGAGCGAATTCCGAAACGTGTCGAGCGGTGATAGTGGCTAAATCGGACCAAATGACTCCTTCCTTGTCAATGTATTATACATGTACTAATACACAGTAAGGTAAATAGACCTAAAATTGCTCAAAATGCGTTGTAAGGATAGCAAACAACACCATGTAATGTTTCATGAACTTTATTCAGTTAGTTTGCGGTTATGTATTGCTCAAAATGTTCGCTTCGAAATCCCATACAAAGTCTTATATTTTGAAACGCCATTTTTAATAATATTCAAATGTTATGCTTGGGTGTCCTGTGGTCTCACAATGCGAGAATTGATCAAGAAGCCGAACAAATATCCCAGTTATCCCAAATCACAAACACTGAAATCCTTCCGAGAATACAACAAATTTAACTGTTTCACATGTCTGTCGTGTTGGGGTCCGTCAGCTGTTTCTTACTATTGCTTTTATTTCTTGCCGATACGGGTTAATTTGTTGCTGTTATGTTCACAGATTTGTTGCAGTATCCTGAATTGTAGTTAGAAAGATTTTACATCTAAAAATAACAAATCCTATAATAATAAGCTCTCTCTTCTATAAGAAAAGCCCACATAATGCTACATGAAAGTTTTTTAATTCATATAGAGAGCCTTGAGCCCAACATACATTCAGAATTTTAAAGATGAGACAAAAGGTCGAGGAAATTAAATTCACGTATTAAAACGAAGTGATGTTGCGAATCGCCCGTGTAATTGTGCGAACACGGTAATCTTACTACCTAGTAAACAAGCAAATGCGAATTTATAGAGATAAACTCTGATTTACCATCAGAAGTCTACGTATAAACTAGAACACGCCGTCACATCAAAAGCGTTACTAAGAGAAGTGGCTACCCCGAACGGCGGTGATAGGCTCAAGAAATTATAGACTTTGGGAGCTCGCTACGCCGTACGTCAAGAGAAATTAATTGAGGTATAAACGAGATATTAGGAGCTGGCTACGCGGTACGCGGAGAGAGATAAATTGAAATGTACGAGGGATGTTAGAAGCTGGCTACGCAGTAAAAAGAACAAGCAATACACAGTAAGGTTTGTTATGGTCGATTAAGCTCCGTTGTCAATGTTTTCACGTTATCTGTGGCCGAATAATTCAAAGAAATTTACGTAATATTTTCGTTTATAGAACGAGGAATACACGGTGATGTTCTATTTTAGTCCACTAGTTTATAGGAACTTCAAATAATATTCTTTTAGCGGACGTTTAAGTGGTGAACGTTTATTAAGTACGCGGAATACACGGTAATGTTTTCCTATTTTCTGCTTACCGCGTACCGCGTAGCCAAGTTAAATAAAAATAGTTTCTGCGTATCGCGGAGCCGGCTTGGCGGCGACACAGAAAATAGTTCATGCGAAGGGGCACATATTATGCAGTTAAGCCGAAATCTGTTGGGAATTATACATGTATATGCACAGGACAACCGAGCGAAGTATCTCTTAGTTATGTGAGGAAATGTGTATCTTACCGTACATGTGATGTTAGCACAAACGGCAAATAAATATTCGCCCACCATTCGACGATCCCGCTCAGAATTATGATTGCTGTTTTTGTTCCTGATGGCTGGAACTGATCCTGGTTTTAAATATTTCCTTGTACCTTTCTCATCAAATGCTTGAGCAAAACATTCAGTCGTAAAATGCAGAGAGCAAACAGCTGGGTGTCCAACAGGATTGAAGACCTTCCGGTGAACACAAACGAAGCTTTTCCGCTTAAAATAAACGTACCCACTCGTCGGTGAACTGTGAATGGAAATTTCCGATTCATCGATGCTTTCTTTGCCGTAATCTTCAACAACAGAGCGCCGACCACGCGTACTTCGGCTCAAAATCGAAGAAATGAATCTTGCGAACCCTCACACCTCTCCAAATGCATAAGAAAGTAGCCACGTTTGTTTTGTTGTGTTGAGACTTCTACGTCACTTCCTCTCTGGGCCAACTCGGCCCAACTCGTCCCGATCATTTTTGAATTGAGTAATGGCGGCAAGCCGAACTCGAAAATTACAGTTAAAATAATCGGACTTCCCGTACGAATTTCGACTTAAAACTTTGCACGGTGAGTAATATGTACTTATATTTTCGAAATATGGAGAGAACAAAAAATTTATATTTTTGATCATAGTAGCACTTTAAATAAAATTGAGTTAATTAAAAATTAAGTTAATTAAAAGTTAAGTTAATTAAAATAAGTTCCTTTAAATATTCAAACACGATGTTGGGCATGGATAAAGTTAGCTACCGATAATTTTCGCACAATTTTAGCACAGCCCTTTAACTATCGTGCAATGTTTTGAAATGTAAAATAAAAAGAGTAGGTCCCCATGTCCGTTTACGCGATATAATCGTCTCAAGTTACCCCATAATTCCATGCAATTTCGCCTAACAAACACATGTTTATTTGATCAGTTTACGCCACTTTCCATAGGATGAACAGGAAGCACATAATTAAAGCAAATCTTGAAACAATGTACTAGATGTAAAATATCGATAACAAGGAACAAATTACTGGATGTTTTATGGCAGATGCTCGAAGCATCAGACGAAATTGACTTAAAACCTTCCTCACGTGCGTGTTTTCGAGGTCGTGATTTCATCTCCATGAGTAACGCGTTTCTAGTAACAATTTTTTTTCGAACATGTGTTTTCTTTCTAATTCTTTAAACAAAAAGAGGATGAACGGTAGGTCAAAAATATGTGGGAAAAAAGATAGGTCACCTTTCTTGTTTGAGAGTAAATGACTTTTCATTTCTCTGGTGAGCTTTAATAGCCTCATAGAAAACCTATTACTCCATGGACGTGCGAGCGCGCGCTATAATGACGCAAAAAATCGTGCGCAGTAAGGATGCGCAATGCGATACAGGGCAGTGACCTTAACAGTCGGGGGAACAAGCACTTGTTTTGGTCAGTTTTCGTATCTATGCCCGAAGAAGCCCAAAGGGGTCCGAAGACGCTCCGATTTATATTGTCCAATCAGAGAGAACTACGAACTCGCGCAGAAAAATGAAACGGAATGTTTTCAAGTTTTAAACATGGCGTCCCTAGCACGGAGGAATCTGCAGACCATAAACTTACTTCCAGAAATGCTTGGGAAGTATCAGCGAGAAGTTTGGCTGTTGGAAGTTCTGAAATTTATGCGTTACTGTTGAACTGAATGGTTAAAGATAGTCTGTTGAAGCTTAATTGGTCACATATTTAGATTGTTCTTCATTAATCTCGCCGGGGCGCAACACTGAATTGCCAAATTATATTTTCTTTTTACGGCTTTCCAAGGATGAAATATAGCGTTGTTCAAAGTACGTTAAAAGATCCGATAGAAAAGAGGGTTACCTGATCATAGGAAAGGCAGTTAAGCTCGGGTGAAACGAGGTTCACCCGTGGTTTTGACATGAGTCAAGACAGCTTTCCACGAAGGCGTGAGAAAAAAAAATAATTAAGCTTAAGCTTAAATTAAAAGTGCGTCGAACTGTATTTACACCTCGCTGATTACTGTGGTGAAGCGAGTATTCTTCACGAAAGATAAGAGAGTATCCTGCACTGGTTAAATATTTTCCCCGTCCTTATTCACATTTATGCAAAATCTGAAGAAAAAGTTGACTCACGGAGCGGAAAACAGCTGATTGCATGAAAGTCTTCTTGCACTTGCCGGGCGGAGAACAAAGCAATTCTCCATTTTCAAAGCTTTAAAAGCCTTATTAAGTCTGTGTTATTCCCAATGACCAGTATTCTGATCCAGGTTAATTTTCTACTAGAAAAAAAAACTGCTGAAACAACGCGCTTTTTTATTTGAACCAAAAATAAGAGCTAAACTTGTTGTTTCCTCAGCGGTCCGCATGTTGTATTGGTTCTTCTCGTCAATAATTCTCAACTGTTTGTTAGCATTACTGACTTCGTTTATGACCCACTGAGAAACGCCTTCCAAGACAAACACATCTGTAATTCTTTACTATTCAAGCTCAGAAGGAATTCACATTGAAGAACCGACTGAGAAACCCACAAATTCTGACTTGAAACTGAAGTATTATTATACGGTTCTAGCGTTCATAATTCTTGGTTTCAAGACAAGCTGCTGCTCATTTGGTCAAGCATTTTGCCATAAATACAAAAATTAAAGCAAGATGAGACAGCGTTTTGATATCGCTGACATCATTATCAAGACTGAAATGGTGATAAAGTGGAAAATTGAAAAGAATAAGAATACAAATCTGAATCCATAAGAATATCAATCAGTCGGGTCTAAACAACGGATTACGCACGGAAATAGTAATAGCACGACGGCGAAATCGTTGTCGTTGTCATTTTTGCTGAGAGCTAGTCAGTTTCCCCATCCTTTCCATGCTCAAGATATTTCAGACACCACTCGTCCAGCCGACTTATAATATTGGCCCTTACCTGTACTCGGCGACCCGTCACAAACAATTCTTAAAATAGATGTCACCCAAATTTAATAGCGAGCGCGTAGTTTGTCCTGATAAATATTTTTTAACGGTCTGTGCTTTTTCTGCCAAGTTGAGAGTAGCCGCTTTTTGAAGCAACAGAATAAACTGGTCCTCACGTTAAATAGTTTTAGAAATGGAGCCCTTTTTGGTATTTCACTCGAAGTGATCGAGGCTCTGAGTAGCCCACTGGCCAAATGCCGAAAATCGCGGGCTCAGTCTTTTCTCGGAGAAAAGATTTCGCCATCAAATGGCACTTGTTCCCCCGACTGTTAACTTCGCTCATCGTACGGACATAAGACTGGTATCTAAGAATCCAATTAGTTTAAATATTTACCTTTTTTCCGTTTTCGTCTTTTTGCTCATTTTTTTTAAAATGCATATTGTACTTGAAAAAAAATTGTGTGGGACAAGACACTCTTCCGATTAGAAAAAAATTATAATGCTGAAATCTGCGACGGGGGGGGGGGGGGGGGGGGGTCCAAATCCTCTGCGGTACCATTGCATGCAAAATCTGGAACCCAAACGTTAAACCTCTCTCCGTCAAGGGTCCCTTGATCTGATATCCCTTTCAGTGCCTACCCGCAAGGCTGTCGAACCGTACCTGCAACAAAAGCGATTTCAGCTTATATTCCAATATTTTACTTTTCCCGATCACAAATCAAGTTTCCAAGCATATGGACCCGTTTTTCCCGTTTTTAATGCAGTAAACTGCGGATCGTATATATGCAAACAGTCAAAACAAATTATGGCTTTTTAATACAATACTGCTCCGTAGTCCGCAGTCTGTAGTCCCACCACCCTCCATTCCAGTTCCCGATCTCCGCGCCTAATCTTTAATTTAGCAGCTTGGCAAGTTTTTGTACATACCCCCTTACTATTTTCAGATCAAAATAGAACTAATTTTATCCGTAAGTTGAAATTTTAATGATTATTCCTTGAACGAGTCTATTTGTGCTGCAATGAATCACAAAGTTCTAAACTGATACAAGTGTGGTGGCTGGGCCAAAATAAATGTCTTTTATAATGGTCTGATTGGCTGAGGTTCTGCATGGGGTCACGCGACATCTCTAATTTTTTTTTCAAAACTGCTACATCTTTTTATGCAAAACTGAAGCGACTTTAGCGAAATGAGACAAACGTGGCTGTGAACTTCAATCCAAAGGTCCCCAATGTGTTGTAAAGGACGGCTCTATTAACAGCTTTCATATACTCATCGTGACCGATCTTGCACATGTCATAGAGGGCGACTGCGTTTCAAATGTAAGTTAAGTTGTTGTTCAGTCATGTTTAGAGCGATTTTTGTCTTGTCCAAGTCTTCTCCTGAGTCACACCCTTGAAGCAGGCTAAACTATCGGTCTTAGAGATAACAATTGCATATAGATAATAACTCCTGCGTTGATATATGAGCGAAAGTGGCTCGTAAACATTCGCAAGCAATGAGCTCGAGAAACACTGTCACAAAACACGACATGGTAACTCTGTTGTTTCCGGAAGTGACGCTTACTGATTTTTGCGGTATACTCGTTGCTTTTGACTATTTCACTTCAGCATCTAAACGACAACTCTCCTGGAAACCCTTAATTGCATTACTCTTTCCGATTTTTCTCTAAATAGGATCAAATATGGGATGGAAAATAAATTGTTTCAAAATCAGAAGCCTGAATCAAGCAGCCGTGCTAGCTCGCACGTCTTCTTCCATCACCCGTCACAATGACGTCATTCGTATGAGTTGCGTGACAGTTAGGTCGTTCACGACAGGCTTGTCCCGCCGAGCGACCAGGACGTTCGACTGCTCTAACTTTAGCCTTCTTAGCCAGCACAAAGCTTTTACGACGGTAAGTGAAACTCTATTTTAAGGAAATTCGATAGGTGACAACAGTTGAATGAAGTTTGAGGATTTTGCACGAAGACTGTTAAGTTAATTGCACCCAGAATAGCTGATAAACCTCACGGATGATTTGGATGAAAGACACGGCTGATCACTTGGCCATCATACCTTTTTTTTTCGTTTTAACTGTTATTTCTGAAATTGTGTCGTAAAGGTGCTTTAACTGCACACTTGTTCCTTCTTAGTTCAGCAGAACTATGGAAGTTCGTATCCCTTAAAATACAATGTGTAGCTTGTGGAAATACCACAGCCACGTGTACGAGTTTACTTCGTACAGACCGCCATGATGATTATGAACTTGTTTGTCAATATTACCCCCCTTAAATAAAGGCGTAAAATGTATGATTGAAGCCTTGTCTGGCTTGCAGCTTTGAGAATCAATGTCGGTTTAGTTACAAAGGTATGCAGTTCATTGTTGGCGATCGCTCAATAATAATGTGTCACCTTTTTTTTCTTGTTTTGAAAACCATTAAAAGTAAAAGGAGGGGGCGGCTACCCGGATGCGGCGACGACTATTTACCAGTCTCCTGCTTTAAAATTTCTGGCCACGTTAGTGCAAGGCAAGTAGGATAAGCTCAAAATTTGACTGGAACTGAACAAAGCATTGAAATAATCTAAAGATCAAGGAAAGCCTTGCATGTATTCACTGCCAAGCTACAAGCAATTGCATTGGATTTCCATCTGAAAACACAGTCTTAAAACAAAATGGGAAACTTATTAATAAATGCATTTCTGACCCCTTCCCCCTTTCAGTGCTGTTGCTTGTTACTTTGAGTGTCATTACTAAACCCATAACAACATTGGTAAGGGGGGAGGAGAGTAGTTGTGTATTAATTTGACTGCTATGAGATTGTCAGATATGACCGTCAGTATATGGCGAGTGTCTCAAGTCTTTTTGCAATTGCTTAAGTATGTCATCTCTCCATAAAGTTTTGATTTCCCAGGCTTGTAATAATTCCTGTTGAGCATGGGACATCTTTATCTACATTGGTTTTAGTTGCAACACCTTGAAGGGGACAATCTGCAAGTTTTGTTACATGGTTAAAGAATCTATTCCTTTTGTTTTTGGAGCGGACAAATATATCTATCGTTTAGAGTATGAAATATGGTCAGCTTGCATTTTTGGAAAGCCAACAGCAGCTCGGAAATTCAGTGAATGAGATTCTGTTGCCTAAAGTTTTCTGTGGCTTTAATTCAGAGCTTAAAAATTTGAACAGATCAACCTGTCTTAGCATTCACAAATTTCCATTTCAGTTAGGCCTTGAAATACTCTGAGAAATGGAGTATTATCTAATAATGTTGGGTGCCCCTGTGTAAAACAAAAATTAATATTAATAAAAAAATTAATGTAGTATATATTCATTATGGCTGATGATGATGTTTGAAACATCGAAACATGTTCCAAAAACTGAAGAGCGTTGTTGTGTGTTTTTTTAAAATAATAAAATAAGAAATAAAATCTAAGAATGATAATCAGTCAAGAAAAAATTGTGAGTTGAATTAGTGTTTATATGTATTTATGCTCGGTGCTTTGGAATTATGTGTCGAAATGGAGGTTACGTAATGTGTACCGCATTTAGGCGTGTTTTTCACGCTTCTTGTTTGGGTTGTGTTTAAATAGGTTCATCACGTGTTGTGCTCTCACTTTAGGTCATTTCAGTGCCTTTAATCGACCGTCACTTAGTTTTTGCTTGTTTATCATGTCTGATAAAGAAGGCGAGGAGGATCCAAAAATTATTTCTGTTGGGTCTTTTGAAGACTTAAGGTCTTACTTTGATCAGAAGTTTTTGCATTTAAAGTGTGAGCTTTCGGACGATCAACTCAAATCGTCTTCATCCTCGGTTAAGAAACTTAAGTCCGAAACGAGCTTAACATTCAAGTTTAGTGGCAACAAGAAGCAATTCGAGTTCAATACCGAGACTTTGGAGCACATCACCCAAAGTCTTTCTTTTGTCGATTCGTTGAAATCTCTCGTTGACCTTGAAAACTCCGAGAATCATCAAGTTTCAGCGTTGATTATTAAACTCGACGATTCCCTCAACGCTGCTTCAAAGGCCATAAAACGAAGAAACAAGCTCATCAGAATTGCTGACAAATCTGAAGCAGGTTGGGCCGCAGTTGCATGACGAGTATCTTTCTGACGAAGCCGCTTCTGGTTCTGAAGACGAAAAGAAGTTCCGTGCTGCTGAGCAGAGAGCGTTGAGAAAGAAGAAGAATGCCCACATTGCGAAGTCGGGACAGAAGTTGAGTATTTTTATCTGTTACTTTCATTCGTTTCCTTTGCCCGTTCTTTATTTTCTTTAGCGTTTGGCAGGTCGTATTATGGCACTGCTTGACCTATTCCTCCAATACAATAAATTCATTTATTGTTTATTTACTTGTGTGTTTCATCATTACAGAGTTTAGAGCATAAATAAGTTATTTTCGGTATGCAGTTTAGAAAATAAATGTATTTATGCTCGGTACTTTGGAATTATGTGTCGGAATGGAGGTTACGTAATGCGTACCGCATTTAGGCGCGTTTATCACGCTTATTGTTTGGGTTGTGTTCAAATAGGTTCATCACGTGTTGTGCTCTCACTTTAGGTCATTTCAGTGCCTTTAATTGACTGTTACTTAGTTTTCTCTTTCTTCCATTTCTACAGGTCGTTCAGCGTCCGGGCACGTCATCTGGTTTTTCATCAGCTGTCTCCTCTATTACTCCAAGAAATTTTACTAATTTTCGTCCTCAAATGTCAAAGGACGCCTTTGATAAAGGCCGTTATGACATCTGCTTCGCCTGTCGCAAGACCAGTCATTGGAGAGTCAATTGCCCCAGCTCATACTTCTCTGCCCGATCAACCTACAAACAGCTCCAAAGTTTGCCAAGTAAAGACAGCGGCTCTTCTGGGCAGCAGTAATTCCATTTCTGACCAGAAAGTGGTAAAAGATACTCTTGAAGGTATTGCAGACGATGGTCCAGTTTTCGAGGAGTGTTTTGAATTTGAGAATTCTCCCAATAGTATTCAAACAGTTAAGGGTAGTCTCAGAGCTCAATTTAGGTTTTGGTCCCTTTAGGTGTAAATGATTTCATTCTCCAGGTTATTGACAAGGGGTATACCATACCTTTTATTACAGTTCCTCAGAATGCATTTTTTGACAATAACCATTCAGCATTTATGCACGCTGATTTTGTTTTAGAGGCTATTCAGGAGCTTCTTTTGTCAGGCTCAGTTGTTCAAGTATCTAGTCCTCCTCATGTTGTCAATCCTTTGTCTGTTTCCATACAGAGTTGCGGTAAGAAGAGGTTGATTTTAGACCTTAGGCATGTCAATAAACACATTTGGAAGGAGAAATTTAAGTTTGAGGATATTAGGAACGCTTGTGTTTATCTTCCCTTCGATCATTCCATGTTTAAATTTGATCTTGAATCTGGTTACCACCATATTGATATTTTGCAGGAGCATCAAACTTTTCTAGGGTTTTCTTGGGTTGTAAATGGTGTAAGGAAGTTTTTTGTGTTTACAGCTCTCCCTTTTGGGTTATCCTCAGCTCCGTATATTTTTACGAAGGTTGTTCGTGTTCTTGTCAGATATTGGAGGAGTCATGCTGTGAGAATTACAGTTTACCTTGATGACGGGCTTGGTTCTGCCCGTGATTTCGCTCGCTGCGAAGCTGCTTCATTATTTGTTAAGACTTCGCTTCAGCTTTCTGGTTTCCTTCCCAATGACAGTAAATCAATTTGGCAGCCAACTTCTTGCTTAGTGTGGTTGGGTTATTCTATTGATTTGTCCATTCATACCATCTCCATCCCTTCAGAAAGAATTCTCAATGTGGTACAGGTTATTGATTCAATTTGTTTTCAGTATCCTTTTAGTACTGCGAGAAAATTGGCCCAGTTTGTTGGTAAGATTATCTCAATGGGTTTCGTTTTTGGTAATATTACTCGTATCATGACAAGGTATTCTCATTTTGATATTTTAAGAAGTCCTACATGGGATGGCAAAATTTCCCTGTCGAGTTCCACTCTGAATGGATTATGTTTTTGGAAAGACAATATTCCTTTCCTTAACAGTAGAGGCCTGTTGTCTGTTCAGTCTCATTATACCCGTGTATGTTATTCCGATGCGAGTTCTACGGGTTGTGCCAGTTACATGTTAGAATTTCATAACACCATATCTCACAAGATGTGGAGTGTTGAAGAGGCTCAGAAGAGCTCCTCTTACAGGGAACTAAAGGCTATTTCCCTGGGTCTAGAATCTTTTTAATTTGCTTTTAGTTAAAGGGCACACTATTAAGTGGTATACTGATAATCAGAGCGTTTCTAGAATTGTTGAAGTGGGAAGTATGAAGGAAGATTTGCAACGTTTAGCTTTGCGCATTTTTATTATGTGCTTGCTCAATTGCATCACATTGGAAGTTGAATGGATTCCGAGATCGGCTAATGACAGAGCTGATTTTTTAAGTAGAGTTGTGGATTATGATGATTGGCGGGCCAAGAGGGACTATTTCCTTTTGGCCGAGGAGAAATGGGGTCCTCACTCTGTGGACCGCTTTGCGAATCATGAAAATACTCAGTTGCCCCATTTCAATAGCAGGTTTTGGTGCCCTGGAACAGAGGCGGTTGATGCCTTTTCTGTTTCCTGGGCAGGAGAGAATAATTGGCTCGTTCCATCTATTTTTCTCATCCCCAGGGTCCTCAATCACATGGTTGCCCTTGGCGGTCGTACTACACTTGTTGTTCCTGCTTGGCCTTCCGCTCCATTTTGGCCATTGATTTTTACAGACGAGGGTTTGTCCCCCATATTTTCTGATTTTTTCGAGATCCCCATGGGTAATGATGTTTTTGTTTTGGGTAATTATAAAAATGCCCTTTTTGGATCACATAATTTCCGTTCAGGGTTTCTGTTCTTGAGGTTTTCCTAGAGAGGCCTTACGTTTACCCCCTTTCACATTTGTAGGGGGTTTCTCTGCAGTTTGTAGAGTTGTTTACGCTCATACCACATGGTATCCGAATATCGTGGGATGCAGTTGGATCCCCTTTTTTTTGTGGACCACTTGGTCTTTTTCATTATGCAGGGACCACTTGGGCCCTTAGTGGCAGGGACCACTTGGACCCATCCTTACTTTTGTTTCACTACATGTTTTAATTTTTTCAGTTATATTTTTGGTTTGGTCAGTTTTGTCATTTTATTTTCTCTATTTTTTGCTTCAGATGTTAAAGCAGCTGCCAGTCGGACGTTTGGCGTTCTACTTTGTGAGAAGCTTTGGCACTCTGCCTTTAATTCTTGAGCTGATAACGCAGTTGTAGATCGTTTTGTAAGTTTAAGGCGTGGTGCTTGCATAGCACTGGGGAGGTTTCTTTTCTCCCAGCTACTTCAATCACAGTTTCCTTGTATTTGCATCATTTACTTGAAAATTCATTTGGTAGCTCTACAATTTATAGCGTTTTTTACACTATTAACTGGGTACATAAGTTAGCAGGTTTTGATAATCGCAATCCGTACGACAAGTTTCTTGTCAAGTCTATTGTTGAGGCTTCCAGTTGTGTTCTTCGTAAACCTGTCAGGAAGGCGGAGCCCATTACCCCAGAGATCCTTGGCTTAATTATCCAGCAATATGGGGAAAGTAGTAACTTACTTGATATCAGGTTTGTCTGTATGTGTTTACTCGCATATGCTGGTTGTTTGCGCATTTCCGAGCTTTTAAGCATTAGGAGATCTAACATTGTAACTGATGATCTTTATCATAAGATTTTTGTTGAAGTCAGCAAGACTGATAAGTACAGAGAGGGTTCGTGGGTTTATATTGCTAAGACTGGTAATTGTACTTGTCCTTATACTTACCTTATTAAGTACTTAGAAGCTGCCAGGATTCCTTCGTTTTCTCATAATTTCATTTTCAGATCCTTACGGTATGACAAGAAATTGAAGGGCAATGTTTTGTCTTAATTCCAAGCCCCTCACTGCTAGCAGAGTGGGAGAAATTCTTAAGGAGAAGTTGGAAGCTATTGGATTAGACCCCTCTAAGTGTAGTAATCACAGCTTCAGGTCCGGAGGAGCTACTTCTGCTGCAAATCTGAATGTTCCAGATTGGCTTTTCAAAGTTCACGGAAGGTGGAAATCAGATTCAGCTAAAGACGGCTATGTTCGCGATAAAGTCGACTCGCGTCTTTATGTTCCTTTGCACATTGGAATTTAATTAATTCAGTTTCTGTAAGAGTCAGTTTAGACTCATTTTTGTATTTTGGTACCATTTATACTTCTGTATCATAATACTTCTGTATTATGGCACTGCTCGACCTATTCCTCCAATGCAATAAATTCATTTATTGTTTATTTGCTTGTGTGTTTCATCATTACAGAGTTTAGAGCATAAATAAGTTATTTTCGGTACGCAGTTTAGAAAATAATATCTATGGTGGTGTGTTCCAGTCAGTGATGGTTCTTGAACAAAACATTTTTGGCACACTTGGGCTAAATGTTTACCAGCAGTCAAATGAAACTAACCAGCATTCACATTATAGTTGTGGGATCAGGTGAAAATGTCAAAGCAGATATATAGATGTAAAACAAGTGTGCCCCTAGTTCTTTCACAAGAGAAACAGGTTTGATAAACAACAGTGGTTACATGTACATCCACAACTGTGGATGGTAAGCAGTAAAATTAAACATCAATATGAGCTAGGACAGAGTCCTCTTTGCTTCCTTTCATTGTTTTAGTGAATGCACAGGAAAAGGGGGCTATGCACAAATGCCAGCAAGGAACTTCTAGTAAATGTTATGTTGGCATTTTATACAGCTTTTTTGTTCTGTTGTCATCTTTCTGCTATAAGATGACATTTGTTAGCAAAGGCATGATAATGTGCTCAGATACTTCTTTGGACAGTATCAAAATGTCTTTTCTTAGAATTGCAATTACTTTTCTGCATTTGTTTAAGTTTGGAAAACAAAACAGAGTCAGCAATATTTAATCAGTTGGTTTCTTATTTATACAAAATTTGTAGTTGACAAATAAAGCTATAAATTTTGGGTGATTGCTTTATGTAGGCTTTTTCTGGACCAGCTCATATCGAGCTGCATGTCCAGTCGTGACATTTTAAAGGAAAATATTTCTGTAGTGCCTACTGGGCTGTGAACTAGATTTGCTAGTAAATGACTAGATTTTAAGCAACTGGTGGAGGACTACCTCTGACAAAGGAAGGACAAATTGATATGAAGTAGATAGCACCACTGAGATGTTGATCATTAGCAATAGACAATGACTATAGTTAGCTGATTTTCCATTGAGAATCCAACTCGGTGCATTGTTACCAGGCATCACACTTTCATGCTCTTACACATTTAACAATTATTCGCCAAAGGCAAAGTAAATATTGTCATGATAATTCGACAATATTTACTGCGCCTGAGGTGGATAATTGTCTTAGTATAATTATTTTGAGATGTGGTCATCAAAAAGGGAAAAAAAAGGAAAGAAAAACGAGTGAAAACTTGACAAACAACACACGAAAAAATTAACCTAGCTTAGCAGCCGTGCCTTGAAATGTTATATTCACCGGGTAGCACAGTGAATATAGCATCAAAAATATACTAATAACACATATTTTTTGTAAGTGACCCCCGGTTATATTTAAACCAACACTTAACAGATTTTACTGTCTACTACTTCACCAAATAATTGGCTGAGGTAAATGTAGACATAGACGATCCAGTATCCAAGAGATCCAAGGAATTCCATTCCATTGAGTTATAGATAGAACTTGATGGCAGGGGGGGAGGGGGTGATGGTAGGATGCCTTCTTGCCTTCTTGTAGTTGAAGCTTACGCCTTCAGCACTTGGACATCTTCTGTCCATGTTACACAAATTGCACTTGCCAGACCAGCAGAAACACTTGGCATACATTCATGTCATTGATTTGTCACTGAATTGTTATGTAATGTTACAGGCTTGAATGTTCATTATTTAATGCTATGTATTTGTCATGACAGGAAATGAGTTCAGAGACTATCAAGCTGTTGATTTGTGGAAGTGGTAATGGAGCGCACGCATTTGCTGGTATTGCATCTTCTCTGAAAGGCACTGATGTTCGAGTGCTTAGTCTGTATCAAGATGAAGCAGAGCGCTGGAGTGCTGCAATGCAGAAGAAGGAGCTTGAAGTTACTTTACATCGTAAGGGAAAAGAGCCATCCTATATAGTGTCCAAACCTGCACTGGTAACAAAAAATCCAGAAGAAGCTGTGCGAGATGTTGATATAGTGGTCTTTGTGCTGCCGGCATTTGCCCATCAAGTTTTTCTAGATGCTTTAAAACCTCACATTAAACCAGGGACCACTGTAGTTGGTTTACCAGGGGAACCAGGATTCGAGTTCCAAGCTCGCCATGTGCTGGGTGACGCAGGGCGACAGTGTACGATTATGAATTTTGAGTCATTACCTTGGGCGTGCCGTACAACTGAGTTTGGATTGAAATGTGAGGTTCTTGGTACCAAGGAATCTCTACTGGGAGCCATGAAGGTAAAGTCAAATACATTAAAGTACAATTAGGGGGAAACTGTTTCAATATGCAACAAAAACCATAAAATGCCTGAGACCCCAATTTGTAGCTCTGATGGTTGCCCTTCTTATTCTGCCTAAGATCATCAGGTCTTGTAAATAGGTCGAGAGACCTATTTATCAACTTAAGGACGGTGCCTCCTTTTGTTACTGCGCATATGTTCTGCTCATCTTTGACTTGCAGGTCTGAGATATTCAAGTTTCTTAAGGAATTTGCCCACTAATACAAAGATAGTTTTGTGTGGTTTATGACTATGTGGAAAAAGTAGGTGTTAGCAAGGGCTATCAGAATCCAAAAATAAAATTGGGGTGACCATGCATTTTTCAGAAACAATTGACCTTAAATTTGGAAAGAAATTGCCATACAATTTTTTTATTTTTTTCTTAAGCATTTTTCCGGTCCAGAATCCGGAATTCTTACATTTGATTGGCTGTTGACACGCGTTCCGCCGGTCCAGTTTTTTCCTATCCGGACCGGTTTTGTCATGGTAACCACGCGAATTAACCGCGCGAATTAACCGCGCGAAAACCATTGAATGAAAGTTGAAAAACAACATACCTCGGTTGAACTCGAGAATTTTTTTTATTTACGGCTCAAAGATGTGACTTTTTTGGCAAGTCACAATTCTTGTGTGTGTTGTAAATGGAAAGTTCAACAAGGAGGGAAATTAAAGACCTTGAAATACCTTCAAAAGGCAAGTACTCATTTTAATTTTGTGAAGCTTAGCATGGCGGTTGGTGAGTTTGTTGTTGAATTCACTTAACACAGCAGTTTTAGTTTTTAAATTGCGATCGCCACAATGCCTTTTGACTCCGACATTTACTTTTAATGACTTCGTTTTTCAGTTTTTTCTCTTAAATTAACGAGGTTCGGTATATTTTCATTCAAGAAATTGTGCAGGCTTTAACTGGAATTTTGCTTTTTCATCTGTCGTAAATGAAGATAAGCTTAAAAGCCAGCGCACCGTTCGCTTTGGTTAAAACTGAGATCAAACCGAGCGATTTCGCTAAATAATTAAATTGTTTATATCCAAAGAACCAACACATACGTTTACAGGTACGAAGCAAAACATAAAAAGAAAGCAATTAGGCTAAACAGAAATGTTTTTCATTTTTTACGCAAGGGCAATTAAACCTGTCCTAACGATTGAGTCCTTTGGTTTTGTTTTTAGTAAGCTTAAGCTTAATTATAAGTATTTAATTGGGTTGTTTATCCCTATGCCAGGCAGGATTTTCTATGTGCGTGTCTGTTCTTGAAAAACAACCTTTTCCGTGTTGATATGGTAGTTTCTAGTCGAAAATATTAGACTTAAGTTTTAAAAAAGTTTGAAGTGTTTATGATTACATTCGCTCCACGGTTTCCTGCCATCTGACTCAGTGAAACTTACGCGCGTTCTGACAACCTTTCAAGATTGATCTGCAAACTCGCAAATGTTGGGAAAAAATAAAAATGTTATTTACCTGCCTAGGTCGGTCCGTATAGGGAAAAACTGTGCCCTTGGTCTTGAGTACGGCCCTCGGGCCTGCGGCCTCAGGCTGTACTCAAGACCGCGGGCACAGTTTTTCCCTACACGGACCTCCCAGCCGGTAAATAACATATAGGTATTTTAAAGCTTTTTTAGAATAATGGTTGCTTAATTTTCTCTGAAAAATGTATGGCTACCCACATGTTTCTTTTTATATTCCAATTACTGTTGCTAAGACCTGCTTTTCCCCGATAGTCATAACCTTGGCAAAAACACCTTATTGTCACCTTCATTTTCAAGAAATGCAGATTAATGGTAAAACAGCTGTAGAGCACATTTTTTTATATTCTTTGTAAGGCAGTATAACATTGGACATCCATGTACATACATGTACACATTTTTGTATATTCTTTGTAAAGCAGTATAGCATTGGACATACATGTACACATGTTAGTCCCTTACTCAAAGCGTGGTTTTGTACTAGGTTACTTTTTCTAAAATTGGCGGGCTATAATATACACTGTAGCTTTTATGCTAATGTATGAGCAAATTGTACAGGTAGATGATGATGATGATGATAATAATAATAATAATAATAATAATAACAATAATAATAATAATAATAATAATAACATTATTTCTGTCTCATCTTCTAGCATCTTCGATGAAGGAGCTAATTGGGGACACCTACCTATAGATTACATTACAAATAATAAGTACATGACTAACTAACTATGGTAACTGACTAACTATCTACATTAAAATATGAGTATACAGTACAATCTTTATAAATATATTTAGTTGACAAGTTTAAAATGAGTCATTCAAGTGTAGAAGTTCAGCACTAAAATCAGAAGCTAGTTATTGCATAGAAAGCAGTCTTTACAGGTATTATCCATCAAGTTGGAAAGGTCGATAGATTTAATACGGGTCTTAAAAATATTGACAGTTTCAGAGGATCTGATAAAGGTGTTAAGTTTTGACCAAATAACAGAACCTTAATAGCTTATGCTCTGCTTGCCATATGCAACCGTTTGAACCTTGGTAAGACAAATTCTGAATTTCTGAGAGAATACTGACTATTATTGACTATGAATAAGTCCGCAATGTACAATGGCACCAGATTGTTTTTGGCTTTGTCCATTATAGTTGCAAGATCTTGCAATCGTCGTGTATAAAGTGTTGGTAGGTTAGCCTTTTGCAGGAGTTCCTTGTACGTTGATTTATTATCACAATAGACAGCACGTAAGGCTCGTTCTTGAATTCGTTCGAGTTTTCTGGCATCAGAGGAACAACGAAAGTCCCAGACAGACTGACAGTACGTAAGATGAGGAAGTATAGCAAATTTAACAATGTGTGATCTGTTCTGTAAACCACTTGTTGGACAAAAAAAAATTCTAACCCTTTCTAAAGGTGTTGAGAAGACTTGTATAATAAATAGTAAAGAAGTGAATAAATAATATGTGCTTTTCTTGCAGGAAGGAGACGTGCCACCAAAGAAGGATCCAGTCACCACACTGCAGTATCTCCTGGGACCCCTCCCTAAGCTCATGGTTTCAGGTCACCTACTGGGTGTTCAGCTGATGAGCGTCAATGCCTACTTGCACACGTCGATAATGTATGGCCAGTGGGAAGGGTGGGATGGGTCTCCTCTTGACCAACCACCTCTGTTCTACAATGGCCTGACTGAGTCAGCTGCTAACCTTCTATCCAGTATGTGCGATGAGATTGTCACCACTGCCAAAAAAATTGAGGAGAAATCAGGGGCTGACATGTCCAGGGTAAGTTAAGATTCATGGTAGGTTTAATTTTTCAGTAGGCCGACTCATCAGACTGTCTGAGATCATTCTTGACTACAGTTGGGGTGCCTCTGCTTCTCAGATACCAGTACAACAAATTCTGGCATAACTTGACATCACTTGTATGGCATCTGATGGTGGCATCCAAGAATACATAGATTAATAAATGTGAAGAAGATCCTCGAGGAAGATCCTCGAGGATCTTCTTCACATTTATTGCTTCATTCCGCAGTTCAAACATATTTCATATATTCATAATTTCAATACATAGATTTAGACCTTTTTGTGCATTGGTGAACAATATCCCACCACTGGCACTGCCCACTCAGTTGTTCACCGCAGCTCAGAAATTCTTCAAGTGCCAAGGGAAATGTAATTTACCGTGCGGCTACACGAACCATGTCTTCACCCAGACAAAATTCAAGACTTTCTTGAAATCAGCCAATCAGAAGACGGGTTCAGAACAATGAAATGGCTACATATTTTCCTGAAGTCCGCAACGTGTTTAGAACCTTCGATACCCACGGTTATAGAACAAAATATTGTTGGAGTCAGCGATAAAGAAACTCTATGCCGCAGAGCTATTTATAAATTTGTCAGGAGCTTTATAATATTCCTGCAAACAACGCGTTTACCACAGCTGGCCGTTCTGTTGATTACTTTCATGTACCTGATTCAAGTGGTAATTTCTAGCTTTCATTCTGTTCAGACATTTGGATTTCTTGCCTTTCGCTTTGGTCTTATTTTGTAATGTGAAATCAACACAGGAAGTTGTGTCTATTGCATGCATTGTATTTTTCTCCTTGAAACTTTCTTGTACTCGAGAAAATGACAATTGTCAGCTGAAACTTCAACGTTTCAGCCAAGTGTAGGAGTTTCAATTTTAGTAATTGGTATAATTTTTTCACAATTGGCGAGTGGTGAAGCTACTTTGAATAAAATACTGAAAAAGCGATACCAGGACAGTGAGAGTGCGAGCTTTTCAGCTTTTGTCAACATGAAAATACCAGATTCTATCTCAGCCGATTAAAACCCGCTGTCCGCACGGTCAGTTGTAGTTAAACGGTATTTGCGTGACCGTGACCGGGCTGTGACAGCATCTGGATCACAATCTACCAATGATAGCGCACTGAGGTGACCTTTTGAATCTGCTGAACTTATGATTGACGGCAGCTTGAAATGCAACCGTTGAGACTCGGAGTTGAGCGGCCCAGAAAAACCCGAGAAAAAGGCAGTTCATTTCACTTCAAGTATTTTCGTCTGCCAAGATAAGCAAACCGAGGCCACCCAGACAGTATTTTGAAGCAAATTTTCAAGGGTGTTAAAAGTTCAGAACACACTGTGGACTTCAGGAAATATGTAGCCATTTCATTGTTGTGACCCTTCTTCTGATTAAAGGTTGTCACTATATGCGCTGAGTGGTAGAGACGGACGGGAAAATATTTCAACTAGGCTCGAGGTCATGGCGCATGTGCTCGGTCCGTACGCGGCGACCGGAGACTTGTCCCAGTGTCAACACCGTTATAGTGTTGAACAGTGGTGCAAATTATCCCAAGCGCAAATGATCCCCTAATAGCGAGGCAAATGATCGCAGGACGGCAACTAATCCCCAGAGTGGACTGAAAATGATCTTGCTAAAAACATAAGGTGATGTGGAGTTTTAATGATGGAAAGGTACTGACAAAAAAAATTAAAACTGAATAGCTCTTTGCTTACCAGTCAGATGAAGTATCTTAATGAGAGGACCTACTATACACCAAAGTGTCATACAAAGGAATCATAATAAATTTTAAAATAATTAACTTTATTATATTATATACGTACATATATCATGGAGTTGACCTTTGATTTCAAGGCCGGATGTTAGTCACTGCACCCTGGAAAAACTGAAGGAGACAGAGTTGCAGGGACTTAATCTTGTTACAAAATTATGTCGGGGGAACCTTGAGTCCCTTGAGTGTACACGCGAGAGACCTAGTTGCAGGGAGAGTCCGATTTGATCTTTGACTGGATTTTTTGTTTAGAGTTAGATGCAGGGACTTGTCGCACGAACAGTACACTTGAGAAGACAAGCGCAATTTTAGGGGACCATAGTTTGTCCTCGGCCACCGGAGTTTTTTTTTTTTGGTGGAAACGGGTACTTCACCGGAAGGGACATGTTCCCGGGACCTTTTGCAGGGACACGTCCCGGGTATTTGTTCCCTCGTATGTGCCGACCTTCTTTTACGTGGAATGCTAATCCCCAGATGATTAAAATGTTTTGTTTGTATTAGAAGACCTCACCAACTGAAAAGTAAACACGTTATTGGCCTGTCTTTCCAGGTTGTTCACATTTACTACTGGTATATGCGATGCTATCCCGAAGATATCTCAGACAAGACCAACCTTTACACAGCAATACAGACCAATGCTGCCTACCAAGGGCTCAAACATCCCGTCAAGAAAACTGATGACGGAAAATTCGTACCAGATTTCACATATCGTTACATGACGGAGGATATACCTTACGGGCTTGCAGTCATCCGAGGTATTGCGGAAATTGCGGGTGTTGACACGCCCAGTATTGACAAAGTGCTAACCTGGAGTCAGAAGCAAATGGGCAAAGAATATCTGGTGAATTCAAAGTTACAAGGAAAAGATATCGCCACATCTCGAGCACCACAGAGATATGGATTTACCACCTTGGAGTCTATCTTGTAGAACATGCTTCCGTACGCAAAATGCTGCCGAATATTACCTTTAAGACATCGTGGAAAAGTGACGCTCAGTTTTAACGCTTTTTGATTGATTGAAAGCTAGCGTAATATTTTATTTTGTATGTTTTATTATGTGAATGATGTGGGCCAAGCATGGGTGTTTGTAAATCGGGTTATGTAGGCAAAATAGAACCAAACAATTACTGTCACTGTTGCTATTAAGTGTTTCTTTTTTGTGTGTGTTCTTGTTTTTGTTTTACTGTCCTCAAGGGACGATCATCTAAAACCCAATCTCTCGCCTTTCTTGTCAAAATGTGACCGTGAGTGGGAAAACGTACACTAATGCTCTTCCGTTGAACTTGTAAACGATTGTAAACAGCTAACTGAAGCGTTTACAGTCCGACTACTCCAATTAAGGCCACCCAGGAAATTTTCTTACAAATTAGCCAATAGCGTTCGAGTATCATAACAATGGAAACGCGGTAAATTTTAAATTTTCAGTTTCACATTTCAAACGGCTGAACGGTTCTGCCATGGAGCAGAACATGCGACTTTGCTTGAATCGGAGCGGAAAACTTTACGATAATGGCCGTTATTATCCAAGACTTTTACGAGAACAAGTTCTTGATATGATCCATAGCGGAATATCTCAGCGAACGACTGCAACGGAGCTGAAAACAAGCCGGTATTTTGTCCAATACGTCTTAGCTGACTATGACCGTACAGGATGTTCGTTGCCGCACATAAAAGTCCAGCCAGAGAGAAGAATTATAACTCCAGACGTTATGGCCTCCATAGATATAGAAAAACTTATGAAGCCGAGTATTTATTCAGCAGAGTTACAAGATCGTCTATTACTTGATGGGATCGCCCATCCCTGGAATTTACCATCAAGATCCACGATATCGAAGTGTGTTAGCAACGATTTCTTTATGACTAAAAAGAGAATGCAACAAATACCGGCCGAATCCCAGAGAAATGACAACATTGAACTGAGAAATGATTTTCTCGAGCAAATGGCGGACTTGGATCTGCGCACCGTTCATTGTTTTGACGAGAGCAGTGTCTTGAAAACAACTGCCAATCGACGGTACGAAAGCGCTCCCAAAGGCCAGCCTGCCTTCGAAATACAGCGATACGCATCTAATTGTACTTACACGATTAATCTTCTCCATTCCCCCTTCGGAGTAGACTTTGTTGATGTTATCGAAGGTCCCTCGAACGGAAATTTGCTCCTGCTTTTTTTCGAAGAGGCAGTGAATCTCACGAGAGCAGATGGCACAGCAGTCCTGGAGAGAGGTGATACTGTGATCTTAGACAACTGCGGCTTCCATCATGGCCACTTTGTGGAACCTATTCTGAGAGAGATGCTAGGAGAGTGTGGCGTGAACCTACTTTTTCAGCCGCCGTATTCACCGGAATTCAACAGCTGCGAATTTTGCTTTCATGATATCAAAGAGTTTCTACGCCGAAATCAGCGCTTAGCGGTGGAGCATACAGAATATGCAATCTACGAGGCGTGTGCAAACATCACACAAGCAAAATCTGTTGCCCATTTTCTACACTGTGGATACCTGCTGTAGGTCACGAACAATGAACTTTAGCGTTAATTGTCCAGCTCACTTGTTACCACAGTGCCGCTGAAGTAACAAACAATATTATGCAGCGCGTTACTCTCTGTCTCACGTTTGCTTATTATGAGAGATTTGTTTGTAAATGTACACCTGCAATTCAGTCAGCTGAATGAGTTGTTTATGAATCTGTAAACAATTTTAGAGAGAATGGGGTTTCCCCACACGTTATAAATAAAGCAGCCTGCGTGACGCACTATTTCCGCTTCTCTCCGCCGAAAAGTATAGTATATAAAGAGCCGGTGGAAATAAATAAAGTGCCGATATATTTGAAGTCTGAATATTTGAACGTACCTGGTGTGCATATTTCATTTTTCTGTTCAATATAATTCAACATCATAGCAAAAATATTTTCTATCAGTTTGAAAGCTATACACTATGAACTCAGACACAGCAAATGCTTCTGATTTGTCACTTCTTGTATTGAAAGTTTGCGAATTCGCACAACGCGAAGTTTGCTAAAGCTTGGATACTTTTTCTGGGGAAATCCATGCCAACCATCAACAGGCCTGCAGTCTTGGGGGCGAAAATTTTAAACTCGAAAGGGCTTTTCATATTTTTCAAATACACTGTATTATACACTGTTACAGTAAGGAACGTAATTGCGTGACAGGGACTCAGGGAGAAGCAATGCTGTCAATCAAACGTTTGGCAACATTCTAGTCAGTCTCGCAACCTGTGCTCGCGCTGTCGGTGAAATGGCGGGACAAAGTGACCTTGGAGTTTCTTCAGAGGTTTATTCCTGGCTTTCTTCGATATCTAACGGCTTGAACCTCCAAAGATTAGCGCCAGAATTTGAAAGAAGGGGTTTTCGAAGCAAGCATTCACTGAAATATATGATCTCGAGATTATTATAAACTCGCCCGACAAGTTGTTGTTGGCGGAACGAAGAATTCTTGAGAAAGAGCTGCAAGAACTGAAGAAACCCTCTCTACAGCCCAAAGAACTCTTTCCTCCATCATCGCCTGGGCCCTTACAATTCGTGTCCGGTAACAGTACACTGCTAGTTGGCCCATCTAGCAGTGTGTCGGGTTTACCTCGGTGTAAGAACCTGACAAGATTTTCTTTGTTTGTTAGCTTTTGTTTTGCTGTACGGCATTGTTTAAAATGTTTTTGTTTCCTTTGTTTTACGTCATCCGTGAGTTTCACAGGTTCTTACACCGAGGTAAAGCCAGTGTGTCAGTGCAGTCGATTGAAGGCCCCGCTACTGAGGGAAAATCGCGCGAAGAAACAACAGATCACTCAAGCTATTTAGAAAGGAAAAGTGCGGAACTAACGGAAAACCTGTCTCTGTTACAGACACAAATCAGAAGTGCTTCTGATCCGCTGCAAAGCGTTCGTAGAGAATACGAAGAAGCATCAAGCAAAGCCAATGGACGGCGAGGAAAACTCTGTGGCCGATGCCATTTGGCGGGACATTACAAGGGTCGCTGTTCAAATGCGCCGTGCACAGACATGAACAAATGCGGAGCGAGCGAGAAGCATCCAGAGAGCAAAAGTGAAATTCAAGAACTACAGAAACTAATCAGGGACTTGGAGAAAAAAGAGGCTAAGGCTGCAGATGAGCTTCGTTCGTTCAAGCTTGCAAAAGAGCGCTCGAGCAACAATTTCTTCGCCATTATGCGGCCAAGACTAAGAAAGCAGAATGAAGGTCGTTATGTTGACCGTTTCGCTCTGGATAAAGACTTGATAATACTGAGGAATATTTTCAACAACAAAGTCCCTTTGGATGATTCTAAGGACTGGCAAATGCCATTTCTGATTGAACAGTATCGGAGAAGTCTACTGTGTCTAAATGTTGGTATGTAAACAAAATCGAACGGGAACAGTTGCAATCCGATCTAATGTTGAGTTATGAACGTTGTAGACGTTACTTGGCGCCTTCACACAAATTGCGCCTCTGAGAGAGAAAGTTCCATAGTTAATGCCCTGGATATGTTGAGTTTTGCTAAAAGAAATGAATAAAGTTTATATTTTTATGCTATTTTGCCGTTTTAATACTCCCTCTCCTCAAAAACATTTGTAGAAATTGTATTGTTTACAACCGATACTGTGATTGGCTAATTTGCAGAAATTTTTGTCGGGTGGCCTTGGTTGGAGTAGCCGGACTGTAATCGGTCTCCATGATCATTTCTTTATTATTGTTTAAAAATAAAGAAATAGTGAAAGAGGATGAATGGGAAATTCACACACTGTGATCACGCCAAATCTGGGATTGGCAAAATGTTCAACGTAATACTTAAAGGAAATGCTCGGTAATCTTTACGAAAATGTTGTGAAAACTTGCTGGTGCCTGTATACAAACAAGAAAACCTGTGGTTTATCAAGGACGGGCTCTTACAAGCTGGAGTTAATTTGAGAGCCTCTACATTTAAACCTCTGAATTCTCCTAAAGCCCTCATGTTTTTCGTATTAAAAATGGCAAGCATTTTATAAGATTGCGTTACCTGTATCACCTCCTCCATGGGCCAGTTTACGCGACTACTTGTCCAAAGGTGATCCCCAACTAAATGCCCGGGGTCAGAAGTGTTTCATTTGGTTGAAGTCTACGCTTGTTTTTAGCGTCAAATATTTTGATAAAACTGTAAATGGTTTGAACCCAGGAGTCATATCATAATTCGGTAAATTGTGATCGTCCGGGTGAATGTAGTCCTGAGAAGGGCTGTTTGAGGTGACATTTACTGACGTTTCGACAACCTGAGCGGAAGTCATCAGATGTTATAAGTCTCTGGTTGTTGTCCTGATTGGTCGACGATCTCGTGATGTTATTGGTCGTCTGTCAGTTAAGCCGTGATGTTATTGGCTGTGAAGACTGTTAAACGTGATTGGTGTGTTTCGATCCGTCTTTTGTTAGTCTGATGATGACTTCCGCTCAGGTTGTCGAAACGTCAGTCAATGTCACCTCAAACAGTCCCTCTCAGGACTACATTCACCTGGACGATCACAATTTACCGAATTAAAATATTTTGATGCGACAAAATTAACCTGGTGTCGATTCTTCATATGAGCTAGATTTCAAATGCGTGGATTGAAATAATTTGTCTGAGTTAAAGACAGACTTTTCATGGCCAAATAAATTTATTATCAGGTGTGTAATTTACTCGGGGGAATATTTTACCCAGAAAGTCTTAAAAAGTCTCAGGAAGTCCAAGGCTCGAAATGTACGGCTTATTTCTCAGTTGCCGACATTCAGAGAAGCCTCATTTATAATCTCTTTGAGGAAAATATATTCTGTCCAGAAACTGAACAACTAATTCCTTCCTTTCAGCAGCTTTGAGCCGTTCAATGTCCAGTTCAACTGAATCGAGACTTCCAGAGCTTTCGCTTTTTAAATGACCTATTTGATTGGTATAATGTCCAAAACCCTTTAAAAATTGCCATTGCCATCATTTTTCCATTCCTCCAAATAGACGTCAGAGGCATTGCATTAACCGTACCTAGCCCTGTCCCCAAGAATACCACGGTCAAAATATCATGATCAGCCCTCTTCCCTTCACCACCTGTATCCCATAACGTCATTAACACACCCATCAATCGCCCAATGACCTTGAACAACCTACTAGCAATACTACGACGAAATTCCTTTCTTTTCGGATTCCTATAAGACGGCGCCCTACGACCCGTCTAAATAAAGGGGCATAGTACAGTCAACAGGTAAATTCCCATATCAAATCTGGCACGTCTCGATTCAAGCAATGATACAAAGCACTATTCCAGGACTGTGTATTTTAGAGGAAACGTTTCTCGATTAACACAAACAGGCAGAGACCAGTTCTTCCGCGTAAAACCACTGAAATTATCTTATCAAAATATTGTACTCAGGGCCGTAGCCAGAACACACACATGTAAGATGAGGGTTCTGGCGCACTTTTTATATTCCCCCCGAATCTCGTCTCAGGGAGACTCGATTCGGGAAAAAAATATAAGGTGCGCCAGAACACCTCATCTTACATGTGTGTGAGTGTAAAATAAAGCAAACAGCATAAAAACGAAGCGTGTGACTTTGCGGTCCAGTGAAGCGGATGTGTCACAGAAAACATTTTTTATTTAAGAAATGTCTGCACTGATTATATACAAAAGTGCGCCAGAATTATTTCCTATTGAACAAGTATCATCACAAGTATATACACCAAAATGGCAGCCGCAAGATATTCGTCCGATGTTCTTCAAATGTTTTACGGCTCAATACCGGAGGAGGAAAACAGAAACCTACCTCAAACGTTAAAACCAAATTATGTTGTTTTATATGACAGGTTTTTAATATCCCAAAATAATTTCCAGGAATGGCTTCGTATTTGGAGAATGGATGTTTCTGAAAAAAATCCTAACAATAAAGATCTTTTAGTGTTTGCAAGGGAAACGAAAGAAAAGTTTACTGATTTGGTTGAAAACGAAATCCAAAAATTAAAGGGCGTAAAAGTAAGTTTTGGGTTGCAAGTAGAGTTTTCAATAGAGAGAGACGGTAAAACACAGTACATGGAACATTATTTTCGAGAAAATGAACCACACCTTTTCAAGAGAAATGAAGAGGACCAGATAAAAATAGAATTCGACAGATTTGTTGAAAGAATAAAGGGTGAAATAGAGTCTTGGTCAGAGAGGGGCTCAGGATGGGTTCTTGAAAGAATAATGACAGCGTACGTGAATGTTGCACGCTATCAGCCACTGCGCGGAGGAATCTATTTACCTCTTCCAGCCAATCTAGCAAAAAAGAAGGCAATAATTAACGTGAAAAACAGAGACAACGAATGTTTGAAGTGGTCGCTCAGAGCTGCTTTATTCCCTCCAAAAGATGGAAAGGACCCGCAAAGACCAAGTAAATATCCTGTTAACGATGGTATAAACTACAAAGGAATCGATTTCCCAACACCGTTAAAACATATAGACAAGCTTGAAGCTCAAAACAAAAAATTGGCAATAAATGTATTTGGTTGGGAAAATAATTGTGTGGTTGTACACCGGATAAGCAGAAAACAAGCAGATGTTGAATGGATCAATTTGATTTTAATTGAATCAGGAGAAATCCTGCATTATTGTTATGTGAAACGTTTGAGTGGTTTGTTTTTCGACCAGACAAAAAACAGAAACGCAAAACACTACTGCATGATGTGTCTGGCAGGTTTTTCAAGAGCAGACTTGCTCGAGAATCACAAAAAATATTGCAATGGTGTTAATGGCAGGCCGACAAGGATCGAGATGCCGGAAGAGGGAAAAAACACTCTTTCTTTCCAAAATCATCACAAACAGATGAAGGTGCCATACGTGATATATGCTGACTTTGAGGCTTTGGTTAGAAAGATTCCAGGCTGTGAGATTGGGCCAGAGAGCAAGAAAAAAAGCTATACAGAGAAGACCGAATGGCATGAGGCATGCGGGTATTCTTACATGGTTGTGAGAATCGACGGTGAAGTATCAGGGTCAAAGGTTTACAGGGGTGAAAACGCGGTTGGAACGTTTTTAAGTGACATTCTGCAGGAAGAGGTGAAAATAAGAGACAGTTTAGCAGAAAAAAAGCCGATTGTGATGGAGCCCGAAGACTGGGTAAAATTCCAAAATGCAATTGATTGCCATATTTGTAACAAAAGTTTGATAAAAGATGAATTCTTAGACTCTTTACCGGTTTGGAGCATATTTGATGGTGAAAAAGAATACAGCTATAATGGTCAAGGGCATAAAAAATGTTTTTACAAAGCAAAGAAAGATGAAGAAATTTTTATTCTTAAGCTAAAAAAATTAACAGAAGAAAAATACCAATTGAAAGCAAAATTGCAGAAAAATTGTATGTTCTGTAGAAAAACTTTACTTCAGAAAAACTTCAGAGACGCAGTAAAAGACCATTGCCATATTACTGGAAGGTACCGTGGAGCGGCGCATAACGAATGCAATCTGAAACTGCGTATAAATCCCCAGACTTACCAAATACCAGTTGTATTCCAAAACCTGAGGGGTTACGACGCACACCATTTAATGCAAGCGATGTCACAGCTGAAAAAAGAGGTGAAATGTGTCGCCAACAACATGGAGAAATATATCACATTTTCAGTCGGAGGTCTGCGTTTCATCGACAGCTTCAACTTTTCGCAAGCGAGCCTTGATTCACTTGTAAGCGCAACACCAAAGGAGTCATTGAAAATAGCATCAACCATTTCAAAAGGAAGCGACCTGCTTTACAAAAAAGGTATCTACCCTTACGAGTACATGGATTCATGGGGGAGATTTAGCGAGACAAATCTTCCTGAAAAAGAGAAGTTTTACAGCAAGCTGAACGACGAAAACATAACAGAAGAAGAGTACGAACACGCTCAGAATGTCTGGGAAACTTTTGAATGTAAAACTTTGGGCGATTATCACGATCTCTACGTGAAAACGGATGTGGCACTGCTGGCTGATGTTTTTGAGAACTTCCGAAAACTTTGCCAAGAGCAGTACGGATTAGATCCGGCTCATTATTACACGTCGCCTGGCCTCTCCTGGGACGCGCTATTGAAAAAGACTGGTGTCGAGCTTGATTTATTCACAGAACTTGAAATACATCTATTCGTGGAAAGGGGAATGCGTGGTGGAATCTCCATGGTAAGCAAAAGATATGCAAAGGCAAACAACCCTCTTGTAAGTGACTATGACCCAAGTAAACCAAACAAATACATAATGTATCTGGACGCGAACAATCTTTACGGATGGGCGATGAGCAAGCCACTCCCGAAAAGAGATTTTAAATGGAAACGTGTTATGCCCACTGAGGAAGAAATCATGAAGAAAAAAGAAAACGCAAAAAATGGATGGATTCTTGATGTGGATCTTGAATATCCATCAGAACTGCATGAAGAACACAACAGCTATCCACTTGCTCCAGAGAAAAAGGTTGTAAAAAAAGAATTTATGTCGGAATACCAAAAGAGGTTGATGAAAGATTTGGAGCTGAAACCTCCGGAAAGCAATAAGCTGCTACTGACACTTGATAGCCTGAGTATCAGGCTTTCCGGGGGGAGGGGAGAAGGGGAAAGGAAAGCCTGACACAACAGCCCAGTTTTGAGCCTTCTGCCCCCTTGAAATACGATACGCTTCTCTTAAATAAGCAGCCAATCAGAATTATTTCCGGTCGCACGCCATGTCAATAAACTGTCTGTAATGAGTGTACTTGCGCGAAATGAAGGTCACGGCTAAGATTGGTATGTTTTCTGACTTCTGTCGAGTTGTTCGCATGGGTTCTGAGCGAAAATTCTGCAGAATTTGCCGAGAAAACGTACTCACTAAATTCGGCTCTTGTGCGGCTTCCGTATCCCTATTTTTAGAGACATCTAACAAAATTTTTCACGTGTGTTCGGTGGAAAACAAGTCGTATTGGGAAAGTTGTTGCAGAGTATTGGAGTATTTGCTGTCCCCGGGTTATCGTGAACCTGTTTGCAGGAAATACATTCGAATGGTTGTAAACTGTTAATGAATACAAGTAGGGCCTGATACTCAGGCTATTCCAGGAACTGCGAGTTGTCTCGGTTACTCGGTGGAAAATCCTTCTGGCGTCCCCAAAACTCCTGAGAAGACTGTGACGGTAACAACTGATGAGAATCGTAAGATTCGAAACCGCGGTCTTGCTTGTAAACTTATATTTAGCTACATATATTCTGTAGTGGCACAAAGAAGCCAGTCGCTTGATTGGTAAACAAAATATATGCTTATGGATTTCAAATATCGGGCTTTTCTATACTCTCCAGTTGTCAATAACTGCTATGAAGCTATATTAACCTACATCAAAACGCACTGAATATCTATCAAAAACTCGTAAGGGGATTTTATTCATCATTTCATGCTTCTACCAGTGAGACTGGATATCATTACACAATGCACGCTGCGTGAAGCAAAACATCGTGCTCTGAAATCGCGTAAATCACAACTGTACGGAGTTTAAAAAGCAGATACCAGAGATCACAGCGGATACGGAAAGATATTATTGCTTTTACTAACCCGAAATGGCAGGTATATTAAGCAGACGTACCTTAAAAAACTGACGAGAAATTCTGCAGGACACGCTGAAATAAAATTGTCTGTCGCATATTACCGGTAAAGGTGCTAAACTTACACATATTTTTCCTCCGCTAAATACAAACTGTACCGAGCCGTTTTTTGCCCGCTACAAATAAGCTATAACAACGAGAATATAACTACCTTTCGTACATTTTAACAGTGTAAAATCCCTGAAGAGAACTACTCTCAAGCGCAATATATGTAAAAGGATACGCGGCTTTCAAAGGTCTCACAAAGAGAAAATTCAAATTGTGTCTAAATTTCCAGACTCTGGCGTGACCCACGTGATGCGCTCCTTTGTCTTTTGGCCAATCAGCGTAACATCCAGATTCTGGATGTTGAACATGAGCCAATCAATGGCTTTGTGTCAGGCCCTCCTCCCCTATCCATCTCCCCCTCCCCCTCCCCCTTAAGAGGGCCTGATACTCAGGCTAGACACTTGAGGACAAAAGCAACTATGTCGTGCATTACAGAAACTTGCAGTTTTATCTGAATCAGGGAATGAAACTTAAGCGAGTGAACAGGGTGTTGGAGTTCGAACAAGAATGCTGGATGGAGCCGTACATCCGGATGCCTACAGAATCCAGGAAAAATGCAAAGAGCGACTTTGAAAAGAACTTTTACAAGCTAATGAATAACTCAGTTTTCGGCAAAACCATGGAAAACTTGCGTAACCGTGTTGACATAAAAATAGTGAGAAGCAATGAGACAACTGAACAAAATAAGGAAATTGGTTGCCAGCCCTTTGTACTCAAGGCATGTAATGTTTTCAAATGACCTTGTCGGAATTGACATGCGCAAAAGCCGGCTGCTGCTCAACAAGCCTGTATACACGGGGATGACAATCCTTGACAACAGTAAACAAACTAAAAAAACAATACGGACCAAAGTGCGAGCTTTTGTACACAGATACCGACAGCCTTCTTGTTGAAATTGAAACGGATGACTTCTACAAAGACATCGAAACAAGCAAAAATCTTTATGATACGAGTGACTACCCGAAAGAACATCAACTTTACTCAAATATCAACAAAAAGGTCTTGGGCAAAATGAAAGATGAATGCAATGGAACACCAATTGCAGAGTGTTTGTCTAAGACCAAAAATGTATTCTATCTTGAAGGCTGACGAAAAAAATATAAAAAAAGCAAAAGGTGTAAAAAAAAGTGTTGTAAAGAAAAAAATTATGCATGATCAGTTCAAGGAAACGCTTTTTGGAAAGGAGCAGCTATGGCATGGAATGAACATTCTTCGAAGCGAGGGGCATGAGATATATGGAATGCATCTTAACAAAATTTCGCTTTCACCATTTGATTCAAAGCGATGGATATGTGACGATGGTATTCATACAAAAGCTTATGGGTACAACGAAATGCCAACATTAACATATGATGAACTTATAGAGTTAGATGCCGAAGTTTTAAAGTTGCTTGGGGGGTAACTGTGTGTTTGGAGGGACAACCAGCAGTTCTTCACTCACGAAGCCGCACTTGGGACCTTCGTGCAAATAGTAGAGAACTGGTTGATTCGGTTTGGTAAAAGATCTTTCAATGCTGTAAACTTTCAAAGACCATATTGGATCTGTGGCTCTTTTTACACCACCTTCAAGCTCGCCAGGTTGGTAGAGATAGCAAACATTAACGAGATAGGGGAGCTTTTTTTCCCTCTGCCCAACAGGCCTCCAATAAGGTGTTGATGGTTTTGCAGAAACATTTTTTTCTTTAATGGCAACGGCGGGTTTCTTGCCGGTAAGGCTTGTTACCTCGTTGTTCAGAGCGGCAACAACTTGAGGAAGTCTTTTCACCCACGCAGTGGACCGCTGACCCTCAGGGAGTCGCATCTCAACCCCATATTGGTGTCCAAACAGTCGTTCAGCCAGTGTGCGGTTGAATCTTTCAACGATAGCTTGATCACGGTGAATATCCACACGACCACGTCTAACCTCAACATTATGTTTCGAAAGCAGTTGATTCACAGCACCCATAAACTCACGACCAGGATCGACCTGAAGCAGTTTCGGCCACTTCAAAGGACCACGACTATAAATCCGTTCCAGAGCAGCTGCGACTTCTTTAGCCTCTTTTGTGGCCAACGGTTCGGCCTCTTTGTATCGAGAGGCCACATCTACCACCGTGAGAGCATATTTAAAAGTTTTACGGGAGCGTGGTGGGCGATCGTGTGGGAGATACAGAAGATCGGCTTGGTGAACTTTGTTTGGAACAGGAACATCAAATTTCGGTGTTGGAATGTAACGTGGGGCTGGTAAATAAACCTGCCAAAGAGCTTGCCTCATCAACCAGTTTTGAGCCACATCTTCCGAAACTTTTGCTGCCTGGGCTAATTTCTTAATTGCTGCAAACCCTTTCCAATACCCTTGCGGACTGTAATAAATTTTTGACAATTTATTGAAAATACGTGAGCTCATTGTATACTATACACAATAAAAAATGGACGACCCGTTTGGTTGTTTGCAAGGTGAGAAAATTTCGTCGAAAATGATTAAAGAAATGTTGCAAAAAAAAATGAAATAAGCGTGTTATCAAAAAAGATTAATCGTTGTGCGAGGAGCAAATAGTTTATGTGGTGAATGAGTTATGTCGTGTATATCCAAAATGTGGTAGAGTAATTGAATTTGATGATGATGAACAGTTTCAAGAAGAAAATCGGAAAAGAAGTTTCACTGCTCTTCCAACGAATAATGCTTATTTAAAAAATGTTTTACGGAAATGTAAAATTGACGAAATGTTTTCTTCCAGCGAGGTCGCTTTTCTTGGTAACGTTATTGCTCAATTTAAGAGGGTAACCGGCAAACCAGTGAACTACACCTGTTTTCTGTACAATTATTTTGAAATGGTACCTTTTGAATGCTGGCCCCACAAAAAAGCAATTATGGAATCTATTTTTCATCACCTTCCTAAAGACTTAGAAAGAAGTTGGTGCGCAAAACAGGAGTTTGACAAATGGTGGTTGAAAACCAATCAAGGTTCTTCATAAACATTTTCATATTTGCCGGTTTTCGGATTTTTCACCAAACGCATAACAGTACCTTTTTTAGGATGAGTCCAAAATTTCTTGCTTGTGACACCAGTTGGTCCTGTGAAAGCATTTTTCGCGATATCACCTGACCAATACCGATTGAATACATGTTTTGTCGAAGGAATCATTTTTTTTGTAATTTTTTCAGCAAATTTCGCTACTTCCAATGGTTTATCCAAAGCACCAGTTCCTTTTTGTTTTTTTAAACCCAACCCTAACTTTTGTTTAGCATTGATTGCATTTCTTGCAGCCGCATGGCCCCACTGCCTCTGTTTGTAAGGAACTGCGTCAAGAGACTTAACCATTTTTTTATCCGCTTTGTGTTTGCATTTTTTCAGGTTTTCACCATACTGTTTTTCACGGTTGGAACAAACATCATAATCAACATCATGTTGCATAGCAGTCGCATCTGTTGCACCTGTTGGTGGTTGATATATTTCCAGAATTTCACCCGTTTCTGGGTTGTATTTCACCTGCTTTTCAAGAGGGTTATATGGCCCTGTGAAATTATGTCCCGGCAATGTCCAACCTTTTTTTGGTTTCGGAAATTTACCAATTGCTGCATGTATATCAATACCACTGCCCTCCACGTTTTTCGGCAAAAAACTTGTTTTTGTTATTCCGCAACTAGCGCATTTTGCTTTCAAGAGGAGGAGTTTTCGATTTTTCTTTTTTTTCAACAATCTTTTCACTTCCCTGTACATTGGGTGTGTTCCGCTCTTCTTTCACACAGTACATTTCCATTGTATATTTTAAGAAAAATAATTTTTCACTATTTTTTCATTTTGAAGTAAATCGTTGGACAACATTTTCAAAATATCGGCAAAACTTGTTCCTTTATTTCTTTCGTTTAAAAAGAGAAGGCAGTAGTAACCACATCTCACACTTTGTTCCCATTGAATTTGGTTATCATTTCTGAAAAAATGTGTCATCCCGTGCATTGACATTTCTTTTTCCCATTCCAAAGGTGGTGGAAGCCCAAATGAATCGAAATACTCATAAGTACCATCATTAGGCCAACAACATACCCAGTGAGTTCCCAAACTTCCAAAATCATCCAAGTTTATAATACATGGAGAATGAAATAAGGGTTTTGTTTCATTTCTGCTAAAAATACCTTTGATGGGGATTCGTAAAAAGTTGCACCATTTTTCCAAGTCAATGTTGGATAGAGGTTTATCTTCAAATTTCACTTTTTTTTTAAACGATAATAATCCTCCCAAGTTCCATAAAATGGTGGAGGTTGAATTTGCATTCCTTTACCTTTTGGTATTGGTGGTGATCGTCTTGTTCGTGGTGGTGGTGGTGGTGGTTGATTTTGCATACCTTTTCCGACTGATTCACCAACATGAGAAGTACTTTGAATCTGTGACTGGCTTAATTTTATTACCATTCCTTTTCCTGCCGCTGATCTTTTTTTCAATCGCGCGATTTGAGTATCAGTGAGAAAAAGTTCGTCACCACGCCCAATTTTGTCTGGTTTAACTTTCAGATTAACAGGTGTCTTCGTAACATAAGCTTTTTTAAGTTTTTTTTTCTGACCATCAGTCAGTGCGATTTTATATGGATGATAAGTTGTGCTCATCGTGCGTATATATTATATTCAGAATTTTTTTAATTTTTTCTAGACAACAACAAGCTCATTACCAAGTGTTTCTAAAACAAATTCTTCTTCATTTATAACATATGCGTATATAATGTATTGAAGGTTTGCTGTTTCGTTTAATTCGTATTCTAAAGTAAGATTAAGGGGATCATTTGTCATAAATTTTTCATTATTTCTTAGATCGAAGTGAATGATCGGGTATAAACTCTCGAAGTTTGCAGTCTGTAGCTGAACACCGCTGTTGTAATCATAATTTCTGTAACTATAATTTAGCAAATGTTCGTAAATTCTCAATTTGTTTTTGCCTGAGAAATAAACCACAGGGTAAAAATTTTCACCATAATTTAGTCGACATCTCGTTAATTTTGCCGAGTTATCAGCATCGATATTAAATGTGTCAAAAAAGTAGGGGTTTTGAGTGTAAGAATTTTTTTTACGATATTGTTGAAAAAACACGAAGACATGTTTTACATTTTTAATTGCAGATGTAAAGTAACACGTACCACCAGTATCAGTTCTTGGGGAGCTTTCCATAATTCGTTCTTTCAAGAATTTTTTTTCTTTGGTTTTAAAAAATTTTCATTCACAAATTTTTGCCCTTCACCGTGGAAAGATAGTTGTGGAACCCATAACTCAAATTTTTTAACAACAATTCTTCGAGCTGTTCCATCGTTTTGGAAAATAAGTTCTTTATCGTCTTCCAGAGTAATTTCAAACTCAATTTTCATTGGTGGTAAAAGAGTTTCGGAAAGATTTTCGAAAAATGAGTATCTGTTTAAAGGAATTTTTGTCTCAACTATCTTTCCACCATTTGAAAGAAGAGCTCTGTCACGCATTCCAGTATTCGACGCATTTGCATCAGTAACTGTGGTTTCGTCAACGTCAAGATACCAAAATTAATCTTTTGCCACAGTTCCCAAATAATCGTTTGAATAGTCAAGCAGATTTTTAATGAAAATGCCTTTGTGGATATTGTTAGACTCAGAAAGTGTTGTCGCCGCTGATGAAACTCTCATGTTTTTGATTAATGAAAAAGAACCATTTATCGGAACAGATTCAGTGTCAGCTACAATGTTACCTCCATTTGCAGTTGCTTCAAACTTGAAATGAACTAAGAAATAAGCTCTGTACCAGTCATAAAAATGGTTTCTGTCTTCCATTACGAATTTATAACCACTTTTTTCTTGTGGTTGACCATTCCCAGGGTCTACTAACCGTTTTTCACATGCAATACGAATGTCTTCTGATCTTTTGAGGAATTGTGGAGTTCTGTACATGTTGCCAGTTATATTAAAAGAAAAAAAATTTTTCTTTGATTAATATTTTGTCAAAATTCGATTTAATTTCACAAGAGCGTCTGATTTTTTTTTGTGTTTGGTTAAAATATTTGCAAGTTTCTTTTTCGAATCTTCAGACAATGGTTTTCTTTTTTTTCGTATTTGTTTCGAACCTTTTTCAACAGTATCTGATTTTTTTGGTATTTGGTTTCGCAAAATATTTGCATCCTGCTGATGAGACAACTGTTTTTGTTTTTTTAGCTCTTGCAGTATTTTTCGTATTTGTTTCGAACCTTTTTCAACAGCAAGTTCACCAACTCTCAGACCCGCCTTTTCAGCAATTGTTTTTGTTTTCTTTGCAACGTTCTTTTCAGTGTCTTTGAATACTTTACCGATGGTCATGAAGGTGTCACGGATCACACCCGACCCTTTGTGTTTATATCGATAACGTCCGGTGTTTTTGTCAAAGAATCTTGCCCACTCGCTCGGATGATTCATAACTGTATATTTATACCCAAAAAATCCTTACTCTTTTTCAATTATTAAACTAATTGCAATATCTGCCCCGTTGAGATCCAGGATATTGTTTCTTCCATCTGTCACCCAAACCCTTATTTCTTCAATATAACTTTTATTCACAGGTTGCCACTCAAGTCGACGCGGCTCTTTTCGAAATGGATAGCTAACGTGAAGATCTGATGTTGAGAAACTGTATAACACATCGTTTGGAACATTGTTTGTTCGGCGTGAGATAAGATCGCGGTGCAAATATACCCAATCAACACTTCTTGTGATATTTGGAACTTTCCTTCCGACAACATCTCCACTGAAGATACTTTTGCCATAACCAAGCAATTCAGCAAAATTTCCTTGAGAAAAGTCAAGCTCATAATCGTTATATACCAAAGTCACAACCCTATAAATTGACATATCGAAATATATTGTGAAAATGTAATCACTGTCTTTGTTTGTCGGATCTACTTTACCGGTGTGTTGCTGAATAAATGTGTTGATTCTTTTGTAATCATACATTCCATTCGGCAAAGTTAAGGTCTTCCACGCTTGTTCTGTTTTTTTCTTCCAGCGAATTTTGTTGTTGTCATAACGAGAATCGATGTTATTCCATGAGTAAGCCATTGTGATAAGTCTGTTTAGCGCAGCTTTATATTTTCCTTCGCCCAAGTAGATAGGGGGATAAAAATTCACTGTAAAATCGTGTGAAACATTCCGTTCTCCACCTATTTCTAGTTTTGCGAGGCTCGAGTCAAGCAGTATGTCAAAGCTCATTATTGTTTTATATAATCAGAAATAATTTTTTTCTTTTTCTTTTTATTGATTGTGCCGAGTTTAACTAGTGAATCAAGCAGATATAATACCTGATTTTTAAGTTTTATCGAGTTGTTTCCTGCTTCTATTGATCCTAAACTTAAATCAAGTTGGTCGATCAATTCAGCTTCACCAGGGAAGCCACTTCCTTCGGTTTCCCAATCCTGTTTAGAAAAGTCATCTTCATCGTCAGAAAGTTCAAAAGTAGGTCTTCGGCTCATGACAGCTTTTTCCAAAGGGGTTGGAGTAGTTTCTCTTTTTTCTTGTGGGGGAGTGGACTTCAGTCTATACTTCCCCGCCTGTAACTGTTTCTCAAGAGGTGTTTTTGTTACCCCTCTTTTCGCATAAATTCCATCTCTTACTTTTTTGAGTTCCTCCATTGAATAACCATATAATGGAGAATTTTTACTTTTTACTTTGTAATTGGGATCATTTCCAAATTTCGTGATCAGCTGATTGACTGTTTGCAACAGGGTTGATTCATGGGAATATTCTGTTTTAACCGGTTCCGGCTTCCCCCACTCTTTACGCGTGGATTTTTTTCTTCCATCAGCGTTTGGGGTGGTGGTGGTGGAAAATCATCATCATCGTCATCAACAACTTCTTGATATGGTTGGTTATGAGGTTATTGAGGCCTATGGTGATGAAATCATTCCACTCGAAGAGCTTCCGGTGGACACCCAAAAAATAGTTGTTTTTGATGATCTTGTTTGTGAAAGCAACCAAAACAGCATCATTAATTATTTTATCAACGGGCGACACAGAAACTGCTGCGTTATTTACCTCACTCAAACTTTTTACAAGGTGCCGAAAAACATCCGTGATAACTGCAGCCATTTTAGTATTTTCAGATTTCTTCCAAGAGAAAACAAACGGATTGCAGACGAGATAGGTGTAGATCATGACGCTTTAGATCGCGCCACCGATAAAAAATATTCTTTCTTTTACTATGACAAACCCCAAAAATTAATTTTAAAAAATTTTGATGAAGATATATAATGGGGTATATTAACAGCCAAATAGGTGGAACTAGCCAAACTACGACGAGTGAAAGTGGAAAAGTGGGTCCTCCTGGCCCAGGGGGTCCTCCTGGCCCCGAGGGTCCTCCTGGACCGAAGAGTGATAAAGGCCCAGGAGGACCACAAGGTCCTAATGGTCCAAGAGGAGAAAAAGGGCCTGCTGGACCACAAGGCCAGGAGGGAGCACAAGCACCACGGGGTTTAAAAGGCGACAAGGGCGACAAGGGCGACAAGGGCGATAAAGGTGATCGTGGCCCTCAGGGTAGTGCCAGCGGTTCTGCTAATATTGACATACAAAATAAGTACGATATTTTGCGATTAAAAAGCAACCCTTATCCTGTCCACGGTGATCTGACAAAGGTAATAAACTATCAGGACACGAGAAATATCTTTCTTTCAAAAAAGGAAGGCGGAAAAATGGAAGCAAGTATTGATATGAACAATAATACAATCTACAACGTAAAAGACCCAGTACAGGCAGACCAAGCCACAAACAAAAAGTATGTCGATAATCAGCTTGCGAAAAAATTGGATAAAGGAGCTAATATTGATGTGAAAAATAAATCAATTATCAATCTTGATCTTCCATCAAACAAAAGAGACGTTGCATGTGTCGAGTTTGTTAACTACAGAATTGATGACGTAACAAACAAAAAGTTTCTCAAATTTGATGGCACTAACAATATGACTGGAAACTTGAATTTAAACAATAATAAAATTGTTAACTTACAAACCGATTACAAAGATTCGAAATCCGCCGTTAATGTTGCTTTTATGCAAAGCGAAATAACATCTACGAAAGATCTTGTCACTCAAAAAATCTCAGATCATTAACTCGGGACAAAAAAGGGACGCCTTCAGATACTTGATGGAAGACACTGATGAATCTTCGAGTGAAAACAATATCGAAGTTTTGGGTATTAACGATTTTCCCAATTCTCCACATCAAATCAATAAAAAAGCTTACCAACTTAAAGGATCCTAGTCAGGCACGCCTTTGTTATTGTTTTGATCTGAGATTTGCGATCAAATTATCGTCGAACGTGACAAAACGTCAACAGTTCCACTTGTGAAAATATAAATTGTAGCCTGAAGCTGAAATTTCTCGCTTGCTTTTGATTTTAGTGCCAGTAAAAGGGCTTTCGATTATTTTTAGCGCATTTTGGTGGCTGTCCAAAAACTTAGAACTCAAAGAATGTTTGTGTTCGTAAGCCGGCCAGCCTCTCGGTCCGCCAACCCAAAAGCAAACTATATTCAGCGAGCGCCCGCGGAATATGATTTACAAGCGAATCTAGAATCATAAAGGTTTGGAAACTTGTTTAATTTGGTATTCTTGACTTTCCCATCACCATAAAACACAAAAGGCGAATGCACGGAGGGCAGAAATGTTTCCAAAACTCACTCGATCACGCCGCTCTGGCCACCGCTCCGAACCGCATTTAGTTTTAATTAGCGCTGTATAAAGCGAGAACATTTCACATTCCTTTCAAATAGAAGAAACTCTTTTGTTAATAGCTTTTGTTTTCTTTGTTATCATCGCACAAGATGGATATTCATTTCAATTTTCAAAATACATGAATTGCCATCAAAACAAAACGTACTGCAGCTAGCTAAGGTGTCGACTGCGGCTAACAGATCTGATTTACAAAGATTCTGTTCTCAAACCATTCTTTCTCCTCCTTTTCTGCAATTCCAGGGATTAGTTTATGGAAAAAATCGAAGTGCTGTTCTGAGGCATCGAAGGCTTTGAAACTGTCGCTTTAGCGTCGCTACCGGCACTGCAGAGCGAGTCCCGCCGTCACATTTAGAAGACCAAAACATTTCAGCGCGTGAAGAACGCGCACCGAAATGAAGTAAAATGTCAGCGAATAAGCTTGACCAGCATTTCAATCTATTGGATACCTTTTGCTTGACTAGTGCAATAACCAAGAAGGTCCTTGAATAATGATTTCTTTCATAAGCTTGACTGTTTTGGTACTGCCACGCGAAGGAAAGCATAAACCGCTTAGAGTCCTGGCGTTGTTTCGCACATTTCACGAGAAAAATAGCAAACAACACCAAAATAACCAGCCAGATGTAACCTCTATTAATTTTTTAAGGGCAAAAAAGTGAATGAAGGCCCAAACTGGCCGTATTGGCGCGGATGTAACCGGATTTCAATTCACTGTGAAAAAATCCTGATTTTAGATGGCATAGAAAATGGCGGATTTCTCACTCGATGGGCGCAAAGCACTGTGGGTGACTAGGATCCTTTAAAAAAAGGCTCGCCCAACCAGTACCGGTCACGCCTCGGTTTTAACCTATATAAACTTCCGGTCGGTTATTACACAATGGTCGTTGAATGGTTTCCCCCGGAAATGAATGAGTTGAGTGTGACAGTGCAAGCTACGACGATTTCAATTTCCAATTATACAACCAAAACATTCGAGAAGTACACCAAAACAGTTATCAATTTTCACAGATGGGGTAGCTCACCCCCACAACACCTATATCTCGATCTGCACGGTACAGTCAGTAATCCATCATTTTTAACAATTGGTCATTTAATTGTCTATGGTGTGAAAGAAACAATTTCAAATGTTGACCCAAGTGTCAATGACACCGCTTTTGTTATTGAAAATGGAAAAATGGTAATGGCAACAGATTTGTCTTTAAACGGGCATAAATTAAGTAATTCCGTTCATTAGAACATGGTCACACCCACTCAAGCAATCAGTGTCCAGCATTTCGATGCTCTATATTCCATAAACTGTCTTAAATTATGTAAAGTGGCGGGGGCTTTGAAGCACAGGGAAATTGCGGGGTAAAATTACAGAAAATTTCTGTATTCATTAGTGGTTCTATATAGAGCATACTAATGAGGCATTGTTTTCCTTTGTTTGGAAGCCTCATTAGTATGCTCTATATAGAGCATACTAATGACTAAGTAGAAACTACTAATGAATGCACAAATTCTTTGTGAATATTTATAACTAAATCGATAAAATCAACAGCTTCAACTGCTAGAAACACTCATTATTTTTTAAGTTTAAAAAAAATGCAATCTTACGGTATAATAGCATAGCAAAAAGCAAATTGAAAGAAAAACCATCATTTTACATGAAATACGAACTGTTCAGACCTTAATTGAAACAGAAGGACAGATTTGTTTCTCCGTGTTTGCCAGACTACGAGTGTTGTGCTTGAACTTGACTTAATTTGGCCTCTTGGAGTTTCTTGCAGGTTCCCCACTTGCTGGTGTCGGTGGTTATAGCGCCTTGAAGACTGCTTTCACCAGTGTAAATCTAGAAAATCTTTAGCGGCGATCACTGCCTCGAGTTCCAAATTTCCGTGTGCTGGCTCATGGCTGTTTACACACCAACTGCAATAAACCGCGCGGTGAAGCACTCAAAAACATTGCACCTCAAAGGCATGCGTACGATAGCGAAAATATCGTAAACACAATAGCAACGTGATTTCAAGGTGAGAACTAGACAATTGAAATGCAAAATTACAATCTGCACGCAAAAACGAAATTCTTCGTGGGTGTGACCATGTTCTAAGACGGTTAGACAATGAACGCTCGTGTCCTATGGGATATAGCGTCCCTCGTCCCGCTTTGCTCGGGACACTATATCCCATAGAACACTCGCATTCATTGTCTAATCCTTACTTATATACATGGTCGTTTAAATACCAAAAATGGGCGCAAATTTTTATTAAATGGTTGGGATAAAATAATCATTCCAAATTTTAGCCACATATTAACTATAACAGTGCTCTATTTCAAGATTAAAAGTCAATATACGCCTATTTCTTTAAACATAAAACACAGTAACGATTTAACTCAATCGATCCCTTACACTTCAACCCAATCAACTCGATCACAGACAATAAATATCAATTTAGTACTAGCGTTTGGTCTTATGGGTGTGGAATTGGTGGGTGTATCAAATGAGGAAATATTACTATTGATTGAATATAGAGCTCCATAAACATTCTTTTCATTTATTATATAGCACAATGCGGGACATCTTCGAATTCAACCATATCGACCAAACACTTTCTACAGAGAAAGTTAAAATTCTGAAAGATTTATACGCTTATTACCATAAGAAACATTATGGCTATGAAAAGTTGCATCGCGGTTTTCGAAGAAAAAATTTTGTTTGTAATCTTTCGGCTGGCAAATTAATTATTAGTGCCGCAGTAGCCGGACGAATTACATTGAACCCTGCTGTCATGGCAACTTTAACTGGTGTTGGTCTTACTTTGAAAGCAGTGGCAAGCCTTAAGAAATACGATAAGAAAAGAGAACAAGCAAATTTTGCCCGTATCGAATACCAGAAAATTCTTGATAAGATTCGCTTTTACCTCAGAGGCGAAACTTTCGACGAAAAGGTCTTTCTTGATAGACTGAAAATGATTGATAATTTCGTCACTGATCATTGTATGGAAATTCCGCTATCTGTTCAAAGAAAGGATGAAAAAAAATTCACTCAATTATAGATTTTCAAAGCAATTATATATCTTTCGAAATGATTGCAACTCTGCAAGCTATTTGCTATCACCTTGTTGAGCTTCTCACGCCCCCCGAAATTTTGCAAATAAGATTTATTACTCGTGAATGTGTTTCAAAAATATTGTTACCAACTCGTGATGAAAATGGCTACCCAATTTCAGGACAAGATATTGTTCCGCATAAATAAAACAGATAAATTTACATACCACGCTTCAATGCATTAAAAACATAGCCGGTGGTCGCGGGACTTTCCCTTGGAAATGAGTCATCACATTGTCAAAGTTATGTAAATAGAATCATCTAGAACGACCTATAAAAAATCCTAATACAGCAATGAACCCGAGAAACATCCAGTTTAACTCTGTGACGAACATTCTTGATCTTTCGAATCATGACTTCACATCTAAATCTGTTTTTCTTTCATCATTGCCGGGACTTTCCCGAATAAACTCTGCTGTTCTGAATCGACAGAAAGTTCTTGAAATGTATCACCCGCCGTTTTCACAAGCCTCAACTGGTCGTAACTGGTCGTAACTGAACGTAAGGTGGCCGCGACTTGAAAAACTAACATCACCCCATTTTATATCATTTGGAAACAAACATGGAATGGAACGACTCTTGCGATTTGAATCTTTTAGATATTGAAAACCACTGATCAATGTACGCAAACTTCAGGCATCTCCGAGGAGCAGAAGGCAATACTTCAAATGTATATCAGCTATCATGATGAAATGAAAACATTTTCTTGAAAACTTCCTTTACAAAAGGGAAGCTGAAGGATCGCTGGCAGCAAGTGTGTACTTCAAAAAAACCTACATCAAGTCTCGCAAATCCGTAAAGTTTTGGAAGTGCCTGAATACCAATCCTATTGGCAACAAGTCGTTCAAACACGAAAAAACTGTGTCTGGTTCGCGGTTTCTAAGGAGATTAAACATCAGTCTTGAAAATTTTGAAAGATGTTTTTAGCACATCGACTTACGCCGTAAGCCGTTAATTATTCATTAGCTTTCAGTGTAATCACATCACATCGGCTTACGCCGTAAGTCGTTAATTATTCATTAGCTTTCAGTGTATCAGATATTTTTAACACATCGGCTTACGGCGTAACCCATTAATTATTCATTAGCTTTCAGTGTAATCATGCCCGCTTTTTTATATAATTAACTTGTTATAAAAATAAAGAACACCCTAGTAAACAAATGTATCTTCAATTTATGTATCTTGCTATGGATGTCTGTACAGATCAACAAACGATCTCACAAGACTGGCCAACAGAGAATATGTTTATTGATCAACAAGAAATCTCAGAAGAATGGCCAACTAAAGAAAGTTTTAAAAGAAGAGAAATCTTAAAATGGAGAAATATTTCAGACGATGTATGCAAAATTAAAAAGGTTTCACACCGGGAAAGTAAATATGGGATTTCAGCTATTTTAACTTTAAAAACAAAATGTGGAGATGAACTTCTTGTATGGGCTCCTAAACTTCTTGCTGAAGATCTTGAAGATGAATCTTATCAATTTGTTTATAAAATAGGTCTCAAAACGTCTGCTGACGGTAATGAATATTTTGATTATGAATTAATGTAACCTGTCTGTGTATATTAATTTGTTTTTTCAAGCTTGAGTTGTTAAGGGGTTTCCCTTCAATGTTTGTACAAGAATATAAATTACGTCATTGTCTGTGAGTTTCACCAGACAGCGAAGTCACGCGCCGTAAACACAACTTAATGGCTGTGGTCCTCTTCCCATATATCAGTGCAATAATTAACTAGAGTTATATCCAAGGTCGGAACAGAGATGGTTATTTCATGTAAGATTTCTTCTTGTTTAGAACAAGGGTAACAACACCCTCCACAACAACAATGCATATAAGCTACACACACCAGAATATGGACAAGCCTCTGCCTTTCAGGACAGAAAGGTTGTATTGAAAGCTCATTGTGAACCACGTTCCAACCCAAAACCTCTCGCTCTTTCAGTTTTATGGCGAGGTAATGTTTGTAAATTATCTCACATAACTCTGGTGGTAGGTTTTGGATTGCTTCCGTAATCTGACAGTTGTTGAATCCGGCAACCATCAAATTTGACTCACAAATATTTAATCGATTATAAATTATTTTTTTGTATGTGTGTTCGGTCATGTTTTCGTTTTAATAATTTTAATTCGTTATATGCGCTGTGCCAATCGTAAGTATCAGAGCAAATCTTTACTAAAGGTAAATTCTCGATCGGAGAAGTGTACAATAGTTTATGTTTGATTCCTTGCTCAAAACAAGGAAAACAAAGCCCTTCCCAGCGACAGTTTTCATATTCTAAACATATAATTATACGCACAAGTTGCTGCCTGTTATAACAGAAAGGTTGTTTTAAAAGTTCATTGCGTACCTCTTTCCAGGACGAATATCTTGCGGCTGCCATTTTGGTGTATATACTTGTGATGATACTTGTTCAATAGGAAATAATTCTGGCGCACTTTTGTATATAATCAGTGCAGACATTTCTTAAATAAAAAATATTTTCTGTGACACATCCGCTTCACTGGACCGCAAAGTCACACGCTTCGTTTTTATGCTGTTTGCTTTATTTTACACTCACACACATGTAAGATGAGGTGTTCTGGCGCACCTTATATTTTTTCCCCAATCGAGTCTCCCTGAGACGAGATTCGGGGGGAATATAAAAAGTGCGCCAGAACCCTCATCTTACATGTGTGTAGAACAAACTTTTAACCAAGGCAATAGGCGATTTCCTAATAGGCATGGAGTGCATTTTAGCCTCAAAGATTCCATGGAACTGAGTTGAATGAATTGAAGTTCATTGAAACGTTGAACTTCTTAAACTAGAATACGAATCTTATTGTAATCTCAATCTAAATCTTAATTTAACATCTTTCTCTGTTGATGGTATGGTGTTTACGCCTCTATGGAACCAAACGACAGGGTCACCAAACTACTCAGAAAGAAACGTCTCTAAATTCTGCAACAGAAGATCTAGATTAAGCGGCCACTAGCGTCGATTTTTCTCCTACAGCGGGCTGATTTGTGAATTGATACGGCCAAAATGCGCAATGAATAGATTGAGAGAGGCCAGGGATCTTGCAAACCAAACGTTGACTGAATACATCTTCAGTGAAGCCAAAGTCTAAATTTCCCGCCCTCTAAGTCTCAAATGGCGTGATCAGTTACTTTATATCACGGTTTCAAGATATAAACTCTTATAGGCAATGGCCCTCAAGACCACGTAGTCTACAGGTTTCGCTGTGAATGCGGAAAAGTCTCCATTGGCGAAACAGGAAGATTTATGCAGGAGAGGATCAAAGAGCATGACAGGGATATACGACTCGCCCGTACCCAGCAGAGCAGGCGTATTTTGCTGGGCGAGCGATGAATATCCTGGGCGAGCGATGAATAATCCGATATGCCGCCATCTTGAATAATGAAACTGACAGAGGGTTGGGGCGAGGCAAAAAATGATTCCAAGGGAGAGGACGCCGCCTTCCCCTCCCCTCCTCCCCTAGTCCATTTTCTTCTTACTTGCAAAATGGCGGCCGAAGCGATCGTTAAACAAGCGTTCATTTCGTAAAAAACGCCTGCTCTGCAGGCTAAGCACGCCAATAAGACCGGCCATCACCTGCTTTGGAACGAGGTAAAGTTTATTGATCACGCCCGTAGGGTCAGGGAAGCTATCCACGTAAGACTTCACCCTGATAACATCAATAGGGACAACGGAATTGAAATTCCTGAAGCGTGGATACCAACGATCAAGAAACGCAACAGGAGACCGGTACAGCAGTAACAAAAATTGAAGTAATTAAGGAATGAAAATAATAATTTAAAAAAGAGATAAAAAGATGCTGCCTAGAAACTAATTAAATAAAATTCTTCTATTGTATTAGAGAACTATAGCTATTTTTTTGACTGCGGTTTGACGAAGACTTTCCATGCAGGTTTGTTTTAAAGAAAGCATGAAAGCTATCAAATGCTACAGAATATAAATTACAAACTTTTTGACCCCCCCCCCCAAAAAAAAAAAACAGAGGAGATCTGATCATAAGACCACGAAATTATGAGGCAAGGATGGGAGCCAAATGTTATAATGTGATCGGTTCAATATCAGTAAGGAACGGAACTAGTGTCCAAGGGGAAAAAGAGTAGTACCATTAAGAAGGTATAAAGATAGACGTCAGGAGCAGAAACCAGCCACTGCGAAACAGATACGTCGATTGATAATCTTAGGAAGCCCCCTCTGAATTATGAGCCCTCCAGGGAAGTGTAACAGCCAGATTCATCAGCGGTTTGCTACTTTAAATTAATTTTGTTATTTTATGCTTTTCGTGTTAAAGGTTATAAAGCTTTCTTCGAGACGCAGGTCCTGAGCTGCATGTCTTGCTTTCTGTTTTAAACAGTCACTACCCTCACAAAAATTCTTGTTTTATTCATGAATGTCTTTCATTTTCTTGTCACGGTCCCCCAAAATTACTCTGAGTGCCAAGGCGTTTCGCTCAGGTGCCACCTTTCGTATCTTTTCTTCCCACGAAGGTGTATAGTGCTTGTATGAACTTACTTGCTCAGGCTTTTTTCTTATTTTGAAATCACTTCTGTGTTGGTAAGAGATGAGTTCAGATACAATCAAGCTGTTGATTTGTGGTAGTGGTAATGGAGCACATGCGCTTGCCGGTATTGCCTCTTCTCTGAAAGGCACTGATGTTCGAGTGCTTAACATTTATAAAGACAAAGCGGAGCGCTGGAGTGCTGCTATACAGGAGAGAGATCTTGAGATCACTTCACATCGGAAAGGAAAAGAGCCAACTCGTATCGTGTCCAAACCTGATATGTCAACAAAACACCCACAAGATGCCATGCGAGATGTTGATATAGTTGTCTTCGTGCTGCCGGCAGATGCACATCTTCTGTATCTTGAAGCTTTAAAACCTTACATTGAGCCTGGGATCGTTATAGTTGGCTTACCAGGAGTACCAGGATTTGAGTTCCAAGTCAGTCATTTGCTGGACGACACAGGGCGACAGTGTACGATCATGAATTTTGAGTCGTTACCTTGGGCGTGCCGTACCACCGAGTATGGTGTGAAATGTGAGGTTCGTGATACCAAGGAAACGTTACTGGGAGACACGCAGGTAAAAGCCGTACGACATAAGATTAATAACCATTTCTCATGCTCCGAGTACCCTGAATGTTTTTGTTTCCTTTATAGCCAGGAGATGTGCCGCCAACGAAGGACCCAGTCCCCACGCTGCAGTATCTCCTGGGACCCCTCCCTAAGCTGATGGTGTCGGGTCATTTATTGGGTGTTCAGCTTATGAGTACCAATGCCTTCTTGCACACTTCAATAATGTATGGCCCGTGGGAGGGATGGGATGGAACTCCTGTTGACCAACCACCACTGTTCTACAATGGCCTGACTGAGTCAGCTGCTAACCTTCTTTCCAGTATGTCAAATAAGATTGTTAACGTTGCCAAGATAATTCAGGAAAAGTCAGGAGCTGAACTGTCCAGTGTAAGTTTAAGATAACAGTGCTTCTTATCCTGGGTTAACAGTCTCTCCTTGCTAGCGTTTGGTTCTGAATCAGACTAATTTGTCTTGTCAGCAGATGCTGACTGCTGTTCTTAGAACTATTCTTCCCAAATATCCGAAAATCTGGCATATCTGTGATATGTCACAGTTAGGTACCTTTGTTTTTCTTGTTATGAGCTTTTCTTTTGGAGCGAACCAACACTATTAGATGCGTATTGCTTTTTAACCCGGTCGACTCTCATGGAATTTACTGCACCGTTTACGAAGTCGCATTAGATATGTCTTTAGTCATTATTGTTTTCAGTCCAGCTAGCTTTCCTGTCAAGGCAGCTGAGAGCTGGTCAGTTGTGAGTTTTAGGCTTTCGTTTCGCTTAAATCACTGAGAGTGTCATTCAGCCATAAGGTTAATTATTCCAAAAATACGTATATGGTATTAAATTCATTTTTCGCAATTCATGAAAAGCTGTCTTGACAGGTTGTTCACATTTATTACTGGTATATGTGGTACTATCCGAAGATATCTCAGACATGACCAACCTTTACACAGCAATCCAGACCAACGCTGCCTACCAAGAGCTCAAACATCCCGTCAAGAAAACTGACGACGGAAAATTCGTACCAGATTTCTCACATCGTTATATGACGGAGGATATCCCTTATGGCCTGGTAGTCATCCGTGGCATTGCGGAAATTGCGGGTGTTCAGACGCCAAATATTGACAAAGTGCTAACCTGGAGCCAGAAGCAAATGGGCAAAGAATATCTGGTGAATTCAAAGTCACAAACAAAAGATATCGCCACATCTCGAGCACCACAGAGATATGGACTTACCACCTTAGAAACTATCTTGTACATTCTACTAGCACTTAGTCTCGCTGTTCTTCAAACATAAAATATGGCTGAAAATTACCTCTAAGACATCGTTGAAAAGTGGCGCCCAGTTTTCAGGTTATTTGATTGATTTCAAGGGAGCTAAATAATTTTCACCATTTCCCATATGAACGAGAATATAGGCCAAGCGAAAATTGTAGGAAAATAGAACCAAATTTTCTCTTATTTTGTTTTCTGTGTCTGCTTTTATTGTCTTCCAGCGACGAGCAGTTGTACAGGGTAATAAATACTTTATTAAGAGAGAATTAAATACGCAACTTTTCTTTGATGTATATAGGTTGTCTTAACTGTAAAATATATACAACAGAAAGCTGCTGGCAGAGGTATAGCCTTTTCAAAACCTTCTATTCTTCGAAAAAATGTTGAGCCGGCTAGCCCTCTCTCCTCCGCAGGAGCCTCCTATACAGTCGCGCCTTGACTGCACGCTTGGAAAAACTACGAAACGCACGGAGGCTGGAGGGAGTGACACTGGTTGTTTACCATTTACATGGGCATGGGAAATCGGTTGGCAAACGGTTTTTGCAAATGGTAAGCAAAACCTCCCGAGTGGGAAATTCCGTTCGAGATTGGTGGTACCATTTGAGCCGTGGCACTCCAATTTACAGAAGGAGTCTGGAACTGGCTTGACCATTGGCGCAAGGCCTGAAACTGGTAGAAAAACGCAAATGGAACGCACATTTTCCGTTAGGGAATTTTGGGTTGTTTACCATTTAAACGGAAAAACTTGTTGGCAGAGCATTGCAGTAAATAGGATGCATCAAAGCCCCAGATGGAAATTTCCACAGGGTGTGCATGTTCTGTTTCCACGGACATTTCCACAGGTACCGAGAAAAGCCAAAAGGCCTGGAAATAGTAGCAAGGAGCAAAGGGAACGTACATTCTCCGTTTGGGAATTTTGGACTACCTTTCAAGAAATCCCTTTTTCTCCGGAGATTTTCCGTTTGTGAAGACCAAATTAGCCTTTCCCTTTACGTTCCAACCGAAATTTCCGGACTTTTTGGGTAAATGGTAAACAACTCTGGACTACCTTTCAAACAAAAAATCCTGTTTTCTCAGGAAATTTTCCATTTGGGAAACGGCAGTTAGTCTTCTCATTTAAATTCCAAACGAAATTTCCGGATTTTTTGGGGTGAATGGTTAAACAGCTCGTGATGTACCGTTTTGAAGTTAAAAGTCAGTGTTGTTTAGGGACCGGTGTTTTAAGACAGTCTAACATGACTACAAGTAGAATTATTTTAGTGTTTTTTTTGGGGGGGGGAGGGGCGGGAGAGGGGGTGTATAAGACAAGGAAAGATACGTCTGAAAACTTAAGCAGTGTTTTATCAAGTTTAAAAATTTGAGGGCGAAGCGTGAGAAGTTTTAGACTTGTTAAAACACCTGTCGTGATTGTTTTGAACAGCTTCAATAACTGTCCCTGAACGGTCCCTGACTTCGACATTTCTGATGACATCTTAAGTGATATTCGTATTCCTAATGTTGAGCAGCCAGATTAGTGGCTGCAAGGAATGCGTACGCTGCTTTGTCTGGTTGTGCTTTCAATAACTGTACCATAAATTTTTGGAAGATAACTGCTACAAGACACAAGGAAAAATCACATAAATCACGCACAAACTTTGTGAACTGTTAAACGGCACTGATTTGTCAACTCTAGAGTTAAAAGTATTTCTTGTGTATGAAATTGAGATTCTGATGGTAAGTTTAACCTTACTTCATTGCGTTTTGTTGATTTGCTTCTTTTCTTTCTTTTTTTTTTCTTTTTTTTTTTGCTCTCTTTGAATTGCTAATTGGAATGAACGTTTTATATGAAATTTCATGTTCATTAGTATTCTTTATATAAAATGTTCATCCTAATAAGCATTTCATTTTCTCAGTCATTCGACCCCCTATTTCCCATGAGACTGAATTCAAAGCCCTCCTCAGATGATTAATTTTACCCGGTATAAAGGTCCTTGCAAGTGATTAAATTCGTGTATTTAGTTGGACAATATGTCTACTGAATATTTCTGAGTTTTGGAATTTTGTATTCAGATTCAACCGTTTTTCTGGCTGAGCAAAAGAAAAATTGGGGATTTCCTCCTCTGATTACAAGATAACATCTTACAGACATTGTAAATCAGTACAGATCGTCAACTTTTGAACACGAATGTTCGTACGCGTAATAATTAAATCTTTGTTTTGCAAAAAAATTATCACAATGTAAAGTTTGTTAGGGCCGCCACAGACTAAACATTTAGTTGTCGACAACTATTTGTTATCGACAGCTAATTGTCATCGACAACTAAAACACGTTGCGTGTGAAGCGGCCTTCACACGTCAAACTAATCTTGGCCAACTCGTGTTGGCAAACTCAAGTTGGTGTGTGTGAACGACACCACAGCACGTTGGCAAACTGTTGGCGAAAAGTTGGCGAGAATAGAGACAAGTTCCTTTTGTCGCCAACAGTTTGCCAACATGTTGTTGTGTCACAACAACACCAATTTGAGTTTGTCAACACGAGTTGGCCAACATTAGTTTGACGTGTGAAGGCCGCTTGAGACAAGTTGTCGACAACTATAAGCTAAATGTTTAGTTGTCGGCAACTAGGCAGTTTTCCTTTTCGAAAATAGAAACTGCTTGGTTGTCGACAACCACGTTTCTGACCGCTTTTCCCGTGTGTGGGAATGATTGATTTGGTTGTCAACAACCGATCGTAACTGCACACATTTTGGAAACGTACTGCGTTATGACTCAGCATGCGTAGTGAACGTTAGTTGCCAAGCTCTCACCATTCTCGTACCCAGAGCTACGCGGCTTTTTTTAAATTACGTCTCTTGTAGCTCTGGTAACGGCCAACAATTAATTTTTTTTGATTGGCCCATTCAAACTGTATGCGTAATAACGTAAAAATTTTTTGGCTTCTACCCATATCGTTTTATTTCCGATTGAATTAATCAGGGCATTAATTAATATATTGACTTGATCAATTTCCACGCAAAGAATGCGGCTTAGGGCAGATTAAGCGACCAAATTATGAATTCAAAGTGTTGAGATTGTCGCTAAATGCCAGCGATTCTTTCCTCGCTACAGCATTTTCTACAAAACTACAGCTTGTCCATAAATAAACTTACATGTAACTGTCTCATCAAGTTTTGTAATGACCTCTTGATGTCGATGTTTAAAAACTTGGACGCCAAATGCTTCTGGAAGTTTTCGATGGGGTAAAACGTAATACAGTATAGCGTTTAGTGGCGAAACGATAAGTACACAGTTGACATTCTCATACAACAGAAACCAGAGGAATGTAATAAAATAACTGTACAATTCAATATAACGCAAATGCAATAATATTATACCTTTAATCAGGTAAGATACAAATCCAAAACCCGTGAGCAAAATGCAGGGACAATCGTTCTTCTGAACAACTACGACACGAAAGGCAGCTTCTTAAGTTTGTTCCTTTTAAAAAAAAATCCTTTTAAAGCTCCAGGTTTTCCGCTAATTGCAGGAGATTAAGAGGGTCCCGAACAGCTTTCAGTCGATCCATAAAGCACCACGACTCGATCGATAGGAATTCAGATTTCTCAGTTGTTGTCAGAATTGTCATGCCTAGAGCTCCACGGACGAGAACGGAGCAGGCGCAATAGCACCTTAACGAATTAGACATGCGCTACCGGATGTCGGGAATTTCACGACATCCGGTAATGGCTGATACCAGAGCCCTACGATCCCACCGCGCGCCGCTGACAGAACAGATCGTAGGCTCTGGGAACGAGAATGAGTTCTCGCTGGCCTGACTTAGTTATCGAGAACTAACACTTCGACAATGTGTGAAATGCTTGCATCGGACAGAATTAGTTGCCGATGACAAATAGTTTTCGACAACTAATTGGCGACCTTCAGATCGGACTACAAGCACCTGATTGAGAACGAGTACGACTTTTAAGTGCTTGATATAAGAAAAGAATCGAAATTGGTACTGCATCTATGTAGTTTTCTAGAAGGTCAGAAGTCACCAAAACCGGTGGTGAAACAACGCAAAGGAGCTTTATTTTGTTTAAAACTGTTTCAAAAACATGATTACGTGATTAGCGCGCGCATAGTAAGACGCTTCAATCCTCGGCAATCCGGCAATGGAACACCTGAAGCGACAGATCGTAAGTTCGTACACAACATCCCTTCCGAAAGTCGTATAATTGCACCTGCACCGCGCTCGACCCACGAGCCTCGCACCTTGATAAGGCAAGAGTTGGTTCCGTACTTATTGAGCAATAAGGAAAGTGACCTTGTCGGCATTTCCATGTATTTACAGCGACGGTTTGTCACAAAAATTAACTGAATTGGCTTGAATGGACAACTAGTTTTAAACAGGGTAAAATTTGCATTTCAGTACATGTAATAAATGTGGCGAGAAAGAGTCGGCTTCCTACGGCAAACGAAACTGCCAGTTTAATGTTCTTCCCACGGTTTATTGGAGACGCGTTATGGATTATTCTCTGTTTTAGTAATTTCGTCGCACTGCACTAGTGCAGTCTGTAAGAGATAATTCCAGATTTACAAGAGGAAAGCAAGTAATCTTTCACCTACATGATTATAAAATGAAATTCGTGTCCCGGACTCAATTTTCAGAGTTTCTCGTTGATCTTTTTTCTTTCTCATTTACAAAAGAAAAATGCAAATCCAGTTTTCAATTTCCTTAGCTAAGATACGTGACAGCAAGCTGGGCATAATTCCTCATCAAGTTAACTTTCGTTCCACGGAAAAGCCGCTGAGAGCCTCAAGTAATTCACGGCGGAAAGACAAAATGAAATGATAATTATAGTTCTTAATGGGGTCCAAGTGCTTAATTTTTCCAACACGTCTAGACAACAGAAATCAAATGCTAGAAAAAGAAAACTTATTTAAATTCTCGTTAGCTATCCAATGTATCAGGTTATAGAGAGATTTTTCATGACGACGCAAAGATATGATTTTTTCGAGTGGTAAAAACAATTCTTAAAGCTTTACGAACGAGCGCAGCGAAAGAGCATTTTTGCACAACATTACAGCGTAAAAGCGGGAAATGACGTCATCGATATCCTTACTATAGTATTAAACGATATCGAAAATACGCTCCTCGAGTCCAGGATGAAGGTTCTTATGAACTTTACGAGTGGTTCATTTTCCAGTAAAACCCTTTTAATGGGTTATAATTAAAGAGTTCGAAATATGCAAAGCAATTTTGAGCAGCCCATATTTTAATCCAAACGTGTTTTTCGTCGGAACCTAGTCGGAATGTTTTTTTTAATTATTATTATTATTATTATTATTATTGCTATTATTATTATTATTATTATTATTATTATTATTATTATTATTATCATTTCGTCGATTTGCTGAAGTAATAAACTTGAGAACAGAAGTTACACGACAATTTACGTTGGCCATGCATCCTGTAAGGATGCTTTAGTCATTTAGTTTGCATGATTTTAATAGCTTTATAAGTACATGAATAAAATCGTTTAGTGTGACAAGTTAACTCCAAAATGAAAGCTATCGAAAAGCACTCTTGAGCCTGAGAAGTGAAGCTTTTCCGATGTTTTCCAAACGAATTTCACGATTTTTTTTGTTTACTCGGGAGCTCTCGTTGAAAGGATTAAATTGCTGCCTCTTCTGTTGTTGAATTATTCCAATCAATAGTGTGATATAATGCGTGAGAAATGAACACGTTTTGGCGCAGTGAACACTTATCAGTTTTCCTGTGTACTTTCTTGAAATCCAATTAGTGAACATAAACGCTAAATTGTCCTAGACAAGTGTCCTAGAAAAGTGGCTCTAAAGTCGAGTGTACTAAAACACAAACATAGAAAAGCTCAGACTAAGCTCTCACTGAGATTCAGTTTTCATTTCATGGTAGCTTCCACAGACTAAACTGATTAGAAACTGTCCCACCGAACTGATCAAAACAATTTGTTTCAAGGCCAAATATTGATGTCAGCATGAAGTCAGCTTCAGGTCCAACTGGGACGGCAAGTGAAAAATAATCAAATATCTATTTATTAACCGAGGAAAGTTCGAACGCAAGTCGAGACATTTTTTAACCTGGCAGCTGATTGAACAGAGTCTCCGGGCTGATTAACACGGGATATTTTCTTTACTCAGTTGAACTGACCTCGGCGCGCGAAGCTTTTATTCTACTGACTCCTGCTTACTGGCGCATTTTAAAGAGTTCAGACGCCTGCGATTGACGAAAATTCTGCTTAGTTGTTGCCACGAGAAAGTGTTATTCGTGAAACTTAAAGTGCATTGGGAAAGTTATTTGTCGTTTTTATTGACAGCTGATAGAGGAAGCAATTCTTTTAACTCAGCAAGGTCTATGTTTACAAATCAAACAACATCAAGACTCCAAAACTGCACAATGTCGGTCCACCTTCCACCAAGAAGCGCAGTATTGGTTGTGTTTGAATCCGTGGCGTCCATTTCGCTCGTCATTCTCGCTGTCATTGGCAATGTTTTCATTTTAGTCGCACTCCGTCGAAATCCGCGTCTACGGAATTCCACCAATACCTACATCGCTGCCCTCGCAGTAACCGATCTCTTGAATGCAAGTATTCCAGGAACTCTTTTTGCCAGCACCGTGGTAACTGGAAGACTGGTGTTCAGTTTGCCTGCATGTCGCCTGAGTGGCTTCTTGGTCCACTTCCTGGTGTATATCTCCATGACAACGATGACGTTGGCAGCGGTTAACAGGTATTTCGATGGGTGTTAGTAATAATCATTAATAACCTGTCCACGTGATAAAGTTGTTTCAATCAGGAACGCAATATGGCACCCAATCCATTTCAAAGCGTTTCACTTGTCATCTCAGGCTACTTTTCAAGTATATAACCAAACTTAACCGAATTTCTAGTTTTCTTATTGTTTCACACAAAAATCGATACGGCAACTATTAGAAAAGTCGGGGGACGATAAAGTAACACCATTGTTCCATGCAGTGGTGCTTTCACTTCTTCATCCCCAACCCAGCACCGCACTTGTAAAAATAGTTATTCTTAACTAGTGACTTAACTAGTAAAAATAGTTATTCTTAACTTGCGTAAAGTGTATGTAAATGTGTGTGTATGTGTTGAACTTTATAAGGTCTACACTTGCTTTGTTACGTTTAATTTGATAATGGTCTTGTAATAAGAACTGAAATATTAGGTTTATTTCTCTGTTCAGTGTTGTTTAATTTCTTGCTAATATACTTATTTTTGAAGTTAGCAAGATTTTTCTCGGAGTGGTTATGTTCTGGTATTTTCTTCATTTGTTGGCGGGTAAAGGCATGTATTACGTAACTTGACCAAGGAAGAGCGTGTTGTGGGCGAGCTGGCTTCTTCTTCCTTTTTCAATTTTAAAAAAAAGCGTCTCGTTGATTTGTTAACCTACGTTTGTGTGTTTGAGACAAAAATATATATACAGTTTCTTTTAAAAAATCGCGTTTAACATGTAACATATTAAATTATTGTCTTTTAGGTACGTTCGAGTTGTAAAGCCACAGCACTATAAGAAGCTGTTTGGTGGCAGGCGTTCGTTGTTGATGCTGGCTAGCCTGTGGCTTATGATCGCTGCCTTTGTTCTCTTTCCTACAATCTTTGGTGTGGGACAATTCAATTTCAATCCTGCCTCGTCAATTTGTGCCTACACCTTTGCGAGCCGAGGAGCAGAAACAGTCTTTACCCTAATCGTCGTATTCCTTGTGGTCATATTCTGCTTGTCACTGGTTTGCTTCTCTTACTACCACGTTTCCAGAACGATCCGTGAACACAACGCGGGCGTGTTTCTTTCCCTAAATGGTGTAAGCGTTCAGGAAATTAACCTGTCCAAAGTTCTTTTTATCCTGGTTTTCGCATTCGCGCTCTGCTGGCTTCCCACGTTTGGGGTCATTTTCATCTTAAGGGTCATCATTGGCAAGGCCCCTCACGCACTGGCTGTGGTAATACCGTTCCTGTTCCAGACCTCCAGCGTTCTCAACCCCATCATCTATGGTGCCTTGAGTCCCCCTTTCCAACGAGAATTCCGCCGACTGTTGACGTTCCAACACACTGTACATTCATCAGATGAAGGACACCACACTGCACCCGTAATGGAGAGGAACCTGGCCCCAGAGAAAATCCTGCATCATTCACAACTTGATGTCTTCAACTCGGAGAGAGTTAAACGGGCGAAGGAGGTGCCACAGCTTTGTCTGCCTCCAACAACTATTCAGCTTCAGTCGATGACATCATCATCATCATCATCATCATCATCATCATCGTCATCGTCGTCGTAGTCGTCGTCGCCGTCGTCGTCGTCACCTTCTTAAAAAGACGACTACGGATCAGTTGCGAGAGACTGAGACAGAACAAAAACTTTAGGTAACAGCAATCCTTTCCGAACACACACTATTCAATTGACTGTAGAGATGACTTCCGCAACCGGCCATTCGTTCAAAGTGGGGAGTGGTTCATCTTTGTTCAGGGAAACCAAGATTACTTTTGAGCCATGAAAAGCAGTTTGTATAAGTTCCTCTATTGTGTGATCATTCAAACGAGGATCCTTGAACGGTGTTTTTCTGATGCGAATTTCACTACCCTCGGTAGTGATCATGATAAATACTTGACCACTGTCATCTGGCTTATCAAACAGGGCATGATAAATTTTACACCGTACGAATTCAACTGGAATGAATTTTCTTGAAAAGTAAGGCTAAGCTCTGACTCTTGACGACATTGTTTGGAGAATGACCAGGTCTAACGTTACCAATTGTTTGAGAATTAGTTTACAAACAGAAAGAGCCGTTAGCCAACAGTAGAGAAAAAGGATAGACTAGCGATAATACAGGACTTACATTTTATCATTAAAAAAGAGCATGAAGAACAAACGCTGATATCTCATAACAAGCTTACAGAAATATTAAATTAAGGAATCAACTTTGAAACCCTCATCCCAACAGGGGAATATCATTGTTTTGCGTAAAGCTTTGATTTGTTTTTACCGAAAAGTTATTGAAAGTAGAAAGTAAGACTTTCAATGGAAAGTACTCATATAAGAGTGAAATTTGGATTAATGCTTTTCTTTCCTTGTTTTTTGTCTGATAAACGATATCCGCATCAACTGAGAGAGTCGCCATTTTGGAACTTCTCAAAGTTCCAGCCAGGTTTTTCACTGTAATTTTTGCATTTTCGCTGCCGCCCTAAAATTTCACGAAGCAAAGCTAGCCAGCGGAGGTGACGTCAGAGAAAAGGCGGGAACTTCAAATAGCCAGTTTATACCTTATGTAACACACCTGCAGGGAATCTTCACAGTTGTATGCAACATAGACGTCCTAGCATGCATACATGCATCATCATCATCATCATCATCATCATCATCATCATCATCATCATCATCATCATCATCATTTCCTGTCGTCCCTTTGGAGACGTTGCCCACATAAGCCATAAAGCTCTGTGATGCCGTATAGGGAGTAGTTTTCAAGCTTCCTTGCTTGAACCATTCACTGGTGTGATGTTCAGACTTTAAGAAGGATCAAACTTAACTACAGACCCAGAGCCGTTGCTAAGGAGTTGCTAATAGCAGAATTTTGGAGAAAGTTGTCTTGGAGCACTAAAGAGAAATAAGGCTTTTGAGGTTTAGTTTGGCCTAACTTAGCTTTGATTAGAATGAAGATAAGCACGAAAACTAAGGAATAAACTTTTTTTACCTATAATGCGGTACATTTGAACAGCTCGTTCGTCCCCGCCGTGGGGCATTTGCCGGTTTATTTACAAAAAATCCTAATGTACGGGGGTGGGCCCGGGGGGGAGGGATGGGAAATGCTGGAAATAACTGATGAATTACACCTCAAGCGGACCTTGCCACAAATAAATTCATCCATAAATGCGAGTTTTGGTTTGGTTTATATGTCCTATTTGATTGAATCAAATTGTCTGGTGATGACTTATTAACGATGGTAACCTGGGTGCCAGAGGTTTTCTCGCGGCACGCTTTCGCAGGAAGTCTGGTCGGCCATAACATAAGAGGCGTGTTGTATGGGAGGGAGGAGACCATGAGAAGGCCTCCGACACCTAGGGTAGAATGATGGTGACCGAACTTGATACTGTGAAATTTTTTTTTTTTCACGAGTATTTGTTAATTAAGTCAACAGTGTTTTATTTAGCTACGGTACTTGATATCAATATTATGAATTTCTTCTTTTGATTAGCGTAATTTAACAGTTGATTGTGTTTGAATATTTGGACTTTTTATCCGCTACGGTGATTTTTCTTCTGGAACACGAACTTTATTGCCATCGGCATCAAAAAATCAATATGCAGGTAGTCAAAATTAGTGTCTGGAAAAGAGTCACGAGCAGAGAGAACCGGAAGTTTAAAAATTCGCAAGGTCTGGTAACGTTATGGTATTCGGCTTGCGGTTTCACTCTCGCAGCGTTTCAATAGGGCTCTTTTGACAATTCTAAAAAGGTTAGATTTCATAATTGTTTTGACCAGGGCGGGAAAATTCGATTACTTAATCCTTTACTCCTTTCCTTCTGCAAATGGCTACTTTCGTTAATTGGCGGGTTGGAATGTCTACAAGCACTTCATCCAGCTGCTAAATTAGATCTGTGAAATGTGGCGTTTCAGTGTAGCCCGTTCACTGGCACGTTTTTGAACGAAGTGGCTACAAGTATCAGCTCGCAGACGTTGTGGGCTTTCTAGTCTTCCTGATCGGAGAGTTAACAAAGAAGAGTTGTTTCTTATGCGGTGTTGTTTTTGACATTCTGCGTTGCAAATCTAAGGCAAGCAAACGTGATGACGGCGAAGATTACCTACAAACAATGCGGCACGGACTAAAGATCACTACAGCAAAACGTCTTCAGCTATGCAGCGAATCGACCGTAACATGTAGCTGGTAGTCTAGCGAAATAACTGCAAACCGAGGTAAGTTATTCCTTCGATCGCTTTCTTTAGATAAGATAAAAGTTCCGTCCGTTCGCTAGAAGTCTCAGTCTCCTTTCAGGGATAATAGAGCAAAAACAACACACCGGCAGCGAGCGCGAAAATCGCCTGCCAAAAAACGAAAAAACGATTTGGAATTATTGTCTTATTTTATATTCGTACGAAAAGCCTGTGTATTTGACACCCGCCTGTTAAATGTTCACTTTTTTTGACTGAAAATTTCTTTTTTTCTGATGCTTGTGCCTATTTTTCTGTGTACCAAAAGAACCAAAAAACACTTCGCTAGCAAGGAGCCCTGCGCTAGCGTATGCTGTCCGTATTTCGCAAGATGGAACCGGAATAAAATTTGAGGGGCTAATGCCGGTGCGACTTTCAAACCGGTGTAAGTTCATTTTGGTTCGCCCTGTATTTATTTTGTACATGATACTGGCAAGTGTACGAGAAGACAAAGCATAAAGGACACGCGAGAGACGCGAGCGGGCACGAAAATGGCCTTTGGAGTGAAAACATGGTGCGCGCATTATGATGATTGTTTGACTAATCTTGAGTGAATAGAGACTGCGCGTAGTCTAGATACTGATCTAAAATCCTATGTCGGTACCATAGGTCTTTATACATGTTTTACTATTTCATGGCAGAAGGCTTGCATCTTCGTTATAGTGGAATATGTAAACGCGGTATAAATTTCCTACCGGAAAAGGATATTGTTAGCTGCTCTGGAAGAAATCCAGAAGATATCCCCGTTTCAGGTTTGTTTCAGGTTTGGCCGATCGATAGGCTCGATTACCAGCCGCTGTGAGGGAGCGGCAGAAATCGAGCCTAGCCGATCGAGTGAAGTGGGATACAATTTTAAATTACAGTGCAGTTTTTTCAATTTGCCGATGGAACTCCGTCGCGTGATTAACAGCCTAAATTTTTCTTCTTCAAAGCTACACTTTTCTAAAAAAGCGTTTCCTGCCAATTAGCCAATCAGAAGCCTTGTTTACTGTCATGATTTTCTACGATATCAAGTCACTGACCTGATATCCTACGATATCATGGACAGTTTGTGAAACTTGCATTTTTTTGCAGACTTAAGAGGCGAAAATTACAACAGAAATACAACGAAACGTAAAACTATTACATTTGTTAAACGAGAAAGTAATTTGTTTAACGGTAAGAGAGAAAAGAAAAACACAATTTCGCGCCAAAATTGGAAGCGGCTACACTGGCGGGCACTCGAGTGAACTTTACGGACAGCGCTGAAACTTTTTTGGTTTCACAATGGAGCCGGATTTTCCAAATTTCTTTCTTAATTTGGACTTCCAAGATTCAGAAAATGAAACTCCAAACAAAAGAATTAAATAAAATGGCAGATGAGGAGTTGGAGAAGAGTATTGACGACCAGAGAAGTGTAAATACGTGTCGCTCTACAACGCCTGACTGATCACGGTAACTAAAAAAAAAGCCGGGTTTTAAGACGAATTTGGGTACGGTAAATACCTAATCGCACCTTTTTTTAGTACGCTTCGGCAGCATATCAAGCTCGTTTGGTCTCACCATGGGTATTTTGGCTCGACTACGTCTCGCCAAAATACAAACCACGGCTCGACCAAACTCGCCTGATATGCCGCCGAAGCGTACCGAAAAGGTACGATTAGGTATAAAAACCGCAGTTAAAACTTGTTTATATATATCTCTCAAACGCCATTAACAAAAGTAGAATATAAAATTAAAAACAAGCAATTTTAAAATGAATTTCACGCTAAAGATTATAACACATTCGCGCGAAAATTAACGCCTAAGTTGAACAGAAACGATCATCAAAACAGAATTAATTACAATGGAATGCTAGTAAGTCACTGGGCTTCACGTAGAGATACCTGACTAAAAGTCTGGTATCTCAGCGGGATCCCAAGGTATTTTTTGGTTGCTGAGAACGTCTTGCTCGTTATGTAAGTTACATTGTTCTTGTTTAGCGTTTCCTATTTGGCGTCTAAGAACAAGTTAAAGCAATTTAAATAAGCAAAGCCAAAAACATCGTCAGTCGCACGGTCCAATGGGTTAGTCTGAAAACTTAATTCAGTTATCAATCAATGTGACCCGCTATGGAGGCGTTTTATAAAACACGCAAACAACCAATGAATTGAGAAGCGACTGTGCATGTCAGACCACTCTAAAGTTGAGCGGGTTAAATCGCTGGAAATATAACTATGCTACAAACAAGAAAAATAACTTCGTTGAAATGTATTTAAGGAACTCTGTGGTTCTCTTGGTCGTCCTCCTGACTGACTGCTTGGCAAGGCCGGTAAACGCCGTACACGAAATCGAGGAGCCACACACAGGTATGTTCTGATTAACTGTACAATCAAGACATGGTTTGTGCTTATCACAAAATATGAAAAGAATTGCTTACTTATCCCGGAAATATTTGAGGAGAGCTCTTCAAAGAGCTCTTGGAATACAGGTTCTAAAGTTCAGTACCTTATTCTTACTAATTTTCGCTCTTATTTACTTTTGCGAAAATTCGTTAGCTGTATTTCGCGGGTACTCAATTTTCGCGATTCCAGGAAAAAAGTTTACACGAGCGTTTTTAATTTAATTTCACGCTTTTGCCATTGCTTTAGTCTCCCAAACCCTGGTTCACAGAAAGAGAATTTTCACAAACTAACTGTACACTCTGAGGGTAATTGAAAACTGTATGTCGGAGGAAGAGTGCTAGTCCAAACAAGAAAGAGTTTTAACAAAGAACGATTACCAACAAGCCCGTGACTCACAACATCTAAAAATTCATCTATTGTTTTCTTTTATAATATGGTACCAAGAGAAAATAAGGGGACAGAGAGGGACTCTGAGGGCGTTGGCTGGGATATGTCAATTCCACAAAAGTTATTTATAGACTGGCTTTTCAACGGAAGCCTGTTTCCTGAAACGTCCGCATAAATACCATTTCCCTTGTTTTTCGAAGTCGTTTTCATCGACAAAACGTAACACCACTTGGTCCGCCATTACAAGCAAAATTTTGAATGGTTCTTCAAACGCCAGATCGAGGTTGCCTTTATGCGGACGTCCAGAAAACGGACTTCCGCTTCAAATGGCCGTCTAAAAATAACTTTACCGAACTTGACATATCCCAAAGCCTGGGCTGGCAGTGTCCCTCTCTGTCCCCTCATTTTCTCTTGATGGTACTAAATTTCGCGTGTTTACTTTTCGCGCACTCTTTTTTCGCAAGTATTAATTTTCGCAATTCCTCGCGAAGTTAAGTACGGGCGAAAATTTGTAAGAATATGGCATTTTAAAACGGTCTTTGTTATGGTTAGCTGCTTTTGTAACTCAAAAATATGCAGTCAATTTGGACTCAACGACGTATGAGGCTTTTTGGTACACAAAAGGTCACGGGCGGAGACCTCAAATGTATTTAATAGAGCCACAAGATTTAAGTGGCTCAAAACACTAGAAATATCGTTTAGCCGTGACACTTGGTCAGAGTTTTATTTGTTGTAATATATAACCAACTAAAAATCTTAGTTTCCCAGAGTTTGGCCTTCAAACCACCAACCGGAGTTGATATCAATTAGAGCTGGTCTCTGGAGAGTGTGGATCTTTTTTTTTTTTTGCTTTTCGCACTCACTTTTAATTCATTCCTCGCCTGTTTCAGGGTTTTAGACGGATAGTACTGCCATTACTTACCTCTACAAAGAGGCGGCAAATATCCCACCCGACAGGTGCAATCGAAACTTTCATCCGGGCCTCTACTGCATGTTCCATTGATTTGACGTGGGTTCGAAAAACAGGGATTGAAGACAACAATGACAACAAAAGTAGTTGTCAAATAATTTAGCACCAGTATCGTGGTCTATCTTGCCATATCCAATGATGATGGTGGGGGAAGGGGTGAGAGGTGAGAGAAAGATCGATCGAAAAAAAAAAACTCACGAGAACCTGGCTATTGGGTAGCGTGTCCAGTCCAACCCCCTCCCCCCCCAAAAAAAACAGAAACGTTTGTCACTAGCGCGACAGGGACAAAAGGTAGGTCGCTAGCGTTGCAAGCGCGCAGGCACATTGTTACGAAAATTGTCTAGTATTACTCAGAACCCTCCGGAACATTCCATAGAACTCTCTAGAACATTATAAAGTGCTTAGTCATTTAAATGATTATATGATTTCTTTAGATAGTAAGTTATAATGTAATGTTACTAAAAATAGATTTCGTAGAAGTTTCTAGAACTTGTTGTGATATGTATATAAGTAAGAGCGTTCCAGTCTACTGAGAGAGTTTAGAGAGAGAGTTTAAGGAGTTTTAAAAGAGTTTTGAGAAGTGGCTGTGTGCCGTGCTGTGTGCCGAACCTAGTGAAGTGGCTGTGTGCCGTGCTGTGTGTCGAACCTAGTGAAGTGGCTGTGTGCTGAGCTGTGTGCCGTGTTAGAAGAGTCTGTGTGACATTGCAGTAGTGCTGTAAGCTGAAAAGATTACTTTCATCCTGGAATAAATCTGCTTGTTGCTGTTACCGACAACCCTGCGTTCCGTCTACAAACGAACCACTCCTTTAACGAAACTCGTAACATTGGGGGCCTGTCCTGAGAGGAGTAAAAGAATCGTTTTGTGGACAATAGTAACCAGGAAAGGATCAGTACAAGCCGTTGAGTGTGGTTTACGAAACACGTGAAAGAAGTGCTGACTGTGTGTTTACTGAGATTGTACTGTGAAGCATCATGGAGAAACTAGTACAGTTAGGAAAAGAAATGGGACTAGAGGGGGCAAAGCTGCTCGCATTTGTGGAAAATCAACAGAAACTAGAAGAAGAGAGAAGAAGAGAAGAGCACAAAAGAAGGAAAGAAGCAGAAGAAAGAGAAGAAGAGAGAAGAAGAGAGCAGGAAGAGAGAGTAGAGAAACGTAGACAACTTGAGGAAGAGAGAAGAAAAGAAGAAGAAGAGAAGGAGGAAAGGCGTAGAAGAGAGGATGAGGAGAGAGAAGCCAGAAGACAAGAGCGTGAACTAAGAAAATTAGAAATGGAGGCTGAACTTTTGAAACAGAAAGAGGCCATGGAGGCTGCTAAGAGAGAACATGAGTTGGAGCTTGCACGTTTAGGACAGGAGCATAACCTTACTGATCGAGTACCTAATAGAGAGGATCAGGCCAAGACCCCTAAACTACCCTCATTTGTTGACGGCAGGGATGATCTGGAAGCATATCTTCAACGCTTTGAGAGGTTTGCAACCAATGCCAAGTGGGAAAAGACTGGTTGGGCTACCAAGTTGAGTGCCTTGTTGTCTGGCCGGGCGCTGGATGTTTATTCCCGTTTATCAGAAGAAGCTGCCGTGGATTATGATCAAGTGAAGTTGGCCCTAATGAAGAGGTATGATTTAACGGAGGATGGATACCGCCGTAAGTTTAGATTGTCAAAACCTGAGTCTGATGAGAGCCCTGACCAGTTTATTGTCCGTTTGACTAAGTATCTTATGAGGTGGATTGGACTTTCTAAAACTACTGAGAGTTTTGAAGGCTTGAGGGATTTGATTGTCAAAGAACAGTTCATCAACTCATGTCCCAAGGAACTTGCTGTTCATTTACGTGAGAGGGCACCTGAAAACCTGGATCAGATTGCTAAGATAGCCGACCAGTATTTAGAAGCACATGGTAAGCATCTGTTCAACCCTGTGAAGAACGAGGCACCTGAGGAGACAGATGATGTTGAGCCTGAGAGAACACTGAGTGATAGTTCAACGGTGAGATGCTTTAAGTGTAATGGCCGAGGCCATAAGTCTTTCAACTGCCTGAATGGAGTAAGGAAATGTTATCTGTGTAATAAGCAAGGTCATGAGGCGCGTAACTGTAAATCTATAGGACAGAGACCAGGAGGTCAGACCAAGATTAGTAACCCTGCGCCCCGTAATCACATCAGTGCTGGCTGTTTAGTTCAATCGCCCCTGGTACGAGCTACAAAAGAAGAGTTGGAGTCGTGTATTCAAGATAACCAGTTAATGTTAGCCTGTGGAAAATCAGTCCCCGTGGTGAGTAGTGTGTGTGTTCAGCCGTTAGCGGAAGCTTGGATGCCAGTGGTAAAAGGCAAAGTGGGAAATACAAGCGTTAATGTTCTCAGAGACACTGGTTGCAGTGGTATTGTTGTTAAGAAGGAGCTTGTCGCCGAGGATCAGTACACTGGTGAAAATAACCATATGGTACTAATCGACGGTACAGTGAGGAAAGTTCCAGTTGCGAGGATTTATGTGGATACTCCTTATCTCACTGGTATTGTTGAAGCACAATGTCTTCCCCATGCGATCTATGATCTTGTCATTGGTAATGTGCCAGGTGCTAGAGCAGCAGACGACCCGAGTCACTCTCAGGAGACTGACACAAGTAAAAGGAGTGCAGAGGCGCAGCTTAAATTACCCAAGGATGCTGCTCCAGATTAAGACGATGCATCAGAAGTTAGTGGAGACCATTAAGGGATCAGAGTAAGAGCAACCATTAGACTTATCCTCGGACTAATATTTTTAGACAATTTTTCGTTGTTAGCAGAAATTTTGCAAATTTCTTCTTGAGAGGGGGTTATGTTACGAAAATTGTCTAGTATTACTCAGAACCCTCCGGAACATTCCATAGAACTCTCTAGAACATTATAAAGTGCTTAGTCATTTAAATGATTATATGATTTCTTTAGATAGTAAGTTATAATGTAATGTTACTAAAAATAGATTTCGTAGAAGTTTCTAGAACTTGTTGTGATATGTATATAAGTAAGAGCGTTCCAGTCTACTGAGAGAGTTTAGAGAGAGAGTTTAAGGAGTTTTAAAAGAGTTTTGAGAAGTGGCTGTGTGCCGTGCTGTGTGCCGAACCTAGTGAAGTGGCTGTGTGCCGTGCTGTGTGTCGAACCTAGTGAAGTGGCTGTGTGCTGAGCTGTGTGCCGTGTTAGAAGAGTCTGTGTGACATTGCAGTAGTGCTGTAAGCTGAAAAGATTACTTTCATCCTGGAATAAATCTGCTTGTTGCTGTTACCGACAACCCTGCGTTCCGTCTACAAACGAACCACTCCTTTAACGAAACTCGTAACACACATTTAACCGTTTTTTTAGGCGTGGCGATGATGCATTGGCTACCTTTTTGTACTTTTCATCGGACGGTAAAAAGGTCAACCGCAGGCCCGTAACCAGGATTTTATGTGGGATTTTAGGTGCTAACGAGGCCAAAGTGGACCAAGCTACCGAAATGTATTTTTTATTGTCTGATCCGTTTATTTAGGAAAGTAGCAGTACATGAGAAATTGCAACGGCAAAGTACACGATAGGAAATGAATATTACATTTGTCGAATACAATTGTTTGAATAAAGTTATAAACGACTAATTTTACGATGTCAAATGATACATCAAACACTGCAGGACTAATTCTTCAGGATTGTCCCGAGCTCCAGTCTCTGTGGGTGTTTGGTGGCAAACAGATTTACCACCCTATTCAAGTCAATTTTAACTTGATCATGGATGTGCATTAGTGCAAGGGACGAAAGCCTTTCCTGGCCCATGCAAATGTCGTCGTAGTTAGCTGCCGAGCAGCTAAGAAGTTGCCTGTATTGCCACGAACCTCACCGTTCAAGACCACAGAAAAGGATGGCTTCTGAAATACATTTAACGATGTGCCTATTTCTGATAATATTCTTCCTCTTTTTGTCATCTAATCGGTTGTTCACTCTGGGTGTTCAACAGAATTAAGGAAGGATTCGGTGGCGATCATTGCGTCGTGATACCGGTAGTACTTCACTTGCTCTTTTTTTTGCCTTTTCTTGAAGCTTATGCCAGTTTATGAAAGGCTTGTTAACAAAAGCACCCTTATCTTACCTGCAATGCCTAGATGTGATCAAAGCACAGTGTTTATAGAATACTCTCCATCTACTGAAGGGCTGTAGACCATCCATGGATACTCACTGAGGTATCATGACTGAAACCCTCTTCGGCACTGATGAAGAAATCGCATTGGAAACTTGTAGTTAATCGATGGCACAAAATGACTTTAATCAAGTGATATTTCTGACCAACTGGCAACTTGTTTGCACAAGAACCAAATTTCTCAGAGGTCGTCGAAAACGTCCCGATGTCATTTATTTCTTGTTGCATCACTGGTTCTAAGTGATGCAGCGTGAGGTTGCCATCAGTATTCTCAGGTACTGGAGCTTGCGCAGTCTCTACAATTTTATAAACAGTAGGCAATTGTTAAGAGAGTACACGTCGGCTTCTCATAAAATATTGACATCAGGAAATGACGATAAGAGACGAGTAGAAACATAAAATTATTTTCCCTCTTTGTGACTCAAAAACTTCGTTTTTGATGGTTTGAATTGTTACTCTGTGTTCCCTTACTGGCTGTTTAGTAAGCGATGTAGTTCTGTTTCATATTGAGGAATACCGAGTAAATCTCAGAGCATAATACTGGGATCAAGGCCGGTGGACATCGCGAAAATAACCGTGATTTACCTTCTATATCTCGCTGTAAAACTGTAGTTAACTGAAATAGATCTAAAGTCGTGATCTCAGCCAGGCTGTCGTCGCAGACTGCACTGTCATTGTCAGTGTCTGATAGCTCCTCACAAGGTACTTTACTGACCCATGTATCGAGAGACTGTAAAGATTTAGCTGAAGCTTTCCGCTTTCTATTTTCCTGTTCTCTCCTACCCATAACATATTACACAAAAAACTGATTTAGCATCGGGCGTTCATGCGCTCGGACAAACAGAGAATACTACCCGACGCGTTAGCAGACGTGTCTGACAAAAATTGTGACTCCCGTGTCATTGACTCGCTCGTCTAGACCTCCGCGCAAAGCGTGCAGCACGTTGATTTCATTATCCATTTAGATAAGCTCGGATCGACATCTTTGCGCTCATTGAAATGTTCTGCGTGGCTCGGGCTACTAGAGTGCAGCTTGTTTTACTTTATCAGTGAATACATACTGCTATTTCCGCCGTTTGGTTTTGTTTAACTATCACTGTTAAGTTTTAAAGATTTACTAGTATCCTTCAGTTTAACCGACTGTACTCCTTAGCTCGGACATTGAGTATCAAAATGTGGACCTTTGGGGCCTGTGGCGGGGTGCGAACGCACCCCGTGCACCGCCCCTGGTTACGGGCCTGAACCGCTCGGTTCTTCCAGGCTGGTGTGTTGCATCGTATTAACAAACAAACAAGGGGGTTAGTTTCTGAAAAAAACTGAGGTGCTGCTTTGGTGGGGACGAGAAATTTTGGATTTAGCCCCTTTGAGCGATTCGCTCTGACGAAGGGCTGACGCTCGAAACGTCAGCTTTCAATCTCTTTACGGTGGCCAATTTACCTTATCAACTCAGTTGATAAATCCAAAATTTTGTGTTACATCGTATTGGTTCCTTAGTCAAGAACTTCACTCCACTTTACTTCCCTCCACTCAGTGAAATAAATGGAAATTGGCGAAACTTTTTTAAGCAAACCTATCGAGATGCTGGGGGATGCCCCGTGTTGGACTTGCATCCCACCAAGAAAGGAGAAGCATCAAGGTTAACCTCCCATAGTTTTCGTTTGAAGCACTAAACTCATGTAGACTTGAGCTTCTCTGTTCTTCTTCTATGCCCGCAACGCAGACTGAAAAAAGTTAGCGAATGGAACTCACCAGTGCATTTAAATCCGTCTCCTCATCGGCCATGGTCACAAAACGCGATTACGTCACACTTGAGACTCAAATTGAACAACGTGCTATGTGAAGGTATGGTTATTTATAAGGATTTTGCGTCCCACTCACTCATTTTCATCAGCATCATCGTCATCATCGTCATAATCTTCTACAATCCCCAAGAGAAGTGAAAGCTTAAAATTCTTCTTAAAACACAAAGCTACCAGCAAAAAAATAAAATAAATCTTTCTTTGAAGATGTTTTCGTTGTGACTTATTTTGAGATTATTAGATTTTGCCTTCAACATTTGTAACCTTGTGGGGTAGTATATTTACTTTTATGTTAAAGAATGAGCAAGGGCACCAAAAATGCGCAACGGCGCCAATAGTTGGAATTATTATACATTGTAGCCATTATTTCTAGACCTTTCTATTCTCATTGGTTGAGAACATCCAGCTAATTTGCGCTGACAGCGAATTTTGCTGTCATATCTAGAGATATGTATCGTTGTCATTATAAGTGTTTACAAACGTTTCTCCAAGTGGATTTTCTTGTGTCGCCATCAGAAGAAATTTTTAGTGTGCTCAGCATTGTGCTGGGTACTTAACAATGCCTAATAAACAATGATCAGAATCGGTTTTCGCATTTTCGCCTCAGGACTTCGGACTTCGGCCTTCAAAATTCACGCTATTTACTCTACCTCATCCAGTAATTGATAAATGATTGTCTGTGACATTGGAGGTACTGTCAATACATGCATGCATGTCAATACAGGTGATTTATTTGCTCCTGTGTTTTTCTTTCCTCCCTCTTTATCTAAAAATAAACTATACAGCAGTATATATCGAGAAATTTATCATCCCAAAACTCGTAACCACCGGCGCATGGCCTAGACGTTGTCCTACCTAATGATACTCGAAATTATGATCTGGATAAAGTCTCGGAGGAGGTGATCTGGTTAATGAGTACACATACAAAGACGACAACCTGCCTAGATAGCTAATCAGAAATCGATTGTCTAAACAAACCTTTTGGTGACGGAGGGATGGCGCTAAGTGGAGAGAACGTAACGCTTGCGTTCCACCCATGAGACGCGCCCTGGGATTGCGTACACTAGGCGCTACATTTTACTGTAGCATATTGAGTTTCTTTTCGGCTCTTGTCCTTGCTCTGGGTTCTTTACTTGTCCTTCCTCCACAAAACAACAACTGTCCTGACCTCTTTTAAACAAAGACGTTTTTTCTTATCTGCGATATTATTTTTTATTTTATATTATTTTTATCTTTTATTTTCAGGAAGGACACAAGATGACAGCAGGACATACACTGATCCTGAGATTAAGGACATAGCAGAAAGAGGTTGGGCTAACTTAATTTTACAGCGGTTTACTCAATCAAGAACGCTCGTTGATCATGAATGAAAAACAATCTGGCAGTAAATTTAGCGCCCAGTGAAATAATGAAAACATTTTATGTTGCGGGAAGTTTTAACCACGCTTTGACGATTTTGTGTATTTTTAACCGACAGCAAAATATGGCAGACTCTCAATTATTGCTTGAAAGTACCAAAACAAATCGCTCGACAAAAGTTTTATTCACTGAATCGAGCATGGCTTCACAAATGCATTCAAAACGCCCGAAAATAAGCGATGCAAACTTGTTTTAACGAAAGTAAACTTTGGAAGCAAATTTGTATAAAAACTGGCCTTTATTCTATTCGAAGAAGTGCTTAAATCTACTGAATCATAAATACTTCTCTGAGTTCATCAGCTGTCCGACTATCACAAATAATCCCTTCTTTTTGCTTCGCAGTTGGTTTCTGAGAAGTTACGTCAATTAAAAGTCAAAATTTTCAAATTACAGATTGTGTCCTCAATGAATATTTCCAGAATAATTGTAGTTCAGTCACAGGCATTTTAGGAACAGGAGGGCACAACAGATTTGTAAAATCAGTTTATCCACGGCCCCAGAAAGAATTGCGTTACATGTGACAATCAGAGAGAGCCAATTAGCGCGAGAGAATTCGAAAAAAATTATGATAGAAACAGATGATTGACATCCACCAAAAACACATTTGGCTGTTAGGAAAAATTCCTTGAAGGTCGCGTGTTAGAGTGAACCGCTGTAATGTTTTAATACTTCATAACTCAAGCAGTAAATTTTTAATTTTGGTCTCCTGGCAAAGGTGTCGGAGGTATGATCATGAACGTTTCCCCAGGTTTTTTTTTTGGGAGGGGGGGGGGGGATAAGATATAGTACATATTCATCATTTAGTAGTTATAGTTTAAATTGATAGCCAATCAAAAAAAGGTGATCCCTGATGGGTGCGTGTACTTCTCACCAATATTGTTGAAACGACTGATACATTCAAAAGTTTACTATGCTCTTACCAACAGAATATGAGAATGTAATGGGACGCATTATCGCTGTCAATCTTGCCCACTGGCGGAAACATCAGCAAAAGAAAACACAGCAGGCGCAGAAAAAACAGCGGGACAAAAGGGAATATCAGGAAAATGTGCAGGCGAGGATTGAAATAGCCAATCAAGGTAGAATTAGTATTCTTTCAAGAACAAATGTTTTCACTTTCAACATGTCTCTGTATTTAGCTCAAACCGCTGGGTCAGAATCAGCATCAAGTTGCATTCAGCAACTACCTCTCACAATCGAACGTTTTCGTTAAAGGTTATAGGTTCACGCCAAAGCCACCTTGATTTACAGTAATGAAGAACATTTTCTTTGATAGGGAACTATTTTCTTAAGCTATATTTTTGTATCTTTTTTTAGGACATGGTTTCTTTTTTGACCAAGGAGACATGATACTCGATTGTGAACTTTACGAAGAACTTCATCCTGGAAAAAGTTGCAGGCGAGCAGGACAATCCGTAACTAGAACTAAAAGAAATGCTCTTCGATCCCGAAAGCGACTCTGGACATCAAGGACCATCCCGTACAGAATTCCGTTGTTCATGTGTATGTATGCTACAAGTTATACATTAAACATTTAGTCTTAAGGAGATGTAAAGTTAAAGGGACTCTGTCATCACGAGGATTCTCACTTTTTGATGTGAAAAAATGCTAACACTTAAATTGAATGCCTTTTCTCGCAGACAGAATACTCATAGGACGTCAAGAGAAGTAAATCAAAGATTTTATCAAAAGAAGAACAAACCACCGTCTGTTTCTGGCGATTGTCCCAAGAACTGAACAAAGGGTAACCTTGGAAACATCTGCCTGATGTTTTCAAGTTTAACCTCAACCAATATTTTTGGGTTTCCTCTGATTAGAATGTCTTTTAGTTTTTCAAAGTTATTCTAAAAATAAGCATGGTGACAATGTCCCTTTGATGGGAACTTGTTATACTTGCCAAGGTAAGCCCCTTACTTGCTGCAAGGACGTTTGTTGTTTATTGTTTTGATATTCATCAAATGAATGAATAATTTGGTATTTCCTATACAAGGTATCGCGATATTAATATTATGGCTTCACTGGTTTTTACCTGGGGACCCCATGGCCAGAATATCATCCAATATGGCGACTTTGGAAGTTTGCTTAACTTTTTCCATAATAACGTCCCAAGTCTCTCCCACTGATATTTATAGATCTCGTTCAACACACAGGACAATTAGAATACATGTAACTCAACTGTTGGCTGCATTTTAATCTCTTTTCATTTTTTGTTACTGAAAAACGGTTGACATATGCCTGTGCTTCCAACCTCGAGACAAAATTCAGCGCAAGATATTTAATTAAACACAGACTATTCATCCATTTAATAAGAACTCTCCTTCTTAATCTAGCCCACATAAGAGGAAACCTAATGAAAGCAATTGAGAACATCCACCGGCATACATGTCTGCGTTTTGTTCCGTACAATGGACATAGGAATTACATCGAATTTGATAATCGCGACGGGTATGTTAAAGCCGCTTAAACTACATGTACTACAAGGTTTCCTATTCTTCGTGTACCGGAGCGGTTTCTTGTGTTATTGATTTCTCTGTAGGATGCCGTCTCCTCGTTCCAAGTTTCTTATGCGGCAGTTGTGTGGATGTCACGCTACATCCATGCCTGCTGTTGCATCTCCGCACCTATTAATGTCTTCTATCGCACGTTTTCCGCCTCCAAAGTAATCCCTCAAATTTAACATCGCCTGTTTTACAAGTTGCAGACATGTTGCCCCCATCGGTTGTCCATTTTTTTGGTCAAACTCTATTGCTTCTCCTACTGGAAGTAAAATTCATGCATACTAGCTACGTGCTTCTTGGATATTGTACAATATTGGAAACTTACATGACTGTTGTATAGTATTTTACACTTTTTCGTTTCAGGTCATATAACTGATTAGACGTAGGATGTTTTTCACTCGTTATTTCGTTTTGTTGATCACATGTTCTGCCTAGCTGTTGCAACAGCCGTCGTGTCTTTTCTACGAAGATGCTGTTTTAAACATTTGGGATTTCAGCTGATCACCGAATCGCCTTATTTTTTCTTTCAGGTGTTCCTCCAGGGTGGGAAAGAAGTACGCTGAGGCTGGTCGTCAGACAATCTCGATAGGAGACGGATGCAATTTTGTGGGTACTATTACACATGAGCTTCTACATGCCTTGGGTAGGTGCACACTATTTTCATTCAAGACACCCTCATCTTTTTATAACAGTATAACAGGGTTTTTTCGTCTTTTTGACAAGATACTTTCGACGATTTGCTTCTTTGCTCTCTTTCTCTTTTTGCATTGATGTTTTAACCCCTAATTCATCAATTGCAGGGTTTTTCCACGAGCAAGCTAGAGAAGATCGAGACCAATTTGTGCAAATTAAGTGGGAAAACATTATGGACGGTGAATTACCTTATCTTGATTACGACTAGACTTGAGTTGTATTACCATTTTACCCTCTCAACTTATTAAACAGAGTATTTCCTCATCTGATAACCATATATATTATATATGAGTATATATATATTTTTTAACGCAATATTCAGCGTACTTTCCGGTGAATATTACATTTCAAGGCGCGCCTGCTAAGCTGTTACTTTTTCTCGTGTGTTGTTTGTCATGTTTTAGCTGTTTTTTGTTTGTTTGTTTGTTTACTTTTTGATGTCCACATCTCAAAATTATACAAAAACAATTGTTTGCCTCAGGCTCAGTAATAATTGGCGAATATTTACTAAGTCTGAGGCGAATAATTGTTAATTATATAATATAATTATATTACATTATCTTATAACCATATATATCATATATATTATACTCAATATATGACGATGGGAGTGGGGGGGGGGGGGGAAGGAAGAGATGGAATTTCTGGTTTAACTGAAAATCTAGAAGGAAAACAAGGTGTTTGTGTGTAAGGAGGTGGTGTTGGGTGGCCACAATTGTCCCTTATTTGGAAATCAAACATTCTTCTTTCCAGTCGCTTGCATTTAACGTGTATCCGATCCGCTTTCACCATAAAATCAAATGCATGGGAACTGGGTACGAGTATGGGGTTTTGAGGTTTCTGTCACTGGAACTGAAGTAACTGCTATGGGACTGGGTACGAAAAGAGCCTCAGCCCTCTCCCTCCCCCACCTCAGGGGTCTCAGAGAGGATGTATAATATTGTGGTGGACCTGTTGTCCAGGGCCAGTTGTTCAAAAGTTGGATAGCGCTATCCACCGGATAAATTACTATCCAGTGGATAAGTGTTAGGGAAACCGATTGCGTTATCCACTGGATAGAGATTTATCCGGTGGATAGCGCTATCCAACTTTTGAACAACTGGGGCCAGAACAATACACAGTGGTGCGTCTGATCTGTTTATTTTGGTTGGGTGAGAGAAGGTTGATCTGAAATGGAATATAACTCATGTAGACCTCATCTGGGCCTCATTTATTTCACATAATCGATTTCAGTCTGGGATGCAACTTTAAAGGGATTGCTTCAAACTTTTGATTAACTTTAGCTACATTGTTTTTTTTTTGTTACATTGATTTTTAGTCTCAATTTGAGTACAGTTAAACTTTTGGCACTGAAAAATAATTACAATACCTCACACTTTTACTTGCTTGACAGAGTTTTCTGATCAGTTTGACAAGTACACCTACAAGACAATTGACAGGGTTGGAAAAGATTACGATTTCCAGTCCATTATGCACTACGACAGGAAAGCTTTCACAAAGAATGGAATGGATACCATTGTGCGGATTGACAACCCAAGCGAGAACTTTGGAACGCCGGGAAAAACACTGAGTCCTCTTGATATTGCTGAACTTAATGCTTTGTACGATTGCCAAAGTATGTAGTGTAACTGAACTCTGCTGTGGTCCCGAGCTCTCAGTTGCTTGTTTAGCCATTGTTTCGTTTTGTTTCAAGAAACAATGTTGTAATGTATAAAATGGCTTTATAACCTTTTTGTTGATGTTTCTGTTAACCTTTTCACTCCATCATTGCAGCGATTGGCAGTTGTTAAGAACGAAATGCAATTTCTGGCTGTTACCTGTAACTTAAGCCAAAACGCAGCCAAGTTGTACTGTAAATTGTTTTGCATGTAACATAAGAAGAAAACCCGCAATTAGTGACAAGACCAACTGTTTTGAACTGAAATTGCCTTTTTGTTAATCGTGCCAGATTTATGTGACAGTTCTGTTAAGGCTCTGGTTTTATGAGGGCATCACAAATGCTATAAGAGCCACGTCCCTAAACGCCGGTTTCGGACTGTGAAGTCCCGAAGAGTTTCGAGAAAGGAATCATCTCATTTGTAAGTCGTCAATATATGCGACCTTGTTGGAAAATTTTTTTCAATAACCTTCTTTTTCGCATTACAGGCCGAAACTACGGCTGGACTCAATGGTCACGTTTTACTCCTTGTAACGAATTCTGTAAGAAGGAGCGTCAGCGCTACTGCTACCATTCAGGGAATCCCAAGTATTGCGGCAGAAATGTCAATGCGTATGGTATTGAAACGGAGGAAGTAAATTGCGGCAGTCACGAGTGCCCAGGTAAAAGCTGACTTCTCCGGTAAAAAAAAAATTGAAATTCCAGTGTTAGAAGGGCTAGCACTTTAGAAGCCTAGCTTCTTTTGTTTGTTTGTTTGTTTGTTTTCTAACCGGAACGACATTATTAATAAGTCTGGACGTAAGTTAGAGCATCCACCTTTCAGGTTGCTAAAACAGTAAAAAGCACAATCTTTTTAATTGACATTTTAGTTTAGCTGGTTAAATTTGCCAAGGAAATTTGTGTTACTTTAGAAACTAATCCCTAGATGCAAGCTTTATCTGAACGCAAACTGATTCTCACTTAACGTCGGTTGACGAATCTTGTACAGTGACCAGCTGTGATACGCATTCTAGTGAACGGTTCTTTTTCTGTGTCTGTGTGTGTGATTTCTTTTATTGTGGTACTGAGTGGAGATTTTAGAAGATTTGACAAACGTTTTCTATGGATGTAAAGGGTGGTTGTTTATTATATCATGAATCTTGTAACTGCCATGAGACGCGCAAGGAGTCCACAAACAAAAGGCTTGTTTTTTTTTTTTTATTTGTGACAGCTAAGGTTGATGGCCACTGGGGACGTTGGTCAGCCTGGACCAAATGTGATGCACAGTGTGACGATGGGAGGAGAAGTCGAATAAGAGTGTGTGACAATCCTAAACCAAAACATGGTGGAAAATATTGCCCTGGAAGCAGTCAAGAAGAAGACGTGTGCACAACTAGAAGATGTAATCTTGGTGAGGATTCGTCTGATCTTTGTACTTAACAACACAGGAACTACGTACCCATGTTTCTTACTACTTAATATTCATTGATATTTAAAGACTTTGTTAATTCAAGATCCAACTACAACTTTTTTGAAGTAATTCTATTGCGTTCATCGATTCCATTGCATGATCACCCTCTCTTTTATTGTTATCGTGTTCCTTGAACCTTAAAATTCACTCCGTCTCTTCCATGTAGCTCTTTTGTCGACTTTTCGCAGCACTTACAATGGCTTATGTAAACCACACCACATCCTTAGGGATATCAAAAATAGCGTTGCTGACGGAGGCTGTAAATGAAGGTCCATGGATGCATCCCCTTTTATAGCTACTGGAAGGTTTGGTTTTCAAATTTATTTTTAAACGTCTTTGCAGGGGATGACGACACGGATTTTGAGAGAGGAATGGGCATGTGGAAAAACGTCGGGCAAATACAATGGCGCAGAAATACGTACTTTACCCAAACAATGGAAACTGGACCAAGCGCAGACCATACCACAGGCACAGGTATTTTTTAATGTGAACTATGGAGACACCAAGTATATTACACTGTTAATTCTCAAGGCACTTCTTTTTTCCTCTGACTCGGGAAAGGTTGGACTTCAGATGTAGGAACTGACGGGGACTATGTGTTGTTATGGCACGATCGTCAAAGCAAAGCACCCACATTATGCTAATTGAATGCGAATTAGCATTCGATGGATACAAATCCATCTTATGCATAGGTGCATGTTCCAAGTGATGTAAGAGGTATCATTTTTTTTCTTTTTGCAGGTTACTACCTAAACATGGAGTCATCCAGTCCCGCCCAAGCTGGCAATCAAGCCATACTTGAGAGCCCTTTGCTGACTGCCCTCAAAGGTGGACAATGTATGAAGTTCTTTTACAACATGTACGGAATTACAATGGGCTCACTCTTTGTCGTACTACAGGAACATGGAAAACCAGCAGAAACTATTTTTTACAAAACTGGTGATCAAGGCTTGGACTGGATTGGAGCTGAGGCCAGTTTAGATATCCCGGAGGGAAGGAAATTTAAGGTAACAATGAAATAATAACAATTACTTAGCAAACAGAGAAGCGATTTACTTAGTTTCTTCATAATATGTACAGAATATCCGAAAGTTAAACCCTGCGCAGGTTTTTGTGTATCCAAATAGGATTTTAGACATTGATTGACATGAAAGGAGAAAAACCGAATAACTTTGACAAAAAGCCAGGGAACTTAACCAAATAACTAAACCAACATATGGCACCTATACCGTACCCGGTCCGGATTGACCAGATTGTTGGAGGCCACCACTGGGCCAACTATTACTTGCAATTATGTAGGGTAGCATACGAAGGAACTTTACGAACAAGGAAACCTTTCAGATCAGTTATTTGTTTAGACAGAAACAGTCCGCCCTGTTTACGTGAAGACTGTCAATTCTTGGCATTTACCTCAGCTTGTACTTGCTCTTAAATTGCATTTAAATTTCATTTGCCATTTCTTAAATTACTTTTTGGGATGTTTGGTTGCCTTTAGATCAAAATCATTGCCCAAGTTGGACTGCCTGGGTACTCTGACATCGCCATTGATGACGTATACATAGATGCGGAACTTTGCTGTAAGTTTCAGCTCATAACCTTGGTCGTTAATCTTAATGCGACGTTGTAAAGACTGACATCATTCTCTTTAAACCAATTCCCTAAATATGACTGATTGCTGTTAGGCCTTCAGTAGTATTTAAGCTACATACATGACTTTATGCGATATTTGCGCTGGAGTACTTTTTTTTCATTTATATACATACATACTTATTTATTTATTTATTTATTTATTTATTTATTTATTTATTTATTTATTTATTTAACTCCCCAGTCTGTCAGGACGACTATGTGTCTTGTTCCAAATGGAAGGCCGCCGGGCACTGTACGACAACTGCTAACTTTATGAACAAACATTGTGCAAGGAGCTGCGACACTTGTGGTAGGATAAACGCTGAACTTTTGACCTTAACCTATTCTACCTTCTCTGGTGGAAACAGGAGGCTTCTTTAATCTCTTGTATTCGTTTCGTTTTTCTTTCCAAAACAACAGAATGTAAAGACGATAATGAAAACTGTCCGGTGTGGGCTATGCAGCCTAACGGTTGTGAAAACAATCGTGCATACATGCGTGTGTACTGTAAGAATAGCTGCCAAGTTTGCCGTAAGTACTTCGTCTTGTTTATTGTTGTTTTTGGTTTCGTTGTTGCTGTTGTTGTTGTTGTTGTTGTTGTTGTTGTTCTTCTTCTTCTTCTTCTTCTTCTACTACTACTACTACTACTACTTATTCTTCCTCTTTTTCTTCTGCGCCGCCCTTCCTCAGCCATGTGATCTCACGTCATCCACTTACTTATTCGATCTTCACCGGATTTGATCCGATCTGATCCGATCCTTTCTCTCACATTTCAAGGGTAGAGTGGGTGGATAAATCATAGACGGAATGATAGCGGCATCCAGTGCCGACCAAAGCTGACTGGAAGTTGACGCCCGATCACATCCTCAGTGTTCATGATATATACGCTACCCTAGCTTGCATTACATTACATTACATTACATTACATTACATTACATTACATTACATTACATTGTGCCCCAATGCATCAAACTTCATTCCATTACATCATATTCAATGCACTTTCTTGGGAGCAAGTTGGCTTAGTGGTGAGAGCACTCGCCTCCCACCTCTGTGACCTGCCTTCAGTTCCAGTGGGTGCCATGTGTGTTGATTTTCCAAATTTCACTTCGACCTGGACGTCAGGCGGCTTACACATGAGACCCTGGCTCGGGAGATTTTAAGGCTACTACTCCCCACAATATGACGTTAAAATTCGATTCACCATTTTTTTACCATCTCTGGATCTATCTGGACAAAATTTTTCACAGCTTCCACCAAAATTACCTTTTTTTGCACCATTCTAAGGAAACAACAGTTAAATAAACTATATGCTTCTTTTTTTTCTCATGCCAGATCCACCGACGGGTGCAGTAACTCCTTCATCAGGTCAGTGATGGGCGTGCAGCACAGATATTCTCCTTCATTGCTGAATATTTAAAACAGAATTTAATTCTGATTTCAATCAAGAACACGTGTAAATTAAAATTTGTTTTTCCTTTGTTCTTTATTACTTCTTTTTAAATGAATATTCGATAACGCTAAGCCCCCCCCCCCCCCCCCACCCCGCCCCCCATTTTTCCAGGATAACTGTCATTTTACTCTGTGGTCAAATTTAATATAAAATAATTACATAGCCCAACATGACGTTACATCACGTATGATAACGCAAAGTGAGCCATCATGTCGTGTTTTCCTTAACATGGAAAGATGGAAGAAAAACTGTTGACTCCCCTGGTCGTCTCCTTTGCAAGGTTCGTTTTTTAGTAACATATTTGTTTTCTTAATTGATGTTCACCTTTAAGACAACAGACGGCCTGCTATGTGTAAGGATAGTGACGAGAAACAGTGTCCTATTTGGATGAAGATGGGAGAGTGTTCGAAGAATCCAGCTTTTATGACACATCAATGTGCTTTGAGCTGTGGGACGTGTGGTAATAAATCTGTTGACTCTTAAATTATAAAGTTAAATTTTAAACATGTTTAATAACATAAGATTTGCTGACATAGCCTTTCAGCTAAATCAATTAGTTAGTTAATTAGTTAGTTTCATTTAAAGGTTTTAATGATTCTTAGTTTTTTTCATTTTTACAGCTTAGTTATTTTATTAGTTAGTTTATTTTTCTCATGTTTCAGATATTTTTACGTTTTTATCAATTTTATTGGTGACATTTTAAAATTATTGTAGAGCGCTATTGGATAGCAATAGAAATAGCGCTCTATAAATTCATTATTATTAATATTATTATCAATCAATCAATAAAACTATCAATGAATCAATCAATCAATCAATCAATCATTGTGTGTAGAGACGACTTAAGTTTTAATACAATTGATCAGTGCTTAGCCGGATGTTACTAAAACGGGGAATGGGGAATGGGGAATGGGGAATGAGAAATTTTGGTCAGCGGTAATACCTAAAAATTATGCTGGAGTCTGTGCAGTACGGCAAAGAGACGAGGACTGCACGTGGTAAGCGAAAGATGGAAGGTAAGAATATTTATCTGTCAGTTTTTCCCGAGTTTTTGGAATTATTGCAGAGTCAAATCTTTCTACGTAGTCAGATCAGCCTTGCTGTTATGTTTGTCATTTTAAAATTAACCACAACTATTGATTTGCAGGCAGTGAGAATGACGATAATGTTTAGGATCACGAGTTAATCGTTATCGACAGGTTGGTGTAAAACGATTCGTATCCCTTTGAGTACAGTCGCTTCGAGTGTTAATATCAAAACTACGAGTAAATGTTCTGTGTATTTTGACGTTATAGCGATGAAACAGTGACAGAAGATGATTCTAAGTTTTAAACTGGCGAGAATGAATCTTTGTCAATGGTATTAAAACGTAGAATACGGCTTGAAAATTTCAACAGACCGCTGCTTAACTGTTAGAGCACTTGCCATCGAATTTTGAGTTGATTTTAATGGCGTTCATATTTGAGTTACAATCTAGATTCATTTATGGTTTGCAGAAAGAACTGAGTGATGTGACTGCAATGTTAAGCTGTTCTTCAACTAAAAAGAAAATACCCCAGAGAAGAAGCATGGAGAATAGCTCAATGTTCTAGTCACTTCACTCAGTTCTTTCTGCAAACCATAAATGAACCTAGATTGTAACTCAAATATGAACGCCATTAAAATCAATTCGAAATTCGATAGCAAGTGCTCTAATAATTCATCAGCTGTCGGTTGAAATTTCGAAGCCGCATTCTACGTTTTCATACCTTAGACAAAGATTCATTCTCGCAATTGCAAACATAGAATCATCTTCTGCCACTGTTTCGTCGCTAAAACGTCAAAATAGAGAGAACATTTACTCGTAGTTTTCAGTAATAACACTCGAAGCGACTGTACTCAAAGTGATACGAATCTTTTTACACCAACCTGTCGATAACGATTAACTCGTGATCCTTAACATCATCGTCACTCTCACTGCCTGCAAATCAATAGTTGTGGTTAATTTTAATAAAGAGAAACTCCGTAATTCCGAAAACTCGGGAAAAACTGCAGGTAAATATTCTTACCTTCCATCTTTCGCTTACCACGTGCAGTCCTCGTCTCTTCGCCGTACTGCGCAGACTCCAACGTAATTTTTTAGGTATTACCGCTGACCACAATTTCTCATTCCCCATTCCCCATTCCCCATTCCCCATTCCCCATCCCCGTTTTAGTAACATCCGTGCTTAGCCCTAAGTATTTTAGATGACTGTTTAACCAAATGAAAACAGGTAGATAATATGCGCAGATATTTTACGATTTCCATAGTATTTGCAATGCTAGCAATGAATAAAATGTCCGCTCGTATTGTCGACCAAAAAACCGAATAAGAGGTTTATTATTCCACTGCATTTTGTTTTAGCTTCGTCCTCCTTAAACAAAAATCCGGTCAAACCGGAATTGTACAGTGTAATACGCTGGCATATTTTGCGCGTTCTCTTACCCTTGTATAGTAAAATGATACAAAAGTGGAACAATATATTACTGTATCATCAATTTGCTGGATGCTATCATTAAGTTGCTGGATGTGTTTTGAATTCTAAGAGTCTTTCGAGTAATTATGGGCTTCTATATCGAATCCAGCATGGATTCCCGATGAAAATGACGGTGTCATAACCACAACTTTGTGCCTACAATTCGTGGTCTTGTACGTCCTAAGGTGTTAGTTCGAAAAAACGAAGCTTTTAGAGATCTCTCTCAAATTTTCCTTCGGTGACCAGCCTCCTAACGCTGTTTGGGGAGTCCTCCGGGGGTAACGATTACACGTGCAAAGGAACACGAATGGCGGTCAGTGCTTACTCAATCAATTTTTTTTTCCAGTTTGTGAAGACAAGCATTGGAGATGTCGTGAATGGGCCCAGAAAGAAGAATGTATTGCTAACAAGGATTGGATGCTTGACAACTGTGTCAGAAGCTGCCATGTTTGTGGTGAGTTGTTTATGCTTGGTGCTTAGGATATAATGAACGCGCAGGCAGCGTGTAAAAACAAAAATGTTTTTTGGAGTGGAGGCGCGTTTATTGTCAACACCTGCTCTTGGCCTAACATCTAAGGGTAGGGGGCAGGGACCTTATGTAGAGAGGAAATGGTTAGGGAAGGTACGTTTTTTCTTGGGGGGGAGGGCTGGGGAATTTTGGTATTTTTTCCCAAAAAAGTGTTGGCCCTCCCTTGCGTTTTAATAAAAAACTCCTGACCCCCCACCTTTAGGTGACTGACAAAAGTGCGACCCTCCCCTCACTACTACATGGTATGTTCCATGCTGTAGAAACCTCAGAACGTTTCGCTTGTGAACTTAAAGTGTTTGAATATGAATATATCTCGATATTGAACGTGTGCGCGCTGAAACAAGGAAAATGCGAACAATCAGTGTGGGATATTCACATTTTATAGCTGAAGTTTGAATATGGAAGCATTTGAGTATTATAAAAGTTTTGAACATAAAATAGCTAAGGCAAAATACACGCGCTTCTTTCTCCGAATAGCCGGGATTGCTGTTGGTTATTTTAACAGAAAGGTTTATTTGTTTAGCATGCGAAATCTGCCTCTCAAAAACAAATATTTCCTACATTTCCGACAGAACTAAACGACTCAGGAGATCAGGCAGTGGATAGCCAACAGCAAGAAGCTGAAGAAACGATACCTGAGTCAAGTACTTCTCGATACGGACGGCCGAGAAAAGGACACAAGTCCTCCGAGAAAAACTATGTGCCATGGCATAATATACATGTAGAAATGTAACCTAGTACCTATAATAAAACACCAAATTAAATCAAAGTAGGTGAAAAGAAAATCTTAATCTACAAGAAAAATGAAAAGCAACATCACAAAAAGTTTCATTAAAAAATTCTGGAAAAGATGTGTGACCCTCCCTTGAATAGCTCACATGAGGTATGGCCCTCCCCTTTTGGTGCTCACTTTCACTGATGACCCTTCCCTCTGAGGCCCCAGCCCTCCCCCCTCAAGAAAAACGTACCTTCCCTTAAAATTTGGCGTTCAGTCTACTTGAAGAGGGAAAATCAAACTAAAGTTTTTACGGTAAGTTTAACAATTATTTCTGTCAGTCTCTTTGTACTTGAACTCACAGAGTAATTAAAAGGAATTTATAATGTAGACAATCCAAGAATAGTAGCTTTTAGCCTAACTGTAGTGAACTAATCAGAGCATGCGCGTGCTACTTATATAGTAATAAGTTTAAGACTCATCCAGGGTAATGCTGAATTATGAGAAAAGCGCGCCTTCTTTTTAGATATATGACCCGCTGTCGCTATCGCAGGGCTCTGGAAACAGCTTATAAATGCTTAAGAATGGTTTTGATTTTTGCTTTATTTCTTTTTAAGCCTGTGGAGACAACCACGTTAAATGTGGACTGTGGGCAAAACTTGGAGAGTGCGACAAGAATGTGGATTTCATGCGAGAACAGTGTAAGAAGAGCTGTAACAAGTGTTAAATACCTCGTGTAAGCTTCACGGAAACTAGAGCCCCGCCGCATTGAGCTAAAGAGAGGGAAACTTATTTTAAATTGTTTAACTATTTTATTGGTTTTAAATTAAGGTTTGTTGGAAACAAGGTTTTTGTACGTGTGTACTTGTGGCAAAGCAGGAAATTATAAGGGTGATCTAGTTTAGAGGCATTGTTCTAAGAAAGTGCAAATGTAAAACCTAAATGAGCATTATCACTGCGTTTCTAAGAAATTAAAATGCATTGAAGAGTTGTCATTTGGTTGTAAATAACCCCCGAAACATTACTTGCAAAAAAAAAACAAGCAAACATGATTTCTGCCTATGTTAATTAAATATAGCTTAACCTCTATTCCAAACTGGAAGAATTTAAGAGCCACAGTCTGTAACTTTCGAGAATCCGCGGTCAGGAAGCGAAAATTCGAATTTTCGTTTTCTACACCAAAAAGACCCTTTTGGTGAACCTTTTTAAAAAATGATACCCAAAAGTTCCAGCGAGTCTTCATTTTGACAAAAACGGGCAAAGTTCGAAACGCTGCCCAACCGCCGTCGAAGGCCGAGGTAAATTATGCAAATTAGCGTATTTTCAACTCGCCAGAACATGACAACAAAAGCTCAAACTAAATTCACTTTTTTGCCATTTGTTATTCATCCCTTGGACTTCCTTTTAAACTATATTTTATTGCCATGTTAACAATTTTTGTTTGCTATCCACACGCTTAAAAAAAAAAAAACGTTCGCTCTTCAGTTGATTCATCAAATTTTACCTTATTTCGGAAGATCACAGCGCTGGGGGTATACGTATCTAGAGGCCAAAAAGGGATACTATCGAACGGAGAATTATTCTTCTTTATCATACTGAAATGGTTAGTTTGGCCCGTCAAAAGCAAGCACGCTAGAGGCAAAAACGTAGAGCCCATTTTCACACATTTCGCCGTTTTCTCTGTTGTTCTCATTTTACAAGCGGCACTTCGTTTTGAAGCAAAGCACAACAGTATTGGTCAGCGATCCCATTTGTATTTGTTTAATTTAACAATTTTCAATTGTTGCAATAGCCTGTCTTTGTTTCTCAGTGAAACCAGATTTATATTTTCAAATACAGAAAATGTGAAGTACTGAATAAACAATTCAAATTGCTTACACGTGCGTGTGAGGCATAAAAGATCGCCTTGCTGAAAATGCTCTATAAGGTATAGTTTGAACGTCGCTGACTCGCTTATTTCCCATTTCAGCGACTTTTTATACATTTTAAGCTGACGTCTTAATCAGGCGTTGTCCGTTCGAGGAATTTTGAAATGAAAATCAGTGTTGTTGGCTGTGGAGGGTTTCAGCAAAACCGTCGGTAAATAAATAAACTGTATTCGAACGCGAAAGCAGCGAAAACGAATTGTGCACGTAAATTCGAGATGTATTTGCACCCTTACACGTCGAAGTGTGCAGTGATAATTTAGCTTCAATCACACAGTCCTGATTATAAGCTTCCAGTCACTTTCTGAGAAAATGATTTGGTCTATAGCTATCTCGTCCTATTCTATAAACACATTTGCATACAGTATCGTTCGCCCGTAATTTGTCTTCGTGTAATTCTGTAGCCTTAGTTCGACTAAAAATCGTAAAAAGCTGACTTACTTGTTTTAAGGCTGGATGTTTGTGCTAAAGTTGCTGAAGACATTGGTTTCCTCGCAAAGGAAAGATGGAACATGTGCAAGAAATGCTATTTAAATCGTGGCAACAAGACGTCACATTGCGTGACAAATGAAACGTGATATACTTGTGCGGGAAAATGGCCAGGAAATCCTATGTCAATATTTGCGTGAAAAGTGACCTTTTTCTTACCCGAGTAGCTGAACATTTTTCACAAAAATGGTTTATACGCTAGGAAAGATTTTTTTAGCCAGAACAATAATAAAAATGAAGAGAATAAAAATCAAAAACAAGTGATGCGAACTAGCGATGGCAGCTTGTTGCAGGAGCAAAAAAAAAAACTTTCCTTTTTCATTCGTGGGTTTGACTGACAAGAAGACGTATTTGTTTTGTTTTTGTGGGACAAAATCAAAACAAATACGTCTTCTTGGCAGTCAAACCCACGAATGAAAAAGGAAAACACGGTCTACTCAGCTAATGAAAAAAGCAAACAAATCGCGCCAGTTCGAAACTTCATTGCTACATTTCTCAATACTTGTACTATCGAGCATCAACGTCAGTTTGCTAATATGGCATCTAGTAGCTTTTCGTCCTTATTCAACTGCACTACGCCATGTGGATCAAGCTCCAGAAATGCACAAGATTTGCAATGTGTCACCCTGAGAGAATGCACAAAGGACGTTACCCTCATCTTAAATCACTTAAAGTCGGCGCGGATGAACGCTGTTATTGGTGAGAGCAGGTAAAGTTTTCCTTTAAGCGAACTCGCACCTCCTCTTTGTGTCTTTGGAGGATTTAGAAGATGCATTTATTAATGGGCGGCACTGTGCACTTCTTTGCTTCTCCTTCAGGTATATTCTCAGTAGAGATGTCCCACTTAATCGCTGACTATTTGCCCACACCACCGTGAGAAGTCTGAGAAGTACGTACGGTCTTCGTTAGAGGAGTGGAAAAGTGAGATGTTGTGTTCCAGATGAAGTGGCAGGACACAAATCTTCAACAGTGAAAGGTGACCGAGGGATGAACAGTAACGAATCTTCGTTTGTCTCTAATAAAGCCAGGGAACTTCATCCTGTTGGATCTCGTAAGTAATCTTTTCAACATTAAATGACTCATAGTTTAAACATGATAGGTAGTGTAAGGTATTTTAGCCGTTTTTGTTAGATAATGTTCAAGCAGTTATATCTATCAAAAAATCATGTAAATGAACTATTTCAGCTAATATTTATCCATCTTTTACTTTTTATATCTCATGGGTTTAGCAATATGCAAGCGCTGCAGAGAGCATTTGCAAGAACTGTTGAAAACCGCTGGTCCAAGCAAGTTGTCTCCTGTCGCTGAAACACCCCTAGATAAAGAAAGCTCTGAAAGCAGCGAAAAAGAAGCAACACAGGTATGGTACAACGGATACAAGTTAAACACAAGCAAATTGCTCCAAGTTTCCCAAGTCGCTCGTTCTAACTGCTATGGAGGACGCGCGCGCAATCCGCGCGCGTGAAGTAAAATGGCGGCTGGTACTTGTTATTTCATCACATCACGCGCAACACACACAAATATTCCGCGCGCAATCATCTAAACATCGTTCACCGCCCAACACATGCACATATGCAGAGCACGTTTTGCAACGGTGTGCGACAAATGCAGACTGCAGACTTCACATAATTTAACTAAACGTCACAAAGTCTGCAGGCCCTATAAGTCTACAATTCTGCAAGTCTGCAAGTCTGCATTTGTCGCACACCAGTTTTGCAATCACCTGCTAAACATCTGTTTTGTCCTCCGAGAAAAAACGAGCGACTTGTAGCAAGTCTAACAGTTACTAAGAGAGTCGAATTGTGATAGCCTAACCGTTTAGGCTTGAACATTCCTGTTATTACTTTGACCGCAAAAGGTGCTTGAAGGACCTGATAAATTGCTGGGAAACCTGACAAAATCCTACTTAAAGCCTACAAAAAAAATGGAATTCAGTAACTTTAAGACAAAAATATGTGTACGAAAAAAGCCAAATTATTTTGGAAATGTTATAAACAATCGAATGAGGACTTGCGATATTCAAAGTCAAGAATCGCTAAGTGTGCATGTGCAGATGCAGGAGCTCATGCCGAGTTGTATTTGTTGTCTGAAATTGTCCAAATAAATTAAATCTGTACGTTGGATTCAAAATTTACACAAGATATAAGGGCAGTGTTTTGGTTGGCAGTGTTCAGTGTGTTTGGTTTTGTCGATGAGTCGAGAACATTTTCTTAGGAAAATGTGTTTTCTGCCACTCTTCTTGTGGTTTTTGTTTTCGTTTCCCTTTTTCTGTTTTCTTTTTCTAATTTTCGCGGACGGGCTGCGGTTGCATTTGTATGTCACGCAACGTGACAGCCTGTTATCGCCTCCACAACTGATAAAAACCTACACCTACCAGGAAGAAAATTCCAATTTGCTGCCTTCTCTTCGAAGGGGATAAGACATCTTCCGCATTGTTCAGACGTCTGTACCACAAAAAGACGAGTAAGTGAATAACTATACTTATATAGGGAACAAAAAAGATTTCGTAGGTGGCCTTTGACTCCAGTCGGATAATTGAAATCAGAGCGAACAGAGAGAAGCGCCTTATACAAATAATGTATTTTCCTTTATACCTATTTATATTAACATAGTCTCAGCAGAAACATGTTGTTGAGAGTGTTGTTATGCATGTTTAAGCGTTACATTTTACGGCGCAAAATCAAAATTTTAGTGATATCAGATTGTCTGTAGTGTGGTGTGACGCAGTAGAATTTATCTCTCATGGTACACGTTGTAATATTTGTCGTTCAAAGTTCCTATTAAACTAAGCAAGTCTAATAATCGGTACGTCAACTAAAAGCATATCGATTGGCGAAAGATGGAAAGGTGGCAGCTACTCGGCGGTTTTCTATTAAAAACCTAATTCTTTTCGACGTTTGTACAGCTTCTTGTTCGAATTCCCCCGTGCACACGTAAGAGGATTGTTTATTTAGTGCTTATAATTAACTTTCCCGTATTTGAAAATAATCTAGTTTGATTAAAAAAGTCAAGTTATTGCTACAGATATAAAGTGTTAAAATTTAAAAACAAATAAAATTGGGAGCATTGATCAGAATGACCAACGACATCATTGATTTTTGTTTCAAAATGATATGCAGCTTGTAATATGAGAACAACAGAGAAAACGGCGAAATGTGTGAAAATGGGCTCTACGTTTTTGCCTATAGCGCGCTTGCTTTTTGCGGGCCAAACTAACCATTTCAGTATGATAAAGAAGAATAATTGCCCGTTCGATAGAATCCCTTTTTGCCCTGTAGATACGTATACCCCCGGTGCTGTGATCTTCCGTAATAAGGTAAAATTCGATGAATCAACTGAAGAGCGAATGCTACATTTTTTAAGCGTGTAATTAGCAAACAAAAATTGTTAACATGGCAATGAAATATAGTTTAAAAGGAAGTCCAAGGGATGAATAACGAATGGCGAAAAAGTGAATTTAGTCCGAGCTTTTGTTGTCATGTTCTGGCGAGTTGAAAATACGCTAATTTGCATAATTTAACTCGGCCTTCGACGGCGGTTGGGCAGCTTTTCGAACTTTGCCCGTTTTTGTCAAAATAAAGACTCGCTGGAACTTTTGGGTATCAATATTTTTAAAAAGGTTCACCAAAAGGGTCTTTTTGGTGTAGAAAACGAAAATTCGAATTTTCGCTTCCTGACCGCGGATTCTCGAAAGTTACAGACTGCGGCTCTTAAGGCTCATCAAATGATTTGGCTACCTTTTTTCAGTTTAATACATTAAGTTGTTTTTGACTTACAGTGCTCTTAATGTGGTCAGGTTGGAAAGCACACCGTCTTGTAGGACCGGTATAGCGTTTGAGGACAAATCCCTGTGAAGCGTATAAATCAGTTTTTTTCAATAATGTTACAAATAAAACGCTGTACGTACGATGCAGCAATTGAATTTGTTATTGTTGTTGTTCCTTTTTCTGAGTAGAAAAAGCAGACGATTTATTTTTCTTCAGCCCTGCCTCTGTTTGGAACAGGTAAAGGTCATTAAACTGTGGGTATACAAAAGGACACTGGTAAACATTTAGTGAAAAACTTAGCGATTTGCTGTGGCTAGTCCAGTGATGGACTTAGCCCTCCGACGTAAAATCAAAGTCACACCCCACCGTTGTACAACGGGGGTTGATGGAACCCCTCCCCTAGGTTTATGCTGTGTCTCAATATTTCGGCGAGATTTTGCCTTTCGTAAGAAGCCTTTGATGTCATGTTCAAGATGTCATATATAAACATCCTGCGACAGAATTATACAAATAAGCTGGGCCCAGTGTTACAAACATCAGCAGGGAAATTAACACATCACGTTGCTGATAATATTTCAGATCCTTTATTGTAACAACTACAAACATGAGAGGCTGAAAAACAGTATCAAGTTCCTAAACGAGCCAGACTCAACGTATCTAGTATGCCGAAAGCGGCATAGAAACCACATTTAGTCTCTTAACAAATGATCCGAGGTCAAATTTAACTGAGAATAACAAACAGTGCGCGCAATCCGCAAGAATCCAACGGTTATCAGAAAGGACCGATATGACCTCGAGATCAAAGTCAAAATGCGACGTTTAAGTTGAAATGGCTCAATTCAGTAACCATTTAAGAATCCTCCTTACTAAACCCACTACAAAAATACAAGAAGCAAAATTGGTCGAAAGACCGAGACATGTAAGGCGAAGCGTACGAAACGTGAAGTAGGAGTCGTGCAGGCCTCCGAACCCCATTTTATAACTGTGATTGATTGTTTTTAGGGAGGCCCCGTTCTGCTTCATGTGAGTAGCACGATATGTTAGCACTTGAACAAAACATCGTAGAGGGGAAAACATCGAAACAAAGCGCACCATACTTAAATCTACGCTGCCGATTATGCAGAAATTATGTGCGCGCCTGATAACTTACAACTCCTCATTCAAACCGTTCACAAACGTGCTTAAGACTTAGAACTAATGCCGCCAAATTATAAAGCAAACGTGTGAAAAATCAGCATTCAGTAAACATCACAGAGGGAGGAGTAGAAGGACAATACGTACCATATTCAAAGCAACTACGCTGCAGTTTATGCAAAAATAAAAAAAAGCGGTGTACGCAGCAAATCAGATAACGGGCAACTCCTCATTCAAACAAAGATAGAGTGTTTCAATTTCAAAAACACAGAACAAAGACGAACCCACGCAAGCTTCAAACGCAAAAAGGATCGAAAACCACATTTGACAGTTGGCTCCTTTTGGATAGCCAATAGGGATACAGGATTTTCGATCCGCACAGTGGGTATAAATACACAACGCATAACCTATTCCTCACAGAATGTCTTGTCATTCTCGCAAAGTACATGAGCTTGTATAAAGAGCAACTTACAAAGCCAATCCCGGCAACTGATGAGACCCATGTGGAGGGTCGAAACCATGGTCTTGCCTGTACATATTGGCATACACAACCACGCAGTCGATAGACTTGCTAAGAACAGGAGGAAAGATATAAAGCTCCTAGACACGAATCTCTCAGTTTCAAGAGGAGCTCACTCACACATGTTTGACTGAAGCAGAGTTCAGCCATCTATTACACGTTACATAGCTAGAAAGAAGCTACAACGTCAGTTTCATGACGAGAAGGATCTATAGATCACACTCCGTGATGCGAAAAACAACATCCTGTGACAGAATTATACAAATAAGCTGGGCCCAGCGTTACAAACATCAGCAGGGAAATTAACACATCACGTTGCAGGTAATATTTCAGATCCTTTATTGTCACAACTACAAACATGAGAGGCTGAAAAACAGTATCAAGTTCCTAAACGAGCCAGACTCAAAGAATCTAGTATGCCGAAAGCGGCATAGAAACCACATTTAGTCGCTTAACAAATGATCCGAGGTCAAATTTAACTGAGAATAACAAACAGTGCGCGCAATCCGCAAGAATCCAACGGTTATCAGAAAGGACCGATATGACCTCGAGATCAAAGTCAAAATGCGACGTTTAAGTTGAAATGGCTCAATTCAGTAACCATTTAAGAATCCTCCTTTCTAAACCCACTACAAAAATACAAGAAGCAAAATTGGTGGAAAGACCGAGACATGTAAGGCGAAGCGTACGAAAACGTGAAGTAGGAGTCGTGCAGGCCTCCCAACCCCATTTTGTAACTATTATGACTTGCGGCGCTGCTGGGGGCCTGTTTTAGCCACCATTTTGGATTTTACCAAAAATTAGAAGTTATTTTAAAAAACGGCGGAAATTTGAAATTTTGGACGCTAGTCATGTAAAATATGACATAATTAAAAACTTTGCTGCTTTTGTGTACAATTTGTGCTTTCTTCACCTAAAAAGGTGAAAAACACACAGTTATACCCAAAAATGGCTTGACCACCTGCTACTTATCACATCATATCTCGTAATCATAGCAACTGCTTCTCACCAAGCGTACGTCAAAATGTGTCTGAGGGATATACACACAGTTACTGAAAACGGCAAGTGCTGATGAAAAATCGTATTGAAAATGAAGAAAACCCATATTGGGGGGGGGGGGGGGGGGGTGGAAGGGTGGCTCAAACGTGAAGGATTAAAGATAAGCCTTCACTTCAGCCGAGGCTGTAGAGTTTCCTAACACTAGTGCTAGTTCCCTTCCCACGATACTTAAAAATTGCCCGGAGCTTTCAAATATAGTTGTCCACGGTAGCATAGGAGAGGCGAACAAGGTAGCCACAGTCGGGTAATTCATGCATTCCTATATGAGCGAAGGAGAACACGTTAACCTGTATCTTTTCCCGTGGGCCCTTGTATGCCTGGCAAGGAACTTAGAAAGCTAGAGAAATCTTCTTAAAGACTGTCCCTTGGTCAGCAGAAACCAAATTTGAAGCCCTGCAGGTGGCCAAGGCGGCTGTATAAGGCAAATATATCAGGGGCAGCTGAAAGAGGTTGCGCGGGAGGAAGGACAGGTCTCCAAATCCGCACATTTGGCAAACTCGGAGATCGAGATCGTTCGGATATTCACAATCAGAACAGTGAGCAGCACGAACAAAAATGCACGTAATTGGGGCAAAACCTTACATGAAAAAGGACGGAACTGGAGTTAGACACCACCCAAAGGGAATGATGATGGGTAGAAAAAAAAACGAAGGCAAATTTTATTAATGAATGCACCCAAGGGATAAAAGTATGAGCGCGTGAGATACACTGGAAGGAAAACTGACTGGCAAAGTTCTCATCGTTCCATAATGTCTCTTGGCTTGTGTGAGAGTGTCGCCGTAAAACGCTCACAAATCCAAAGGCAATTAGGTCAAAAATCTTAATGGGTGGATGCAGCACACCCACATCGCCCTGCTAAACGATTAACAGACTGAATGGAGAACCATGGGGAAACGACGAAGCTTAACAGCCGGAAATGACGAAACGGCGGAAAAATGGGGATAACACAGATTGCGTGGGGTTTGGCAAACAGCTAAGGCGGGTGAAGGATACTATATCTAAATATCTAAAGCACGTTAACTCCATGGCAAGCAGGTGTAAGATATGGAGATCACCTCTGAACGCGTCTTGTAACCGCTTTCAGCTATCTCTTGGATAAACGAGAATCCGCCAGGCACTGGGACTGAGAAGGCAAGTCGGCAAGGTTGTGCGTACACGGCAAAGAGTCCAGTTGACAGCAGTCAGAGCTTTAAAGATGGCCTTCAGCACGTCCTAGGAGGTGCTTTGGCTGTTCTAGGTGTGAAGAAGGGCGAAACTGCTAACTATGATGGGCATGCTAAGAATTTGTTGCTTCTCAGATTGCTGTCCAGGGTCGTAGGAAATAGGTGTCGAGGTAAAAATTTTCACTGACGTGGTTCCTCGGGTATAAAACAATGGTCGTTTGTCAGTCGTCAACACGAGAGATGTGCTGATTAGTTACCTCGACACTTATTCCTACAGCCCTGAAGCTGCAATCTGAGAGGTGACAAATCTTACTGAGCCCATTGCATTTAGACTTCAAATTGACGTTTGACGGTTGGTAAAATTCTTCCTGTGCCTGACTGGCGTTGCCGAGTTGTTGCTTGCCCTTGTCGGAGCCCGTTGTAGCGCAGCTGTGTCCGCACGTAGTCATGACGTAGAACTGAGAAAATAAGCCATTTACAGCTCTAAAAATAGGAATCCGTTAACGTGAACGACGAAGAATGTTCGTTGATCAACGGTTAGGAGTTCGCTTCCAACCTTGGCTTCGCTTCTCTCTTCGCTTCACCACCCGGTACAGCGATAGTCATGGATACACACTTCCCTGCTAGCCTCGCCAAATCGATCAGGGAAACTTGATCGGAGCTCAAGACCGATTCGACAAGATGAACGACCTTGTCTTTCTTCGCGCTTAAAAAGGTGAAAATTATTGTAAATGCCTGCAAACGGGGGGTCATAAGCACATCCAAGTATGGAAAGGTTTGCGACGGACGAAGAACGGATTTCTGGGGCCCAATAAAGTAACACAGGTTAGCTAGGGTCAAACAGACTAAAACGATGCAATGTGTGCACTGGCGAGATTTAGCTCAACCGGACCAAGGGACGCCGCGAGGCTCGGATGTTGTGGTAAAGGAGTCTGAGAGGTATAGCAATCATCCATATACAAGGGAAAGGGATGCCAATGGAACAAACATAGTGGGAGGCGAGCAGGCCGGTGGTGTGTTGAACGAAGGTCGAAAGCTTCAATCCAAAAGGGATGACATTCCTTGTGAAGAACCACCCGCCCCATTCAGAACTGAAGTACTTTCTGCTGTTAGAGGAAGGTAGATATGGTCGTCACCCGCACTTGTCATCGCACACGATTTGATACGAGTGCTTGTCGACTTACAGGAGAAGCTGATGAAGATGGTCGAGGGTTTACGGCTTATCATCGACTTGTAGGGCACTTTTGCACGGCTAGAAGATTGAGACTATAAAGAGTTATTGTTATAGAAGTTATTATTACCACAATCTACAAATTCTAAAACCTATTGTCCTTACAAAGCCTGGGCCTCAGGTTCAACGGTGAGATGCGTTACAAGGAGAGGATGCACTTCATCTTCATTGCCCCCAACCTATATAGCTCCCGAGGCAAGGCACTGCAGGATCGTATCAGCAATCAACTTCGCGAAAGGCACGCAAAAAATTAATTGCAAAACACTCGAGAAGGCGAAAAACTTGCTCCTAAACTTGTCCTTAAAATGCCTCTAAAAAGCTTGGTGGTGTACTTGCACATTATTCTTCAACCCTAATCGAAAACAGTTAGATTCTACCAAAACACGAAAAGATGACAACTCGAAGTATTTTTGCGCGAACATTGCCGTAATGAGCAGCAGAGCTCTAATTTACACTCCAGCTATAAGAGACTGGCGCGAACACTGTCAAGACAACAGATGACAAAGAATTCGTGAGATTTCAGGTATCGTTACATGACGAAGAATATCCCTTATGGCTTAGTTGTCATCCGGGATATTGCTGAAATTCAACAGGATTTGAGACACCGACTATTCACGAGGTGCTTGTAAGACGAAAATGGGTAAAGAATATCTGGTGAAATCAAGAGGAAAGGAAAAAAAATTAGGAAAAACTTTAGCCACATCTCAAGCCCCACAGAGATATGGATTTACCAGTTTGCACTTAAATATCTCGTAGACTGAACACACTTTACTTGCGTTTTTTATAAAACAAAAAACAAAAAAACACGTCTTAAAGAAATACTCGGTCGACTGGCCCGGTTCTAAGCTTGTATGAAATGTTCTCGAAAAGAATAATATATTTAAACGTGATTTAATTACAAATTTGCGAAGGTAGGTTAAAAGTAGCACAAGAGCCAAGGTGGCCCACCTGGGCGGTGCTTATCCCGTTTTCCGTAGCATTAAGCAACTGAAAGTATTGCTCCTCCCCCCTGGATAAGATGTTAGTATGTCACAGGGTTACTCCCAGCAGTATGTATATTTATACACCTGGGTGGAGAGAGACAATGTGGGGTTAAGTTTCGTGTCTAAAGAAACAACACGATGGCAGGGACTGGGTGTCGAGCGACCCAGAGAGAGAGAGAGAGAGAGAGAGAGAGCTAGATGAAAAGGCACTTTTGTAACCTTTTCGTGGCACCTTGGTAACCAGTATGGCATTTTCGTCACTTCCTGTGGCACATTGGCAACACAATCTGGCACATTAGTAACCCAATGTGGCACTATCGTAACCAATGTGGCACATTCGTAACACCACTGTGGCACTTAAGTAAAGTGTTCGGTAGTGTTCTTAATTTATTGTAAGTTCTTTGGTTTGATAGTTATTAAGGACATTTGCACGATGTCGTCACTAGCTTCAACTACCAGAAATCATTTCGTTTCTCCTTAGTCAAGACTAAAATTGTGTAATCCCAGTGGTAATTAAATAAAAAGGGATCTAAGTTACATCAGAAAAAAACACTGAAGAATTCTGGTGGTTGTATTGAAATGATGCCATCTTGTAAATGTCCCATTAACACTCGTGAAACCACAATCACACTTTTGCCACAATATATCATTTTTTCTTAGCAGTAGTTAATTGAGTTGTTGAATAAAGGTAGTAGTGTGAAGCACTTCATCTAACTTCACTGCGTACTCCACGTTTTATTGTGTGTATATCGAGTTATGTTGTACGCGGGAATTTTGTGAGGCACAAAGAAGTGTAAAATAAAAGTTTTTTATGGCACAGCGGACAACACCTCTAGCATCTCGAGTGCATGCCGTCCAAACTTCCAAGTGCAAAATGACTCAATTTCCATGAACCAATTGTTTTCTGACGTAGCCAGTGGAAATGTACGGGAAAACTATTCGCGCCAAGGAAGCAATAATTTTGATTGCACGGATTTGCTATGTTAGTTATGTGGGTAGTTTGGCTGTAGTTTTGTAATGATAATATCAATAACAAATTTGTAGAGCGCTTTTTCTCAATGAGCCAAAAGCGCTATAACAATAATACTTGTTGGCCCAACATTGTTTCAACACTGTATATAAAATCCTACACCACAGCAAAATAATGGGAAGAAACCACATACAACATAATAATGGATAAATATCAATAGATTTTCTATTAATAATCATTTTAACATATTCATCAATTTTTATCGAAGATCATTTTATTGCAAAGGAAATTGAAAATTACTTTAAATAATCAGTCAAGTTATGGCCACAGGAACTATAAACTGCAATGGGATAATTAAAGTCACGGAAAAATCGCAATAGCAAAACAGTAACCATTTTAAAAAATCGTTGAAAACTAGAATTTGTAAGGCTGACAGAAATTGCTTACAAATTACCTTAACTGTATAGGTCTCTACTGTGCATTACTCAGAAGCACTTGATAATCACTGTTAAACTAGATTGGAATTGCATTCTATGATCTATCTATGGTCTGTTATCAGCTACACTATAGAAACAAGAACGATGAGTTAAGCAGGCCAGTACAGCGCCGCAAATGTACAGATGTATTATGGAACATCCATGCACGAATCAAAGCACTAAGAGACGGACCAGGGGGGAAGGTGCAGGTTTTTCTTTCCTGGGGTAGCGTTTGTGCTTGATTTTTAAAGTTATTTGGTGTGATTTTTTTTTATCACATTTTATTCTTTTTGTCCTTGCAAGAACTGTTTTCCTTGGAATTTAGGCTTGCACGATTTTTATTTTGGGATTTCTGCACTCCTCCCCTAAGATATCTAATGGCCAGTCCCCAACAAAACTCGGCAAAATGAGACTGAAAATATCTGCCGTAGGATCCAAGGAAAATCCGTTATCCGACCCGGTTTTATGCGTTGTTGTAAAATGCAAGATCTGCACTATGTACAACAGGAACTATATGACAAAAAATTGAAAGTTAAATTCCACTTTTAGGCTCAAGGGGCCTATATTCGGAGGGCTTTTTATGGAGTGTGTTTTGCGTTTCAAGAATAAGGGGCCTATATTTGAGGGCAGGGGCTTATAAAATGGGGGAGGGCGCCTTATTTTGGAATTTTACGGTACTCCCGAGTAAGACAAGGAAGCCCGCGTATAAGAACAGCTGGAGACCCAGCGCTCTTTACGGTTTTTCCCAAAGGAACTGGAAATAAAACGACGCACAAATACTCAGAAATAATCAGAAATAATCCTCAGAAATAATCCTGAAGTAACGGGTCTCCCTGTGTGTCATGTTATGTAACGCAATCTCGACTCAAGAGCGCGCGGGGATTTCGCTGTAGTTTGCCCCAGTTTTTTGCGGAAATGAAGACAAACAAGGACACAAGGTGTAAACAAACATATTGCAGACCTGATTATATACTAGACAGGATAGATATTTGGTGTAGATTTTGAACACTTCGCTGTGTGTCGTGATAAGAACTTGACCCACATGTTTACCTTAGCGAGGCAAGTTCAAATACCTGAAAGTCGAGATATGAGTTCTTTTTGGATGAAAATTGATGTAAAATGTTCCACCTAATGTCTATGAAGCATGTATGTATTACTTTGGGACTTGAGATTACGTAAATTAAACGTATTTTGGCTGAAACATTTGTTTGAGTATTGATTTGTTTGTCGCGCCGAACCTCAAAACTGTCAAGTCAGAAAGATCAAATTTCACTCAAGTGCTCCCTGAATTTCGGGTTCCCATAGATTCATTTTATCCGTTGCCTAGAGTTTTAAAACCATATTTTGAAAGCTTAGAGATTCCTTTTTAATGTGGAATGTCTTTGGCTGTTTGGAACTAGGTACCTGGTGTGATTTTAGGCCTTCGAATTTCAACAACATTTTGCTCGCGTGAAATCCTCGAAATTTTGTAAATATTTAAAAATCTGTAAAATATTCTAGTCACAACCAATTCAAGCACATGACCACTCAAAATGTGTGTTAAAGTCCCTTTAATACGATAAGAGCTTTTTGGGTTGAAAAAGGGGTCTGGTGGAGGCTATGAAGCGCCCAAACTTGACACCCGCGGTATCGCCAAAATATCTATCCGATGAAACTAAAATTTATATCTTCATTAATATAATGCGTAAGGTAGTCTACATAATTTTAGGGGGATTTTTCAAAATTTTTATATTTCACACCCTTGTTCGATATGTACAGACGTCCGCTCTTAAATTTGGAAATAGCTTTTCAGGAAAACTCAGCCGTCCCTCGGGATGTATTTTCCATCAAAAGAAGTTCATCTTTTTTGACCGCGACAACAACTGTTTAAAAGTCTTCGATCGTTCAGGAAAGTTTCTGCGCAAGATTGGAGAACAAGGCAAAGGTGACGGACAATCCCAACCACCCTTGAGGTCTATGCGTTGAGAAATGTGGCAATCATCACAACATTTTTGTTTGTGATCGTGACAATGGACGAAAAGTGCAATTTTTAGTGGAAGGTGCTTTCACTGAAAAAACTGTTACTAAGCTACAAAATACCACCAGAATAGTTACAACACCGGACGGGCGACCATCCTCACCGAGAAAAATTCTATGTCCTAAAATACAGAGTGAGGTCTAAAGAGAACCTAGAAAAGGAATTGAAGTATTTCCATTGTTCTTTTATTATTAAACGTGGAAAACCTATATATACCTATACATTGAATACTGCTGTTAACCCCGCTGCTGTATTCATTAACGTATATTTAACAATTATTCCTCGAGGGCGCGCTGGATATCGAATGTTATTATTCAACAAATTGTCACTATGCCCATATATGGCAAGGAAGCCCTCAATATCTGTCATCCTACATGACAGATATCCTGCGATATACGTAAATGACCATATTTGGAAGTGCACTGCAGATTTTCTTTCATTGCTTGTTTGGCGGCCATTTTGAAAAGCGAAGCAGTTTTAGCAGTGTTCTCCGTGAATTTTAACTCTCTGGAAGAAACTTTCCACGATTAAATGCTCTCAAAATGTCAACAAGTATGTGCTTCAGCTCACAAAGATATCCAGCGGTTGACTTGGAATTTTCATAGTGAGAACTCAACCAAGAAAATGCTATTGCGAAAGAAGCAGCACACTTGCTCACGGAAAGTTGTAAAGACTAAAGTTGAAAAGATTTTAATTCACAGGAAGAGGACTTATTCTCGGTAAGGTAGCAATATTTTTTCCTTTGTCTTGTCATTTCCAAACATGAGTTTGTAAATAAGTCTTTTTAAGTGAACGGTAGTAAACTTCGATTTCTTGAAGTTCTGTTTTGATTTTTATTAATAAGCTTTATGTGTTGCTAGCTTTTAGCGTTTCTATCATAGAGCCGTAGTTTTTCTCGTTCTGAAAATGGTAGTCGATGGGAATTTGTTGAATAATAAAACAATTATCCTGCTCAATCTTGCGGAATATCCCCTGATTTAGCCAACTCGGCCTACGGCCTCGTCGGCTAAGTATCAGGTGATATTCCGCGCGATTTCGCAGGATAATTGTTAAATAGATAACCAACGAGGCACGTAGCGCCGAGTTGGTTATAATCATTTGATATCCAGCAGGCCCGAGTAGAATAATTGTTTTATTAAAAACTTAACCACTATTTAAAAAAAAAAAAACAAGAAAGAACGAGAAATACGAGAAAAGAAATTTAAACAGAACAAGAATCGATCACATGACTGAACGAAAAAGGCGCCAAAACCTTGCGAAGTGTTGCAGCGTTTCATTGCAAAGTTGGATGAATCAATGAAAACTGGTCGAAGGTGAACAAACAATCACAAGTTTTGGGGAAAAAAAATCTTCTAATTATTGGCCCTGAAATATGGTACATGTTTGATTTTTTCCTGAAACATTGTTGTAATCATCGTTCAAAGCGGATTGAAGCTGTACAATTTCACCATATTAGCTGCTGGAGTTGAAACTGAACAAGTTTGTCATCTCACTGTTCGCACAACGGAGCTTCCATGTGCGTGTTTGATCGAACTGAAGACAGAACAAATTTGAACTTGAAGAGGCAATTTCTATGCAGCTCAGAAGCAAGATTACTGTACCGAGAAACATTAGAATACACCAGCATAGTTTGTTAAACGCAAAGCGCAAAATGCAGTTGTACGTCAGTTTAGGGGTTGCGGACGGAATGGTAAAAACAACATTCAAACAACTGGAAAAGCGATTCAACTCCGTTTACATGGCATCCGATTTCTATCTGAGCATTTGGACCTGCTGGAACACAAGAGCTAAAACAAGTGCAGGTAAACGGGAGTGTCATTTTTTTGTGTTAAAGCCGAAAAAAAATCTCGCCCTTCCTTCCTTCTTGGTACTTTGCAGCTATATTTTTTTAGTACTTATTTAGACTGCTTCATGATTTTCGCATCGACTCGCCAGGAACGTGTGATAGTTTTTATTAAATGCTCCTGCCTCATTTCACTGTGTTTTATTTTATGTCTTGTCTTGATATTTTGAAGTGGAAAGCCTTCCTGATAAAACCTACCGTTTGTTCAATTTCAAAAATCGACGGGACGATCGATGAAAGAAATGAATTGTCAACACAACGCTTAATGCTTAAATTTCTGTTTCTGCACAGTTGCTTCAAACAATTTTGACTTGTGTTAGACGACGCTGTTGGTGATGCTTGTTGGTGACGCTGTCTTTAAATTCGCTGCCAAGTGATTTTTCTCGTCCATTTTTCTCGCCGGGTTTCTCGCGAGGAAAAAACTTTCAACTCACTTTGTTGTTGAGTGTTCATTGACCATATTTGGTCACAGCAGGTATATGAGCTGATAGCCTAGCTCTGTTCAGCCAATCAGAATGCTAGAAATCCAATATACCTAGTCCAGTTTTTAATAATTATATTTAGCGTGAATTTACTCATTTTTTATGTAATGTAAACCTTATTGAATATTCCCAAAAGGGGCTTTTGGGGATGTATCAGGACAACTAACTATGGCAGTTATCAACCTTGACTTTTACATTCTAATTCGCTCCCCGCTCAACCGAATATAAAACATTTATCATGTAATAAGCAACCACTATTGGGGTGTGTCAACACGAGCCGTATTACGACCCTCTTTATTATGTATTACAATCAACCGGTATGGTAATAAAGTTGACATGCAAGCACAATACAAAGAAAATATCAAGCAAATAACAATCTCAATACAAGCTTGTATAACAATAGTATAAATATACTAATACTTGTAATATTTTGTACTTACAATTAAAAAAAACCACAATTTATAACCCTTAGTCACTGGGTATTTAATTTGACGGCGAAGGGACGGACGTATGACTCGAATGGATATAAATGAAGGCAACGCACTATATATACCAACGCTCCCGCTAATGAACCAATTTTCATTACTACCCTTCGCACACCGCACAAAAAGCGCGAGTAATAACACAACGGCAATTATGGAGTGTGACTCGTGCTGGGTGCCTGATGGACAGCATAGACTAGCGCTTTATTAAACACGATTATTAAGAGTGCAAGTATTTACAATTAACTGAGATAACATAAGCGGGATAACACCGCAGTTGATGCACAAGGTAAAACGAAGAAAAAACCGAACAATTACAATGATCTTAAACAAATAATAAATATAACGAAATACGTTTAATACTTAAGATCAACACGGATACACGTACAGTACTATAGAAAATGAAATTAAAGACAGTGCAAGTGCAGTTACATGAATAAAAAGCATATCGAAAAAAATTAAAGCTAGGAAAAAACCTATAAAAGGAAAATACAATGCTTTGATACGCCGCCCGGTACGAAAGACCCGGAATAAAAACCCTATTGGGACAAAAAAGCCCGGGAACGTACTCCTCGATCGAATGCAGCGTAGAGAGCTCCGAGGGTTAGAGCTTTACACTAAATTCATAATTTTAAGTTTAGTAATACCACCCGGCTACTGTCCAAAAGGCGAGATAGCCAAAAAATGCTAATACCTCGATATTTATACAAATATTTATTAGCATACCGTCAAACGTAATTACGTAATCTTAAGTGTCAAAATAATTAAGAACAAAAGGCTATCACAAACGTGATGAAAAATGTTACGAACCGTAATGAAAACGCTTTCCAACTACACGCTGTTACGTTGGAAAGCATTTATTCGTTTATTAACTACCCTTCGCACAAAAAATGCTAGTAATAACACCGGGGTGCCTGATGGACAGCTAGCATGGACCAGCGCGAGATAAAAAACAAAGACGAGAAACGAACGTGGAGCAAAACAGGTTCTTCTGTTGCGAGGCAGAAATGTTATAAATTGATAGCTCTGGCACTTTCAACTTATCATCAACACTAACGCTTAAATAACTATGCTTAGATTTGTCTGATTTTCAAACAGCATGCCTATCCAGAAGCTTACCAGAAATGCCAGTAAGTAGCACCCCCCCCCCCCCCTTTGAGACTATGGGTGTCAAATCTGTTGCAATCCTTGACAGAAATACTAATAGCCTCCTTAAAAATTTCTGTAACTCTAGAATAGCTAATAGAATGTTAAAGTGCATTGCCTTTAGACGAAAGTCTACAAACTAATGGCTGACCTGGCTTATCAGGCAAATTAGATAGCAATTTTTCGGTGATAGAAACAGGACAAGTAATTTTATCAGACCCTGCAAAATAAAAGTAATGACCTTGAGAACGTTGATCATTCTTGCGCTTGGGACAAAAAAATTGACATTGGTCTGGAAATATAGAAACGTGACTTCTGTTTTCATGAATAATTTCATCACAACGCATGAGACCAGCAAGGATATAAAAAATATAAAACAGGTTCTCAGGTTGAATAAAGAGGCCTGTGGGGTGTTGAATTTTTCTGCAACTTTGGTAATCACACCTAGGTCTAAAGACTGTTTTCCTTGTACCGGCTTTCCAATAAACGCTTAGACGCTTCTGCATACATTTCTTCCCCTACATTCTGAAGGGGAAGAAATCCCAGCAATTTTGTGGACCCATCTAACAGCATAAACAGCAAATTCAATTGGTGCAGGTGAATTACATGACTCAACTTTCTCCCTGAGGTATAAACAAAACAAAAAAGGCGAAACAGGAAACTGATCATAGCCTAAGTTGTCTTTTTCCCATTTTTTCCAATTTAGCCATGCGCTTTTATACTTAACATTGGAAGAAGTAGCTATAGAACAAAGCACAAAAGTAGGAAGAGAGTAGGCCAGACTCTTTTAAACTTGTCAGACATGGGCTTAAATCTCTCAGACCACAATCCAGCTTGAAAGAGGTCTATAAGAACAAACAAAAAAGACTATAAGTGCAATCATCAGATCCAATCGAACACGACTAGCTAGCAAAATCCTGTCTAAATGCGAGAGCATGAAATTTAGGCACGCCCGAAAAAACGGACTTCTTATTAGTATATACAAGAGAAGAGCCCCTGCCGGGAAGAAACATGTCCCGTGATCTAGGTATATAACAAAAATCCTTAAAAAATTCTGTAGACAAAAACGGGCAATTGGAAGAACATAACAATGGCCAAAATGGTGCAGATTTCGACTCAGGTACAACAAGAGTGCCTTTAGCCTTAAAAGTTTCCATGTGGTAGGTGAGGAGGCGGACAAACAAAATTGTTATAGTCTTTTCCCCAGTCCTGAGTGAAGCACTCAACTGCCTCAGTGCCAGGACACCAAAACTTAGAGTTAATTCGGGGCAAATGAGAATTATAACTACACACCATCCTGCCCACATCGAAAGGACCCCACAGATTCGCAATCAACTTGAACAAATCAGGACTTAACATCCAATCGTCAGGGTCGACAATACGACTTAAATAGTCGGCCAACTCGTTCACAGCTCTGGGAATCCACTGAATCTGAAAAGACACACTGTTAGTCAAACAAAAACTAAAAATATCTACAGCAATCTGCTGCAAACGTGCGACAATGCTCCCATTGTGTACAATACGAACGACATTCTGGTTGTCTGAAAAAATCTTAACCTTCTTACCCATGATAAAGCTCTGAAAGCTTTTTAAGGCTACGAAAATAGCCATTAACTCGCGAAAGGAAGAACTCTTTGCACGCTCAAACAAGCTCCACATTCCGGAACAAAATTTCCGATCGCTACCAAAAGTTAAGTGAGCACCATAGCCAGACTGGCTGGCATCGCAGGTTAAAACTGCGCTAGACTACAAAGGTCTATTAATTGGATAGCCATTAAAGGCTTCTACATGAGTTAACCAAAATTTCAGCTCTCGTAAAACCCCTTCTGGTGCGACAAGCACGTCATCCCATGACTTCCTCAACTGAATGAAAAAATACATTTGTCTAGTAAATAGCCTGGCGACAGGCCCTAATGCAACAGTAAGAGAAATTACAAATCTGGAAACACGTGCTACGTCCCTAACGCTAAGGTTAGGAAATTCATGAATAAGCCCAGTCAAAACTGACTTTAACTTCACAATCTTTTTCTCAGGAATGACAAAGAGCATTCGAATTGTATCTATGATAATACCTAACCACTCCCCCAACTGGCGAGGCTCCCAGTTGGATTTCTTTTCATTCCACTTCCAATCAGAATGCTGGAGATCAAACCTAACAAATGTGCTTGCGGGTTGTGCATTTGATAAAGTTCTGCAAGCAAAGATTCTATCTTTGCAAAGATTCACAATGGCGAAAATACCGAGCTATCTACAACGAGCAACGAAGGGCTTATCATCTTGGTAAATATATAACAATCTGAAGACAATCCGAAAGGCAAAACTCTGAAAACAAAATATCTTTCCACTCCATCGAAAGACCATGAAAACCCCAGAAATTTCCAAAACTTATAGTTAACATCCAGATTATGATAACCAGATTCTATGTCAAATGTGAAAAACCAAAAATTCTCTCTAAACATAACCGCTAAAGTGGGAGACCTTCATGTTTAAACTTAAACTTCTTAACGAAAGGGTTAACAGATCTACTGAGATCTAAGACTAAGCGAAGCTTACGCCCCACGACAACAGAAAGAGGGTTACAACAATAAGGTCTTGAGAATACTTCTATCACGCATCTATTCAGTAAAAGCTCATTAATAGCCTTGACAACAAATTCTGGATTATTTAACGCACTTCTGTTGTTTTTGAGGTAGCACGTTGGTGGAAGAGCAACGAATGGAATCATGTAACAATTTAACAGAATTCCAATTACAAGGGCAGACCAAGCCTTGCGAGCGGGAATACGGCCTTGAACAGTGGAGTGGAGGCTTGATCACATCAGCGTTCTTGAACTTTAATAATTCTATAACATCAGTTTCATTTGAATCGTCGTACTGAGTCAAATGGAAATCAGCAACACCGGACCCGGAATCACTTGGATCCTTGAGTGGTTGGCATAATGGTTGGCTGCGTGGGCAACTGGAACAACTGGCGTTGCCAAGTGTAGTCGGAATTGCTGTTCGTGGTGGGCGAGTTCCTTGAACGGTAATAGCTTCTCCAGAAAGGGCCAGGTTTACCGCAGAGGAAACAGCCGCTTATGGAAGAAAATGAAGCAGGAAGATCGTTAGTAAATCTAGGAGCGAGGCGCCTAAATTCGAAGTTAAATTTTCTATCTTTTTAAGCTTTCTCCGCCCTTTTCTTCTCTCTTTGACTTTAAGAACCTTGCGAATCCTTTTCTCATCGGACTCGTCCTCAGCTATAGGAATCTGCTTGTACTCGGTAACAAAATCCCAGCCATGTAGATCGGCGAGTACTATATGCTTCAAACGCATGACAACAAGATTCTTACCTTCCTCCAAGGTATTCCTGACTTCGTGGAGTTTGCCAGAATGAAGAGCTTGAATAACATTATCGAAGTAAGTGGCAACCTTCTCCTGATGAATGCATTGCTCCTCGTTGCCCTTAGATTTAAACGAGTGGCGAGCCGAATTTTCTAAACGCATTTTCTTAACTGCAGAGTTGATGGACTCGTCGTTCTACCTTTTCAATTCCTCCTTAAAAGAACAATGCTCATTCGAGAGAAAACTTTTCAACTCCGCCAGCATCGGTGCAGGGGCTGCGATCTAACCTGAGCTGCTGCGGAGCCAGCGATATGAGAAGAACCAGTGACTGCAGGACCTTGAGAAAGACTTGCACCTGTAAGTTGTGGTACGGAACCATCCTTCAAAACCGAAAAAAAACGAATAAAATAGACTTTCAGTTTGGTGACCACCCGGTGACTGTCCGAAAGGCAAGATAGCCAAAAAATGCTAATACCTCGATATTTGTACAAATATTTATTATTATTATTCAACAAGCTGTCACTATGCCCATATATGGTCAGGAAGCTCTCAATATCTGTCATCCGTACATGACAGCTATCCAGCGATATACGTAACTGACCATATTTGGAAGTGCTCTGCAGATCTTCTTCAGGCGGCCATTTTGAAAAGCGAGGCAGTTTTGGCAGGGTTCTCCAGAAATTTAACTCCCTGGGGAAACTTTCCACGAAACTTCGTTTTCTTGAAGTTTTGTTTGGCTTTTATTATGTGTTGCTAGCTTTTAGCGTTGTCATCATAGAAACCATAGTTTTTCTCGTTCTGAAAACAGTAGTCGATGAGAATTTGCGGAATATCCCCTGATTTAGCCAACTCGGCCTACGGCCTCGTCGGCTAAGTATCAGGAGATAATTTCGCAGGATAATTGTTAAGCATACCGTCAAACGTAGTACGCAATCTTAAGTGTCAAATATAATTAAGAACAAAAGGCTATCACAAACGTGATGAAAAATGCTACGAACCGTAATGAAAACGCTTTCCAACTACACGTTGTTACTTTGGAAAGCATTTAGTAACATAACCCCCAATGGGTTACGTAACCATGATAAATACATTTATTTTGTACTAGAGAAAACGGATTGGTAGGGTGTTAAAAGAAATGGATGGCAGATAAGTAAGACGGAATATTCAAAATATTTTAATGCATCTTTGAGTAAAGATTTTTTTAGGATTAAACAAAACTGGAATGTCTTCAAAGAATGCTACTTTTTCTTAGCTGAAATTCCATACGAATAATTTCAAGAAATCTATAGTGCTGCAGAGTACATATCGAAATAGTCATTTTAATACAGAAGGGAAGTCTCAAATTTGATATCCTTCAATCTAGAATACAAACTGCATGAAGCAATAATGAGATTGAAGCCAAAAATAGATGTAACACTTATCTGTTAAAAAATGATGCTTATGAGGCGCAAGTATCGTATCAAAAAAGAAGTTTTCTCGTGGTATTAAGGAACTACGTAGCTGATTACTCATAGGTGATGTTTCTTTTTGTAATTAACAAAACAATTTATATTAAACTGAGAAATTAGACGTTAATAATTATTATGGATTTTAAGCCTTTCTTCCGGCCTCTCCACAGTGTTTATAAATAGACTGGCATCAATAAAAGCTGTTTTAGTCAACACTGAGGAGGATAGCCGTGCCTACTATTAATCCTTATTTTGCGTTTGCAATGTACGTTTTTGACAACCGAATCATATAACAAATCTAAGATGTCGTCCAAATGTAATTTTCTTACAGTTCTTGTTGTAAAATTATATTTTATTTTGCTATTCATTTCTGTTGTTTTCATGTCCCAGTCAAACAATTTCAGTAACATGGACTGGCATTGCCTTTTCACATTATAGCTTCTTTAAATTTTTGCCAAATCTTTGTAAACTTCAGTTTTCCCATCATCTTGGGGCCTGGACCAGGCTACTTTTTACAAAGAGGGCCCCATTAAGACCAGCATAAACTGGCCCAGAAAATGGGACTGGGTTTAATGCAGTCCTTAGACCCAATTTGTGGAACTTGAGACCCACACACCCAAAGAGGTTAAAGATTTTCCTCTCTTTCATAAGCATCTAAGTAAATTCAAAGTTGGAAATACTTCTCCATTGTCCTTCACTTAATTCACTTTTGATAAACAGTCAAAAACAATGTTATGTAGGAAATGAAACTTTGCTTTTGTAGGGGAGACATAGTTGCTCACATAAGCCATAAAGCTCTGTGATGCCGGACAGGGTTTAGTTTTCAATCTTTTTTGTTGAATTAAACCATTCACTGGTGTAATATTCAGACTTAGAGACCTAGAGCCGTTGCTAACGAATTGCTAAGGGAAGAATTTTGGAGAAAGATGTCTTGGAGAACTACAGAGAAATAAGATTTTTGAGGCTTAGTTTGGCCTAACTTAGCTTTGATTGGAATGAAATAAGCGCGGAAACTAAGAAATAAACTTCTTTTACTTGTACCGCGGTGCATTTGAACAGAACGTTTGTCCCCGCCGTGGGGCAATTGCTGGTTTGTTTGCAAAAAATCCGAATGCCCGGGGGTCAGGAAGAGGGGGGGAGGGGGAAGGGGGGAAGGGATTGGGAACTGTTGGAAATGACTGATGCATTACACTTCAATAAATTGTTTCGTAAATGAGAATTTTGGTCTGGTTTGGATGTCCTATTTGATTTGCCCAAATTGTCTGTTAATGAGTTGTTAATACTGGAGAACGGGCTTGTAAACGCTGAGAACGTTTTTTTTTTTTAATTTATTTTTTTTCTTCTGAGTATTCGTTGAGTCAACAGTGATTTATTTAGCCACGGTTATTATTATGAATTTCATATTTGATTAGCGTAATTTTACAGTTGATCGTGTTTGAATATTTGGACTGATTTTTTGGCGACGTTGATTTCTCTTGATTTCTCTTTATTGACGCCATCGGCGTCAATAAAAAAATAAATATGTAGTTAGTCAAAATTACTGTCTGCGAAGCTAAGTGACATTGTTCTTGTCTAGTGTATCCTATTTGGCGTCTAAGAACATGTTAAAGCAATATAAATAACCGAAGCCAAAAACATCGTCAGTCGCACGGTCCATTATGGGTTAGTCTGAAAGCTTAATTCAATTATCAAACAATGTGACCCGCTATGGAGGCGTTTTATAAAACACGTAAATAACCAATGAATTGAGAAGCGACTGTGCATGTCAGACCACTCTAAGGTTGAGCAGGTAAAATCGCTGGAAATATAACTATGCTACAAACAAGAAAAACAACTCCGCTGAAATGCATTTAAGGAACTCTGTGATTCTCTTGGTCGTCCTCCTGACTTTTTGCTCGGCAAGGCTGGAAAACGCCGTGCACGAAATCGTGGAGCCACACACGGGTATGTTCTGATTAACTGTGCAATCAAGATATGGTTTGTATTTATCACAAAATAAGAACAGAATATAACTGCTTACTTATCCTGGAAATATTTAAGGAGAGCTCTTTTAATTGTTGTTGGAATATAGGTTCTTAAAGTTCAGTACCTTATTCCTACTAATGTTGGCTCTTACTTAATTTTGCGAAAATTTGGGAGCTGTATTTCGCGAGTACTTAATTTTCGCGATTCCAGGAAAAAAGTTTACACAAGCGTATTTAATTGAATTTCACGCTTTTGCCATTGCTTTAGTCTCCCAAACCCTGATTCGCAGAAAGATAATTTTCACAAACTAGCTGGACACTCTGAAGAGGTCGGAGGAAGAGTGCTAGTCGAAACAAGAAACGGTTTTAACTAAGAACCATTACCAACAAGCCCGTGACCCACATCACCTAAAATTCATGTATTGTTTTCTTTTATAATACGGTACTAAATTTCACGTGTTTACTTTTCGCGCATTCTTTTTTCGCAAGTATTAATTCCAAAAACGAGAAAATGGCAAAGTTAAGTACGCGCGAAAATTTGTAAGAATAAGGTATTTTAAAAAGGCCTTGGTTATGGTTAGCTGCTTTTGTAGTTTCGTTTAACTCAAAAATATGCAGTCAATTTGGACTCAACGAGGTATGAAGCTATTTGGTACACAAAGGGTCATGGGCGGAGACCTCAAATGTATTAAATAGAGCCACAAGATTTAAGTGGCTCAAAACACTAGAAATATCGTTAAGCCATGACACTTGGTCAGTTCCATTTGTTGTAATATATAAGCAACTGAGAATCTTAGTTCCCCAGAGTTTGGCCTTCAAACCACCAACGGGAGTTGATATCAATTAGAGCTGGTCTCTTTAGAGTGAGGATCTTTTTTTTCCTACTCACTTTTAATTTCATTCTTAGCCTGTTTCAGGCGTTTAGACGGATAGTACTGCCATTACTTACTTCTACAAAGGGGCGGCAAATATCCCACACGGCAGGTGCAATCGAAACTTTCATCCAGGCCTCTACTGCATGTTCCATTGATTTGAGATGGGTTGGAAAAACAGGGGTTGAAAACAACAATGGCAACAAAAGTAGTTGTCAAATAATTTAGCACCAGTATCATGGTCTATCTTGCCATAGCCAATGATGATGGTGGGGGAAGGGGTGAGAGGTGAGAGAAAGATCGATCGAAAAAAAAAAAACTCACGAGAACCTGGCTATTGGGTAGCGTGACCAGTCCAAAACGAAAAAAAGAGACGAAACGTTTGTCACTACCGCAAAAAGGTAAGCATTGCAAGCGGGCAGGCACATTTAACCTTTTTTTAAGGCGTGGTGATGATGTATTCGTTAGCGTTTTCGACTTTCCATCGGACGGTAAAGAGGTCTGAGGCTCGGTTCTTCCAGGCTGGTCTGTTGCATCGTATTAGCAAACAAACAAGGGGGTTAGTTGCTGAAGAAACTGTGGTGCTGCGTCGGTGGGGACGTGAAATACAAAATCTGGATTTAGCCCCTCGTCAGAGCGATTCAGCTTAAAATTCCTCTGAAAACACAAAGCTACCAGCAAAAAATAATATAAATCTTCCTTTGAAGATGTTTTCATTGTGACTTATTATGAGAAAATAAATTATTTTAGGTTAGATTTTGCCTTCAACATTTGTTACCTTGGGGGGAGTATATTTCATAGACAGTTTTATCTATATGATTTCTAGCAATGTGATTGGTCTAGACAAAACCAAAAAAGGAAGGTCAAACAACAACCTCTGTCAGAATTGCTAAGCAGCGCAATTAACTGCTGGAGAGCTATCTATTGGATGCTAACAACGCCATAAGACAATGGAGGTGCAATGTTTTAATTAAACTTTCTATTTCAACGACAACCATGTATACGTAAGAAGCCGTAGCTTCTACGTGATGAAAGAAAACTGCAACAGTCTAAGAATAACTTTAGACACTTACGACATCCGTGATAAAGAAAGTTACATGTCTTGCAGATAACAGCAAGCGTACATCCTATCACCTATTTATTAATTAGAAACTCGCATATCCTTTGAGAACTGAATCATCACTCCTTTTAGCGGCTTTTAGGAATCTGCAATCAAACTGAGTCCAAAAACCTAATTTATTGCCCCAAAGCTAGCACACCCAAAGATTTTAAAGGGCTCTAAGAACGTCCAAATGTCCAAACAGTATCACAGTTTGAGAGTTCTCTGTCTCTCTCTCGATTAATATTTACCGGCCAAATTTAGCTGTGTCGCCAATTAATTAGCTGTGTTCTTTGTATCTTGATCAAAGGGACAAAGCTGTTACGATTGTACTTGGGAAAGCTCTATCTCCATGAGCTGAAAAGCAAAAACAACGAACTTAGGAATAGAAAGTCGATGAGCAGCAGAAGTCATAACACTACATTAATAGGCCATATGGTGCCCGATCGCGATTTATAAAGGCTGTGCATATGCACTAAACCACGGTGCATATGACTTCTGTTTTGATGAATCTGAAGCAAATTTACCAAAGATTACCGCTATATTTTTCTTTTAAACGAAAGAAAATCTGACCTACCCCAATTTTCCATTTTTATGGCTTTTCCACGCAATATCGAGACTGGTTTACCTGCACTCGATGTAGCTATGTGTTCCAAAAGCTCTAAATGTTTAGATACAAATCGGATGCCGTGTAAAAGGAGTTGAATCGCTTTCCCAGTTGTTTGAGTGTTGTTTTTACCATTCCGTCCGCATCCTCTAAACTGAGAACAACTGCGTTTTGTGCTTCGGGTTTAACAAACTAAGGTTGTAAATTCTGACGTTCCTCATGACAGTGATCTTGTCTCTGAGCTGCATAGAAATTGCCTGTTCAAGTTCAAGTTCAAATTCTGTCTTCAGTTCGATCAAACAGGCACGTGTCGACACATGATGCCGCCGTTGCGCGAACGGATTACAAACTTGTTTGGTTCAACTCCCGCAGCTAATATGGTATTATTATACATTGTAGTCACTATCTGTCTTTTCATTGGCTAAGAGCCTACAGTTAATTCTGGGAATCAGCGCAACCTACGGATTATTGACTAATCTGCCAGCGGATTAGTGAATAATCTGTAGGTTGCGCGCGCAATGCATGATTTCTAAGAGCAATGTGGGAGGCATCTGAAAGCCAAGTAAATTCATGGCTCGTCTATTCGCTTCTTCAACCGAGCAAGAAATTGAAAAATTGCTGAAACAAAAAGACTCGGAAAACAAAAGAAGGCTGACAAAAATTGCAAAGGAACTGTTCCACGAATACCTTAAGGAAAAAAGCGTTCAGAAGCCGGAAGAAAAGAAGGACACAAATGTAAAAAATGGTTTGTCGTTATTTTGTTTACCTGTAAAAACAATGTATAATAAAACAATTATTAGATTCGGTTTTTGCGATATCCGGAATAATCAAGGTCTCGGTAAGTGTTATCAGCCTCAGTCTCCGGCTTCGGCTGATAACAGTTACCTCGACCTTGATTGTTCCGGATATCGCAAAAACCTCATCCAATAATTGTTTAAAATCGTACAGCTTCAATCCGCTTTGAACGATGATTACAACGATGTTTCAAGAAAAATCAAACACGTAACAGCTTTCAGAGCCAATAATTAGTAGATTTTTCCCAATGTTTGCGCCACTTCGATCACATCAGAGCAGTTTCATTGATTCATTTAGCTTTGGAAAGAAACGCTGCAACAATTAGCAAAGTTTTGGCGCCTTTTTCGCTCAGTCATGTGACCGATTCTTGTTCCCTTTTTGTCTCTTTTCGCATACTTTTTCTTTCTTGATTTTATAACATTTATAGTGGTTGAGGTTTTAATAAAACAATTGTTCTACTCGGGCTTGCTGGATATCAAATGATTGTAGCCAACTCGGCGCTACGCACCTCGTTGGTTATCTATCATTTGATTTCCAACGTGCCATCGTAGAATAATTGTTAATTATACATGCAGAACCGGATCTGACTAATTTTATAATAAATGTTCTTCGTTTTAAAATTTGCTGCTGTTTAGAGATATATACACTGTATAATTCGCTGCTAATCTCAAATATTTATCACTTCTGGAACAAAATTAAATCACAAAATACTCGTTTGTTTATAAGTGGTTTTATTTTTATATTTCTTCTAAAGAATGAAACTGAAGGTATTTCTCTTAGATTTCCCAAGATTTTTCACGCAGAAAATCGGTGACAAATCCCAAGAGAGTATTTCTGGATACCACCTGAAATGAGAAAGGATTCAAGCATGCAGCATATTTTGGTACACAACAACCTTGTTGTGTTCTGAATTTTCATTCAGTTTAAGCTCAGCAACTATGTACAATACTGGAACCGTCAAGTTAGCAATTGTGTAAATTTGAGCGCTAGTGCCTAGAAGATATATCGTAGCCTGTGATTTTCTTATTTTTGCTGACATTTGCGCGACTTTTTGCGTATTTGCCATTATGGGAAATTTGCATACCGAAGATCATGCAAGGAAAGGAAATTTTGATTGGCTGTTTCGTTGAATGTCAATCAATCAAAAAAGTTCAAAAAAGTTCATCAAAGACGTTCCGTAGAAGAGTTGTATCAGGCTCTATTTTTCGTTTCGCCCTTCCCACCTGAATGTTTCACCGAGCAGAATGAAACTAGAGCCTGATCAAAGGTTATTACCGCTCTGAAATACTGACTTACCTTTGGCCCAAAACCTAGGGCGAGGACCGCTTATAATCAATGTCTAATTAGTACAAATAAGTGATTAAGTCTTAACCTCGGCTCCAAACCCAGCTTTCTATCAATCTCAAATGACCCTGGAGTTTTTTCTGACCGGTGTCTTAATTCAGGTCTCTTAAAGATGTGATAATCCTCAAAGAGCTGCAAAAAAATCGTTCAAATTTAGTTTTAATGGCTACATTCAGTCCTGCACTGGGGGGAGGGGGAAGTTCCACATAAAAGTGACATGTGTGCTCATGCGAAATTTAGAAAAAACCCTAAAATGTATCAGAATCTTGTTTTGTGGGTGTGGTCGAATTCATTTTCAACTCCAAAAGGTACCCCAATAAATTCTTACCTTCACTAATATCGGTACCTTAGTGAATTCTAGTCAGTTTTCTGTTTGTTCGCCTGTACATTCCATTGAAAAACAAATACATGTACCATAGAAAGACCTATCATAAGTCCAAGCAGTAGCTATACCCAGTATAAATATTTGATACATGTATTATCATCATCAACATCATCATCATCATCATCATCATCATCATCATCATCATCATCATCATCATCATCATCATCATTACCATTATCATTACTAAGTAGTTAGACATGACGCACATACATGTACTATGCCAGAGGTAACTTCCCCTCACCGAAATTACAGCATTATAAGTATACTTTTTGTATACAGAGTATACACTGTATGTACTACATTGCCATGGTGCACATATTAATTTATTAGTATACATCAAATATACGCCTAAAAGCAAGATCTGGCCTTGGCAATAAAAATTGATGCATACCATTTGTATACCTCAATGTCAATGATGTATACTATGAGTATACACTACTGCCTTGAACCAGCAATGATAATACACAAGTGTACATCAAAGCCTTCAAGCAGCAATGATGTATACACTGAGTGCTGCAAGGAGGCCAAGATGTATACGACACAGCTTCAATAACACTTTGATGAATACATTTTCTATACATTGCATACTCTCAAAATTTTACTTTATTATTCAACAAATTGTCACTATGCCCATATAATGGTCAGGAAGCCCTCAATATCTGTCATCCATACATGACAGATATCCAGGGATATATGTAGATGACCATATTTGGAAGTGCTCTGAGGGGCGCTTTCCATCATGCCAAAATTTCCGGAAATTTTAGTTGAAACAAAAATGGAACGCTTCGGTCCAAGTGGAATTTTCCGGGAAAAGTGGTCCACCTCCAGAGGTGGTCCTCTTTGACCAGTCGGTCCGGTCCCACCTAGCCGTTAGATTTTCGACAATTCTCATTTCCATTCCCAGTTCACTGAGAAGTAATCTAAATTTTGGTCAAAACGTAAATGGAATGCTTCAGTCCGGTTGGAAATTTTGTCTCAATTGAACAATGTCATTCCATTATCCCTTGGTTAGTTCCACTGTCTCTGACTGGTTGGTCTGGCATAATGGAAAGCACCCTAGACCTTCTTTCACGGCTTGTTTTGCGGCCATTTTGAAAAGTGAGGGAGTTTTAGCAGTGCTTTCCAAAAATTTAAAGACACCCTGAAAGAGAATTTCCAAGATTTAATGCTCAGAGAAAGTCAACAAGTATTTGCTTCAGCTTACGAGGATACCCAGCCATTGATTTGAATTTTTAAAGTGATAACTCAACCAAGAAAATGCTATTGCTAGCGAAGCAGAAACTTCAAATGCACTTGCTCACGGAAAGTTGTGAAGTTAAAAAGATTTTAATTTACAAGGAGATGACTTATTCTCGGTGAGGTAGCAATATTTTTTCCACTTTTAACTTGTCATTACCAAGCATGAGTTTGTAAATGAGTCTACTTGAATTGAACGGTAGTAAACTTTGATGTCTTGAAATTTTGCTTGTGTTTATTATGTGTTGCAAGCTTTAGGCGTTTTTATCATACAACTGAACTTTTTCTTGTTGTGAAAATGGTAGATGAGAATTTGTTGAATAATACAACAATTGAAGGGCCCGGTGGAAAAAGGGCGTAAGTGACGATTTGAGGTTAAAATCGAAATTGCTCCTATTTAGCTGAACATTGGCACACAGGCTGGTTTTCATGTGAGGAACGCTGTAGCGCACTTATTTCTTGACCTGAGATCTAAAATTTGAAGAATTAGCATATTACTTTTGCTTAAAACTGACACAAAGAAAACAACAGGACCGCGGATTCTAGGTTGAATTCCTTTGTTTTAGTTCAGGCAGAGAACAAAAGAAATCTTTCACGCATCACTTGAGCGAGTTCAGTTCAACAACACTTTTCATGCAAAAGTAATACGCTAATTCTTCAAATTTTAGATCTCAGGTCAAGAAATAAGTGCGCAACGGCGTTCCTCACATGAAAACCAGCCTGTGTGCCAATGTTCAGCTAAATAGGAGCAATTTCGATTTTAACCTCAAATCGTCACTTACGCCCTTTTTCCACCGGGCCCTTCAATTATCCTGCTCAATCTTGGAAGATATCCCTGATTTAGCCAACTTGGGCTACGGCCTCGTCAGCTGAGTATCAGGTGATATTCCGCACGATTTCGCAGGATAATTGTTACACATATACCTTGCTTGGTCAATAAATATATGTCATTGAACTAGCATGAGGTCCGTATTGGGAAGATATTGGTTGAATTCCTTTTTTTTGGAAGTTTATGGACCGAGCCACAGGTGAGAGATAGATAGAGAAAGATAGTTTTTTAAAACATCCTTGGCAGCCAATAGGCAGAATTACGGATAATTTTAAGTAGATAAATATAAAAAATATATAATAAAATCTAAATCATAGACTAATAAAATCCAAAAAGCCCTTTAATATAAGATAAGAGAGGCAACTATAGCCAAACTAGATATAATTTACAAAGCAGTGTTCATGGCGTTGAACACGATAAAACTTCTTTGAAATCTATTCATCTTACACACTGGTGTAGAGAACATTTTGTGTGTGTTTTAGGACAGCTATTGTGCGCAGGCAACAGGCTCAGCGTGACGTTTGTGGTCACCATTTTCAATAATCTCATAAATAGGCACTCTATTAGTTCTAGCCTTCTTGTGTAGAGGGTAGCAAGGCTCGCTTTCTGCAGAGCCTCTACATAACCCAAGTCCAGATAAATTACCCGTGGTGCGCACCTTTGAAGTCTCTCTAATTAATCTGACAAATAAACTGGCAACCCATTATGGAAAAATTGACAAGTGTATTCTGTCACTGAACAGATACAGATGACATAGAAACATAAAAGCTCAATGGGATCTGTGTTTGTGCACTTGAGCTGCCTTAACAAGTAAAGCCTTAAGGCTCCCTTCCTGACTACTTCAAAAACGTGTGTATTCCATTTGAGATATTTTACTAAAGATGGTCAGGCCAAGTAATTTGGCACGCGGACAACTTCGATGCTTTTATTATTGATGAAATAGGCGGAAAAGCGCAACTATAGCACTTTGAAAACTAAATTGTAGCTCTTTACACTTAGCCTCGTTGAGCTGAAAGGGATTTGTCTGAGCCTTCTGGGCTAGGTCATCTACAGCAACTTGGATGTTATACTAATGTCACTCTTGTACACTGTCTCAGCAATCATAGTGTCATCAATGTACTTCCAAAGATCAACACGTCCAACATGGAGGTTGTTGATCATTACCACAAACAGCCAGGGACCTAATTTGGTCCCTTGAGGGACTGCAACACTCTCCCAATCTGAGTAGCAGTCTTGAGATAACTTCACTCTTTGTTCCCGGTCCGTAAGAAAGTCGGCGATCCACAAGATGGTCCATCCGGGCATATCGTACTCCTTTATTTTATCAAGGAGGATCCAATGATTAATTAGATCAAAAGCTTTCTTCAAATCAAAGACAACGACACGTACAGTAGAACCACTGCCATCTGTATTTCTGTAACAGGTATGCAACATGCTGATGAGTGCATGCATGGTACAAGAATTGGGAACTGTACCTGAATTGACTGCGATCGACTCTATTCATAACTGCAGGCTTAACGTATCCCTCCGCTACATATTGTGTGGTTCCAGAAAATATCCATACCCTCACCACAGAGGGTCATTGGAAATTCTGAGGGGGAGGGGAGTCTTAAAGGCCAAAATTTTTAAAGAAATATAGGAGCCTTAACTGGAATTTCCAGATGGGTGGGAGGTTCAAAGGAAAAAAGCCCCTCTGCAGGGGAGTATGGATATTTTCTGGAACAACACATTCTTCGGCCACCTTCAATAGGATAGGAGTTAACGAAATAGGCCAAAGGTGTTTGTTGACATTTAATGTGGGTGATTGTTTTGGGAAGGGGTGATATCAGCTCTTTTCCAGGACTTTGAAAGGTGGCAGTTTCGAAAGGAACAGTTCAATATGTCCGCCACTGGGGCAGCCAACAAGCTTGCATTTTCTTTAAGGAACCAGGTGGGAATGCCATCGGGTCCTGAGGCCTTGTTTGGGTTAAGGGTGAGTAATTTGGTAAAAAGCGATTGCTGCGTGATGGTCCTGGGCGGAGATGCTGAAAGAGGTACGTTAGCGTGCATGGGCAAGTCAGAACTCAGTGGTGTAAACATGCTCATGGGGGACAGGCAGGCAGTATTGATGAAGTTAGCCAGGGACTGAGAGTCCTTAAGACGTTCAACCCCGTCGCCAACAAATTATGTGTTGAAGATCGCCCAGGGGGTCTGTGGGAACTGTCGAGGAGAATCCACTAAGTCTTTTAACTTCCTTCCACCAGACCGCGGGTTTACAAGTTTTTAGATGCTTCACCTTCGCCTCGTAGAACATACATGTAGCTCAACACGTCAACTCACTGCTCTTAACTAATGCCAAGATATCAACTTTCTCCAATCCAAGTACGAACTCACTGCAATCCTGTTAGTATCCCATAAGTCTCTTGATAGTACAGACTGTTTGGCTTTTGGTTGATTACAGCGAGCCAAGAGTTGGAGCTCGACTGTTGCATGATCAGAAAGACCAAACGTGGGGCGCTTGACAGGGTCATTATAATACTCCTTCATATAAGTAAATATAGGATCGAGAGTACAGTTTCCATGCGTTGGAAACTTGACGATCTCTTTCAAATGGAAAGCATTCTTAAAACTGGAAGTGTCTAGCCTGTTAAAGTCGCCCGCAATCAGGACTCCACAATTAGGGAAACAGGCTTCAATAATCGACATCGACTCGTGGGGATAGTTCAAAATCTCAGAATCTGTAGCACCTCTGTCAGTTTGTGGATGGTAAACAGTGGCAATAACTATGCTTGACATTTCCCTGGGGGGACGCGAAGGTCGGACTTGAAGCCAGATTACTTCAAACCTGTCGTCCAACAGATCATCCAAAACCTGATATTTAATCGCGTTGTTGATGTAGATGCACACACCTCCATGTAGATCATAAATCCTGTCCCTACGAACCACATTATAGCCAGAAATTGCGACAATGTTATCACGCATGCAACCCTGTCTCCGTAATCCAAGCTACATCCACATCATCATCATCATCATCATCATCATAATAATGATGATGATAATAATAATAATAATAATAATAATAATAATAATAATAATAATAATAATAATAATTATGGTTTATTATCAGAGTATCCACTAAGAAAGGCTCTTCATCTGATTAAAACTACATGGTAAAAGTTAAAAGTGAATACAATACAAACAAATGAAGTCTAATAAAAACACAATGCTAATTACTGGAATGTTGCAATAACACAAAAATAAAATATATAACATTTGAAACCATTTACAGCGAAGAAACAGTGCACGCTTTTAAGCAGGTCTTTACATAAAGTGCAGTACTGATATTAACCTTTTCCAAAATTTTGGTCTTTTCCTCACACGACTCAAGACTCACATTTGCATTTTGAATAGCCTCGTAAACTTCGTCAATTTTAGGAGCTAGCAACATCACATTCGACAGTATTACAGCTGGAACAACAACATTCTGTGAACCAGTAGCAACGTGGTAACAGAAATACAGTTGGCAGGATTATGAGATCGCAGAAAGCTTGTGGACAGCGCAACACGGTTGACTTCACGTGGTTAAGCAACGCTGATCTTGTAACAGTGAACAAATTGTTTTTCTTTAACGAGACATCCTGCTCTTTTACTGTGGTAATGCAGCCATGCCGTTGGAAATGATGTTACGTAAGACTTGGTAGGGGGATAGAAGCCATTTATTTGACAACTAGAGAGACACTAAAAATGCAGCCATGCGAGGCACAGTACAGTCATGTACAGTCATGTGTGAGGTCCATGATCTTCCAAAAAAAGAACGAGACCAATATCTTCCCAAAACGGACCGAACAAACTAGTTCAATAACGGATTTATTACGGCTCTTTACAAATTTGCAAACAGCAAAGCGTATTTCTCCCAGTAAGCGCATGCTACAAAGAAGGGAACTAACGATTTTCACAGTGTCATTTTCACAGAGGTTTTTACCTTTGAAATTATAGGCAAGAAAGCATTTATTAAGGTTTCGACTTCACACAAAACTGTTCTCTCTTCAAAAATTTTTCCAAAACATGATTTAGTGAGATCTTTTCATGAGCGGTCCATCTTAGTGGTCCATGAAAATTGGACCACTCAGGGAACCAATCAGAAAGCTCCTTTTTCAGTGCGGGCCAGTTCAGGCATATAATAATATGTAATTGTGATTTCTAAACGTCACAGAAAAAAGGCTGGAAAATTTGTTATCTTAAAAGTCTTCCAATTATTGGCTACAAAATGTGGTACAGGTATGATCTTTTACCCGAAGAAGACCAGTTAAACTAGCCAAAACGTCGATTAAAATCATTTCAACCTCAGAAGAACCCCCAAAAAGACAGAGCAATTTGTAATTTTTTAAAAATGAGAGAAGAATTTAAGTTTCAGAGATACAGGTTTGGTGTTTTCTAAAAAATTGTTGTATTTCGGCCAAAGCAGATTGAAGCTGTATGATTTCACCATTGTACAGTTCGCTGCAAAAGTTGAAACGAACACAATTGCAAATCACAAAACATAATGGTTCCTGGTTCAGAGGTTGCAGACTGAATGCGGTAAAAACAACACTAAATCAAATGTTCGTCTCAACCAGGAAAGCAATTCAATTTATTTTACATGACATCCAATATTATTTCAACATTTGGAGCTGCTTGAACTCAGAGCTACATCGACTGCAGTTGCATTTATACACTTACTGCTAAGTTCAGTAATAATGTAGGGCAATGGCTTCTGCCCTTTCTAGTTTTCAATTTAAGATTAATTTGTTCAGTGCTTATTTAGCTTGACTTACGTTTACCAAGTGAATTTTAATGTTTGTGTCATGATCATGTCTTGATATTTTGGCTTTACCTCGGTGCAAGAACCTGTGAAACTCACAGATGATGTAAAACAAAGGAAACAAAACATTTTAAACAATACCATACAGCAAAACAAAAGCTAACAAACAAAGAAAATCTTGTCAGGTTCTTACACCGAGGTACACCCGATAAATTTTAGTGTCAAAAGCTTTCCGTATAAAACCTACCTTCTGTGAACATTTGTTGAGCATGACTGCAAAAGAAATCGTGAACACAACACCAAAGACTAATTAAAAGTTTCTTGTACCCCGCTGCCGGAGTGTTTCTTTCTGGCAAGTTTTGTTTAGCATGTACGAAGTTGTACTGTTCGCATCTCTGGTATTTCACGTAGTTGGCTTGTTTAGCGTCCCGAGAGAAATACAAAAGGAAAAGCCTCTGTTAGAAGGGTAAGTTTCTTGCTCGTCCTAAGAAATCAAACATGCACTCTGCAACAATTTTCTCCAGGTTTAACTCTGCTGTAAACAGTTTTTTATTGGTCATTTACTATAATTTTGTACTTGTCGAGTTGTTCGAAGGTGGTTAAGGACCTTCGTGCTAATTGTTTGTGCGCATCCTTGCTGCACACATACATGTAATTCACGTCGCAATGTCATCCCATGTCATGAATCAAGTGCGCGCACTAAGAAATGCAGACAAATAGAGTGGTGTTGGGTATTTTTGTATCTATAAACGTGCTTAACTCCCTTAAATGCGCGGTGACCCCATTCTGTTTTTTTTGATAAATCACTTCCTTTACTAGTTCTCTACATTTCGTCCAAAAACAAAAAAATTCTGAACGTGAGAAGTTTAAATTTTATTTGCTATTTCTACTCAAATAAAATCGAAATTTTCTACGAAGGCAGGTATATATGACTCACAATTATCCTTTTGTGAGGCTAATTTTACTTGAAGATATTGCCTGCAAAAATGTACTAAATAGGCCTATTTGCCATGAAATAAATAATTCCGCGTGGTCTAGAGTCCTCCACGTAACTTATTTTATTCCTTGTAGCAAGAAAGCCGCTTTCGCCTCTAAAAACACAACATTTCCAATACGCTTTACTTCTGAAACGAGCACCGTGACCCCCGAAAATTTTTTTTGCTTCTCTGACACGAGTTGGTCGTTATATGACTATAGCAAAAGTTTGGAAAAAATCTGAACGTGGGAAGATTTGGGCGCAGCGTGCAGTCAAGAGGATTATGATGCATGCTTACGCACTAGGGTGAGATTGCTGCTAGCTCAGTTTTAATACGTCTCTGTAATCATGATAACAGTTCTAGATTGTCTAAGGAATGGCCCCAAATTTTGCATTGCAGGTGACCGGCTTAGATAAGGTTAGTTTTCACCGAGCTGCGCAAGTTGCAAAGCGAAAGGTAGCGAGCTTACAGTTCATGAGCTTATAGTAAAAGAACTTACATGTCTGTCGTAAGAGAAACCAAGCTCGAGGGATAGCTGCCTCGCCTTCTGTACACTTCCACGAACTTTCACTGCCCAGATGTTAGTATAGATATCTTCCGCAAAAATTTCTGTTCCACTGAAGAATATAACCCACAGAATACGACACAGAATCTCTACCTTGGCATCCGCCATCTTGGCATACAAGACGCTAAAAGCTTCCTGTTTACACAAGTCGCACTAAGTAACCACGTCTCTCGAGCGGCGGGGGGTGAAGAAGTGTGTATGTGGCCGGGGGTGGTGTTCACGCAGAAGGAAAATATGTGGAAACACAGGTAGCCCAAGCTAACGTTGAGAGCTGCGCATAAATTAGACTGTTTTTTCCACGCTATGCATAATAATGCGTTTCCTGCCTTTAATTAATTCTAAACGTTCAGTAAACATGAAAAATATAAACCTCAATTTCTCGCCCAAAAAGCTTCAAACCAGCCCAGGAAGCCCTCAAATAATGACCAATACAACAATGAAATAAGGCAAATCATTTTTATTTCCACTTCTTTCTGATTTGTGGCAATTTGAGACGTTTTGTATCATTTCCATACAAACTCTTAAATGTTGCCGATGTCATTATTATGCATAGCGTGGAAAAAACAGTCTAATTTATGCGCAGCTCTCAACGTTAGCTTGGGCTGCCTGTGGTGGAAATTGTGCTGAATCGAACCACCAGCAGTTGCTGGTATCGTTTTACGGAAAAGTAAGAGGAAAATCAGGGAGCAAGGCTGATAATGTCCATGTGTTCTTTTTCTTATCGTTTGAAGGTCAATTCCTCAAATCAGGAGCCCGCATCCTCCACATGAAGAGAGCAATAATCCGAGATAGTGCCCAAATAGTAAAACCTCCTACCATGTAGTGGATTCCCCCCCGAACCAACCTAAACAACACCCCCCCCCCCCATTTCAACAGCTATTTCATGGTTGCTGCTTAGCAACCAAAACAAAAAGTGCGTAATCGAAACCTTTCAGAGTTTCTTTCCTTTTTATGTGGTTGGGCAACGCGCCAGCTTTCAGAGTGCAATGCCTTGAGAAAGTATCTTTTTGCACGCAGGGGTAAATAACCAGCTATCAAATTTACCTTTGCTTGTATTTGACAACAAACCTGGAGGAGATACGACCTTGGCTTGATACGAAACATTCTGGTTTTCGACTTTATTAAGCAGGGAGGAATTAGCGAGAGTTTAAATCCGGACGATTCTAAGGAGGCACTTATTTGTCTCTTTTTCCAGTCTGTGTATTAAATTCGACCAAGATAGGTCATCATACTCTGTAAAAGCTGAGCCAGATCTACAAGCAGAACTGCAGCTCGCAGGCTAATAAAAATTATGAAAATGGGATTGAAACTTCGCGATCGATTTGAGAACGTGGTGATATGTCCACGTGAGCGTAACAGTCATTTTTTTCTGTTAGAGTGGAGAGTTTATTCCTGTCGTTTTTTCTTTCCTTTTCTTCCTTTTTTGTCGCCTCGGCCTGCCTTTAGGTGAAATTCAATGTTGATGGGAAATTACTTGAAATAAAAGTTTATCCATATCTAACTGTATAAACACAGTCACTTCAGATTTATGCAAATTTGCCTTGGTCGCGGTTTATAAAATAAAAATATTTTGCATTTACGACTATCAGTTCATAGATCAGAACAGTGTTTTCAGTCGCCGCGGACTTTCAAAGATCCTCCAAGCTCGTCAACCATGTTTTCACGTGTTTGAACCGACTCTTCCTTATTGTTGCCTCGGTCCTGGGAAATTTGTTGAACTCATGTTTATGATTGTATTTTATAAATACTGATGACCATTTCGGGGGCACCCAACTGCCAACAAGGAAATAAATTCATCGAAATTCAAGCGAGATCAAGTTCAAGTAGACTTCTGTTTCCCATGAATTAGTTTTTCCCAGTAGATCACTCATTTGTAGACTACGATAAATCTTTATTATTTAGTTTTTCACCTCACTTTTTGGTAATTCAGTTCTTTCAGTGTACTTCTTTGAACGGTTGACATGTTCTGAATTACAGTTTCTTCTAATTCATCTTTATTTAACAATTAGATTATGAGCTAGAGATTTCTATCGCGTGATAGTTAGAGAGTGCGAAGTATCAGAAACGAGAGCGAATAATATGTTTTAGTATAAATGTCGATTTATATTCCACTAAAGTGAAAAGTTTTACTTCATTGCATTATTATTTTGAAGTATAAGACTGCACCTGTCGCTCACCTTTTCGCTACTCTCTATCACGGATTAGTATAAATCTAATAGCGTTCTATCATAAATGCTGCAATCTGATTCGCTATCCTACTCGCTATCTCTTCTGTGATAGATAGTGAGTAGCGAAAAGGTGAGTGGCAGGCGCAGTCTTAAACTTCAAAATAACAATGCAATTAAGTAAAACTTTTCACTTTCGTGGTATATTAATCGAGATTTATACTAAAACAATTAGATTATTCGCTCTCGATTTCTATGCGTGATAGTTGATTCGGCCTTCGGCCTCATCAACTATCACGCGATAGAAATCTCGAGCTCATAATCTAATTGTTAAATAGATAGCGAGTACAATGTAGGGTAGTCAATCAGATTGCAGCATTTACGATAGAACGCTGGTAGATTTATACTAAGGGTGGAATCATTTGCAGCATGCGCGTATAGCCGTCGAATTTGCCTTTTGGAATTTTTCATTGTTTTTAACCTTGAAAAGAAGAACGAATTCCAACGAACAAATCCGACAGCTCTCTGCGAATGCTACAAATGATTCCACCCTAACATCTATACTAATTCAAATCCTTCTGAATTGTATCACATGCACAACATTTTCACGTGCTAATAGGAACGTGTCATCTGTTTGTATTGCCCTCTTGAGTCAGTGCGAGAAGCGAAATGCGTCAAGCGTAAAAGAGAGGAGCCAATACTGTTTAATATCCTCGTTTTAAAAACCTAAATATCTGTAAAACAGAGCCTAAAATGGGATTTGCTTTCGAACGTTTTTGTAGTGAATTTTTATTCAAAATAATATCGTTAAAACTTCCCGTAATGAACCTCATGAACGGGGTATGTTTGGCCAGCATGTTAAAATTTCTATCTGTCAACTGAACACTTAATTAAAATTTACAGCTTCACTTAATTTCCTGTTATCCTGTACCCGTATTTGCATATTAATCAAAGCAAAGGAAAGTTCACAAGACGACGTTTCATTAACGCTTCCCCACCCCACCCCACACCTCTTGCACCACGAAGAAGAACGAAAATGAACCTTTAGGTGTTTTAGATATTTGAAGCGCTTTTATAAACTTAATACGCAAATGTTTACTGTACAATTTGCCTTCAGCCCTACATCGGGTTGCCTTGACGGCATTACTTTTCGCAAACTGAGCCTATTGTGGATAAACTGATGAAATGTATTCTATTGTAATGAGAGCTGTTCGCATTATTACTTCCACTCTAGATCTAAGGGCAATTAACATTTATGACAGTACTTTTAGTCAGAATCACAACTTTATTCTCGACAACTGTACGTTCATTAATCTCTGCTTAGTCGGGACTCATTTGGTTCTTGTGAAACATACTAATTGTGGTGAATATTGAACAACTGAGACGAACTTTATAATGAGATACCATTGCGGGTGGAACCACAATGTATTGTAACCAGTTGTTGTTGTAATAAATTGTTAAAATAACTCGTTGTCCAGTTGCCCACCCCCTTAAGCTATCCCCACCCTATGCTTCAGGAAGTGAACTCATGACTCCTAAGACTCAGACACGTTTAAGCTTGTAGTGATAGTTGTAAACAATTGTCGGCTTAAAATATCCTTCAGTTGTTTTACTTCCTTGTCAAGACTGCATAAAAGGCGGCAGTTGCTTCAAAGAAATCATTACGTTTCGGGTGGAGTTTGGAAGATTTCTCGACACACGAAGAAATAATCGATCATCAAAATGGTAAGTAAAAGATGGCTTCTACCTGGCTACATGGCTTCAACGTTTAAACTGGGCAAAACCGCTTGCACGCGTTAAATCCCTATGGGCTTGAAGAGAGAGAATAGAGTAGACTGGTGCCCCTAACGAGAGAAGCCTGGTGGCCAGCTGTTGCTAGGGGCACCAGTCTTCTCACGTTATCAGACGTCAAGGTCGGTGACAATCTCGTACCCAGAGTCCACTGGCTTTTTGGCCAGCGGGTGGTCGAACAAAAAGCCAGTGAACTCTGGGTACGAGTGTATGTAATATGTGTGTAACAAGTGTAATTTATTATTAAGCTTATTATCTTTATTATTATTATTACTATTATTATTATTATTGATGAGCTCTTATGATAATATATGGTCCATTATCATTGTTATTATTCTGATATACTAGAAGGGAAGGGGTACAGTTTCTATAATGACCTCGTTTTTGCTCAACGTTTATTTCTTTTCTTTTTGTTTAGGGATTTTCTTCTGCCCTTGCAGCATTGATTCTGTTTGCTTGTATCAGTCAGATGACACCTGCTGTGGGGGGTACAATGGTGCTTAAGGTATCCATTTATACCCAAACATCAACAAAAAAAATATAATACATGGTAATTAATTAACGGTTCGGTGAACTCGTGTTCACTGATCTGAGCTGTTTTTTAGTAGCCTAGAAGAGGATTTAATGTAAATTACATCCCGAAAGGTAGCTCCAGCTATTTATTAGACAAAATTGCATATTTAAGCTTAAAAGGGTCTCTTTTCTCCTTGCACCAGATGTAAAAAATGCAATGATGTGTTAACTGGCTTGAGGCAATTTTACGACAACCGCGGATATGAAAAGAAGTACAAAAGCCTTTTTTGTCTGTTTTGTAGGTTACCTGAGATTTCAACACTGATTGGATATAATTCCATCATTTCTCAAATACTGGTAGAAGTTGCCTAAAGTTAGCATGACCCAACCCAAAATTTTATTTTCCATTTTGTTGTTTAGCTTGTCTTATATAATTTTATAATGCTCCTGTCTATCAATGAACACAGATCCCTGGTCCAAAGTTTGACGTGGAGCAAAAAGTGAGATCACAGAAGTTTAAACTCCACATTTCAGAGAGAGGTGCCAAGTTTGATGAGAAAATTGAAATCGACAAGAAGAAAGACATTGCATATTTCAAAGTACCTCCCCACAATGGACTGTCTGAGACTGACAACATGTATGACTTCAAAATGGTAAAAAATAATCAAATTTGCCTACTGATAAATAATTAATGCTCTACTATAGTTCAACAAGTCCTGACTTTTCTAAAGCAATTACTGAAATACAGTGAGGGAGCATGCGCATTATCCAGCAGGAGCCTTGTCTCAACACACAAAATTATCTGAAAAGCCTAATATTTTATAGTTTATTGCTGTTTCACTGTTCACACTCATGTTTGCAGAAAATCGCATAAGAGACAAAACAGACTAATAGGTCTATTAGGTTCTTGTCACTTGTCTGGTCAATAAAAACATGATGGAATTGTCAGGAGAAATAGAGTAATGTGGTGTCCCTATACCCTTCACAATTTATGAATATTATTGATGTAAGGTTTTACAAAGTGACACTTTCACTTGAGCTGCCACTGTTCATTTTCGGCACCTATGGAACTTAAATCACAAAGCATATGCCTCGCTGAAATCTGAAATGTAACTTTAGTTTCTTTATCCTGCAGAACATCACAGTCAGTCGTGTGAAGAAGGATCATGTTTGTCACATCACTCCACTGCCACCAGACCTGCCGAGACCAAATGTGTTGTCACAAGGACTGAAAAAGGCAATTCTTTTTACATCTTCTTAAACGTCACCTCAAGTTATCCAGAAATATCCTAGTAGGAGTATTTTCACTCATGAAAAGGTTTAAGAGTTCTTAAGAACCTTTAAACCTGATCAATAACAAGACCCTCAGACCAAGTCATGAATAGGGTGGGAAATGGATGCTCTGCTGTGAATATGGAAACTATTCCCTCTCACTTAAGGTACAACAGTACTTGAAGAGTTTTTAGCATTTTCAACAGTTTTGGTACATGTCCAGTAAAACTTGTTTTTGAAAGGAATTTTATAAACTGACGGTTTCATTATTTTTGTCCCCTCAATGGCTACATAATCAAGATGGATTACCGTTAGTGATAATGCTATTTTATTGCCTCTTCCAGCTGTCAAATTTGCCCCCAAGTCACAACATTGTAAAAGTCACCCAGCAATGGAGAGTTGGTGACATTGTTGACAAAAAAACCTTGAGACCCGAAGTGCGAGATTTCTGTGGCCAGTTCCCAGTCTACCGTTTGGAACCAGTCACACCTGACGCAGTTTCTGTGGTTGCTGGAGATGAAGGGAATATCCATGCTGGTAAGCCTGGACAACTTAAATATATTGTCTCCACCCTCACCAAAACATGCTTGAATAGATGCACAGATTTATCCTTCAGTTACGTATTATCCAGGAAATTCTTACAAATTAAACATCATCCAAAACTTAAACTTGGCGTGTTCACCATATGTTCAAGCCTTGACTCTTGTATGTATGTGCACGTACAGTACCAGCTCTCTCCACTACGATGTATAAATGTGTTCACTTGTATTCTTGTAAAAGACACTTTTCTCTCATAGTACCTTTCTACATCCAGGTGTACAAAGTTGTGGTTTTCTTGTACAAACTCTTAACTCTCAGTGTCTCTCTCCACCCAAGTGTACTAATGTCAGCTGTGATCTTGTACTTGACACATGTGTCTCACAGTATCTTTCTCCACCCAGGTGTATAAATGTGCTGTGATCTTGTACTTGACATTTTATACTCTCAAAGTACCACTCCACTCCAGACTTGGTCATTACTGAATTTATTAAAATGTGATTTATTTGAGACCACAAATCGAGGTATTATGAAAGACTATTAAATAGTCTGTAGTAGGGGACTGGAATAGGGCACTTTTTGTGAGGGTCAGTAAAAAGGAGTTAAAACTAAAATTGGCAACCTATTTTGCTGCGGAATTAGAAAGGGCCATCATTAATCGTGCAGCAATTAAGCCCCCAATCACAATTTTAAAGAATCCTCCACTGAGTGGATACAGTCCCAAAGTGTTTGTAGGCAACTTGAGAACCCGCTAAAGTGCCAAGAATAAACTGAATTTCAACTCTCCCCCCCCCCCCCCCTGCAGATGACTTAGCTACCTCATTGCCATCCTTGGTAATGAGACTAATATTTTTGTTGTGATATTTTGCAGATAGAAAGCGGCGTCAAAGCAGCCAGAAAACATTTCCACTCTGTAACAACAAAATCCCTCCATGTGGGCCAAGCAAGTGGGTGTTCAATTGCAGGATACAAAGAGAGCGCTGTGTGTATTACATTCCTTGCATACTGGATCAGGTTAATACAATACTCAGCTGCTCAACGCTTACCAAGCATCTGTACACCAGCATTCTGTGTTGCAAACCCAGGTGCTCCTAGATGCACTCGTTTGCAGCATTTAATTTGTTACTGCCAGTTTTTACTAGTAAGCAATTAAGGGCAAAAGACAGCAAGATTAGTAAAACACTGAAATTGTGATTAGGCTATAATTACAACTGTTATGGGATATGATTGTTTGTTTGGAACAACCAAACTTTTAGTTTCTTGTAACATGTAATGGCTAAGGTTATTTGGACCATTTCAGTTTTAAGGTTAAATAACAGTAATGTTATTTGAGGCAGTAACAAGTTCCTAAAGTAATAAAAATTGGGTTAAAAAATGTGTGATAAAGCTGTTCTATTGTTTGTTGTCTTCTCCTTCAGTATTTGATGGCTAAACAGGTTCTTCACAACCTCCTTCGCGTTTCACCGTAGGTAGAACTGCCCAGCGAGTCCCCAGGATAAAAATCCCTGAACCATTATCTCCTTTGTTAAATCCATAAATGGCAATGTTTGGGATGGTTTATTCAAATCTTTAGAGGTCATGAAAGCACGTTTTAGTAACAATTTTGGGACAATTTAGAATCCTGTATCCTTTTCCTGCCAGCAGATGCAAAAAAAACATCATGATAACTACCCGCTAGCTTAACATCTTGCTTACTGTATTTACTCAAAAGAGCGCTACCCTCGAATAAGTGCTGCATTTAGGAGCAAAAATATTAATGAGTGCCACTCCCGAATAAACACTGCATCCTTGCAGCATAGGCGGCGCTTATTGATTTTGACATGGCTAATGCTGAAATGCTCATACGGCTGATATTGTTATTGCTGTTATTGTTATTTATTTGGATGTGGAAAGGGATATAGACCTCTAAAACTAACTTTATTGAATCCTTCCTATGCTATTTTTATGACAAAGATTAGGAATGATTATATCTCACTGTGTTATTTGCAAGTAGCCAGTTTTAAATAAGTGTTATCCTCAAATAAGTACGTAATAAGTGCCGCACCAATAAGTTGAAAAATTTTAATAAGCGCCGCGGCGCTCTTTCGAGTAAATACCCTGAAAACTGGCGACACGGGACTTTCTAAACACCGAAAAGCGACTCAACTGAACCGGCAAAATAGGACAGCGATACAATAAGCATTATAGATAGACAGCGACGTCACGAAATTGTGTATTTTACCAATACAAGATAATAATCAGAGTCTATTTGATTGGCGCTTCAGTGCAGCCAGTCAAAATACCTTAACTGCTTGCATGACTTCGAGGGTACCGTAAATCGGTGACCTTTGATGCGTTGTATCCAGACTGAGAGCAGGCGATCAGATTTTTTCCTGTTTATCTGTTAAATGTGAAGCTTCATTTACGGTCTGTACAATGTAGATTATCTAAGTCGCTCACAGCAACAAATTGACCTATTTTCAGGATCTCCGCCAGTATCTACATTATCAGCATAGTTGTTGTTTTTGACCGAAAAAATTGACTTGAATTTACAGCACTTCGACTTGCCCGTCAGAATGCTGAAAATTGCACTCCCGAAGTACAAAATTTCAAAATTTCCAAGGGGAGCATGCCCACGTACCCCCCTGGATACCTCCGCCTCTGGCTGGCGTTTATTTCTTGGCGAATTCTTCCTTTCAAAGTCACTGTCTCTATAAATACATTGTAACTAATATGAAACTTCTAGTAACTACAAGAAAGCTAAAACAGTATAATACAAATACAGCCAAAGACAGAAAGTAGGCTGTCAGGGGTACATTAAATAACAAAAATGGGATACCAGGGAGGGTGGGGAGGGAAAAATGCTTTCCAATGTACAGAGCTAGTTGTGCTGTGTGCTTCAAAGCAGTGTCATTGAGCAAGTGAAGCATAGAGCTAAACCAGGTTATTATTCCGGTATAGCTGAGTGAGGTAGTTTTACAGGTGTTCTGTAGATTACCATAATACACATTAGCATGCTACTTGCTTGTATAGCAATTTTACTAGACAGTAATGATTGCAATACTAGCTGACCTTTATTCGATCTGAAATCCAAGGCTGCCTTTAACACTCCCAGTGCTAAAGTTTGTGATTTAGAGAAGCATCACCCAAGACTGATGCTCCCCTAAACCACACAACAAGGAAGACGCGTGAAGTTTGAAACTTAGACAGCTTTTATTGACCACTAAGTAAATGATTAAATGACACAACATTGCAAAATAAATAAATAATAGGACATTCCAAACCCAAACCGTGGGAGTTGAGTTGTTATCAATGACTGTGTTGAAAGGATAGCCTTAGTGACCACATTGATAAATTGTAATCTGATAGAAAGTGGTACTGTAAAGTAAAGGAGTATGGCATCCAAATGTCAGTCACCTAGCACCTTGATGAGCTCAACGGGGACACCCGTTTGAAAGGCAAAGGAAGCCCCACCCCCACGAAAAGAATGGCAGGCGCATACTCTAGTTGGAAGACCCAGAGATTGTAGAATGGTGCAATGTTTATGTAAAAACATGGGGTATGTAAAAACTCTAAACTGTAGGTCAGGGGAGCTTAGAAACAAAAAGGCCTGAGATGAGGGAGCTGCAAAAACAAGTAAACAAATTTTCTGCCTGTGACAAACATCCTTAAATATGTGCTGGCAATGTCTTTCTGTCAGTGGAGCGCTCCAAGTGCCCAACACAGCTAAATCACTTAGACAGCACAATTAAAGTTCCAAAACACATACTAACAAACGGCCTGAAACTAATTTTCCAGAAATCTTCAATGACCTATCTACAAGAGTAAATTCACACAACAAATTTTCTATGACAATTAATGAAACTAGCATGCCAGTTTAATTAGCAAACACATTTGTAAAAATTTAAGAATAAAAATTAGCAATAAAACAATGTTTTGATGTCGCCATGACATCATTTTCAAGTGAGAAAATAAAATTCAAATTGACTTTAATATATACAGTGTGAGGTGATAAAAACTTAAAGTGTATATGACACAAAATTCTTTTCTTCAGTTTTTGAGAGTCTGATCTGTGTAAAAAAACGATTCCAAACCTAAAACTTGTCGACAATTTTTAAAATCCTCTTTTTTTGTAGGCAAAAGACCCTCTTTTTCACTTCAAAACTGTCCCGAGGACTGGGAATGAGTTTACCACATAGTGACATCAGTCTACTTGATTGCGTTCCCGCGAATGCAGTGTTTTTGTTACATATTGCCGTAAAATGTTGACATTGTTTAGCAGAATTGCAGATGTTTTCAAAACTTCCAAGAACTCCAATGACATAGAAGAAGAATAAAATAGTAATAAAATAGACATTGGTAAAAACTAGAATGAAGCAATACTTAGTGATTTTACACTAACCTACGTGGTGAAATTTTGGATGTAACTTTCATACTTTCATACTTAGTTGCCCAATCGTTCCAGTAAAAAAACTACCTGTTCTGAAATGCAAACGGCTGAGTGGTGTGGTCATGTCTAGATTCATATTAATACTGTACCATATATATTCAACTTTAATGTGAATGCCTAGTAAGATGTTGCTGGTCGATGAAGTCTCTGGTAGGTTTGGTTCCGTGTGTCAAGGTTAGCTTATTTTACTGGTTTTGTGGGTGTGTTTTAGATGCCTTGGAGTTTTAGTGGATATTTAGTAGAACTATTAGTAGTATGAAATTTAATGTTTGGGAGCTATAGTACATGTAAATAATAAACGTGAGACGAAGATTGTAAGCGGCTTCACTACATCAGGTTATTCTTGCAGAAACCTGCCTGGGAAATGTTCAGTAGTAACTGTTTCACGCAGTGTTCATTAGTGGTTTTAAGTGTAGTGCACTCATCAGTGTTGTCATCTTTCCAGGCTAAGAAGTATGCACCATTGGAAAAAGATTGTGAAACTAATAAATGTCAAGGTCTTGTTGGGTTAGAGCTGACCAAGTGTACGAAACAGTGCATATCACAGGCGTGTTATGATGAGCTGTATGCTTAGGATGAAGTCAGTGCCTAAACATACAATGATCTACATGTCTGCACCTGTCTGGAGTCACTTAAGTCAAACCCTGAGTTTTGTATTTTCAATAACACAGTTCAACACTCAACAAAATGATGTCTACACTTTAACTTATACCACTGTCCTTCATGGTGATGACAGCAACGTTGGTAGCATACCTGGAAAAGTCTTACCAAGACAACAAGTCTAAATGAGTCAGATGGCTCATTAAGGCTGGTGTTTTGGTCTGGTTTCCGTATAGCATGAAGAATTCCATTCTCCCTGGATGGGATGCTAGTCCATTGCATGGTTACTAATGGTTTGCTTGTATATACCTGGGCAGAGAGTGATAATGTGGAGTTAAGTTTCTTGCCATGGAAATAGCATGACATGATGCAGAGACCAGCTCCCTTGAGCCACTGAGCCTCAAATCTTCTGATCAAAAATTCAGTTGACAGTCCAACACCCCAAACCACTACACCACCACACAATGGATCCACCAAATTCATCCTTATAGTTGTTCCATCAACAGTGTATATGTTGTTAAATCACTACAGTCTTCAAGGTTCACATCATTTTGGAAACTACAGCACAGCTGCAGTGTTAAAAACAGCCACATACTGGCACCATATGATATGAAGGGTGAATTTATCTGCAACATACACAAATACATTCTACTTGTCACATTTGCTCAGGTGAAATGTCAAAGGTCGTATTGTTGGTCAAATTGTTTTCTAGCTCCAGACCAATAGGATTTTGCCAGTGGGAATACGAAAACTATCCACGTTTGCTGCAAATAAATCACCCCAAATTTTCAGCTACTGAAGTAATGACATTTAAAACTTTTTAGCTTGCCAGTGCAAGTAGTCAATACCCAAAAGAAGTGGGGATTTTTTTAACCTACCTTAACAGTTTGATGTGTTTATTTTGAAGCTTGAAGAAGGCGAGATTGTTGTGCGACTGACTTCGTTTAAAGGCAGTGTGTTGTGAAGCAGTTCCAGGAGGAGGAGAACAAGAATCGTGGCCTGTGATGGAGCAGTTAGAACACAAGAACTGTTTGTGTTAGGTCACAGGTCAGATTAAAAGGCTGACTTCACCATCAATATGTAATCCATGACCGTGCATTTGAAAACTAAAGCTGACAAGAACACAAGAATTCATTTGGAGACTATTGCCTCATTAGGCCGTGCAAGTACTTTGGCTAGGAAAAAACTAACTAAAGGGAACCAGAGTGAGTCAACTAATTTTGTGTGGCCAGCACTTGGGGTGTAAGGCAACAAGTGAGTTAACTTTTTGACCTGAAAGTAAAAGATACATGAAGCTGCTAACTGGGGTGACTCAAGGCTAATTAGATGTTCTACCAGGGAATTTAATGAAAAAAGAAACAACAACAGAGAGCTTCATTTATGGAATCTGCCAGCGGTTCTTAGTTAAAGGGAGGGGAAGGGTCATTGCATTATTTTATACTTTGGGAATTAAGGACATTATAGCAGAAGTCTTCTTCAACACAGATGTTTTCCTTTTTTTTTGCTCGGACAGATAATGAGTCACTTTTCAGAAACCACAATGTATCATGTAAAACAAAAACATTCCCAACAAAACATCGCTTTGTTGCTCTTTACCATGAATTAATAAAGGTCTACCCAAAATGATACTTTGTTTTCCAGTGACTCTGATGATGGCTTCCGCTCAGGTTGTTGAAAGAACAATGTCATCACAAACAGTCCTTCTCAGGACTACACTTACCTGGACGATCTTAATTTATGGACTTACGATATGACTCCTGGGTTCAAACCATAAACCATTTACAGTTGTAGCGGAGCCTGTGGGCAAGGCCCGCCAGCGGAGCTCCATTGCTAAGGAAATTTGGTAACCTATCAAGCCGAGAAATTTTGGTTGTGACGTAATAGCGGAGCCAGCGCGCTAGCGCGTCAGCAGAGCTCCATTGCTAAGGAAATTTGGTAATCTATCAAGCCAAAAAATTTTGGTAGTGACGTAGTAGTCACGTGATCGTCCGTCCGTACATCCGTACGTCCGTCCGTCCGTACATCCGTACGTCCGTCCGTCCGCACCACAGGGCTACCAATACACTTCCTACACTGGATATAACCCTGTGCTGAATCCCGTGTGTTTTCGGCGCGAAATCGCATGTTGACCCGCGTTGTAGCAAAACAAGCAAAGACAACAAAAGTCAAAAACAAATTTGTTAGTGGAAAAAAAAAGTTCAAAAGAACACTCAGTTGTCTTTTTGGTGGAAGGGGAAAAGTTCAATCTAGGCGAAAGAAATTCGGCGATAAAGTTCAGGCAAAAAGTTCAAATTTGCCTCGTCGGTTCTGTTCAAACTCGGTCGGCACACCGCTTGAGTTCGCAGCTTTTCGCAGCGGTTTCGACGCCAAATATAGCAGAGCTAGTGCTTTTTGGTTTTTTCTGTCCACAACCATGGTTTTTACGGCGTTTCAAACACATTTTGCCAGGAAAAACACCAGCATTTTCATGCTGATAGGCAGCTTGTCACGAAGAAAGAAATAAGTATTAAAATTAACTACGAAAACAATGTCAAACACCCATGGCCTAGTGAACTAGTTACCGGCATCTCACGCCGACGAGCCGGGTTCGACACTCAGCGGGAGCAAGAATTTTTTTTCTCTTTTTTTTTTCCTTGTTTTTTTTTTGATGAGAGTATTTTCACAAATTAAGAGCGGATGTCTGTAAATATCGACCGGAGGCGTGCAATAAGGAAAATATCAAAATTCTGAAAAAAATTCACAAAGTAGCCCTAGGTGAACTATTAACAGAAATATATTTTTTACTTCGATCCGATAATTGTTTTAGACGTACGGAGGTAGCCTTCGTTTCGCAGCTCTCGGACCTGGCTTTCAGGATCTCACACAGTGCATCGCGAAAAGCCCGTTAACAAAATCAAAACAATTTTAACGAGAACAGCAAATAACTAGTCACATGGAGTAGTTAATTGCACACATTTTGAGTGTTCACTTTGTCAGTTTGGACTTGAATGAAATATTTTGGAGACTTTTCAATATTTATATTATTTTGAGCGATTTCTTGCAATGAAAAATTGACAAAATTGATGGCCTAAAATCATCGACTGGTACATGGCGTACAGTAAAGTATCCTATACCACGTAAAAGAGCATTACTTCATCTTTCAAAATCCGTTTTGAAAACCATGGGCAACTCAAAAGAAAATTTTTGAGGGCACGAAATACAAGTACTACTTTCGTGTAATTTGAGCGTTCCCGACACGGTAGTCCATGTTAAAAACTCAGATAAACACGACACAAAAACACGTTTGAACATCCAATGTTTACTTAAAGCAGCTGTCAGACATCAGTACACGTTAACAAGACTATTTTGCGGGATTTGGTATCGTTTGGGCGAAATAAATAGACGAATTTAACCTGTTTCATCCACCTTATAAATCTACACGAGTCACGTGAAGTTTGTCAAAGGTCAAGTATTCCGACGCGTAAACACAACCAAATCCGAACATTTTACGCTCAGAAATTACTTTCTAACACATAGATCAATCGTTAATACTGTATGTTTTTCGTACCTTATTCTGGGCTTCTGGGTCGCGAGGAGATCTAGGAGCGCTTACCATTTGAATGGAATTCTCGGTGGATTTTTTTGAACAAATGGAACTGCACTTTTTCTCACCAAGAAAACGGAACGGATTGAGCCGTATCATTTGATTCGAAGTTTCGGATGCAAGTGTTTTCCCGCGCCATTAAGCTCAAAAGCTCGAATCATGAAAGCAAAAGTAAAACGCAAGAACCGACGGCCAAAACTTAAATCTTTCTCACCTTGAGTGCTACAATTGTGTTGCAAGAAGTCTGTTGACAGTAGCCGCGAGAATAAAACAGCTGTCACGTCACGAACGGTTTGGAACAGTAAAGATTCATCACTTTATCCGCCGTCATGGGCATTGCTGTCTTCTCGGAAATAGCCTGGCACTGGTAATTGTGGACAAATGGTACAGAAATTTCCGGGAATTCCGGAAAAAGCGAGAAAAAGGAATACCTCGAAAGGTATTACCTTTTTTCCGAAAACATTCCACCGGAATGAACCGTTCCATTTGAATTCTCCCCGGAATTACCGGGTTTTCCGTGCAAATGGTAAGCGCTCTAGCAGAACTATCGCGAACGACATCTTCGGCGGTTTCAAAATTATGCCAACGGCAGCAGAGATTGCGTTACTGTAGATTACAAGGGGAGACCGCTGTCACGTTACCTTCATTACGGGCTTCTGGAAAAATTCTCCACCTTACCCCGAGAATATAATAGATATATCTATATTGAGATTGTGAATCGCCACATTCTTCATTAAATTCAGAAATAAATAAATAAATCATATTATATTATATATTTTTAAGCACATTCTCTAGATAAATATTCAATGTGCTTTGCATAGTAAAAAAGCAAAACCAACAATAAAGCGTATGTAAACCTCACGCCTATTAACTTCAGTACTGTAAAGTTAAATGGACGGATGCACGAATGCATCAGTTTTTTCCAAGACATTAATTCAGGAGTCTGGACTTAAAGTACAAGTACAAGTGTGGGATGTTTAGGTCACCGGTTCTCAGATCTTGTTAGTTAGCCATCTCATCACCGCAAAGCGATCGAAGAATTATAGGCCGCCTTTGGGTGGATTTGCTGTCAATGAGTAAAAAAAAAATCATGTGTTTTCTTTAGCAATGATTGAAAATAAGAATGAAAAAAAAAAGCCGTCCTTCGGGTCTTATTTTCCAAGAAAATAAGACCCCCTTGGCAGCCCCTCCCACACCTCCGCCATTGGTATTATTCGTAGTTATCCCTGTGAGTTCATTATTTTTCAATAATAATGAACTCAAGGGGATAACTACGAACGATAGGAATGGCCGAGGTATTGGAGGGGCTGCCAAGGGGTCTTATTTTCTTGGAAAATAAGATCCTGCTTTTGCCAGTAGTCATCACTGTGAACTGCTTGAAGCCGTCTGCAATGGCATTCAGCTTATCCAGTGTATCTCAGCAAATGGTCCATTCTTTGTACTCTTCAATCCAGCCTTCCCTCAGGACCACTTTTGGGCCTGACAACAGTTTACATAATTTGAAAGTAAATTCGCCCGAAATTATCTTGTAAATGGCATCGTGTCAGTATGCTGCTGCACTAGGTGGCGGACATTGTGGACGCACTGTTGTTAATCCAGTCGATTTTCACACCCGCAAGTTGCAAAAGAAAGGGACGCGGTAGGCGAAGCGCCGCAAATGATTATTTCAGATGACAAGGGCGGTCTCTGTAAAACATGGAAAAATTCACGAGTAGTGAGGGCGCTTTACATATATTTTCTAAGATAAACTCAGTTGATGAGAAATAGCTTAAATCCATGTTCTTTACCAGTGTGTTTTTAGTGAAAGCGCATCCACAGCCGGAGCGGGCTAGGGCGCATAGGAAAAAAAAAAGAGAGAGAAAACGGCTTTTCCTTTCTTCGCCCCAGCACTGTTCTCCCTCTACGCGCTTTGTGCGCTATAAAAATCAGTGACAGTGGGAAATACAGTACTCGCGCTCCTTTATTGCGGGGTGTGGGTAAAGTGAGGTTAAACTCTCCTCAGCTCCGTTTAAGCAATATTTAAGCCCGATCATCTAGCTGCATGTGTGAACCTGTCATTGGAGTTACAACTACTGTGGTATTAACTTAGCTGCTCTTGTTAACAGAAGCTCTGCCCTGGGTTTTAGGTTGAATCAGCAAATCTAACAACAAAGGATTTCAGATGATTCGTCAAGTCCAGTTTTCAAAGTTTTCGATTGTAATACGTTGTTAATTAGCATGATTTACCACGATGTGTCCACAATGTCCGCCAACAAGTGCAGCATACTGACACGATGCCATTTACAAGATTATTTAAGGCGAATTTACTTTCGAATTATGTAAACAGCATCAAGACCGAAAAAGGTGCTGAGGGAAACCTGAATTGCAGAGCAAAATAATGGGATATTTGCTGAGATACACTTGGTAAACTGAATGCCATTGCAGGCCAAGTGGCCCGGGGCCAAATGCGGCTGCAAGCAGTTCACAGTGATGACTATTCGCAAAAGCATTGCCAAAATAAAGTAAAAATGATGAACTCACGGGATTACTACGAACAATAGCAATGACGGAGGTATGGGACGGGCTGCCAAGGGGGTCTTATTTTCCGAAGGACCACTTTTTTGTTTCGTTTTGTTTTGTTTTTTTTTTCATTCTTATTTTCGTTCATTGATAAGGAAAACACGTTTCGGTTTTACTCATTCCAAGCAGATCCACCCAAAGGCACCTATTTCTTCGATCGCTTTGAGGTGATGAGATGGCCATTGTAAGAAGATCTGAGAGAATCTAAACAACTCACACTTGTACTTGTACTTTAAGTCCAGAGTCCTAAATTAATTTCTTGGAAAAAAACTGATGCATTTGTGGATTCGTCCATTTAACTTTACAGTACTGAAGTTAATAGGCGTAAGGTTTACATACGCTTTACCGTTGGTTTTGCTTTTTTACTATGCAAAGCACATTGCATATTTATATAGAGAATGCGCCTAAAAAATATAATATGATTCATTTTTTACGTTTGAGGTTAATAAAGAATGTGGCGATTCACAATCTCAATATAGATATATCTATTATATTCTCGGGGTAAGATGGAGAATTTTCTGGGGAGCCCATAATGAAGGTAACGTGACAGCGGTCTCCCCTTGTAATCTACGGTAACGCAGTAACGCAGTCAGTAACGCAGTAACCGCAGTAACCGCCGAAGATGTCGTTCGCGATATCTCTGCTAGATTTCCTCGCTACCCAGGAGCCCAGAATAAGGTACGAAAAACATGCAGTATTAACTTTTGATCTATGTATTAGAAAGTAATTTCTTAGCGTAAAATGTTCGGATTTGGTTCTGTTTACGTGTCGGAATACTTGACCTTTGACAAACTTCACGTGACTCGTGTAGATTAAGGTGGATGAAACAGATTAAATTCGTCTATTTATTTCACCCAAACGATACCAAATCCCGTAAAATAGTCTTGTTAACATGTGCTGATGCCTGAAAACTGCTTTTATTAAACAATGGATGTTCAAACATGTTTTTTTGTCGTGTTTTATCTGAGTTTTTATCATGGACTACCGTGTCGGGAACGCTCAAATTACACGAAAGTAGTACTTGTATTTTGTGGCCTCAAAAATTTTCTTTTGAGTTGCCCATGGTTTTGAAAACGGATTTTGAAAGACGAAGTAATGCTCTTTTACGTGGTGTAGGATACTTTACTGTACGCCATGTACCAGTCGATGATTTTAGGCCATCAATTTTGTCAATTTTTCATTGCAAGAAATCGCTCAAAATAATATAAATATTGAAAAGTCTCCCAAATATTCCATTCAAGTCCAAACTGACAAAATGAACACTCAAAATGTGTGCAATTAACTACTCTATGTGATTAGTTATTTGTTGTTGTCGTTAACATTGTTTCGATCTTGTTAATGGGCTTTTCGCGATGCACTGTGTGAGACCCTGAAAGCCAGGTCCGAGAGCTGCGAAACGAAGACTACCTCCGTACGTCTAAAACAATTATCGGATCGAAGTAAAAAATATTTCTGTTAATAGTTCACCTAGGGCTACTTTGTGAATTTTTTTCAGGATTTTGATATTTTCCTTATTGCACGCCTCCGGTCGATATTTACAGACATCCGCTCTTAATAGCGGAGCCAGCGCGCTAGCGCGTCAGCGGAGCTCCATTGCTAAGGAAATTTGGTAATCTATCAAGCCAAAAAATTTTGGTAGTGACGTAGTAGTCACGTGACCGTCCGTCCGTACATCCGTACGTCCGTCCGTCCGTCCGCACCACAGGGCTACCAATACACTTCCTACACTGGATATAACCCTGTGCTGAATCCCGTGTGTTTTCGGCGCGAAATCGCATGTTGACCCGCGTTGTAGCAAAACAAGCAAAGACAACAAATGTCAAAAACAAATTTGTTAGTGGAAAAAAAAGTTCAAAAGAACACTCAGTTGTCTTTTTGGTGGAAGGGGAAAAGTTCAATCTAGGCGAAAGAAATTCGGCGATAAAGTTCAGGCAAAAAGTTCAAATTTGCCTCGTCGGTTCTGTTCAAACTCGGTCGGCACACCGCTTGAGTTCGCAGCTTTTCGCAGCGGTTTCGACGCCAAATATAGCAGAGCTAGTGCTTTTTGGTTTTTTCTGTCCACAACTATGGTTTTTACGGCGTTTCGAACACATTTTGCCAGGAAAAACACCAGCATTTTCATGCTGATAGGCAGCTTGTAGCGAAGAAAGAAATAAGTATTAAAATTAACCACGTAAACAATGTCAAACGCCCATGGCTTAGTGGACTAGTTACCGGCGTCTCACGCCGATGACCCGGGTTCGACACTCAGCGGGAGCAACAATTTTTTTCTTTTTTTTCTGTTTTTTTTTTTTAATAAAACGACTTGGAGGAGAGTATTTTCACAAATTAATAACTGCCAGCAAAAACAAAACAAAAAAAACAAAAAAAACAAAACCAAAAAACAGACAAAACAAAAAGGGGGGCTCCGCTTTTAGGCTTGGCTAAATCTATTTATTAAAAACTGGACTAGGTATATTAGATTTCTACCATTCTGATTGGCTGAACGGAGCCAGGCTATCAGCTCATATACCTGCTGTGACCAAATATGGACAATGAACACTCAACAACAAAATGAACAAAGTGAGCTGGAAGTTTTTTCCTCGCCAGCAACCCGACGAGAAAAATAGACAAGAAAAATCACTTGGCAGCGAATTTGAATTAAGCAGAAATTCCAACAGCGTCACTAACAGCGTCTTCTAACACAAGTCAAAAGAAACTGTGCAGAAAAAGAAATCAGAAATTTGAGCATTGAGCGTTGTGTTTACAATTCTTTCATCGATCGTCACGTCGATCATTAAAATTGAACAAACGGTAGGTTTTATCAGGAAGCCTTTCCACTTCAAAATATCAAGACAAGACAAAATAAAACACAGTGAAATGGGGCAGAAGCATTTAATAACAACTGTCACACATTCATGACGATTCGGTGCGAAAATCACGAAGCAGTCTAAACAAGTACTAAACAAACTACAGCTGCAAACTACCAAGAAGGCCGAAGGAAGGGCGAAAATTTTTTTCGGCTTTAACACGCAAAATTGACACTGGTTTACCTGTACTCGTTGTAGCTCTGTGTTCCAACAGGTCCAAATGCTCAGATAGAAATTGGATGCCATGTAAACGGAGTTGAATCGCTTTTCCAGTTGTTTGAATGTTGTTTTTACCATTCCGTCCGCAACCTCTAAACCGAGAACAACTGCATTTTGTGCTTTACATTAAACAAACTATGATGGTGAATTCTAATGTTCCTCGCTACAGTAATCTTGCTTCTGAGCTGCATAGAAATCACTTCTTCAAGTTCAAATTGGTTCTGTCTTCATTTCGATCAAACACCCACATGATGGCTCCGTTGTACGAACAGATTACAAACTTGTTCTGTTTCAACTCCAACAGCTAATATGGTGAAATTGTACAGCTTCAATCCGCTTTGAACGATGATTACAACAATGTTTCGGGAAAAATCAAACATGTACCATATTTCAGAGCCAATAATTACAAGATTTTTTTCCCAAACTTGTGCCACTTCGTTCACTTTCGAGCAGTTTTCATTGATTCATTCAGCTTTGCAATGAAACGCTGCAACACTTCGCAAGGTTTTGGCGCCTTTTTCGTTCAGTCATGTGATCGATTCTTGCTCCCTTTTTATCCCTTTTCTCATTTTTCTCTTTCTTTCTTGATTTTTTTTAACAAAAATACTAGTTAAGTTTTTAATAAAACAATTATTCTACTCGGGCTTCCTGGATATCAAATGATTATAACCAACTCGGCCCTACGCGCCTCGTTGGTTATCTATCATTTCTTATTATTCAACAAATTGTCACTATGCCCATATATGGTAAGGAAGCCCTCAATATCTGTCATCCGTACATGACAGATATCCTGCGATATACGTAAATGACCATATTTGGAAGTGCACTGCAGATTTTCGTTCATTGCTTTCTGGCGGCCATTTTGAAAAGCGAGGCAATTTGAGCAGTGTTCTCCGGAAATTTTAACTCCCTGGAAGAAACTTTCCACGATTAAATGCTATCAAAAAGTCAACAAGTATTTGCTTCAGCTCACAGAGATCTCCAGAGGTTGACTTGGAATTTTCATAGTGAGAACTCAACCAAGAAAATGCTGTTGCGAACGAAGCAACACACTTGCTCACGGAAAGTTGTAAAGTTGAAAAGATTTTAATTCACAGGAAGAGGACTTATTCTCGGTAAGGTAGCAATATATTCTTTTTACTTTGTCTTGTCATTTCCAAACATGAGTTTGTAAATAAGTCTTTTTGAGTGAACGGTAGGAAACTTCGATTTCTTGAAGTTTTGTTTTGATGTTTATTAAGCTTAGTGTGTTCCTAGCTTTTAGCGTTTTCATCATAGAACCATAGTTTTTCTCGTTCTGAAAATGGTAGTCGATGAGAATTTGTTGAATAATAAAACAATTATCCTGCTCAATCTTGCGGAATATCCCCTGATTTAGCCAACTCGGCCTACGGCCTCGTCGGCTAAGTATCAGGTGATATTCCGCGCGATTTCGCAGGATAATTGTTAATTATTATTCAACAAATTGTCACTATGCCCATATATGGTAAGGAAGCCCTCAATATCTGTCATCCGTACATGACAGATATCCTGCGATATACGTAAATGACCATATTTCGAAGTGCACTGCATACTTTATTTCATTGCTTGTTTGGGGGCCATTTTGAAAAGCGAGGCAGTTTTACAGTGTTCTCCGGAAATTGTAACTCCCTGGAAGAGACTTTCCACGATTAAATGCTCTCAAAAAGTCAACAAGTATTTGCTTCAGCTCACAAAGATATCCAGAGGTTGACTTGGAATTTTCATAGTGAGAACTCAACCAAGAAAATACTATTGCGAACGAAGCAGCACACTTGCTCACGGAAAGTTGTAAAGATTGAAGTTGAAAAGATTTTAATTCACAGGAAGAGGCCATTCTCGGTAAGGTAGCAATATTTTTTTTACTTTGTCTTGTCATTTCCAAACATGAGTTTGTAAATAAGTCTTTTTAAGTGAACGGTAGTAAACTTCGATTTCACGAAGTCCTGTTTTGATTTTTATTAAGCTTATGTGTTGCTAGCTTTTAGCGTTTTCATCATAGAGCCGTAGTTTTTCTCGTTCTGAAAATAGTAGTCGATGGGAATTTGTTGAATAATAAAACAATTACCCTGCTCAATCTTGCGGAATATCCCCTGATTTAGCCAACTCGGCCTACGGCCTCGTCGGCTAAGTATCAGGTGATATTCCGCGCGATTTCGCAGGCTAATTGTTAAAGGCCGATGTTCACGAGTAAGCGCATGCGCGAGCGGAACGGCTCAGAAATAAGTTGTCCGGGTCGACACTAAATTCGGTGTGAGTTTATGGTGGAACAATCTGTGGAAATCGCGCTCGAATTTTGATCATCCGCTATTCTTACTTCACTCTTTATAGTCTTTGTTTCATGTTGTAAATATCAGTTCAGTTTTCGTAAGGTTTAAAGCGTTTTAGCGGCCGAAATCGGCATTTCAGTCGATGGATGCTCAGAAGAGACGTCGTGGCCGACCGGCGACGGGACGTTCTGTGGAGTCTCTGGAAGCACATAAGTTAAACCGGGCAATCTGGAATGGATCTAGAAGTCGTGTGTGGCTAACCAAACGCGTCCACCGAACGTGGAAAATTTATAAAGGCATGAGTCTGTTTAATACTGACAACGATTTTGCGGCACATCTGCTTTCGCTGGAAATGGCAAGGTTGCAAAGGTCAGTAGTCCCAAGGTTACATGTCCTTCAATAATTTCTGTGTTGTACTGGTTTGCTTGCGGAATTGAAGTCCAATTGCTCCAACTTCCCTTTTTTTTAACAAAGATTTCTTAGTGAATACTGGCAACGTCTATGCTGTGTTTTTGACGTTGAATCCTCCCCGTATTTATGCAGCTGTTATGTGTTGTTATCCCGGATCTTACATGAATTTGTATGCTTTGATTCAGAATTTTAATTTACGGGAATCATTCTGTTTTAGATTGAACAGAGAGGGCACACAAGCTGTTCGACTGAGAAAGGGAAGTACAACAAAACAACTGAAAAGAAAGACCGCTGCTTCATCATCAGGTAAACAAACACACGTGTTTTGGTAACTGCTACAGTTGTATATTTCCGGTCGTCCTCTCAGTCCGTAAGTGGTATGCTGAAATATACTAAATTTATTACAGTTCCAGTTACTTCAACCCCAAGCCAGAATAGAAAATGGCAGTGTCTGTTCTCACCTGAAATGTCCCCGTGTGTTGTTGGCGATAGTCAGTGTGATATATCAATTTCTGAAAGGTATGTGTTGCCGGAACTGTTTTAAATTTGTGAATGGTTTGAACCCAGAAGTCATATTATACACCATGTAAGTGGGTAAAGTATGATCGTCCGGGTGAGTGTAGTAATGAGAAAGACTTGTTGCAATGACGTTGATTGACGTTTGGACAACCTGAGCAGCAGATGTCAAGTCATCATCAGAGTCAGGTTGTCAAAACGTCAATCAATGCCATTGCAATCAGTCTTTCCCAGGGCTACTCTCACCTGGACGATCATACTTTACCAATGTACATGTATGTTTTAGCTTTATTTGACAAGATAAGATTTGCTGTTACTGTGTTTCTGGAATAAAACATTTTTACTCTGCCCTGTTACATGTATAAAACAAAATTGATTTTTGACACTGAAATGCAGTTTGCATGTTTCTACTGTATTTTAGAATGCATTCGTAAATAATCAATGGAATCATTTTGCCATTCTATTGTAGTGGGAGAAGGGGGAGGTTTTAAGTTTCACCTACAAGTTCTGCTACAGAGGGGGTATGGATTTGAGATCAATAACACCTCATGTAGAGAGTAGATGCATCAATTTATTGTGGATGGTTACATATTTTTTCCACTGTTGACTACTAGGTTTTCACATGTATATATTTGGAGCCATAAATGTTGAACAATGTTGAGCCATGTAAACACATCCTGTTAAAAGTTACAAAAACATGTATTTTCTACAGTACTTGGTTTTACTCAGTGGCATTTCCAATGGAACTTGGCTAATGACCATCCACATTCATGTTTCTTATTGTGTTAAAATTGATTTTCCTATTTTTCTTTCAGCAACCAGAGTAGTAGTTTTGTGGATGTTACAGGTTCATTTGTGGACAATGCTGGTGATGGTACTGGTGATGGTACTGGTGGTAATTGTGATGAAGATGGTGAAACTCGCAAAACATTTGCAGACACTGAGGATGAAAATGAAAGTTATCAAATACTGAATGGGTCAGTCATATTGACTCCTGGCAAAAACTTCCAGTCAGATAGCTCGGATGACGATTCTGAGAGTAACATTATTGACGAGAAAACTGACAACAACGACAAAGAAGAATTAAATGTAACAAAGTATGTTTTCTATGGTGTTTACTTGATAACATGCTGTTTAGAGACTAGTGATACATTTCAGAGACTAGCCATGTATTCCAATCATGGTTGGGTCAATTTGACCCTGTTGATGTCATCAGGTTTTTCCTGCTTGAATTGCACTATCAAACTTCACTGGGTGGCAAAATTTGCGAGATGTCCAAAATTATTGAATAGCAACACTGTTTTCCTCTTGGCACCTGGGGAATTTTGTTTTTCACATGTCACATTTATTTTTCTTTTTAATTTTCCATTTAGGACTTGTCAATTTTAAGTTTATCCTTTTGTCTCTGCAGCCTGCAGAACTTTTTGTCATTATTGGAGGACCACAGTGATGGTGATGCAAGCGGCTCCAGTTCCAGTAGTGAGAGCAGTGGTGGCGAAAGTGATGTTGAAGATGAGAATGTCGACAGTGAGGATTACGATTTGGGCGATGAAGAGCTACAAGAGATTGTCAGGTAATTGTGTTTCCAGATTACATATACTCACCCTTGATTATTCTGAATGTACATGTACGAAACAATCCAGTTTAATAACTGTGTATAGTATTATTTACGGAATCATTGATTTTACTTTGTGGCTGAAGCTCCCCACACTTGGTCAACAACTCAATTATAATATTATAATAAACGTGTGGTGTAATTTACGTACATCTTTAGTGGCATAATCGAGATGACTGAATATTTTAATTTGTTTCCAGCGAAAGTGATGCAGAAGATTGCAGTGAGGAACACGAAGCTGAACCACTATTCTGTGAATACCCTATTGGGCCAGGATGGCAGTTTTCACGGGCAGAAGAAATTCATGAACACACAGAAGAACTGATAAAGATCACTGATAGAAAGTTTTTGGCTTCAGAGTCGAAGATCATTGAATTGTTCAAAGGTAGATGTCAGGAGCCTGGCTGTTGTGGGAAATGTAAAGTTAAGTCAAAGACTGTTGGTTGTACACAGGAGATATGGTGGACATGTACAAATGGTCACAAGGGCAAGTGGAGTTCCTCGGAAAAGTACAGCGGGATGTATGCCAATAACCTCCAATTCTCTGCTGCAGTCCTGTTGTCTGGTAACAACTTTGCGAAGGTGGAACTGATGAGTAGATTCTTAGGCCTGGCCTGTCCTTCAAAGGCCTCTTTCTTTCGCGTGCAGAAGTTTTATTGTGTCCCTGCAATTGATGAGTGGTGGCAGTGGCTTCGTTCAAACATTGTTTCCTTAATTGGCAATTTGGAAGTGATTGTAAGTGGAGATGGGCAGAGTGATTCTCCAGGTCACTCTGCAAAGTATCTCACATACTTTGTCATGGTAACAAATGCCATGCAAGATTACATTATTCACTTGGAGTGCCTTGACAAACGGGAGGTTGGAGGCAAGTCACCATGCATGGAAAAAGAGGCCCTTAAGCGTGCAATTGTGAAATTGAAGGACATCGTCAATTTGAAGGAAGTTGTGACAGACGCATCAAGTTCCATAATTAAAATGATGGTATTTATACTTGTAAATGTTTATCAAATCTCTAAACAAGCTCTGTTCATAAACAAGTTCTTTTCATATTTGTTTTGGAATTGTACTGTAAATGATTTAAACCCAGGATTTGGCCGTACGGCTAAATCTAGTTCTTAAAATAAGTGTTGTGACAGTTGTTGTAAGGCTGGAGTTTCCTGGGGTGGGGGGGGGGGGCAATATGTGGTAAATCCTGTGTTCTCATTGGTTCTCATTGGCCATCATGACAAGATGGCCTTGACTTACCTGCTCGGGATTATGCACTAGTACCCCGCAAAACAAACATTTGCCTAATACGCTCCACAATTGTTCTCAAGATAGTAGTTTTGGAGCAATTTTTTTTTTTTGCAAAAATAATTCTTTATTTTCCTTTCCTCTTAGCTGATGAATTCAAAGACATAGTGCACTCTCTGGACATTTGGCACAAATCAAAGAATATTCGGAAGTGCCTCATTCAGGTATGAATATTAGCTTTAGTGCTGAAAGTTTCCAAATCTGTTGTGACAAACTGAATGTTAACTTGGTTTGATTGTAAAGCATTTTTTATTATGCATTTTTTTCCCGGGGTAACCAAGGCGATTGAAACAGATGGGCAGTTGGTTTCAATTTTCTTTTCATGTAAACCAAAAAGTAATTTTAAGCACAGCATATCCAAAGGGTGAAAATGCACCACTACCGCCTTATATGGTTTCATCTTGCTTATAGAAATCTGCATTTTTCATTTAGATTGGGAAGACAAAAGGCAACGAGAAAATAGCTCTCTGGACTGATCATATCATAAACCACTTTTGGTTCTGTTGTGCTAACTGCGATGGCCAAGAGAGCAAGCTCAAGGTATTACTTATAATTATGGTATCTTTATTATGATAGTTCAATCATAAGTACCTTTCATTGTACAACTCTATATATATCTGTACTGGTCTACGGATGGCTCATTCATTTTAGTTTTGCAACATTATTGTATCGTTTATCAACTTTTTTTGACGTATGATTCTATCTCGTATATATGTATCATTCTGTGTTCATTGACTTCTATTCTTCATAGACGCTGTGGATTAGCCTGCTACACCATGTTTGTAATCAGCATGAGTGGATTGATGGTAGCTGTGCACATGAACCTATCCCCGACGACTCTGAACACAGTTTGCCCTGGTTTGACAGGAGAGACAAGGACTTCCAGGCACTCCAGGAAGTTATCCTCAATCCAAGACTTTTGGCCTCTCTCAAGTATTATGTTAAATTCAGGTAAGTAAACATGACCACCCGTGACCACCATTACAGTTTAGTGGATGCAAAACAAGGAGAAAAGGTTTCATGTCTAGAATTGTGCATTGGTTTCCATTATGCTCCAATATTAGTGGCAGTCTCCTTACTGATCACCATGCATTTCCTTATGGACTAGTTAGGAGGTGTTTCAATGACAAAACAATGCATTATTGGTGATCATTTGCTCAATTCTCATGTCATAATGATATCATGGTATTGCAAGATTGGTGCTGATCGTTGCAAGAGATTAAAAGGTTAATAGGAAAATAATCTCACTTCACCCAACTTTATTTAATTTTGCATTTGTAAAAATATGCTATTTTGTTATTTTCAGGCACACTGGATTGTTGGAGACTGTAAACAGCCATTCGCTGATGTATGCTACGAAGCGCTGTGCTTTTCAGTAAGTTTCATAAGATTTTGCTGTATTTTTGTTTTCCTGTGAAGACCAGCATATAAACAAGAGGAGGCTTTTTAAACTTTGAAGTGCATTTCTGAAATGGTTTCCAATATCAAGGAAATATAACAGTTTTTTACCAAAAAGGATTTTCTGCAAGTAATTATATAGGATTTTTCATTGCTTCTAATATTGTTGTTTCATTAGAGCCTATTATATCCCTGTTACGTCTTGTGTACTAGATTGATTTACTAAACTACCAACTTGGATTCCAGTTTTCCAGTGAAGACCAGCATATTAAAAAGGGGAGGCTTTTCAAACTTTGAAGTGAATTAAAGAAATGGTTTCCAATAGCTAGTAAACAATATAACAATTTTTGCCAAAAAAAAAAAGGTTTTGCAAGTAGTTATATAGGATTTTTTCCTTTCTTTTTAATATCATTGTTTCATCACAGCCTATTATGTACCTGTTAGGTCTTGTGTACTGAGATTGATTTACTAAACTAACAACTTGGATTCCAGGTACAAAGGCTTCAAAGCAAGGAAAACTTTGTGTGCAATAGACCATAACTATCACCTTCATCGAAAACCCCAGAGCAATGAGTCAGGGGAAAACATATATTCCAGGAAATACAACCAACGGTCAAAACACTGGGATGCTGTTGCACTGAAGGAAGACAAGGATTATTCATACATTCCCATGCTTATGGCTAAAATTTTCAAGATGCGGCAGAATGATTGTGGGTGCATGCAAGATTTCATGGAAATGTCACTGAATGATCCCAGGCGAATTGCTCCTACTATTGCACCCACAATTCCCTTACCCACTAGTGAACTTGTTTCAAGGCATAGGAGTCGGTTCTTGTCAAGGCAAAATGTAAATGATTCAGATGCCTGATAATTTTTTTTATGCCACCAGAAAGGGAGTGTTCACTTTGTAGAATTTTTTGTCTGGTACTATATAGTAAAGCAACATCAAAAAATTGAGTGAACATGAGTAAAAAAAAAACCTACTTCCCAAATTTTTGCCACTTTTCACAAAGTCAAAGATATGTTGTGGTTCTATTTTATCCTCAGTTCAATTTTTATTTTCTTTTGTTTTACACTCATTATCATACACTACCATACACAAAACCAAAGGAAAATAAAAATTGAAACAAGGACAGAATTGAACCACAATATGTACATGTAACAACTGAAATATACAGGCGATGACTCAGTTTCTTCTCTGTGTTGTAAGGGTTGTGTAGTGCTACTGTTCCCGGATACAGTAGTCAATGTGAAAGTTGTACACGTACTGGAATTATTTATTATGACAACAGCCTGAGCAAGGGGATGTAGGTAGACATCATAATCATTACCTTACATACATGTTGTTCCTTGTTGAATATACAATGCAAATAAAGCAAACTCAAACATGAATGATAATAATAATTATAATGACATTTATTTATTTCCTCTGGAAGCAGAACAAGACTCTTATACAAATAGGTTGTGGAATTTAGTTATGCTAAGATTATGCTAAGACGCCATATTATTGTTTATCGAAAATCACTGCAGTCATGAAAAAATGTAAACCAAGCTTCAGTTTGCAAGATAACTAAAAGTTATTTTTTCCGAATTTAAAACTTTGATCACCCCTTACACTGTTAGAGACCAGTGGGGCAGGAATACTCACAACCAACTGTGCAAACAGCATAAACAGGAACAACTGGCTAATTCAAATCACTTTGCACTGTATACAAAAAGTCCTGAAAATGAAAACAAGCTGCAGCTTGTAACAAAACTTTTTTTTGCTAACCATATAATCTAATCACCCCCAAACTTCATGGAGAAACTAGTCAGGTGGGAAAACTTGCAACAGAATTTCCAAAAGACACAAATGGAAACCCTTACCCTCCTCCCTTTTTGGGAGGGAATGTTGATGATTGTATAACGACAACAACAGTGACAAACTCACTGCGAACATTTGGTCATGATGAAAATATGATGCCAAGCTGCAGCTTGCAAATTTAATCATCCCTGAACCCCATATAAACCCCTGTGGGAGAGGGATACCTGCCACGAACTTTCCATACAGCACAAGACGGCACCACTTTGCGATTGCCCCTCCCCAGGTATCCATATTTATCTAAAATAAACTGCCTATATGTAGCTTTTCTGAATTGTCGTGTGCTGTTATCGAAAGGATCATTTCTAATATCAGCTCTGTTCAAAATACAAAGTTGTAGGATATCTGGATCCAAACAGAGCTTATAGAATCTCTGGGTTTGAGTTACACAGTCTTTCTTTTTGCAGCAAAAGTTCTCCACAGCTCTTGGCATTTGTCTGCAACAACCACATCTACACCAGTCGGGAACAGGCACCAGTTGTTGCTGCCTTGGTCTGTCTGGTGTAGCTGGTCCCCCAGCTGGTCTGTCTGGTGTTGCTGGTCCATCGGGTGGTGGTAATGTTCTGTCTGGTGTGGTTGGACTGTCTGTGGGTGGTGGTTCTCTGTCTGGTGATGGTGGGTGAATTGGTTGTCTTGGTGTTTCTCTGACAGTCAGAGGCCGCATTGGTGATCCATGCCTGTTGATGAGGGGGCCTTCATCACTTTCATCATCTGCCACCAACTGGCTTTGGATGAACTCCAAACTTCCAATTCCCCTCGACAGTACCCTGATGGCTAGTCTTCTAACAGTTTCCTCTTCCAAGTTTACTATCAAATTCTTTGGACGAATGAAACAAAGACATCGTGAGATCTAAGAAATATTTCACACCTTCCGTGGCATATATGCAAAACACTACGATTTGACTCGCGAAAATTTTTCTAGATTTTATTCTAAATGTCTGTTCACATGGAAGTTAACTGTCAAAAACGGAGAATTGGCCGGACAAACAGCATCAAACATCAGTGTTTTGCTTTGGATGGAATAAATTACACAACCAATCACGTAATGTTGCAACAATAAACACCGAGACTCGAATCGGAGAAATGTGTGATCAAATGCGAGTTGGTTGTAGTCGTCGAATAGCAGGCAATTCAAAAAAGATTTGTGACAAACTGCAAAATGTATTATAAGGTATTCATTTATCTATAAGATCGTGGTTATTCAAATAAAACGGCAAATGCAGTTTTGATTTACCTCCACGGCTGCATTTTCCCGAATACATTCCTCCATCTCGGAAGGGCGCTCAGTGTTATTGTTGTTGTTGAGGTATCCGGTCATTTCGTTCCATGGTCATTTCGTTCCAAGTCACTTCGTTCCACAGTATAGTCAGTTCGTTCCACAAAATAGTCAATTCGTTCCACGAGATAGTTAGATCGTACCACAAAGTATTAAAGTAGAAATAAACTTAAGCATAGTGAAATTCTACGTTAAAGTTACCTCATCCGTTGGATACTGGGTAGAAGATCAGCCAAGTGACGAAAACCTCCACACTCTATACGCTTGATTGATCATGATGGGGAATAGAACAGCTGTGTAACACTGACCTCTCCCCAATCTCCCTGAATTACTGCCCTCTCCCCAATCTCCCTCCCTACACGCGCTTCAGATTTGGCTTCTGTGGGTATTTATCATTCCAGGGTGAGAATAGAACGAAAAACTCTCGCCTTCATCACAGAATGAATACGCTTGTCAGGCTCCCTTACTGTTCCTGAAGCAGATCCTGTCCTCAATGAATCCTCAATCGCCGACCCACCACCCGCTGAAACTGACTCGTCAGGAAACCACTCGTCAACTTCAGTAACGTCAACGACAGTAACATTCCAGGTCATCAGCGACTCCACGTCAAAGGGGAAGCCGAAACTAGTAGACAGTGTAGGCTACAGCTACGGGATTAAACGTCGTCGAGTAAACGCCACTGACTGGGTGGCCATGCTAAACAAGTACCTCTCCTGTTCGTTTTGATGTCGGGACGAAAGAAGGGAGACTACCGCAAAGTGCTGAAGAAGCTACTTGAGATCCTTCTATCGGCCCCGGCGGTACAGCAGATCACCTATTATTGTGTGAACTCGTTCAAATAACACTGAGAGAAACGTTTTTATTTACACTTTCATCGAGTAAGCAGGTTTTCTTGGCATTACCCGTAACTTTTAAAAGTGGAACGATCTAACTATCTCGTGGAACGATCTAGCTTTCTCGTGGAACGAACTGACTATTTTGTGGAACTAACTGACCTTACTTTGGAACGAAATGACTTGGAACGAAATGACCATGGAACGAAATGACCGTAAACCGTTGTTGACTGTCGTCGAACTGCTCGCATCGCTTCTTGAAGCTTGTGGATTTCTTGTTCGTGGCCTTCTCGCTGGTCTAACGAAATCGGGCTATCGAAAAAACACTGCAGTTAGTTTATCGTTGAATGCTGATGAAAACCTGGTTCTAAGTTGGAGGGAGCTTCTCAGCTTTTCGTGCCGAGCGTAATCAACTCGATGTCGGGAGATATCGACATCGTACTAAAATAAACCAGTGTTCGTTCGCATAAGTTCATTCTGAATTGAAATAAGATCAAAATCAATAAAATCAAAATATGTTTAAGCTTACGTCAAGGAAAAGAATAAAGCCCACCTGGTTCTGGCATTTCTTGGATGTCATAAGACACTTACACGAAGCGCTGCAAAAATCCCCTCGTGTTTTACATGGGCAGCCTTTTTGTTTCCTTCCGTCTTTCTTGGAGCACACACCACTACATTTGCAGCTGGATGGGCCCTCCACAGCGCTGGGAGCTAATGCCATTTCCACAGTACTGAAAAGCCTACGAAGCGGCGAAAGTGCGAACTTCGGAAATGCGACCAAAACACTGGCCGATCTCGAGTGCCAGCAAGTTATAACAATTTCCCGCCGTATCCCGCCGGTGTTGTGTACTCGCTTCTAATTGGCCCAAAGACAATTGACTTGACAGCGCTCATGTGATCGCTCGCACATACGCTGAACCGTGAAACTGTGCCTTTAAATATCTACATTATTATTAATTATTAAGCAAATACATGTAAATGTATGTGATAGTACATGATAATCTACGGAGTACATGTATATTAAAAGGGCAAGATAGCTAGATAATCCCGCAATTATCTCGACAATTTGTATTGGTTAATCCCAATCTTGAACATACAGTGGAATCCCGATTTTTTGAACCTCCTGGGGAAAAGGAAATTGGTTTGAATTATCTGGGGGTTTGAAAAATCGGGGTAAAATTACAGTGTTTGACTGGGAAAGGGAAGCCAGTTTTCAGAAACCGAGAGCTTGAGAAATCAGCATTCTACTTTATGTTATTACAACGCTGGTTTCTTCGTCTCACCTTCCCTACTTCCCCACCACCCCCCCTCCCCCCTACCTAGGAATCGCTCAATCAGATAAAATTCATCATTAATTATGCAGTTTTCTTTATTCAGACTTCTTTTAAAACATTTAAACACAAAAAATACATTCCCGTAGAAAAACAAATTGTGTCTACCCATCATCGTAAAACGGAAACTTCGAAAACACAAGACTACTAACCTTGAGTCTGCTTGAGTACACAGATGTCTGCCACATCAGGAGTGCTTCTAACATGTCCACGGTTGGTTTCGATACTGCTTCCAGCACTTTTCTGCGAGTGTTAATTACCTTCCCAGTGTTAACACAACATACTGTGACTACCGACGTTTTCTTCATTGTATTATACTCGAGATAGGCTATTTTAATTGACGATTCCTTTGAAGCAAGGGTTACGAGAGGCAAAAATATGAGTGGCTTTGTTAGAGACGATATCAGGTATCATGTGCAGAGCAGTTTCGATAGAGTAGGACTTCCAGCACTTTACGTCGAGTGTTAATTACCTTCCCGATGTTAACAATCCAAACTGTTACTGATGGCGTTTTATTCATTATATTTTACGCATCATAGGCTATTTAAATTGACGATTACACTGAATCAGGAGTCACGAGAAGGAAACGTTTGATCCGCACCTGTATTGAAAATTGCGGCATGCTCACCATGACATTACACGAAGCTGCCTGGAAAATGCCATCAAAACTGTACTAAACATTTCTGTTTTGCCAATATACCGGCTAAAATAGATGATCCAGTAACCTTGTAACATCTCTGGTATTCAAGAAAAGCAATTGCGTGTCAGTGGTGGTCACAAGAAAGAAGAAACCATAAACACCCGAGCGTCCATCTTGCAACTCGCTGAGCAAGCTGCTCGCTGATTTTTAAAACCGGATGTGACGTCAATTTTCGGTGGATCATCAGGACACGAAAATTGGTGAAGTTTGCTCAACCCCCCTCCCCCCTCTGCAGCACCAAGTCAAGGTTCTTACGTCACAGCGTTGTAATATGACCGTTTTCGCCGCCCGGTAAATGGGATCACTTTTTAGTGCGATGAACAAAACTTTTGGGCTACCTCTCGGTTATGTAGCTAACTTTAGCAGTTGGGAAAAGATAGCCTAAAAAATTAAATCAGTTAATGTCGACTACATTCATCAATTTCTTTAAGCCATACGAAATGGAGAAAGATAGGAAACTTATGAAGAGGTGTTTATGTTTCCATTTTGTATATAATCTTATTATTGCCTTTCTTTTACTCAAGCGCCCCATTCCGGTGGCTCGCAGATAAGCGCAGAACAAGCACGATACATCGAGAAAGAATGGAAAAATTTTGGATTTGACAAAGTTGAGCTGAAGAAATATGACGTGCTGCTTTCACACCCAGAGAGACCCGGAATAGCACCTATTTTAGCTAAAGATGGATCGACTTTGTTTACTGCTCAGACAGTCCGGGCCATAGACATTTCTGTCTATGTGATGACGTCATTAAAATGGCGTCTTGGCGCTTTTCCGTCACGTTTTCCTGCCATTGGCTAGTCCCATGGGACCCAGTTCACCCACCAAAAGACAAACAGAGCTTCACTATTCATGAGTATGAACGGCGTCGGTTGAAATCCTGGAAAGTTATCGTCAGTTCAAGTCGAGTTACCGCGTCAAGTTTGAAGCGTGCGAGAAGTGGCCTACTACCATAAAAATGGAAAATTGAGGTAAGACAGATTTTTTTACGTTTAAAAGAAAAATATAGCGGTAATCTTTGGTAAATTTGCTTCAGATCCATCAAAACAGAAGTCATATGCACTGTGGTTTAGTGCATATGCACGGCCTTTATAAATCGCGATCGGGAACCATATGGCCTATTTATGTAGTGTTATGACTTCTGCTGCTTATCGACTTTAACTTTGTTTTTCAGCTCATGGAGAAAGAGCTTTCCCAAGTACAATCGTAACAGCTTTGTCGCTTTGATCAAGATACATAGGACACAACTAATTAATTTGCGACACCTAATTTATTTGGCCGGTAAACATTAATCGAGAGAGAGAGAGAGAGAACTCTCAAGCTGTGATACTGTTTGGACGTTTGGACGTTCTTAGAGCCCTTTAAAATCTTTGGGTGTGCTAGCTTTGGGACAATAAATTAGGTTTTTGGACTCAGTTTGATTGCAAGATTCCTAAAAGCCGCTAAAAAGAGTGATGATTCAGTTCTCAAAGGATACGCGAGTTTCTAATTAATAAATAGGTAATAGGATGTTTGCTTGCGGTTATCTGCAAGACATGTAACCTTCTTTATCACGGATGTCGTAAGTGTCTAAAGGATCCAAGTTATTCTGAGACTGTTGCAGTTTTCTTTCATCACATAAAAAGTACAGCTTCTTACGTATACATGGTTGTCGTTGAAATAGAAAGTTTAATTAAAACATTGCATCTCCATTGTCTTATGGCGTTGTTAGCATCCAACAGATAGCTCTCCAGCAGTTAATTGCGCTGCTTAGCAATTCTGACAGAGGTTGTTGTTTGACCTTCCTGTGACGGTCTGTTTGTAGTTCATAAACGATTTTCTAAACCTCCATTTGTTAAATCTGCAGCAGCTGAAATGCTGGTTCGTTAGAATAAAGGATGCTTCTCGTAAATGTATTGTGTTAATGAAAGGCCTACTCTGGGACCCAAAGTCGCCGTAACTTTGGGCGACTTAAGGCGACTTTAGGCGATTTTAGCTTATTTTGTCCAAAATTACGGGCGATTTTGGGCGATTTAAGGCGATTTTGGGCGACTTTAGGCGACTTTGGGCGATTTTGAGCGACTTTAGGCAATTTTAGGTAACCTTCAGTTACTTAATTGGAAATGCCAAGGTGAACTTAAGTACAGTTGTGGTATACATATACATGGAATCATCATGGTACACCATAATGCATTGTTACAGAAAATATCCATACTATCCCCATGAAAATGTTTTAGTTTGAATGCTCCACCAACCCCCTATTCCGCCCCACCCTTCTGGAAATTCTAGTTTGGTGGCTTTCAAGAGCCTCCACTGCCCCCACCCCCCTTGGAATTTCTAATGACCTCCTGTGATGTTGGTATGGACCCGCACACTAAAGACATTAGTAGTACATAAACATGCAACAATGACCTTAACAACAGCTAGCAAGCAAGGTTGTTGCCGAATTGGTCACAGGCCAAAAGGTAAGGCATGAAGTGAAACCTGTGAGTTAGTAAGTGTCACAACAAGAAACTTAGTGGCCCCAGGATGATTCCTTGGGCATTTTATTGTATAGGGCTCTGGTTAGGTAACAGCCTTGGCAAGCAAACTGAAAATAAACTATATTAAGTTTTACATAGTTTACTATTAATATATAAACTATATACAAGGGATTTAAGGCGACTTAGAGCGACTTTGGGCGACTTTAGGCGACTTTAGGCGACTTTGGGCGACTTTAGGCGACTTTGGGCGACTTTGGGCGACTTTGGGTCCCAGAGTAGGCCTTAATGAAGTTCTATTGTCCTCTCTTTCCTAGGATTGTATGTGGAGAACCCACCGTAACTGTTCGCCCTAAAACGGAGCAAAATTTCCGAAGAAATGAGCAGGCTGGCGGAGGAGCATACGTCCTGCGACTTTTAAGTCGATTTAAAAATCGACGGCCCAAGAGACAGAGTTTCTGAGTTTGCAACCGAAGTGCTTCATCGAGTTCGCGTAACCCTAGCGGAGTGCAAAAATGAAATGCATATGTCAGGAGATTTCGAAACTTAGAGCAGATGTCGAAAATTATTTGTGCTGTGAAATAAATAAATGATATGTTTCGTGTAATTTATTGATAATTTTACACTGTTCCCCTTCGCCAAAATAATATTACAATATGGCCGCCAGTCATGAGGCAGCAAGAAAAATAATCAGCCCCAGTCCCTCTCGCCCAAATGAGTTTGTTTTGGTTTTGTCTAGACCAATCACATTGCTAGAAATCACATTGACAAAACTGTCTATGGCCCGGACTGTCAGAGGAAGGTAAAAATACTGCAACAAGCTGAGAACAAATCAGATGTACTTCCGCCATTTAATGCTTACTCCAGCAGTGGAAATATTACGGTAAAGTATTAAGAATTGTAAAATAAAGGCCAGAAAATTTCAGTCACATTTTGACTACCAACTGCATGTCATTTTGTACTGTTAAAAGTCAAAGCAATTCCTCTATTTTATCAAGATCCTAAGCTTCATTAAAGAGAAGCTTCATGAGTGGCTGACCAAATGTCCTGTGTAATTACGTTTTGCACTTTTTTACCACAGGCCCGTCTGGTGTATGTAAACTATGCCATGACGGAGGACTTCAAAAAGCTCCGTGATATGAATATTAGCGTGTCGGGTCACATCGTCATTGCCAAATACGGAAAAATCTACAGAGGAGACAAAGTAAGTTGAATCAGATTTTCAAGTCTCTTGTATCGTTAAATAATCAGACCAACTAGGCGTGCTATGGACTTACCATCACCACATGGAAAGAATGTGTACTTTGTTTACTCCAAACACTGGGTGATCAAAGCTTCCAGGTGGCAGACTCTGGAAAAGATCCTTCATGCTTGCAATGTATGATATGCTGAAACAATCTAGTGCCAACTTTCACTCCAATTTCCGAGCTACGATTGATGCTAACGGGGATGAACTAATAACTAAACAATACCGATCCAAGGTAACTGAGAACTTTAAAAATGACTTAAAAATACATCAATATTAAATGATCAAATGCAACAAAAAACTTACATTTTACTCTACTTTCAAAACAGATGTAACTACCTCTAACTCACTAGAACTTATTACAAACCAGAAACATCGGTGGGCAGTAGCAACACTAAAGGCAGGTAAATTAAAACTGGAAGACATTCCACCTCTAAATTCCCTGAGCATCTGAGAATTTGTCAATACTGCAACTCAAATGAAGTTGAAAACGAAGTACACTTCTTCTTATCTTGCAATAGATATGACACAATTAGAAAATCTTTAGTGGAAGATATTATTGGTAAATATCCCGATTTCAATTCTTTAAATGATCATAACAAAATTGTTTTTCTCTTTAGTAGCATTGATGTTCCCATTTGAAGCGTTTTCATTCAGAAATGAATCAATAGATGTACCAATTGTAAATTAACCGATTTCGCTACTTTACTTTTTTAATTTTCTTCTTTTTCTGTTTTTTTTTCTTTTCTATGTGTAATACCATTTATAATTGGGAATGCAAGTAAACTGTTGTTGTTGTTGTTGCATATTTGTGTTTACGCAAAATTGCGTGTCTCCAATTACATTTCGTGTGGCAGACTTTTCAACCTTCAGGGAATATCTCACCGTTTTCAATCCTTTCAATGTGAACGTTTTTGTTTAACACCTAATATGTTTAACCAAATATAAAAATATTTTATCGCGCAATTTTAGTTGCTTTTCACCGGATATCATCGAGGTAGAATTGTTGCGTTATATACTGTGTGACCACGCCCGTTGAAAAGATCTAATTACAGATAGCGAATAATTTTGGATACGTGCTTTGTCATGCTTTCCGTGAATGATGCGTGTCAATTGATAGCGGAGTTCGAAACCAAAACGACAACTAAATTTTCTTGTATTAAGGTCGGCAAAGGTTTCGGAAATATCGGTACATATAAAAGTTATTAAAGACGTATGAATGTAACTAATGGCAATGTGTGGTCAGCTTGCTAAGGGTTCCCTGGCTTCTCGTTTAGTTCTTATGTATTATTCGACAGATTACTCAAACAAATCTCACAGAATACTTTGGGAGGACCCATATGATGCCAAGGGAGCGAAAATTAGTTTTACCGGTATACCTTCACACACTCGCGTAATTTCAAAATGGACGCCACAATTGACGGAAACACGGAAAACTGCTGATCAAATCCACCGTGTCACCTCGTTTCCAGTTCCCATGAAGCCGCGCTGTGGGGAATGGATATAATGAACCCTCGATATACTGAACCAATTTCCCGAGTCCCATGGCACTTCGTTAAATCGAGGTTCCGCTGTACTTTTTTACGGATTCAACGCATTTTTTTGCCATTGTGCGCAGTTCAAGGCGTTTACGCATAGGCTCAAAGGAACTCGCTTTCTCCCTGACTAGTTTTTAAAATACTTGGACACACAAAAAGCCCTAAATACTTTTCAACAGGAAGGGTAGCGGGTTGGGTACTTTCTGAGTGGATACAGACGCAAATTTACCTGTGTAAACCGCAACAAAAGAAGAGGCAGTGCAAGAACTACAGTACGTACGGCTTGCATTTGAAAATAATGATTTGTACGTTAGAAGATAAATTACACGTAGAAAAGGTTAACGAATCGTAAAGAACGTACAGAGAGGTGCGTAAAGACGCATAAACAGAGATAAAGAGGCGTAAAGTTACTGTAGATGTTCACAGCAAAGTCGGTCAAAATATACAACAGGAGAATCGTTGACGAGCATAAGGACCGAAATATTTTATTTCTTTTTGGTCTTCCGCAAACAATTTATTCAGTGGAAATTATAACTTCTAGGAATTGTGCGTAAAGAAGAATAAAAAATCGTAAAGAACGCAAAGAGCTGTGGGTAAAGATGCGTAAAGAACGTTAAAGGTGCGTAAATACTCTGGTATACACTTGTGACCGGACAGAATTGTCAAAAATGTTACAGAAAAAATAGGCTTCGGTTGCGTTTAAGGGCGAAAATATGTTCAGTAGCCCCAGATTCGCCGTAAATTTCCTGCGTTATAATGCTTAGTAAAGGAGGGAATTTGCAGGACACGAGGGTATACGAAACCGTATGCCCTTTTGTCCGGACAAAACAATCACAAAAGTTATAGCGAAAAATACCATTCACTTAGCCTGTTCCAGGTGTTCAGATAGTGGAGCGCGAGCGAAAAAGAAAGCGAGCGAAAAAGCGGGAAAAAAACTAGGGGAGAATAAGAGGACGAGGGAACGCCTGTGAAATTAGTTTTAAAAGGCCCATGCCGCCCACTTTAGACCGCCGACAGCGGCAGAGAAACATAAACCCAGGGCCAGGTCAAAGTAGACAAGAAAGTTAATATGTAATTATGCTCACCGAAATAGATTTCACACGAGTTTGAAGCGTTGGGAAAAGTAGATGATGCTTAAATTTGACATGCTGAATGAACATTGCAAAATTTTCTGCGATACGGAAAAGCAAATGTCATCTCCACTACTGGACCAATAAAGGTAACAAGAATCACAGACGACTTTATATACACATCGGTTTATCAAATTGATGAATAGAAAGCTTTTCACTCTGTGACAGAATGAACTTGGTCGTCTTCATCGATTGCGATGGCTACGATATGTTTGTTGTTGTTCTTTTCTCCATTCCTTAGACAGCAGGCTTTGAGGACTTTCATAAACAATCTAGCCGATCCATTTTTCGTGCTCCTTCTTCGTCTTCTTCTTCGTCTACTCCGATAGCCAGCGCTCTAATTCAGATGCTTTGAAGCTGTTCTACTTCGTCTTTCATGATTGCGACAATCGGAGTGGCCACAATAATCTTAGAAGCAGCGTTTCTTTGCAATGCGTTGATTAACTTTGGGAAAAGTTGAAAGATCAAGCTATTTCCAAATCTGTTGGAAGAAACACGTTTTGAAGACAATCTTTTTATTCCATTTGTAAAGTATCCACATTTGGGAAATCGTCAAGCGCTTGCCGTGCAGTTATTCAACCGTGCGTGACTCGATGGAGGATGACCTTCGCACGGGCACGCCATATCGCATTTCTTGTCTGCGTCAACAACCCTCTGGTGTTAACCGGAGGTGTCAAATTTGGCCAATCAGAGGGTATACCAGTATACCGTCTTGAGCTTTTTAGGCGGCGCGACGTCTCAAACGTCGCTGCCGTCTAATGAAGGTTGGCATTAGATTCCATCCACCAAAACCACCTCAGCCGAGAGGGACTAAGATGAAATGATGGACACTTCAGTGACAACTTACATGTCATAGAAATGCAAAAGCCGAGAAACGTTTGAATATGGAATAGTACGAGCTGTAATTTCTTGCTTTCGTTATGCTTCTTTCGAAAAATTGCCCAAATGTCGCCGAAAAATGTCATTTATTGTACTGATATGGTGGTAAGTAAGTATTAAAGCACTGTAAAATGAGATGCGGTTTTATTATTTGTAGTCGATTGGGATTTTGTGGTTCTGGTGGATGGCGTAATGGACATCCACCAAAACCACCTATTGTTCCCTATTCATCTCCTTTCATTACGGAGGCACTTAAGCCTCAGTACACATGTTTTGTTTTTCTAACGGGTCGAGAGATGCTAGTACGTTTAGACTATTCTAGCTGCTACCTTCTTATTTTGCTAAAATAATTTTGTATATGTTACTAAATCATGAAGCCTCAAAGAAAAGTGGTTTTGACGGATGGACATCCACCATCCACCAAAAGCACCTTTATTAGGTCTTTTTAGTTTTTCAAAACTGACTTACCGTCCACCTTTTCCACAAGTGTATTTTCATTTGATTTCAATTTACTTAGTAGTTTTAATTTATTTTCTACATTCCAGTTGTATGTAGCTACTAAAATACAGCATAATTTTATGAGGCTACAAAAAAGAAAGCAAGGTGCTTCCTAGTGTCTTGAATAGGAAATTTTCTTTTCTTGAATGCAAAATCTGCCTGATCTGCCTTCTGTAAAAAGCCAGCATAAAGAAAAAAAGGTTTGGTTCAATCAGAAAAGGGACTGGAGATGGGCTGGAGTGGAAGGGATGGGTGTGATAAGCATTTGTTAAAATTATTCCAGATATTAAACCTGTGATGCAATGAGGAGCCATTAGAAAGGTCACCCGGGACGATTAGTGGTCACTAGTCGATTTCCGGTGAGTGACAATCGGGCCGAATTCATTTCATGTCACGATCCTTCAGCTTTTCCTCCATGATGGCCTTCTTCCCTAGTTTTTTTTTTTCAAACTTTCTCGCCATATAAAGTACGAGCCGCGTCACCTACTTAATTAGACGTCTCGATTAAGCTAATTCGGGTCTTCTCTCATAGCCATAAATCTGTATAGTCTGTCATGCGATGACATGTCGACATGTGCTTTTGACCTTGAGACTGGCTTGAGACTATAAAATTTTTTGAAGGCTTACGGCTTTTTGCTTTAGTCATAACGACAAAATATAAAGCTACACTCACCGAGTAAATGCAATACATAAATCCGGGAAAAAATGATTCCTTTTATACCTCTTGGGCCTCTTTTCGTTTTCTCTTTTCCCCTGCTTTCTTATCTAAGCCGTGCTGGCAATCATATACCTTTCTTCCAAGTATGACAAAAGGCATACCGGTAAAACTAATTTTCGCTCCCTTGGCATCATATGGGTCCTCCCAAAGTATTCTGTGAGATTTGTTTGAGTAATCTGTCGAATAATACAAAAGAACTAAACAAGAGGCCAGGGAACCCTTAGCAAGCTGACCACACATTGCCATTAGTTACATTCATACGTCTTAATAACTTTTATATGTACCGATATTTCCGAAACCTTTGCCGACCTTAATACAAGAAAATTTAGTTGTCGTTTTGGTTTCGAACTCCGCTATCAATTGACACGCATCATTCACGGAAAGCATGACAAAGCACGTATCCAAAATTATTCGCTATCTTATGCTCAAACGCGGGTTCGCCATGCCATGTTGTCAGTCTGTTTGTTTGTGAATCACGGAATTATTATCTTTGGAAGTATGGCTCGGCGATCCGTCTAATTTACGAGAATCGTCGGTTACGAGTTGTAATTTATTCGAAATTCGATCTCAGCCTCTCGCGGCCGAGGTGGTTTTGGTGGATGGAATCTAATGTCGACCCAACGTCCTCAAAAGGTAACAGGAATTTACTCCATTTTATATCTGGAATATTGCGTTAGATGGCCTTCGAAGACAACAAAAAGTTTCTTTCCAAATATTGGTGATCTTCGAACTGTTATTGATGGCACAAAGCTTCGTAGAGTGGCTATATATGACTCCGACAAATATGAAATCCACATGAGGGCGTGATGTGGTGACTATGAGAATTCATGGATTGAAAAGGCGGGATATTTGAACTTGAAGACGCTTCAATGGGGCTGGCAAAGCTTTTCTGTCCTATGTTGCTATGTTGGGTTGGATTTCCCCGCCGACTGAAAGTAAATACAGATAACCGAGGTAGGCCGTCTTTGTTTCAAACTAAGTCAGTAAATGCAGAACCATGACGTGTCACTGGCTTGGAAGGTTTCAGTTTTGTCAACGAACTTCACCCAACCCCTTTACTCCCAAAAGTACGCAGATTTTGAACTGAGAAGGTTTTCGAAGTTCCATTTTGCAATCAAGTATTTAAAATCGGGCTAATTATATCTATAAATGTACCTAGCTCAAGATAATTAGACTCTGCTAGCAAGAGAAGGGTTCACAGTGAAACTAAGAAAACCGCGAACGGTGGAAACATTTCTGAGACGTTCACCGTGTTTTACCCAACCACCTGTGATCAGTCAATGAACAACTGCTTTGTGGCTCGTTTTTTAAACACATCATACAAGCAAAAAAATGCTTGTGACAATATAAGGTAAAAGAAATCTAATTTAAAAAACAGTTAACAATTCATTTAAAAATATGAAAATGATGAAACCGTTAATTTACTGCAGTTTCAGGTCTTGCTTGTGGTTGACCAAAGCAAAATCAACATTCACAGTTTTCTTAGTTTGACTGTGGTATGGGGATGTTGAAGCAATCAAGTTTGGATAGGGTGAGAATTGAGGAAGTAATCATTTTGTTCCTTGCATGGGATTTTGGGCTAGCAATTAAAGTTCAAATGGCGATTGAACATAATTACCTGGAAACAGGCTTCCCTTCAAAGGGCTGCTCAGTCATCTTGCCCCATTGCCAAGGTTGTACTTCCCACAATGTCACCCCATCACAGAAAAAACACAAATGCTTTGTACACTGTATTAACATAGATAGCCCAAGTGTGTAGTGTACATGTAATACCTGAACTTTGTTTTATAAAGTTTTTAATTTTTTAACTATCAAAGGTTGTCCAACTTTGTTTTTTTCTTTAAGCAATTTTTTTTTTTTAATATTCACCAAAGCTAGGACTTAGATGTTGACAATCTGGAGAGTTTACCCTTGCGTGAAGTGGCGGACCATATCAACCACGCCTTACTGGAGCCTCTTGAGGAATACCGGCTAACTGAAGATATCCCAAAACTTCCGTTAGAAGAGGACCAACCTCCAGAATTTCTAGTTGTGACAGAGCAGGACGTCTACACGAGACTCTCCCGCCTTAACCCTGCAAAAGCCGGCGGTCCTGATGGGATTCCCAATTGGATATTAAGAGAGTATGCCGAATTCCTTGCATACCCTATATCTGTCATATTGTCTGCCTCTTTTAAGGAACAGCGTCTACCGAGTATCTGGAAGTTGGCGGATGTCACTCCTCTCCCAAAACAGAAGCCAGTAAAGGAGATCAAGAAGGACCTGCGGCCCATATCGCTTACCCCCTGCATTTCTAAGCTCGCAGAGGACTTTGTTGTCACTGAGTACGTGAAGCCAGCAGTATTGTGTATGCTAGACCCCAGTCAATTCGGGGCGATACCAAAGTCATCAACAACCCTCGCCCTCCTTGAAATGTTTCACGAGTGGACACAAGGGACTGATGGGAACGGATCAACTATAAGAATTCTGTTGTTTGATTATAAGAAAGCGTTTGATTTAATAGACCATAGCATTTTAGTGAGAAAACTATGTGCGCTTTCTATTCCACCAAGCATTATTAATTGGATCATTGATTTCCTTTTGTGCCGCTCGCAGAGAATCAAACTCACCGAAGGCTGTGTATCAGAGTGGAGCACAGTTCCTTCCGGCGTTCCTCAAGGGACCAAACTAGGTCCATGGTTGTTTTTAATCATGATTAACGATCTAGCAATCAGTAACGCTTCACTTTGGAAATATGTAGACGACACAACGGCATCTGAGGTAGTTAGGAAAGGACAAGTGAGTAATGCTCAAATTATAGCTGACGAGGTAGCTGAATGGTCCAACAGGAATAGAGTCAAGTTAAATATTGACAAATGTAAAGAGCTACGTATTTCGTTCGCCGCAGTCAGTCGCGAGTTCCCTCCTGTAGTTATTGGAGGAGAGTGTATAAAGGCTGTTAGCGACGCTAAACTCTTAGGGGTAACCATTTCAAGCGACCTATCTTGGAACGCGCATATTACAGAAGTGATAAAGAAGGCAGCCAAAAGGCTCTATTTTCTTATCCAGCTTAAAAGAGCCCGAGTTTCTCAGAAAGATCTCTGTCTTTTCTACGTCACATGTGTGCGTTCCGTTATTGATTATGCCGCACCTGTCTTCCATTATTCTCTGCCGGCTTACTTAACGCACGAATTAGAGCGCGTTCAGAGGAGGGCGATGCGAATCATCTGCCCCGGCATTGAGTATCAGCATGCTCTAGCGCTAGTGAACCTTCCAACTGTAGCGAAGCATCACAACGATATTTGCAAGCACACCTTTGAGAATATCTGTAACAACAGCGGCCACAAACTTAAGGAACTTTTGCCACCCTTATATGATTGTAAGTACAATTTAAGGCACGCGCGCACCTTTAACTTGCCGCGGTGTAAGACAAACAGATTTAAAAACAGTTTTATTATGGCGTCATGCTCTCTGGTGAATGCAAAAAGTGAATAACTAGGTTTTTAATGCTATCAGTATTAGCGATATAGTTTTTAGATATTATAAAAATAATTATTAGTATTATTAAATTTTATAACTATTATTTTTTTTTTTAGATTTTAGACATTATAAATTATAAATTTTAAATTTTGTAAATTTGTATCATAATGTAGAATACGCAATTCAGCTCTATGAGCTGCAAAGTATTTTAATAAAGTACCTACCTACCCACCCCCCCCCCCCCCCCACTTTGAATCTCGAAACATATTCATTGGCCAAAGTAGCAACTCTGAAATGATCGGGGACTGGGTCGGACATGGCTCGTGAGTAGACGTTTACAACGTGGCTCCGTGAAACTTAGTCTTTTCGAAAGTTATCTATGGCAGATATATCCTATTACTTTAAAAGAAAAGACAGCAAAGGGAATTCCGAAAGCTCAGAGGATAGTCTAAAGTCACCAGAGGATAAAAAAGCAAGAACAATTCGATCTCCGGGTTCGGAATCGGACGACATCTTGGAAGCCCTCGATATGGCCGAAGGCGTTATGCCTAAAATTGAATTGATTTTGTCCAAGTTGGCAATTCCAGATGACAAAATGGACGGAATAGAGAAACACATGTGTAATGTTGACGAAACAGTGAGCCGACTACAGGAGAAAGACTCAACTCTTGAATTATGTTTGAACGGGCACGATGAGTTAGTGAGGTCAGTTGAAGCGAAAGTTACCAGCTACATTGCCGACGCTGACAAGATGAAGAGTGATATTTGTACTCTAAACAAGAATGTAAAGTCAGCGGAAGAAAAGATTCTCAACTACGAAGCAGACTTGGCAAAAGCGAACGGTGAGATGGCATCTTTACGCAAACAATTGCAATATATGGAAACGTACCAGAGAAAAGAAAATCTACGGTTCTATGGCATACCCGAGCAGTCTGAGGGTAAAGAAAATCCACGCGAAGTTCTGGTAGTCTTTTTCAAAAACAACCTAGGCATTGATGATGCCGAAAGTATCGAATTACAGCGTGTGCATAGAATCGGGAAATACGACTCCGAACAGACGAAACCGCGGCAGATGATCGCGAGATTTCTCCGATATCCGGAAAGGGAGGAAGTTTTCTCAAAAGCGGGGAGGCTAAAAGGAACGGGACTTGGAATATCTGCAGATTTGCCCAAATGTATTGTTGAAGCGAGGAAGAAATTGATCAATAAATTCAAAGCGGCGAAAAAAGACGGGAAGACCGCGTTTTTCAGCAGAGCGGAGCCAGACAAACTTTACATTGATGGTGTTCTAATTTCTCCTTAAGCTTATATCTACTTACTTTAGGCGTAAATATTAGTTACTAATCAAACCTTTACCTTCTGTTTTAAAATCAGTATGTCTGCATATTTAGACGTTAAGATTATTTATTGATGAAATCATGCCTTCGGACTCTGAATCCAGTCGGATATTTTTTTGTATTTTCGGAGGCCCGCGTTATGCAAATTTTGCTAACCGTTGTAAGACCTAGACTATAAGCAACGTTATTTTAACAGCTTTTACTGGCTGCTTTCTTAAGATCTTTATTTGTTCTTTTGTGTGAATGTTCTTCGTTGTGCTAATTGATAATTGTAGTTGGATGCTTGACAAGTGAAGTAATTTTGGGCATAAATTACCGATCATTGTCATTCAAAATCAAGCTTGTAGGTTGTACGGCAGCACCAATAGTTGTCATGAAATCACGGGAATAGATCTCGATGTCCTTTTTAGGCACTTTTTTTACTTCTCTCGATGGAGGGTAATAATCTCGAATTTAAACTGCTTTCCCTGAACGTTAGAGGTATTCGCACCTTTGAAAAAAGAAAATGCATATTTAATTATCTAGGAAAACAAAATGCAGATATCTATTTTCTTCAGGAAACTTATAGCACGGAGGAGTTAGAGAACCAATGGAGGAAACAATGGAGAGGAGACTTGTTCTTTGCTCATGGAACCTCGCATAGCAAAGGTACTCTTATTTTGATTATAGAGGGTTTGGATTTTCTAATTAAATCAGTGCAAAGAGATGAAATGGGAACTTTTATAATCCTAGATGCCTTGATCCAAGATTCCCCTTTTTTGCTGGTTAATATTTATTCACCTACAAAGCCGTGTGAACAGATCCAATTTTTGGACAAAATTGCATGTCTCATAGAAGAGAAAATGCGGCAATCAGATTATCAGATCATACTAGGTTGGGACTTCAATGTAACCTGCGATCAGGCTCTATTTTCGTTTCGCTCGGTGAAACATTCAGGCGGGACGGGCGAAACGAAAAATAGAGCCTGATACAATTCTTCTACGGAACGTCTGCCGCCCACTTTTTTTGATTGATTGACGTTCAACAAAACAGCCAATCAAAATTTCTTCTGCTTGCACGATCCTCGGTATGCAAATTTCCCATAACAGCAATTCGCAGAAAGTCACGTAAATGTCGGCAAAATAAGAAAATCATAGGCTACGATATATCTTCTACGCACAAGTACCGTAAACACCGGCGTATAAGCCGCACTCGCAGATAAGCCGCACCCCGAGTTTAGAAGCTCAAGATTTGGAAAAAAAATTTTTTGTCAAAAATTCATAGCAGAGTCATTTCATTTCTAAATGAACATATTGACTGAAGTGAAGTCCTTTTCACTACGGATCGGTGATTCAATTTGTAGTCTGAATAAGACTCAACACGCATTTTAATCCTTATAACAAGTATTAAAAGGTACGAAAACGTACTTGAACACAAGACCGCTTTCCCCGATGAACTTTTTCCTCAGGATTTTTCCAGTTAAAGCTATTCAAGTCCGAAAATTTAAGGCTCATGAGTAAGTTCGTTCGCCGTTCGGTTGCGTATCGAGGCTTAGTAGCCAGGCCTTCGATGAGAAGAGAGAAAACTGGTGACAAGTGTTGTCGCTTCGTTCAATTCGCAAAGCAAATTTTAGCGATGTTTTTAGCTGTTCGTCGCTTCCATGCGGGTTTACAAGGATATTTGGACGCCATCCATCGGTGACAAACTCGCCTGTGAAAGGGAGTTCGATAATTGCTTTGACAAGTTTGCCATCAAAGTTGTCAACAACGGAGAAACAGTGGGCCATTTACCACGCGAGTTCTCGAAGATAGCGTGGTACCGTTTTTGACTTTATTTTGGTGTTTTGGGGATGATTCATGGAAAATTACAGATTTTTTTCCAGATGTTCTCGCAGATAAGCCGCACCGCCGATTTTGAGCGAAGTTTTAGGGTAAAAAGGTGCGGCTTATACGCCGGTGTTTACGGTACTCAAATTTACGCGATTGCTAACTTGAAGGTTCCGGTACTGTACATGGTTGCTCTGTCTGAGCTGAAACTGAATGAAAATTCAAAACACGACGAGGTTGTCATGTACCAAAATATGCTGCATGCTTGAATCATTTCCCATTTCAGGTGGTATCCGGAAATATTCTCTTCCCATTTGTCACCGATTTTCTGCGTAAAAAACCTTGGGCAATTAAGAGAAATACCTTCACTTTCATTCTTTAAAATAAAGATATAAATAAAACCGTTTATAAGCAAAGGAGTATTTTGTAATTTAATTCGAGAAGTGATAAATGTTTGAAATTAGCAGCGAATTTTATCTCTAAGCAGCAGCGAATTTTAAAACGAAGAACATTTATTATAAGACTAGTCAGATCCTTTGATGTCAATGTCAGAGATCAAAAAAACGACATAAGTATTAAACAATGAATGAATAAACTGAAAATCGTTATTGCGACTTGATTGCGGTTCTCGCCAAACATCAGTTTACCGTTAAGTTTACCGAATTATCGGTTGACTTGTTGATCATTCTTGGCGAAAGATACTTGCTCGTCTGCTGTTTGTTTTGTTTCGTAAAACGCAGAAACAGCCACTACTCTGTTCATGTTATCAATACTAGTTGAACGCCGTCAAATGAAAATTCCGCGACACGATGCGATAAAACGGAATACATACTTCACTGTTGCTGTACTTCTCTGCTCCAGGTGAGAGACAGCTTGCGTCAAACCGAACGCCATTCTCAGGAGAGAAAGAAATGGTGACAATTCTCCTAGAACGACGAGAATTTATTAGAGCAACACATTTTACTTCGGCAGACTTGTTCCTTGGTTGTTCCTTGGCGATGGCGGTCGGATCGAAATTACTTCCGTTGACAGCTCTATTGTTAAAGGGCCAATCAGATTGCGAGATTCCCGCGGCCAAAATTTGGCCGCCGACACGAACTCTTGTGAGAGATTGTATCAGGCCCTATTTTAGTGAGCGACCAACATAACAGAATATGAGAGCGATGCTAAAATTCGGCCTGGTCGCAGGTTAACTTCAATGTTACTTTTGAACCCAACTTGGACTGCTCAGGAGGGAAACCTTCCGTAAAGAATTCTGTTAAGAGTCTCGAAGACATCATATCGAAAAATGACTTGACTGACATTTGGAGAGTAAGAAATCCGACCCAAAAACGTTTCACCTGGAGGCAGAAAAACCCATTAATCCAAAGAAGACTAGATTTCTGGTTAATTAGCGACTCCCTACGGGATGATACAAATAAGGCAGACATTATAACTGCAATTTAAACTGATCACTCCGCAATAACACTAGACATTGATAGTATAAGTGACACAAGTCACAGTCCCTCTTTTTGGAAGTTTAATAATAGCCTTTTGTATGATGAAGTATATTAAAATTAATAACAGACCGAATTCCTTTTTGGCTTACCGAGATTAGTTATAATCAAGACGTTAGAGTTCAGTGGGACTGGATAAAATATAACATACGGAAAGAGACTATTCAGTATAGCAAGGTAAAAGCAAAGCAACGCAGGGAAAGAATGATTATGATCGACAACAAATTGAAACTAGCGGAGGAAAAAGTAGCTGAAATTCCAACTATGGCAAACCAAAATGAACTTGAAAATTTGAAGATTGAGTATGAAAAGGAATATGAATACATAACTAAAGGGGCGATCACTCGTTCACGTGCATCCTGGTATGAAAAAGGGGAGAAAAATAATAAGTACTTTCTAAAATTTGAAAGAAATAACAAGAGAAAAAGCACGATCAGGAAAGTCGAATTCGCTGATGGTAATATAACGACAAATCCTGAAAAAATCATGGATGAGTTGTATTCTTTCTACTCAGACCTTTACAGCGAGACGAATCAATCGGAAATCAACCAGTCTTGTCCTTTCCTGGATTCCGAAAGCATACCAAGACTACCTCCAGAAATGCAACAGCTTTGTGAAGGTGAACTGTCTGTTGCCAAGTGCTATAATATATTATCAACTTTTCAAAATAATAAGACACCTGGAAACGATGGTCTCACTATCGAATTCTACAGGAGCTTCTGGCCCGTTCTTGGTGAGATGTTAGTAAAAAGCCTAAATTACTTCTACAAACATGGAGAGCTTTCATCCTCACAAAAAGAAGCAGTTATTGTCCTCATAGAGAAAAAAGATCGAGATCGACGGCAAATAAAAAACTGGAGACCAATTTCTCTAATTAACGTTGACGTTAAAATTGGAACTAAAGCAATTGCTAAATATAAGAGACTGGAAAAGGTGTTACCAGAAATTATACACCACAACCAGAATGCTTACGTCAAAGGAAGAACAATTTTTGATGCAGTACGTACGATTGACGATATTATTTCTCCAACAGCTTCAAAGGACATAAGCTCCCTATTAGTAGCAATTGACTTTGAGAAAGCTTTTGATTCTGTCAATTGGAATTATCTTAAAAAAACCCTCGAGAAATTCAACTTCGGACCATCTTTTATTGCCTGGATTACTACTTTTTACTCGGATATATCTAGCAGTGTCATGAACAACGGCTTCGCAACCCATTCCTTCAAACTCTCCCGAGGGGTTCGTCAAGGTGATCCTCTCTCTCCTTATCTCTTTATTCTTGTACTAGAAACACTAGCCATCAATATCAGAAAGATATAAAGATAGGAGGAATCAAAATTGACAATCAAGAATTGAAATTGGTCATCTTTGCGGATGATTTAACGGTCTTTCTTAAAGACAAGGAATCTTTTTATCAGCTTTCCAATACTTTACACATATTTGGTGTGTACTCCGGCTTGAAAATGAACAAACAAAAGACAGAAGTTATGAATCTCGGTTCTTCGAGAGTCACTGCAGAGGATTTAAGTGTGGAACACATCCCTAAAGCAGTCAAAATCTTGGGGATACATTTCAACTGATTATGCGCTTTTCCAAAGATTAAACTTCCAAAAATTCTATATCGTATGAGTCTCATCTGCTCGAACAAAAAAATTATCAAAGATATAAATCAAATTTTATTTAACTTTATTTGGAAAAGTAAAGACAAAGGGAAACGTGCTACCCTGATAAATGATATTAATGAAGGAGGCTTAAAGATGCCTCATATCGAATCCATGATTGAAGCACAGAGAATCATGTGCATCCAAAAATTTCTGGATAACTCACCACGCTCTTGGAAGTGCATTCTAAATCACTACCTCAACAAAGTTGGAGGTAGACTATTATTTTATTGCAACTTCGAATACTCAAAATTACCTATAGATTTACCAAAATACTACAAGGAATGCTTGATAGCTTGGTCTCTCTTGAAAAACTCCAATCCTTCTTCTCTGGACGAAATATTCAACCAGCCAATTTGGAACAATAGGTTTGTGTGTATTGACAACAAATCTGTATTCAGTAGGAAACTCTTCTCTGCAGGACTCTGTAAAGTCGGAGATTTATGTGAGTTTATTTGCAGCAAGCCGCACATAACCGAATCTCTGTGCTTGACTTATTTTGTTTAAAATGTCTTTATCATTCCCTTCCACCGGAATGGAAAAAAGAAATGAGCAGCAATGTGACTCAGGCAGCAAACAAAACGACACCGTTTAATATTTTCGCTCAAGAAGAATTATCCTCGAAGAAGATTTATAATCTTCTCATCTCAAAAATATCTAAACCACCAACAGTAAAAAAGAAACTTGAAAATCAATATGCCTCGGAAACAAGCAATCTTGGTTGGGAAACTATTTACACGCTCCCTTTCAAATGTGCACTTGATACAAAATCGCAGGAATTCCAGTATAAATCCTGAATCAAACATTACCATTAAACACCTTCCTTTTCAAAATTGGCAAAACCGAGTCTCCTCTCTGTGCGTTTTGTCTTTGCAACGAGGAATGTATGTCACACTTTTTCTTTCAATGTACCGTGATACAAAACTTTTGGAGCTCAATACAGCGATTGTTTGGGAATCACATAATTACTGAGAGTGACGTAATTCTTGGCATAACTCACCAATCAGAAGATGCCCTTTTGAGCAATCATCTCATTCTACTTTCAAAACAGTATATTTATAATTGCAAGCTAAGGTTCCTTCTGTGAGTACCGGGGAACGAATGACGTAAAACAAAAGAAACAAAAGACAGAAAACAATTCAACTCCAAAATAGAACCAAATTACAATATATGTCTCGCAAACAAAAGAAGGACAATGTGCTCCGGTACCTGAAGAAAGACCCCAAGCTAAAGGGTGTGTTACCATCTAGAGTTGTGTTTTTAACAAAAGTGAAAGCAGTTTTTGAAATGGAGCATCGGATCGCCAAAGAGAGGAATAAACTCTCTATCCATTATAAGAAATGGAACAAGCTCCTTTCCCAAGAACATCACATCCAATTTCCATTTTAATCTTAATAGACGTGATTTTTCAACCAACCTACTTTTCTATAGCTATTTATTACTTTAAACTATTGTCATTTCTATAACAAGATTGTGACATGTAGTGCCAGTAGTAATAACAATAGTCTAAGCCTAGAGAACACGATTCCTTGCCCGAGTATGAGTGCGTGCGTTGTGTGTGTGTGTAGTCTTACAGTTGTAGTGTAAGCAATTATGTGTAGTGTTAGTTTTTGCATTATAAGAAGTGGCGCAAGCAATAGTATTGTATATAGTATATATTTTTTCTTTTTGTTTTTGTTTTTTGTTTTTCGTAGTAGACTTGCTTTAGTAGTGTGTCGGTGTTGTAATAAGGTTTCATTAAAAAAACACTCTGAAATGATCTATATATATATATATAAGAATATATATATATAATATGTTTTCTTTGAAACGCAAACTTGATTTCTGCAAAACGCAAACTTGATTCTTTCAAAACACAAACTTGATTCTTTGAAACGCAAACTTGATTCCCTGAAACTGCAAATTGATTTCTTGAAAACGTACTTGTCTGTTTCAATGTCACGCTTTTTTAAGTGGAGCGGGCAATGGAGAGATGGGAACGGGGAACGGGGAAGGGGAATCTTTAAAATGGGAATCTTAAAAGCGGGTATCTTTAAAATGGGGAGTCTTTAAAAGCGGGAATCTTTATCTCTAAACAATTATTTGTAACAAGTCTCACTTAAAAGCCAAGATACATAGATCTCTTGAAACGAATTATAAATATTGAGTTCAAGACATGAAACGCTGTAATAACAATTCCTCTTTTTACACGATCCCATAATGCTACAAGTAAAATTCGCTGGCATCTCATGGTCCTCGTGTAGATGATTGTTCGATATCAAAGTTTGATATGTCATTTGAAAGCTTAGAGATTATGGATTTCTCTAAGCGAAATGTATTTTTAGCTAAAGAAAGGTTATAAACGACGAATGTGAGCCGCTTTTACTCAGCATCTGGGTGACTGGCTGCAACCAGATAACATGACATATATTCGCAAGCCAGTACTGAAGCAACGGTATTGAAAATACACACTAACAACTCAAGTAACTTCTTCGTAATAAAAGCATTCTTGTCCGACTTGCTCGTTGAAGAACGTCTCTTTGTTGGGCTTAATTCACGAGCACCATGCCTTCTTGAATCTACGCACCAAAAATTCTGCAAAAATACAATTGCGCGAACGAAGTTTAACCCTTTGCTTGAACTACGTGACAATCCCAGATATCGATACCGATTCCATTTATGTTAGTGTGACCTTTTTTAAATATTTCACCCAGTTTTAAAGATTCCTTATTTTAAAGATTCCCGCTTTTAAAGATTTTCCATGTCAAAGATTCCTCATTTTAAAGATTCCCCGTTCCCCGTTCCTCATTTCTCGATTCCCCGCCGCTCCGCGTTTTAAAGATAACCGTGACACTGAAACAAAGAAATGCGTTTTCAAGAAATCAAGTTTGTAGTTTCAGGGAATGAAGTTTGCGTTTCAAAAAATCAAGTTTGCGTTTTGCAGGAGTCAAGTTTTACTTCATAGAATCAAGTTTACGTTTCAAAGAATCAAGATTACATTTCAAAGAATCAAGTTTTATTTCATAGAATCAAGTTTACCTTTCAAAGAATCAAGTTTTATTTCAAAGAATCAAGTTTTATCGCATCGAATCAAGTTGTTGTAAAATTGTGAATGATCTCCATCGTACACCGTAGTTTCATTCATTCATTCAGCTTTGCAAAGAAACGCTGCAACACCTCGCAAGGTTTTGGAGCCTTTTCTTTTTCAGTCATGTGATCGATTATTGTTCCTTTTTTTTTCTCTTTCTCGTTTTCTTCTCGTTCTTTCTTGATTTTTACGGTAACCAGTGTCTGAGTTTTAAAACAACTGCGCGCTGATTCGTATCGCTGATAATTTACAATTTCAACGGAAGCAAAATGGAACTGCGGCATCCTGCCAAAAACAAAATACTATTTCCGAAAGCTTATAACCGTTCAATTTTCGCCGGCATTTCCACTGGCTATAAAGCCAAAAAACAAATAATAAATTTTATTTCACTTGGGGGATTGATAAAGCATTAAATACATGTAGTATCCTAAGCATTATCAAGTGCTGGGTTGTCAACATCAGACAAGAAATTTGGGTGGTTTCATGAGGCTGCTTAAATATGCATCATTTTCATGGATGTATTTTAAGGGTGATTTGATTTTGTTGGAGATTTTCATTATAAGTTATTTCTTTTGTAAATATGTTTTATTTTCCATTGCTAATATTTTGACTGGCTTCTAGATGCTGAATATGAATTTGTTGGCATGGGAAACAGGCACATTCCAACCAAATGCATTGCACTGGGGACATGGGACCATCCTGGTAAATGACACAATATTATATTTAAATAGACTTTTTGTGTCTTTGGAATGTAGCCTTCTCACTGGAGCCTCTGTAGCATGACACTGGCTTCTGTTCTTGTTTCGATGGCACAGTAACTATGCCCAGTTTTCTTTATGTCATACATGTATTTGGCTGTGCAAAATTTCCCATTTTTATACTGGACAGCTAAAATGTCCTGATAAAAAATTGATACCATTTTTTTGGTGCTGTTTTAATATTGAGGTATATATCTTATTATTATTCACTCCCCTGTGGGCTTTTCAGGGATAATTTACAACACTGGGTTGGGGGACTTTGCCAGACTGCTTATGGTGCAGTTTACAAATAATGAAGAAATGAGTAATGATGCCCCCTATGTGAGTGTAAAATTAAGATAGACCACTGCACCGGGGACTATGTCCCCTACTCTTTACCAAGAGTGTGTTGGTTCTTTAACGTCCCACAGAATTAATTACTTGTGCAAGGCTTGTGAGACGGGGCATGTGGTTTATCATCCTTATCCGCAAAGACTAGAATATCTAACCATTTGCAGATGTCATTGCAAAGGCAGCATATTCTCCTCAGTTATTTTAAGACCCTGAGTGTTGGTCCGGTCTAGGACTCGAACCCGAGACCTCCCGCACGGTAGTCCAGTGCTCTTCCAACTGAGCTAACCAGTCAGCAGTACTGGGCTAACCGGTCTGATGTACCATAAATTTAATCAAGCAAATAATAAAAAAATCCAAGGCAAATTACAAAAATGTTATATACAATTTGAAAGAGATTGCAATGCACTTCATAACCCATTGCACTGCATTACAACACAGGCACGCTTTATTTGTGTTGTTCAGAAATGGGGTATACCGCTGGCTAATTGACACGGAAGGCTCGTTAATTTACCTGCCGGCAAGCTTTGAGTTATTGTCGAGTTTGCTCCGATGAAAGGGCTGAGTATCTTCGGAATTATTGGGCCCAGACGAATGAATAGGACTTGTGACTTTTGGGCGGCGATTCAGTGGATGTATTTCAAAAGAATTCAACAATGGAGCTTAATTATTGTCCCTCAAGTGCGTATCCTTTTGTTCTGTGAAGCGTGGTGATTGCGAAAAAAATGTCACCTCGCGTTTTCATCTCTTTCCACCGAAAATCGTTTCGCTTATAAGCGGCAAAGGTAATATCGGTTTATTATTGATATGCATTTTACAAGCTTGAAAATGAGCGTTTAAACGAAATTTTTGGTTCAGTATTACCGGAGAACCGCTTTGTTTTGCCAATTACAACGCAATTTGCCGCCGCCAGTGCGAACGGCGGCGACATGTCTTCGGTCACGTTTGAATGAATTTTGCTCTCGTTTGCGAGGTGGAAGTCGATTTGTAAACGAAAAAAAATTATTTGAAGTGATTTGTTACCGACCGATCGCTAAGCTTTTCGTTGGATTAGTTTATTTAAGATTTAAATAAACGGTTACCTGCAGAATACCCCGCCACTTATTTCCATCTCATTGAATAACAAAAGTGCCTATTGTGTTATGCCTCGTTCTTCAAAGCGTTCCGACACATGTAAATGAAGTGGCGGGGTATTCTGCAATTGTTCCGTAAGATTAACAATCAGATACTATTAAACGACAAAGAAATACATAAAAGTTTGTTTGGATTTGATTGACTGTGCGCTTGTCAAAACAACAGCCGATATATTCTTATGCAAATACAACCCATTGCGCGGGCTTATAAATAACAAAGTCCTTCGCGTGGCTACTCACTTATTCTCAACACTGTAAACACACTTGACCGTCGCGTTACCTAATTTATTTGCTGTGAGCCGTGATACATGATGGAGTTTGCCGTTGGTGCTTCTGTGGAAGCTGTCGATCAGCTCGGTATTTGGTCTAAAGCCAAAGTTACTTCAGCATCCGAAAATTCGGTTGTTGTGACCTTTCCTCCATGGAGATCGGTGTGGGACCGAGAGATAAGTGACCTTTCCGAAATCAGAAAGGAAACGATCGAAGAAACGCTGATCCCGCGCCGTCTTGTACAAAAAAAGGTAAGAAGTTATTTAATGTTTATTTTGAGTTTTTTCATTTCCTTTTCCCTTTTGTCGCTTATAAGCTTAAGTTGCTTACACTAGTTACTTTTTACCATCAGAACCCGAACCTCAAGAAATTGTTCAACGGGGACGTTGTTTACTTGAATGGCAAAGCAGCAAATGTTCTCCAGTCAGATCCTATCAGGAAATCGGTGAGTTTCAGCTCTCTGTAGCAACGGATTTATTATTTACATAACTTTACTTTGAGTGTCAGTCGTCATGATCATACTACTATTTCTCCTTACCAGTCTCTATACAACTCTTATAGAAGTAGTTCGGAGTATTTGCAACCGATTTAAGGCAAACATTTTAATCGTTGATTCTCACAAGTGTCCTTATTTAGTGGTTATATTACTGCTTCCATCTTGTCATCTAATGATACTGTTAGAAAAATTAACCCTGATCACTCACTCCTTGGCTTGTGTCTGACATTTGCAGAATGCAGACTGCATACTAAGAGAATTTATCGTGTTACCATTACCATTATTAAAAGCGTATCATAAATAGGCTAAATGAAGTGTTATTCAGGCTAACCGGAGTGAATGGTAGGCTAACTGGAGTGCGTTGTAGGTTAACCAGGGTGAAAAGCCTGCAGTCTGCATTCTGAAAATGTCAGACACTGCTCTTTGGCTAAGAGGAAATTAAAATTACCACTAATACACTAATTGGCTTCAGAACATGTGTTTTCTTTTGAGTACTGTACGTTGCGTGTAGTTTCTCATGGCGAAGTTCAATTAAGTCATAATCTTTCGGAATCCTTTAAGTACTCTCATCTCTTTAATTGATTGTTATTCAAGGAGCTTTTCTAGGTCTACATGTTTACTGTGTTGCCATCCAATTAATGCCTATAGTCTGAAGCCTGAAATTAATACCAAGTTTTTTATTTAAGGTAACTTTGCAACTGGTTGAAAGTGGGGAAAGAAAGACTGTCAAAGTTTGGGAGGTGGAAGAAGCCATTGCTCTGGAACAAGTTGAGCAGACAAGGAAGAGGCAGAGAAGAACGGTGATTGCAGATCAAGGGTTGACTTCAAGTCCTGAAGTTGCAGTCAGCGAGATTCCGTTTCAGGATCAGGTTACCATGGCAGTACCTACTGACAGCAGTTTACACTTTTATTTCTTTATTGGGTCAAACGGCACCATTTTGAGGATTGGATCCTTGTATTCTCTTGATTTTTGTAAGGATTCAGTTTTTATTTGTACATCCATTTCAAGAAATAAGGATCTTTTTAAGTTTAAGTTTTTGCTGTGTTCCTTAGTGGAAAAAAAAGTTGAAAGTATTGATAGGGGTGTATCTTGTACAGTGAATGACGTAAAGCATGTTTCGTGTCAATCTGATGTCGTTATTGGGTCAAAGGGAAAGGGTTTGGTGGACAAAGTTATATGCGAGGGCTGGGACAGGGTTATGTTTTGTCAAGTTAATAATGCTGCAAATTTTTCTTACCTGTTGGACCTCAGAAAGAGTTGCTTGGCCAATCAAATACGTCAAGGTGTCTACTCGGGTATTTCACGCACTGCCACTCGTCCTGCGCAGCCTATTCACCTTGGCATATTTGATCCAATGCATGTAATATATTTTAAATTGTCGTCATATATTTTTATTGTAAATAATTTATTCACGTAATTCAGTCATTTGACTGCAAAGTGTATTTTATTAATAAACGGTCTATCTCTCATGACTCTAAGATCTTGGGTCTAACAGGTGAGAACCATTTTCAAGTTTCATATTCAGGGAGGGATCTTGCAAAGTTGGACTCGTTTCTGGGGGCTAATTGGGATGTTAAAATCCTGGAGCCAGGAAATCCCTGTTCCCACTTTAAGTATGTTTGCAGAGTAAAATTTTTTGTTCACAGGCCCTCAATGAGCTTACGTTTAAATTTTGTTTATTCAGAGTCTAATACTCCATTTACTGCTGCCTATCGGGGCACTTGTAGTTATTAGAGCTAAGCTTTGTTTGACAATGTAATATACAGTGGAATCCCCTTTATTGAACACTTGAGTTTTTGGACCTTCTGATAAATGGAAGCAAAAGCAGTTTCCTTTCACACAGTCAAACACCCCAACATTACCCCCAATTTCTCAGATTTACACCTTATTTATTCCCCTATGAGGCTCCAAAAATCTGGATTCCACTGTATGTTAACTTTTATGTCAGGCTCTGAGATTGACTTAAACTACAGCATTTAACATTTTCATCAGCCCTTAAGACAGTAGCAATAATTGATGTTAATAAGTATGATAATATTGTAATTAAATAATTGAACATTTTTCATTAAATAACTGAAAATTTTTCAGTCTTAAAGTTTTCCAACTTAAAATTTAAATAATTTTATCTCATGTGGCAATTTTTTGAGCTTTCTTTGTATTTTTCAGCTAACTTTTATTTACAATTTGGTTAAGTTTATAAGAGTTATTTATGATCCATACTAACTGGTTGCTCATTTTGAGCTGATACATGTAGTCTGACAGAGCTTTTGTCATTTCAAAATAATATTATATCAAAAAGGGATTCAGTTTAGGTTTTCAGTTTCAATCAACCTGTGATAGTCTGTTCAGGACTGTATAGAGTTTTGGAATGTTTTGATGTCAAAAGTAATTTAATTATTTAGGGTTATTAAGATGCTTGTTGTGAAAGTGTTCAGTTATTATAGCAGTCACTTCTGTGTAACTGACAGAATAAATTAAAGGTGGTTTGTTTACAATGGACTGTGTAATTTCGAGTAATTCCAGTTTAACTATATACTTGCCCTAAAATATTCTGGCTTTTGAGACCCCCACACTGTTGGAATGGATACTTCTTGAACCACACATTCTAGCACCCCTTTATTCTCGATTAAAAAAAGTCATTTTCAGCCAGATTAAAATTTGTAGTACATTAAAAAAAAATACACCCAAGGGATCAGAGCACTTTGAGCAAGTCATAGCATGTACCAGGCAGTTTCAGTCTGCTTCCAATCTGAATTTTCATATATCAAAAGATGCCTATTGATGCAAGACATTTAAAGAGTTTTGTCACTGATGACAGAACTGTGCAGATCAAAGAGGGTGTTATCCATTTTCATCCCTAGATGCCGAGATCCATCTGGTCAGCATCAGGGATTGATCCCTAGTGCTGACCAGAAGGAACGCAGCCCCTGGGGATGAGAATGAACCTCTTTAGCTTCGTGTGTGAAATGCCCATTTCACCTCATGTTAGCTCTAGAAAATTGACTCCTGTCTATCTGGAAATTTTTTATTCATTTCCACATAAAGTTGTTTGGTATTCTCAAGGGTAACATCACATTGTCTGAAAAAGGACAACCATTTTTATGCTTTCTAGCTGCAGTTACACAACTTCAATAATATTATTGTCCAATAATTTTTCTACTATCATTGATAATTATTACATTAATCGTCCAAATGTATTCCAAATTTGTCGGTGTCGGTTGGATATAGAATTAGCCAGGGGTAGGGACAAAAGTCAGACCGGATCAACTCGAATCACTGATTTAAATAAGAATAGCACTATTGTGTATTTCCTTGTTCTTCAATAGCTGTTGTTCTTATTCAAATCTTCGATCTGAGTTGATCCGGTCCAACTTTTGTCCCTGCCTATCAGCCAGGGATTGTACTCTAAACGAAACAGAAATGAAGAAATGTTTTGAATGAATACAGGAAGGCAAAGAGTGTCTTACAACAGTTTTTGTTTTAAAACCAAGAAAAGAATTTTAATGCAAAAAATCCTAAACTTACATTGCAGGACATGTGCTGCAGTCTTATTGACCAGCGCCTGACTTACAAAATACTATATGATCGAGTGTGTGTCTAATAGGGGGATCAGAAATGAATCTTCAACGTTTAATGAAGGTTGATTTTCTGCTGCAGCTTCTGACCGAGAGAGCTGTTGCTCTGAAGTAGAAGACTGAGGAGTGCTGGGTGGCTCTTGGCATGATGAATTACCTGCCTGGACTGAGGGAGATTCAACTGCCTTCATTTCATTAGTGTAGTCAAGGCCTTCCTCTTCAAATTTCTTTTGAACGTATAACTCATATGCTTCCTTAACAGCTGTTGGGCACTTCTCTATACGTCTTCTTAGAAATCTGTAGTGCCACGTAAATAGTGTGATAATAGGATCTTGTTTCTTCCAACCTCCTCCCCTGGTAGAGTGTCCAAAGTACAAACATTGGTGCAAGTAATGTGTTCTTTCACCACCCTCTGTGCCTCCACGAAACAATGAATGGAACGGCAAGTCTCTGAGCATGATGGGGAATACATCCACTCTTTTCATGAGGTAAGGGTAGAGCTTTGATGATCCATAGCGCAGCAAAGTTAAGGCATGGGAGAGATCAGCAAGTTTCACATACTTGTCTATTTCAGTGTCCGTAAGACCAAATCTGTAATCGGATGGATCTTTAGAGCCAACAGATGCTCCTGAATTTAATCGGTCAGGAAATTGCCTTGGGTCTTCATCCCACCGTTCCATTTTATGAAGTTCCCAGTTCACATCCCATATTTTCATCTCGAGGTCATACTCTGAAATCTTCAAAGAAGGCCAATTTAGTTCATTCTTCAGGTGAACAGGCAAATCAAAAAACACTTCTTTGCTGGCAACATTCTTCAGAATTTCTGGGTAAGGGCTTCCTGCATATTCACTTGCTGGTGATGATATTGTCTCAGCATGATTCACATTAAGTGTAATCTGCTCCAGCTTCTTGCCCTCATACCGTAGTTCAAATTTGCCATTCCTTACTCCTCTGGCATTTATGTTGCTGATAAAGTGGTTTAAAGTTTGTTCTTTGGCAGCATGCCCTCCCATAGTTTGCTGGCCTTCTAAATTTAAACAGGTCATACAGCGATCAAACACCATGTGTTCCGTTAGTCTACAGAAGCAGTGATTTCCATCTGGAATGTAGCATGATGTCGGCAGTGATGGAAGTAGTGATTCCGGATGCTCTCTGTCGATTCTGCGACCAATTTCTGATCGAAATCCAGTGTTCTCTCCAACCTTGCACCTTGTCTCCTTGGTTTCATAATTGTACATTGTGAAGGAATCTGTACTTGTGGAATCCAACCCACCTCCAAGTAAATTATCCGAAAATTTCGAATCAGATGATATGAACACTTTGTGTCCTCTGTTGATCATCGATTCTATCCAGGAATTTAGACTGCCTTGCTTTGTGGGATCGCCAAGGTTCAGTTCCAAATTGAGGCGTGTGTCCTTTCCGTAAAAAATTGAAAGTGGCCAGTACTCTTCAGGGCTATGGTAGCTTACACCATGAAACATAGCTTCACTGTTTAATACATTTAATGTTATTGCCACACTGTCCTTCCCACCAAAATTTCTACCATCTCCGTAAATCTTCCACCATTCATTCGGAGGCAACCACCAGTACAAAAAGAGCAATGTCTCCCTGAGTCTCTCTGGACTGATTTGCCATCCAGAGTGAGTTCTTTGTGGTTGCCAAACCACTTCAAACTCCCTTCGAAGTTTTGCCTTGAGGATGTTCACCTTGGATTCTGAGTCAAAATATCCTGGCAATTTCCGTCTCAGTTCACGCAACATTTCTGTTGGATTGGTGGTGTCCTGAAGATTGAGCACCTCAATTGCTGACAGGTGATAGTGTTGGGCAGCATCCTGTTGTATGATAAGGTCATAAATTGGCTTCCTTTTCTGGGCATCGTGAGCAATTTTGGCCAAATTTACAACATCCTGAGGGGTTAAACTTCCATCCCAGTTTTCATTATCATGATCATCTCCCTTGCAATTAGTTACTGTTTCTGCCAATGATGCAATGAAATCATTTTTTGAGCCATGATGAACATTTTTTGCGAGTTTTGTAAGTTCATCTCTCTGCAGGTTCAGGCGACGGACAACTTCTCTGGAGGTGAACTTTCGCCCCTTATCTTGTGTTTGCCTTATGCTTTCTTGGCGTGTCAGACGATCTTGAGTGCGGATGTGTTTAGACATTGATGCTTGCTGTTCATGATTGCAAGGTGGAGTTACTGTTAATGGCGTTGCAAGAATTTGGGTTGATGCACTTGTCGATGTTGATGGCACTGTCGAAACTGGCGTTGATGGAAGCACAGGAGTTTGTGGCTCAGAAGTAGTGGTTGGATATTCAGATAATGCAGGTGGTAACATAGATGGTTGTTCAGGTGTAGATGAAGGGTGCTCACTTGGTGTTGTAGCAGCAGCATTAACAAGTATTCCAATTAAATCACAGCGCAGTTGTATTGCAGTAGTTGTTTCCTCCCCTTGCAAAGTACTAGTGATGGTAAATAGTAGCAGAAGTGCAGCTTGGCATGACGTGGGTACGAATTTTTGCTGCATCACTTTTGAATACATATTCTTCTCTTACAACTAAACCTGGAGACGTCAACAAAAAGTTGTTCTGTTTAATATAAAGGTAATGTGTAATGCCATGATTTAACTTTTAAGAATTGCATAATATTTGCACTTCCTTATTAAACATTATTTTCACATGTCTTGTTGTGGCAGATCTGGAGGAGGGCGTTGGCCTTTTGAGACCAAAAAGAGGCCCAAGAAAATTAATTTTGAAAGAACCCCCATTATTTTTGGGTCTGGATGACTGGCTTGACACTCACCAGAGCCTGAGGTTGTTGGTAATCCCCATTTTGCCATAAATGAATATGATGACCTATTGTTTTATCTCATTTGAACTGAACAATATACAACTTTTTTTCTTAACCCATTGACTCCCAGATTGCTTGCAGTTCAGGAATTTGAGAGAAAGTGCTATCCAAAAATACTTGCCACTGAGGAGCCACAGGAGGGATGATAATGCAACAGATGGAACAAAGAGCACATTCACTTTGGCTGGCACAGCAGCCAATGTATTAAAATAAAAACTATTTGTCAATGAAACACATTTCGTAGCTTTGAAAACTGTGGTTATGGAGTGCTTTGCAAGAATTTCAACAATATAAATCTAATAAAATAATCACAAACACAGAAAAACATTTTAATGGATTATAAAATATAGCCGTAATGTAGTCTGGTGTGCATAACTTACAGTTAATTCCTCATGATACTGAGAAACAAAAAAAAAATACTGCAGATCCATTGTTTAGTTTTTTTAATTTGTAAATATTGGCAAAAAACTCAAACAAGCTAAGAGGTAATTTGTTGTATTTGAAAACAAAACTAATAACATTTTGCAACTGCATCATTTTGTCTTAGCCTAAAATTATATTTTCATTGGGAAAGATACTGATTAAGTCCAGGTAGCGATGACAACAAAAAGACTGGGATAATGTATCTTTATGGAACTCAAAATTCTCACAACTACAATAAAAGAAATGTGTGATCGCAAGAAAGGAGAATTTATAGTTCACAGTTCATTAACATCGTTCGTTCCCTATCACCTTCAATGAATTAGGATTATTAAAAAAAGAACAACAATCAATTTTTTTCAAGCACTCAGATTTATTGTGTTTTATCATGGATCGCAAAAAACACTGGCTTTAAAATACAATATTTTGAGTCGTAAGCCTTAAGGCCAAGTAATACGGGCAACATTTTCTTTCAACTTGTCGCGCAACAATGTTGCGTTGCAAGTTGAAAAGCCTTGTTGCCCGTTTTACCACCTCCGTGAGCAACTTGTCGCGCAACAAAATTACGTGTTGCAAGTTGTGGCAACATGTTGCGCAAAGTAGACTTGAGGTCTACTTTTTGCAACAAATTTTACTTTTGTTGCTCGTATTACCACTGATGTTACAACTTGCCACGCAACAAGTTTGAATCAAACGCTAGTGATTGGCCGCCGGTGAAGCGCGCCAGCGCGGCAAATTTGAACATGTAAACAAACATGGCGGACAGAGGTGAAGAAATTGAAGTCGTGAACGAAGTTGAATTTCTTGACCAAAAACTGTCCGAAGCTCAGAAATTTGACCTTTACCGAGACCTTCAAGGCTATCGTTGCCTATGGGAGACCTCCAATGTCGATTACAAAAACCGAGAGCTAAAGGAAAAGGCGTTAGAGGACCTTTCGCAAAAATTCAACTTGACCCAGAGCTTTCTTAAACGGCAACTGCACACCCTCAGAACAGCGCTGGTCCGAGAACTAAAAAAGGAAAACGAGGGCCAACAGTCGAAATGGAAGTTCTACGATACGTTGAAGTACATGAAGGAAGACGTTCAACGTTCCCTAAAAGCGAAAGAAGAAAGCGAGTGGACCGAGGGCGAGACCGAGCAGTTAATTGAGTACTACAAGCAGAACGAGCAACTGTGGAACCACCATCTTCCTTCCTACAGAGATCGACAGGTTAGGGAGCTGAACTACAAAAAGCTTTGCGAGCTTTTACCAGGTCGAAGCCACGACGACATAAAAAAGCAGTGGAACATTTTGAAGACCATTTTCAACCGAGAGGTGAAGAAAGAAGAAGAAAGCAAGGTCAGTGGAGCCGGCACGGACGCCGTGTACACTTCCCAGTGGAAATATCTCAAGGCACTGATGTTTATCAAGGGGAGTGATGACGTCGACCCTGCCGTTTCTACTCTTGATGGTAAAGAAAACGAGAGACCGGCCAAGAAAATGAAGGCTGATAGAGCAAGAGAATTTGAACAGGTGAAGTTGGAATTGTACAAGGAAGCCATCAAATGTCTTCAGAGTCCACTTCCACTTAGTGATCCAGCGAATACGGAAAATCGAGATGACTCGATTAGTTTGTTTGTAAAATCACTAGAGTCCACTTTGCGACAGTTTTCGGGTCGCCACCTTGCGATCGCAAAGAAGAGGATCAACGATGTTATTTTTGAAGTTGAAATGGAGTGCTATGCTCCACAAGGTTTGTCTACATCGGTACCTGCAAGCAGCCCTCTGCCCTCAGACCTTGTGGCACCTGCGTTTAGCTCTGGCAACTTAAACTGGCCGTATATGCATTGACACTCAAAGGATTTGTTTTGCTTTTTTCTTGTATTGGTTCTAAACGTTGGACACACGTATTTTTGTAGTCCAGTTGTTCAAAATTAAGCCAGGCAAGGCTAATCCAGGGTTAAAAGTCTCACAAAGGTTTTAATTCATCTTGTGTGTATGCATAACTTCAGAAATTATTTATTAATATCACATTTGCATTAATAAGTACCTTTTAAAGTGGTACATGATTATATAGACAAGGACTTCAAACAGTCTCATTGATAACAGATACAGTACAATGTTAAAATCTATAAGGCAATTAAATTACTCTTGAAGTATTTATGAGAAAACTATTTGAAAAATAATTTACACCTTTCAGTACCTTTTGGAATGGTTTGGATAAAAATTTAATGTATATGACTTGAATATATAAATATGGACAGTCTAATTTGTAAGATTGCAAGCACAGTTTTAATTTTACAATTCAGTGACAAAATAACTTGTATCGATCTTTCAGTACCTTTTGGAATGGTTTGGATAAAAAATTAATGTATATGACTATTTTCGTCCCTGGCAAAGTTAATATTTTGAATTATATTATGGCTTGGTTGGAAATTAATCAGTACATTTGCCATCAATTAATTTTTCAATGGGTAATTTCCAGTGTTATAATAAAGCCATGTATGATTTCTGTCAACCCTTTTCAAGCAAAACTTACATCTATCTAGATCAAACTACTAATTCAAGCCTCCCCTTTCAAATAAAACTGGGTCTGCAATCATGTTTACTAACCAGAATGAAGTGAAAAGCATGTTCTTTTCAGTGTCAATGACATTTAATGTCATTTATACTTATTGCACAACAAACTCTCCCAAAATTTCAAAGCTTTTAGCTTGTATTAGGCTAGCAAAATTCAATATGTCAACAATATTCTATCCTGGCTCTGAGGCTTTTAGCACAAAATTACCGAAATGTAAGAGTTTCTGTTGTCTGCCAATTTCCAAACAAGACCGTTAGACAGTAAGTTCAACCCAAAATTTGGAAGTTTGTTTGAATGGCTCAGAGCTGGATTGTTATTATAAATATAAATTTTATAGTACATCTTTGTATATATTGTATGAAGTCTTATTAAACAATAGAGTTCTTCTGTCAAAGGCACTATTGTGTGATAGGTTGCCCAAGGAAATTTGATGTTCACAACAAATGTTTAAGCCCAAGAACATAGTTGGAGGGCTTATATGAAGGTTGAACATCAAATTTTCAGAGGGAACCTATGAACCTAGGCCTGAGATAGAAGGACTCTATTGTTTTTATTGTACAAAGCTAAATTTTGAGTGAAAATTGCCAAAAACGGGCACTATGCGCTGAAAGGCGCCTGCTGAGGAGAGACACTGTCGTGTCACGTGATCGATTTCGACTTATGGGAGCATGCCAAAATTTAGCATTGTACTATAATTCTGCATATAATATATGTATAAAATCACATCAACAGTTGAGTGGAAGTATCACTTTAAAAATAGCACTGAGACTTTTCTTCCACACACATTGCTGTTTCAACTTTAACTTTGGAGTGACTTTGGAGCAATAGCTGATTCAGATGGCATGTAATTTCTGGGTTTTTGTTTTGGTGATGTAATTAGGTCCATGAGAACTGAAGACCTCTTTAGTTCGGCGAGAACCACAGAGATAATTTAACAGCATAAAAGCATTAATTACTCTTGCACATTTCCTTAAACTTGTGTGAACAGTGAAGCTGAAAGGTGAGCTTGGATAAATAACTAAAGTTAAACTTTATGCATGACTGGTCATGCATGCACTTCACTTCAGGTTAATTGCAAGTGTTGCCACATCAGAATTTACATTTTAGTAATTTATGCATTAAGCCAATCAGAAGGACACCATATGAATCAGCCACCACTCCAATACCACATAATGCAACATGAACTCTGCTTAACTTTACGTCGTACAGTGGAATCCCAATTTAACGAAGTCCCTGGTATAAATGAAGGATATGCTTGAATGTTATTTTATCATTTAAACCCAGATACATTGTGCAAACATAGAATGTTTTGAGAGAAATTTATTATTAACCAACCCATATAACAGAGATTTTGGTCGCTCTTGCACACATTTTTTATATTGCAGTGTTCCAGATTACTTATAAAGACAGAGGGTCAATAAAGAATTTTGAGGGGTCAATAGATGTGGATCTCTTCAAATCTTCTCAAGTTGACCGTTTATTTTGTTGGGTCATGTTGCCTGCTTTGTCGGGTTTTTGACCCGAGACCCCTCTCTTATCTGGGACAATGTATTGGTATCATTTATAACGGAATCCCGATAGAATGACCTCATTTTCCCAGTCCCTTACACTTCGTTAAATTGGGGTTCAGTCTGTTCTTACAATTAAGCTGTTGAATGGTGAGAACCCAGCAAACTGATTCAAACGTCATCCACCCCACACAGTCTCCACTGCCAAGACACTGCTCCCTCCTTGCTAAAAAAGTCCATGTATTCTTCCCTGATGGCCCTTGCTTCTGTTGAATAGTTGTTGCTGCACTGTGGACGATAATTGAACCATGAGGATAGCTCATTATCACTACCTCTCCAGGGGCCAGGGATCAAATTTCCATCTTCATCTTCTTGATCTGTCATTCCATTCACCCTGAAGAGAGTCAATTTCAGAGCATATAATTTATTGTATGAATATGTGAGCACCTACCTTTGCGTAGATTTGCATACACCATAACAATAACAATTTGTAATATTATTATTTAGTGTGTCCCCAATTAGCACCTTGTCTTTACAGGGTGCTAGATCAATTTGACACATAAATAAAGTTATTATTATTATTATTATTATTATTTTACTTTCTCCAAGGTGTTTTTTTATATTCGAATCAGATTGAATTTGGATAAACATTTAAGGATAAGAATTAGCAAGAAAAGTTTAAAACAACATTTCGATGTCTCCATGACATCATTTTCAAGTGAGAAAATAAAATATAGATGAGTTAATATAATTAATACAAGGTGAGGTGTTAAAAAAGTAAACAATAAGTAACAATTTGGCATGTAATTGTGTGTTTTAACACCTCACCTTGTATATATTAACTCATCTATATTTTATTTTCTCACTTGAAAATGATGTCATGGAGACATCGAAATGCTGTGTTAAACTTTTCTCGCTAATTATTATCCTTAAAGGTGTTTTCTTTTAAGAAATAGAAAATGGCCTGCCTGCCTACGTAGTGTGACGTTTGGGAGAATTCCAATGCTGATGTCACACTTAGCCACTGTTGAATTCTACAAAAACCACCCCATAGAGTTTGCATCAGGTCAAATTTTCATTGCTTTCAACATAATAAATGTGTTCACAAAAAAAATATCGAGAAAAAGAACAACTATACGTCACAGTCAAATAAAGCACATACAGTGAAACCTGCATTAAACGGACACCCTTGGGACCCTCGCAAGTGTCTGCTTAATACAGGGTGTCCTCTCAACACAGGTTCTATTTAATTGTGAAACAATAGTTAATTATTGTCCTTAATATCTCTCACCTTTATTTACCTGCATACTTAACATACTTTATTGTAAACCTTTTGCAACTGGCCTTTCTAATCACTATATTACCTGGAAAACATGCTAAATACCTTACATATCAGTGTCATAATATCATAAAAATATCTTCTGGTGTCCGCTTAATACAGGTTTGTGAGTATTTAATGAACAAAATTCCAAGGGCATGCACTTTTCCCATGGCGTACGTACTGCTGATGTGCATAAGTAATACTGCAGTGTATATGACCTAATATCTCACCTAACCATGCAACACAGGCATGTCCATTGCAAAAATGAATTTTAAAGGTATCAGAAAATATTCAGCTGTTAGTAAATATAGCATTCAATTTTTTCTACGCATCATTGAAAAGTCCTACCTCAGAAAATTGTGAAGCACCAGTGCTGCCAAAATTAATGCAATGACTGTGTCAGGCGGCAGAAGAATTGGGGCTCGAAATACCCTCCACCTGTTGGCGATGATACCAAACCCATTTTCAGATATTCTTCGCATGCGCGACAGTCTGTAGTTAAAAATCCGCTGGGCTATCAACAACCCTGACAGCGGGAAAGGTTTCATCAAGTACCTTGTCAGGGCAAAGGCGTCGTCGCCTGTCAGTACATAAGGGACTGGCTTTGACCTTCCAGGCAAGGGTTTTGCTTTAGGCAAGGATAGTGTATTGTCAACTGAGCTTAGCGCTTGCTTAAGATCTGAATTTTGCCAAATGGCAGAGTCTGGCGAACGGCCATTCGTCCCAACACTCGCCCAGAGGCACTGATAGTCAGGCCCAAAGACAGCCAGAAGAACAATACTGTTGTTTCCCTTGTAGTCGTAAAAGTGAGAGCCGGAATTGGCTGGTTGTTGGATGATGACTCGCTTTCCGTCTATTGCTCCAATCCCATTTGGAAAGTTCCACCTCGATTCAAACTTACTGGCGACCACCTCCCACTCTCTTTCAGTGTTTGGTACTTTCAGAAACTCACATGCGAGTACTTTGTGTACGGCACGGCTTGTTTCCGAGACGATAGACGAAATTGTTTGACGAGAAATTCGGAATGCGTACTCGAGTGAATGAAAAGTTTCACCGGTTGCCAAAAAGCGCAACGTAACAGCAAGGCGTTCATCTGGCTTGATTGTTGCACGGACTGTATTAATTGGCAGTGGCTGCTCCTTCTTTTCAACAAGCGGCGATATCTTCTCCACGAGAACGGAAAATTGTTGTTTTGTCATACGGAAAAACTCTTTGTACGCGACGCTGTCTCCAACTTCCAATTCCTTTACAAGCTGGTGATAAACACCTCTGTCTTCTCTCCGTGAAATCCAGTTTCGCATATATATCTTACGGTTTCGTTTTTTTGGCCTTTCCCCTTCTTCGTCAAGTAACAAGCTTAAAATAAGCAAGGAAGCTGCTCTCTTTCGATGAAGAAGGTGAGCAGCCGCCATTTTGTTTACAGACAAATGACCAATCACAAGCGCAGGATTGTTGTAATTATCCGAAACTTGCAACACGTAATTTTGTTGCGTGACAAGTTGCTCACGGAGGTGGTAATACGCGCAACAAGGCTTTTCAACTTGCAACGCAACATTGTTGCGCGACAAGTTGAAAGAAAATGTTGCCCGTATTACTTGGCCTTTACCGTGCTTTTCAAGAACTGCGTCCAGATGTTTATATCCCTTCTTCTTTACGTGAGTTTTCAATCCAAGTGCAACAAGAAATGAATCGTCAATCTTGAAGAACTTTGTGTTCCCAATGAACGTCGCTTTAAAGTTTTCTGGCCACATTTGCGGGGCAATTGTCGGTCAAGAGAGTCGTCCTAAAGGTAAACAATGGATTTATTTATACGTTTCAGTCGAAAGCTTACCGATCAAGGGAATCGCCGACATGTAAATAAGTGACCCTGTATTTTGTAGTTTAGCTCAATGAACTTCACATACGTTTCAATGGACTTACCGTCAAAAGTGCTTTGATTTCTGGAAGGATGAACTGCCATTGAGACTTCTGAGATTTACACGCTTGTACCTTGAATTCGCTCGATTAACAACTCGCGTTGTTGTGATCCGCGATGCTGACCCGAAACACAAAATTGGTTGATACTACCGTGACACTAAACTTCTGAAAAGATGAAATGTCATTGACAATTTTGAGATTTCGCTTAAAAAACGCTTGTAACTACACTTAAATTCGCTCGATTCAGCTCCGCTTAACTCGCGTTGTTGTGATCCGTGATGCTCATCCGTGACAAAGAATTGTTGGTCGTCACAGCAACCACATGGATCTGACCAATAGAAATCGCGTTTGATTCCTTGCCGTGACGTTTATACTCGACCTGTCCTGCCCGTCGATCGAAAAGCATCTAAGGGAACAGTAAATGACAAACGAAAGGGTACACGGAATTCACAATCCAACGCACTCATTTTATTTTCTTCTTGCTTACGAATGTCTACGTTTAATTCGGTGAATCGACTACGAAAAACGGGCCGACTTCCAACAGCTAGCAATCGATCGACAGAGTGTTTTTATAAATAATCGAGCGGGCTTCCGGTTCCATGGCTTTATATTCACATAGACTCATCAAAGCGGTATGATTTTAACAAAGCGAGACGTCAAAAATCGTAGCTTAGATTCAAATGAACACTGGAATGAATAAAAGGAGCAAATTTATTGATGAAAATCATTCCAGAAACTAGAATGTTTGCGAGTGTTTTTGCGGTGTCTGACATTTGCAGACGCATTGCGTTAATGTCAATTTCTCAGCCTTTTCCGGCGCCTTTCCACGTGCACTCTTTGAGCTTTTCCAGACCTTTCTTACGAATAAATTAATATGGCGCAACAATAGGGTTTAAAAAAATCAATAAAGCAGAAATCCTAAAACAAAGCAAAAATATCGCACCTAACATCAAAGCGTTTGCGCTCGTGCAGTAGCCAGCCACAACTTCGGAAAGTAATCGGTCCGTGAGTTATGAATATTCAATGAGAAAGAACAATAGCGTGAATATATGAATAATAATCGACCCACAAAATGTGGGTACACACTTAAAGCGTGCCTGTGTTGTAATGGTGTTTTATTACAGGTCCAGCACACCAAAGCCCAGTACCAGCCTCACAAAGGCATCATTTAGTCACCCTGCAGGTATTGACGTACTAACTGTTGAACCTCGCAAAAATGAAGTGGCCTTTGTGTGCGACAAAGGAAACTCTTGCATCCGTTTTATCAAGGGTGTGCACAACTTTCAGGTAGACAAGTTTGTAGGAACACTGAAGTTACAGCCTCCAACTTCCACATTGAGAAATTGGAAACCTGAGGGACTAGCAGTCGTTGGAGCAGGGTCATTGGCAGTTACAGAAGGGACAAGTGTTTATTTGGTATCCATGGATACTACATTCACAGCTGGCCAACTTGTAAAGGTTGTGGATAATTTGCAGTCACCCCATGGTCTCTGTCTTTCAGGGAATCCTCAGGTATTGTCTTTGTTGCTGATGGTCACACTATCAAGCAAATAGAGTTAGAAACTAAAGTTGTTAGAGTTGCTATCCAAGGTTTTAAACAAGCATTTGATGCGGCTTTGTCATCAGATGGAAATGTTGGCGTTTCTGATATTCAAGCCCACAAGATTACGATTCTGAAAGAAAAAGAGGATAACTCCTTCAGTGTCCATTGCACAATAGGAACTGGAAATGCTGGCTGCCTTGATGGTCCTGGTTCGAAGGCCCAGCTGTCAGAACCAACTGGGTTGTGCTTTGATGGGGACACTGCAATCTTTTGTTGCTTTGGTGGACATCAGAATGGTTACATCAAACTGCACACCAGTGTTGAATTTGCCTGTAGATTTATGTCAACCATAAGACAAATTTACCAAGCAACAGGATTCCTCCCAAAGAAAGAACAGAACCATCTGGCTCAGGTAGGGAAGCACCCTGTGGCACCATTTGTTGATGGGACCAAGAAGCTGATTGATTCCCTGGCTTATTTGGAGACCTTGCTAGCCAGGAGGAAAGACTTCCTCAAAACAGCCACAGCTGGCCCGGAGGGAACAGTATACCATTTGTCTGTACAAGGTTTGTCAGAAACTGTGAAGGCCTTGGAGGCCCATATCCAGGCATTTGAATTAGAGCATCAGGGTATCTTAGGCAATCTCAACCTCTATGCGTTTGTTAACGAGTCAAGAAAAGAGCATGGCTTTGCGAAGCACAAGCAGTCTGGGCAATACAGGCACCCCACTATGCAGCAGTATGTACACAGTAAAGGCCACCATGAGATTGAGTTGATAAAGAAAACCTCTACCTGTCCTCACGCCTATCACACAAACAGTTTTAGTACTTATCAACCAACCCACAGTTCAAGTTTGTCAAGTGTTGACACCATTGTCCAGTACAAAAGGGTTGTGTGACAAGTTCTATCCTGAACAAAATGATCAGAATGTGCCCAGTGAACAGGCCAAAGAAGACCTGAAGGTAGCAAGAATGCTTAATGTTTTAACAAAATCTAGGCCATCGCAGAACATTCGTGACCTATACAGATACAAGTGTGGTTACGGACCGTGTGTGATTGTCCAGAAGGATGCTGTATTACAGGACAGCGACAGTGAATATCAGCCCCACTTTCCTGCCTTTGAACAATTAATGCAAGACCTTGAAATTCAAAGAGGAGAGACGGCAAGTGCTACATTAGTTGGCCGTGTTCATTCAAATGAGTATCTCTTTGTACCGGGAGACATTGTAGCTGTAAATCCTGGTACAGACAATGGTATCCCTGTTGGTGACAAATGGTGGCTACTACAAATCAACAAGCCACATCAGGCAAGCAGAAACACATCTGGCTGCCATGTGTTTGGATTTTGGCTGGATGAGTTGGCCCCTGAGGAGGATTCAGTTCCAGGAAGACAGTTTGTGCCACTCTCACAACCAGTCAAGGTATATTATGGCAGCATCATCAAGTCCGAGGACTGTATTCCCATGGTGATTCCAGCAGAGGAGTTGACCTCAGGTTGGAAGAGTGGGCATGTAACTTATGCATTTTCCGAAGAGTACTGTCTTAAGCTGGACAACATGTCTGATGCTCATCGGAGAAATTTGACTTCTCTGCTTGAAGAATCAGGTGATTCAGGTGATCCTGAGCCTGAGGATGAAAGTGGACAGACAGAAATTCATGAAGTGGAGCTAACTGCGATGCAGCACAGAAGAAGAGTTGTCAGAAATCCTGATGGTCAAATTTTGACATCATACATGGATCTCTCAAATCCTCAGTCTAAGAGACAAAAGCAACAGAGACTGCAGAATCTTAGTCAAGTTGCAAATGATGTTGAAGCTGAAAGAAATAGCCCTGAATTTGAAAGTTCTGGAGCAGACAAATAAACATTTCTATAAGTACTATCCACAAACATTGACACATTGCAGTGCTCAATACAGTTTAATTGACATGTTTAATAACCACAATATCGGTCAATGGTTAACTGGCAACCACTCCAAACTCGAACAACAAAACTTGATCTTCCATCCTCTTTGAGGAGTGAGTCTCGAGGTGAGAGCTTTGAGTTTCAATTTCTTTTCAAGATTAATAGAAAAATAAGTTATTCTTCATTTGATTTTTCTTGAGATTGTTCTCTATTTACACGAGTGAAGGATTGAGGATCAAGTTTTGAGTTGACTGTCAATTTACTTTTTACCAGTACTGGGTGTAATGGATGCAAGAAACATGGGGCCATGTATATTTCAAGACAGTCATTATACTGCCTTTTTCCTAGAGTTTAATGCATGGACAATAACTTTATATTGCATGAATTACCTGGTTGCTTTTAACTCATTTAAAAAGTTTACATATAGGTGTACTCAAACTTGCAAGTTTTAAGTGTTACAGGTACAGAGCTCTTAACAATTGAGAGAGCTTATGTTAGTCATATTTTGCAACACATGCAAGGTTTGTTCAAATCAACCCCTCCTTAATGTTTCTGTGACACAAGTAAATTTGGTTTGCTCTAGAGACTTCTGGGTTCTTTCTTAGTCTATTTTGCATGGCAGAAATTGTTGATTAATAAGAAATACTGTTTTTTCTCTATGAATGCCAGGTCTCGAATAAATGCTGGGTTCATATATGCTGGTCTACCATGCCAAGTTTTAATTGAACACCTAGGCATTCAATCCAGAAAATATGGTATGCTTTATAGATCAGGAAGATGGGTGGAGGCAACTCCTATATTACATAAATTGATTGAAATGTTTGTACATTTTTAAAGTGAAAACAAAAATGTTTTCAGCTATCCTTCCCCATTGCTGTTGTTATTATGGTATCCTTTGGGGGAGGAAATTGGGAATAGAGAAATGAGAAGATAAATCATTAGTTTGGAGGAAAAGCATAAATTGATCAATAGAAGAGTACATAAAATTTGTTCTATGGAGCATTACTGGAGCTGTTGGCTGTATGTTGAGGAGTTTAAGTTAATTTTCGGAGAATACCTACAGTCGAAACTCATCAACATGATCATGTGGCATAAAATGTGGTCCATGACTCTCTTTTCCTTAGGTGAGAAAATGACTGGAGATCAAATCATGGCTCCAGTGAATGTGATTTGTTATTTTATCCGAATGAGACAAATACAGTGCATAATTCAATTTATAGCTTGAATTACGTGACTTTAGCCAGCCGAACGTGTTCCTAGGTCACGCGATGCGTAGAAGACACGCACGTGCTTTACTTTCAAGTCACGTGATAAAAACAGTTTCTTGGCCCTTGGCAGCCATCTTGCTTCGAATGGCAGGTCTCGTTTCCTAGCTTTTCCGCCAACAGCGGAACAACTTCAAAGTAATAAGGGGTCTAATAAGGCGTTGCCTTACAAAAAGAGTCTTTTCTTGATAGAACAACAGGGCATTTTGTACTTGCTCGGATCTTTAACTTGAATTAACCTGTATCGATTTGGCTGGATGTGTGGTCTTTGTTTTAAATATGCTTGTACCGCTGAGGATGCTTTGAAATGTTTAGAAGTTGTTGGTGGACAAACTAGACGAGATGATCACTTCGGCTAAACTGCAGAACACCCCGCAACTGAAACTGTTCCGCGTAGCCACTGAAAATGGCTACACCGACCGTCCGGGAAAACACTAGCACTGGGAGCGAAAGTAGTAAGAATAATTTTCTGACTCGTTAACGTGTTTTTTAATCGATGACTAAATTTTTGTCTGGTATATTTTGCGGTTAGTTCCACTCCAGTTTGCTTGCGGTCAGTTCCACTCCAGTTTGCTTGCGGTCAGTTCCACTCCAGTTTGCTTGCGGTTAGTTCCACTCCAGTTTGCTTGCGGTTAGTTCCACTCCAGTTTGCTTGCGGTTAGTTCCACTCCAGTTTGCTTGCGGTCAGTTCCACTCCAGTTTGCTTGCGGTTAGTTCCACTCCAGTTTGCTTGCGGTTAGTTCCACTCCAGTTTGCTTGCGGTCAGTTCCACTCCAGTTTGCTTGCGGTCAGTTCCACTCCAGTTTGCTTGCGGTCAGTTCCACTCCAGTTTGCTTGCGGTTAGTTCCACTCCAGTTTGCTTGCGGTCAGTTCCACTCCAGTTTGCTTGCGGTCAGTTCCACTCCAGTTTGCTTGCGGTTAGTTCCACTCCAGTTTGCTTGCGGTTAGTTCCACTCCAGTTTGCTTGCGGTCAGTTCCACTCCAGTTTGCTTGCGGTTAGTTCCACTCCAGTTTGCTTGCGGTCAGTTCCACTCCAGTTTGCTTGCGGTCAGTTCCACTCCAGTTTGCTTGCGGTTAGTTCCACTCCAGTTTGCTTGCGGTCAGTTCCACTCCAGTTTGCTTGCGGTCAGTTCCACTCCAGTTTGCTTGCGGTTAGTTCCACTCCAGTTTGCTTGCGGTCAGTTCCACTCCAGTTTGCTTGCGGTCAGTTCCACTCCAGTTTGCTTGCGGTCAGTTCCACTCCAGTTTGCTTGCGGTTAGTTCCACTCCAGTTTGCTTGCGGTTAGTTCCACTCCAGTTTGCTTGCGGTCAGTTCCACTCCAGTTTGCTTGCGGTTAGTTCCACTCCAGTTTGCTTGCGGTTAGTTCCACTCCAGTTTGCTTGCGGTCAGTTCCACTCCAGTTTGCTTGCGGTTAGTTCCACTCCAGTTTGCTTGCGGTCAGTTCCACTCCAGTTTGCTTGCGGTCAGTTCCACTCCAGTTTGCTTGCGGTTAGTTCCACTCCAGTTTGCTTGCGGTCAGTTCCACTCCAGTTTGCTTGCGGTCAGTTCCACTCCAGTTTGCTTGCGGTCAGTTCCACTCCAGTTTGCTTGCGGTTAGTTCCACTCCAGTTTGCTTGCGGTTAGTAGTTTCACTCGGTTTGCTTGCGGTCAGTTCCACTCCAGTTTGCTTGCGGTTAGTAGCTTCACTCTGGTTTGCTTGCGGTTAGTTCCACTCCGGTTTGCTTGCGGTTAGCTCTTATTTGTTTGTAAGGGAAGCACACTAAAAGTAACTAAAAGCCGTTTGCTCGAAGGTCGAAAGACCCTCGAATAGTTTATACGAAACAGGACAAGGTAAGATTCTGACAATTATTGATTCACTGTGTTATTAACTTTGTAGTTTGTTGTTGTTTACTATATCCGTTCTCGGTTTTGTCTTCACAGTTTGTCACAATCTTGAAACACGAATAGAATATTGTGAATACAGTTTGTTTATTTGCTTGATGGCATAGACAAACGTTCGGGAACCTTGAGTGAATTTCGAATGCTATGAATAGATTCTGACTGCGTAGACGCGTAGCCACTTTCCTAGTAAACTTCGAGAGCTATGAATAAATTTCGACTGCGTAGACGCGTAGCCACTTTCCTAGTAAACTTCGAGAGCTTTGAATAAATTTCGACTGCGTAGACGAGTTGACGCGTAGCCACTTTCCTAGTAAACTTCGAGTGCTTTGAATAAATTTCGACTGCGTAGACGCGTAGCCGAGTAGCCGGCTGCACCGTGTAGCTAGAGATGCGGGGTATTCTGCAATTGCTCCATCACTTCTTCACCCTTTTGTGATGGGTAAGTTTACGGTTTACTCAGTAAATATGAAAGCTCCTTTATGACCAAAAACCTAGATATTTTGAAACTGGACTTTCAGTTGTGCTTGGGTCCATGTTTTTTCTGAATGTAAAACTGTGAAGTAGTCGCTAAAAGACATGACAAAGTAAATTATTGGTGTTTACATCTGTTATTCTTGTGAACTGGATGCCTAATATTTAATACATCTGCAATCAGCTGTTTAAGTTGTGATATGCAGATGATATCACTTGTAAGGTTAAGGGGTGGTGAGTGGGTGGGATGAGGAAATTGTTTCATAGAGAAGAGATTTGGGGGTAACTCTCTGTGCGCTTTATACAGATTAGCCACCTGTATTGTCCATATTAGTGTCCTTTAAATCAGAGTCAGAATGAGTGTGAGCATGCAGTGCTCATGCTTTAGATTATCAAATTGTAAAACCAATCTTGTTTCAACTCTGAGCCTCAAGCTAGAGTTGCTAGAGTTGCTAGAGTTGCTCGAGGCTGCGCCTCGAGCAACTCTTACGCTTCTATCGTGCTCTCCAAACTTCCCGCGTGCATCCATAACTCCATGTATGCACGCTAAGCATGAACAAATTGTTAAATAAAAAATCAGTTGAATAAGCAGACATTGTTTTTCATATTATGTATATGTTACTTTTTCTCTCTAACCACTCTTTTGTCTTCACCTAGTTTTCAAATTAAACTTTTTGAAGTTTTCTTTGGCACTATGCCATAAACGAAGCACAAAAATCCATATAAATAACTTAAATAATTACCAATAATTGTTAATAATCATGAAACAACTGTCTTCTTAGAAACACAAAATTTTGGATTTATCAACTGAAGTTGATAAGGTAGATTGGCCACTGTAAAGAGATTGAAAGCTGACATTTTGAGCGTTAGCCCTTCGTCAGAGTGAATCGATTTGCTCTGACGATGGGCTAACGCTCGAAACGTCTGACAGCTTTCAATCTCTTTAAGGTGGCCAATCTACCTTGTCAACTTCAGTTGATAAATCCAAAATTTGTGTCTCACGTCTCCACTGACGCAGCACCACAGTTTCTTTAGAAACTAACCCCCTTGTTTGTTTGTCTTTTTAGAAAGCCTGTACCCTTGCAGCAATGTTCTGAATCAATCAATGAGGAATCTTTCTTAAGGGACAGTAACTGTTGCTTCATGATTATTAAAATCCTAAAAGTAGGTAATTATAAGTTTGCATTGAGTCAATCTAAATTTCCAATGAGTTGAATCATATCCACAAATCCCTTTTTTCTTGTTGCATTAATTCATGGACTGTTTGGTGCTACAGTAATGTGAAATTGACCGAGGGGCAGAGAAACTTTTAAGATTTCAATATTTATTGTTTCATGTGAATTACAGGGGTTTGGGGGGGGGAACTCGTTAATAATTTATTTATCAAATTCTGCCTGGTATTTTCACCTGGGTTACGTTATGTTAAAGTTTCAAAAACTTTATGACGGCAGTTGGAGAGGGAAAAATAAAAAACCACATACGAAATGCAATGTTAGTTCATTTAGGCCATTTTACATTTCAATTTTTCTCAAGACTAGGTTTAACATCTGCTTTAAGTGACCAATTAAAGATCCATGTAAACCTACAGATGTAATTTCTTTGCAATGGCACGACACTTACACATCAGCCATCTTAGACTGCGCACTTGGGCTTCCTATGGTATGCATTGCGCGATTGTACTTCATTACTTCTGGTTTAGACAACACTTACAGCAAAAAGACCCAATTATGCTGTAATTAAATAACAGGAAAGTTCATCAATTTGTTTTCTACTTCATGTAGTGAACTTTATTTGTTCTTGTTCTAGCATACAAATCTGGGATTTCATGAAAATTCACAGGCAGTAAACATATTTGTGGCTGCCTGGTGTGGACATTTTAAGAAAAATATCTCTTTTCTAAATCCAATAATTTTTGCCTGCCTGTGAAAACCAATATTATTATATAAACTGGAGTGTTTTATAGAGATTTCCACCACTGAGAAAAATCGTATTTGTTACACGTAAAATTACGATAATTTTACATGTGAAAATACGGCCAATCAGCTTTCGCGACGTCACGCGCTTTCTTTCGCGCCACTTTTGACAACGACTTGCCATGATTTCGTAGTTCTCGATCGTTCTCGATCGCTGTTCGCTTGGCTTGTTCAAAAAAAGAAATAACTACTAACAGGTTACGATGGCCTCGAGCAGTACACCAGAAAAAACAACGAAAAATTCGGCAAGTGGAAGATTCGTGTCCCTCACCGACGACGATGTTGAAAGATTCGTCGAAGCTGAAGCCAACAAAACACTCAAAGAAAGATGCACAGCGACGTAGCATTGATGAAGTCGTTTTTGCCAAATGAAAACGAAACAAGACAACTCCAAGACATACCGCCGCCAGAATTAGACGCTTACCTCAGCAGATTTCTATTGTCTGTGAGAAAAGTGATAAATATGAGCCAACAACACTCAGAGGAATTATCGCTTCTGTGGAGCGTTATCTTAGAAACCTACGCTACAGCGAGTCTGTTATCGAAAGACAACGTTTGACGGTTGAATTGTTCGAGAGGCACTTGTTTAAACGAATTTGTCAATTTTGACACGAGACTGTGGATCAGTTTGTGTGTAGGCTTCGACAACTAACGGCGAGTTCCGACTTTGCCGAATTTCAGGATGACCATATTCGGGTTAATCGATTTTTGCTATTCCAGTTATTTACGTCGCAAGTTTAGTCTGAAGCAAGAAGGTACGGTGACTTTAGATTGTCTACTAATGAATACGGACAAATAAAGCAGTAAAGAGTAGTAATAATAGAATGAAAATAAAATAACAGTGAAAAGTTTCCTATTGTGTTAATGAATGTATTTGAAAATTGTTTGTTTGAATGAGTTGAACCGGAATTGCTTTTATCTTTTGCCTTTACGCTTACTGCTGTTGCCTTTAAATAAAAATTGTTTCCGTAATATTGTGGGCTTTTGTGTTTATATAATAAACACAATAATACATGGTTGCTTGGAGATATGGAATTTCTCTTCTCGTGTTCAATTCGATATCTCACTCGTTCGCTACGCTCACTCGTGCGATATCGCGTTGAACACTCGAAGAGAAATTCCATATCTCCGCGCGCCCTTGTATTATTGTCTATTTATTCAGCCTTGCTCTGGTCAAAACCCATGCATACTACAACTTTGCATAATAAAGCCTTGGTGGTGGTAACTAAATATCTGACTAAAATTTTGTGGTTAACATTAAGTCCTGTTGTGCGGCTGAGTCATACTAGTGTGATTCACGTACATACACTGACCAATCTGTCACAGGTTTGACTCATAGAGGTCTCATGCAGTAACTGTGCATTTTGACTGTTACATGGGTTAATGTCTGTAAAGGACTACATTGCCAAGTACACTGCAAGAGGCAAGAGTTTATTCCTCGCGAAGCGAGGTTTATAAATTTGTCGCGTGGGGTTCGCGCGAGGATCGCTTAGGGCGGTCAAATCTCGATCTGCCCATAATTATATATTTCGATGGTGTCCGCACAGTTGCCTAGCAACAAAACCAAATCGCGACCGCTGACAGTTGTGCACTCTCATGTTTCTTCGGCGTGTTTCTTCAGTTCTTGCTTGCTTCGCTGCGTTCATTTGGGTGCTGATATGTTTATTCATCGTCTGTAAACAAGCAAGCAACGCCTGATTTAACAAGTGGCTAAAAATCCATTCCGGGGGAGATTTACAACTGAAACTCAGCGTGAACGCCGACTTGAAATTCAGCGCGAACAACGAAGGCGAAAGAGTTGACGACAAGAAAGCACGGGTATAGAACATCATTTTCCTATAATAGCCTAGCGAAGACTAAAGCCATCGGCAAGATATAAACAGGAGACTGGAATATCACAGGCGAGAAATCTTGGAACATACATAACGTAGCTTAAATTTAGCTTGATAGCACAGCGCTGCGACAAAACGAAATTCCCCAACAACGCAAGAATCGATACAAGGTCTTCGAATATTATAACTCAATCACACCAGTTGAATAATAAGTATGAACTCAGCGGCTACAAACTCTTCGAGAAAATGTGTGCTGAAACCGATCAGGACCGGTGACACCGACAAGAAGTGCTTCGACAAAATGATTTTGTTATAGAAGCAACAAGAGGCGAGAAAAACACACGATCATCAAAATACTTTTGCGAGAAATATACCTTTCCAACGGACGGTGACTGAACAGGTTGGCTCAAAATTATTTCCTCTCTCTACCATTAGGTGGGTTCATACTAGGGTAGTAAGTAGACCTTAAGTACACTTGAGCTTTACTTCAGATGTGAACGGGTTTAATTTCAGCTCAAGTAGCCTACTTTGTGGCCATGGTAACACACTTCCTTCAAAGGAGCCGAAGTACACTCTCAAGTCTGGTTCAGACCATCCTTACGAGCCTACTTATGCTCTATCAAAACACATTCCGGAAACCGACGTCAATCAAACACGCTCTTGTGTGCTGTTTTTGTAAGTTTACTCTTACAAGGTCACACAAGTATTCAAATGTTTCTCGGGTGACTCTGAAATGTTCCTTTCAAATAAAATTAAGCCCTGGACTTGCTATCAAGTATCGAAGCCAGTTCTGTGGACGAGGCCAAACCCAAGCTCTTCGTCTCCGTTGAGCGTTTTGTTGATTCATATGGGTCATAATCATCAGCAACAACATTTGCCTGTTTCTCCGCCTAATTCTAAATTCTTCCTCCATAACGTGAAAGTGATAAAGTTCGAAAAGCAAAGTTCTCTGACATTGCAGTAAAATAATTGTGAGCCGTGATAAAAGGCAAGCAATGTGAAGGTTTCGAGGTCGCATGAATACAAGTGGAAAATTTGCTGCTTAACTTGATTGACAACCCGATTACCTTGAAAGCATACTTTGAATTCTAATGTGAACGCTTATCATGGTAAGTAAACATGCAAGATCTCAAGTGTACTTGAGCTCCGGCCATACTTAAGGTCTACTTATTCCGCTAGTATGAACCCACCTATTATCTTTACTCTTGATGTACCAGTAATTATTATTAACGTATAATTACTTTTCCAAGTATGATCAAAATTACAGATTACACAAGAGAAATGAAATTATTCACAAAATAGGTTTCAGTTCCCCAAACAACTTGCATATTTGTATATGAGCAGTAAAAATAATTTAAATTTTAAGCCGTTTAGGACGTTCCCGAAAAAATATTTGAAAGAAATAATTCATATTGGATCAGTAGGAATTTATAAAAGTTTATGTTTTCCGTTATGGATATAATTTGACCCTGTTAATAGTGAAAAAAAATAATATTCAGATGGATCAGAAAGGACAATTTCTGTTCACAATTTGGTTTGGAAATGCACTAACAAGTATTCCTCTGCCTGACAATTACCACTTTAAAATGTGTAGTGGGGATAGGTACATACCTGCATGCATTTGATGTGAAAGAAACATTACTGCTTAAAATTAATTATTGATAATAATTTCATGCTACATACAGTGACCAGCATCACAGCTCTCCTCGCAATGCACAAACAAGCACCAAATTCATGGGAATTGAGATCCTGATCACCTTCAACATGATTTGTCGATGTGAAAGTTTGTCTTACTTCTGAAGGTTTCACATGCTGTAATCTACACTCACCCTTTCCCTTAATTAGCTACTCTTGCTTTTCACACCAATTGACCTCCCTAAGCCCCAATGTAAACCTGCAAATTCTCCTAACTGGTCTTCGTACATTTCTTGTAGTACTAGTGCAGAGAACTTCTTTCTACTGACATTAACACTATTCATGTTTGGTGATCAATTCCTTAATTCTGATGACCTAGTTAAAGCATTGTTATTGTAGGGAGATGCTGGTCACTCGGGCTTCAAGGGTTAATGTATTATTGACAATTATCTAATCCAATTTCTATAGTATGTTGGGGGAATGAATAAACATGCTACAACATCAATATGAAACTCTGTGCTTTGCTTGCCATTATTCTGCATTATTCTCATTTCAATTTTTGGGTAAAAATGGATAATTTTTTTAATGCGCCACATCACTCTTTAGCAGTAAGAGACTCCTGCTACAGTATCTCAACCAGTCAAGGGAAATACTGTATTGTTTTAGCTATTGACACTTGTCAATACCCAGTAAATAGAACAAAAACTGTACAACAGGATCCAAAGGAAATGGCCGGGTTAATGTTGGAGATAACAAGTTCCAATTGTAATTTGAACTGCATTTCTGATAACCTACTCTCACCCAACCAAAATAAACAGAACCACCACACATATTGTCTTGGACAACAGGTCCACAGCAATACTAGACGTCCTCTATAGAGAGCAATTTACCCTATGTCAGAATGAAGAGAGGTGGGGGGGGGGAGGGGCTGAACGTATTTTCGTATATATGACAGAGGATTGGATGCAAGTTACATGGAAGCGAATGGGAACCAGAATGTCGATCTTAACTCCCAATTGGGGACCATTGTGGCCACCCATCCACACCTCCAGTTAAAGCAAAATTCTATCCCCTCCCCACCCTCATCGCTCAATTTTGTGGTGCACCCGTGCCTGAGCTTCGCGAGGTTCTGCGAGTCACGTATTTCTAGTTTACTACTGTCCTTTAATTCAATTCAACAAGTTATGCAGATCTCTCTGTTATCTTGAGTGGATGTACAAACAAGTTCAATCCGCATCCAGGAGAGGCTTAAAGGACATCTCATCACAGACCAGAAACTCTACAGCCACCTCTTTTTTTTTCTGCTTACGAATCATATATATGCTCCCTGGAGGGAACATGTAGATGACAGTGCCGGAGCTACAGGGAGCCACTGTGACTTAAGTGACTTGTAGTAAAATTAATTTTAGTTTGATATATCATTGTATACATGCACAATTCAATTCTCTTACAATTAGTTTGTACTTTTTCAAGAATTCATACCTTAATTTTTTCTGTGTCACTATATACCGTGTAGTGCAAAGACTGTTCTCAACGATAAAAAAATGTATACATGTTACCTGCATATGCCCTGAAAGAGCTTCGCAAGTTACTGCGTAACAGGATTAAATAAACAACCATTTGCCAAAAAAATTTGCTATTCTACGTAATATTCTGTAAGCCACCACTTTCATACAGTGTTCATGTTACAATGTATACTGGTACGTAACCCAAAATTTTTATGGAAAAACCTGCCATTGATGTAAGAATCCGTATACCTGCCCTTCACATAATATCAGTACACTTCATACTTCGTGCAGTATACATAATAAATACGGACAAGTGTACTGACGAATAACGATGAATAACCATTAACGAGTGTAAGAATCCATACACCTGGCTTCCGCGCCATATCCTTATACTTCATGCTTCATGCAGTACACATGAAAAATACGGACAACTGTAATGACGAATAAGAAATCCCACCACAAGTGTAAGAGTCCGTATACCTACCTTCCACGCAACACCAGTATACCTCATGTTTGCAGCAGTACATATGATGTATACTGACACGTGTACTGACGTATAAGGAATCCTGATACAAGTGTATAACAACCTGCTATTTTCTTGGCATAGCCTGACGTATACTGATCCTTATACGGTACCTTGTACATCATGCCACGTCCTTATATCCCCCGTATACCTCTATGTATACTAACCGTATAACAGCTAAATAAGGGACCGTATTCAGATTATTTCATGCAGTGTTAACGAGTATAGCATGATAGTTATTCTTCCTCTTTCTCCTCTTTCCTCTCTGACCCCTCCAGAATTTTTCCCTGCGGTAGGGGGAATACATATGTTACCCTTCCAGAATTTTCAGAATATTTCCCGAGTACCCCCCCGGGAAAATTCCACGCCTTCAATAGGGGTAATGAATATCTTACCCCACCAGAAGTTTTCGTAGGTAGTCTCCTCTCCCACCAAGAACTCGCAGGCCTTCAATAGCCCCATTTACCACCGTTTTCACTACTACGCGACTTTTCTTTTCAAAACGCCTCTGAGCAGTTTGCAATACGCTTCCGTCAATCATGAATTCCTAATATGGTAGTCATTTTGGTTCTCGCGGGGTATTTCAAAATGGCGGCCTGAGTAGGAAAGTGTAAACGATCAATTTCACAGTATGGTTGCTGGTTATTGTGCACGTCTGCGTTGGAGAGTGGTATATTTGCTTGTAGAGGGTTTTAGGGTGGACGATATAGCAAGAATACTACATGTGGGAAAGACATTCGTGAAGAAAATTCGGGAAATCTACAGAAACACCTCCACGGTTGATGACCCACCACGAGGGAGCAGAGCAAGGGAGATGGACGGTATGTGTCATATACGAAGAAACTGAAAAGCATCTTGAATAAACTTGCAACATAGGGCATTGATCAGTTTTACAATTTACCTTTAGCACGTGACATGCTGTTTGTAAGGAATGTTATCCAGCAATATCCGGAAGTTTATGAGGATGAAATACGGCAATGGTTACAGTATGCTAGAGGAAAGACAGTGAGTGTAGCTTCTATAAGTCGGTATATAAAAAAGATGGGCCTCACAAGAAGAAAAGTAGGTCCTTTTCAGTTTTTGATTTGTTTCAGGCTGTCAGGATTTTATTCAGATACAATCTGCGGTGAAGGTGAAATTGTGACTACTGGTTTTACTTTATGTATTCCATATAGCTTGATACTATTGCTAAAGAACGTAATGAACGAAGCAGGGCAGTGTATCGTCGCAGAATCGCTGGATTTCGCCGTGAGCAGTTGATATTTATCGACGAGTCTTCAAAAGATGAAAGAACGTTTCAGGTACGACTACATGAATAGTCTGTATACAAATTTTTACGTGCCTGAAGTTGATCTTTGATATAAGCTTAAATCAAATTTCTTGGAACCATGGTGGTAATTTCAATAACGCTGTACTGTGCACCGTGTAATTTTTGTTTTTAAACGTGTTCTGTTCCAGATTTCTTTAAGGAACGTCAACTCCAGTCATGGCTATGATATAAGAACAATAGCACTGACCTAGTGATTCCAAAAGCGCATACAGAAGTTGCTTTTACACTGGAGTTGTAGATTATAATAATTTGCCATCCTTTTGATAAAAGTCTACATGTACATGTAGGCCGGTTGAAGGGTTTACTCTGGTTAAAGATTATTTTATTATTAGAATAAGCGCATCTGTCTTTTGGGGTAATTTTTTTTGTAACCGAAGAGCCACTGGGTTTAAATTAGAATTAAAGAAAAGTATGAACGTAAACTGGAATTTCCAGAGGGGCAGGAGACTTCAAAGCAAAAAAAACACATTCATGGCGGAGTATGGATTTATTTTCTCGCAACACATTATCACTTTTATGATAATCTAATGTAAACAGTTTAAACACCATGCGTGTTTATCATTTCCATACTCATGACTTGTAATCGTATAGAGTGAGATTTTATAAATACATATTATTAAACAGGCACAAGTTTTCTCTGCCTGTATCTTCATGCAAGAACATACACCAGTATCTATGGTACACAGTCTTCATTCAAATTTTGAGAAAAATATTATTCATGGTATGTCTCACCTCATGCCTCAATCAATATTACAGAGAAGATTTGCACGTGACCTGTGTGGAACTGTTAGAATTTCAGAAAAAGAAAACTTCACACGTGGTACTCGTTATAGTGTTCTTGGTGCCATCAGTACCCAGGGGATCAAAGCCTCTCATGTTGTCACTGGAGCATACAATCGCGAGCAGTTTGAATTTGCAATGGAACAGTTTGTATTACCTCACATTGGCTCAGTTGCTAGGGGTGACCCTTGCTCAGTTGTTGTCATGGATAACTGCAACATCCACTATTCCGAAGCAGTTTTGCAAGCAATACGTCTCAGAGGAGGCATTGTGCTGTTTTTGCCGTAAAGTGTTTCAAACAAACCTAACTTTAAAAAAAACTATACAGATCAGGCATGTGGCTTATGGTCTGAAAATAATTAACTGTAGATATAAAAAAATTTTGTTCAACTTGAAACCAAATTGTGATGTTACTGTTTTTGCCTTGCCCAACAGAATTTGCTTTAACAAGTGGAATGAAAATGGAGCCTGATCATAAGAATTGTTTCTTTCAGATTAAATAATGCCCACTTGCGTAAACGAATAAATTCCAGAAAGAAAAACTAAGACCCAGTATTATTTTTGAGGGAAAATCACACGATTTGCATTAGAAATCTACATTACCAAAGTTAAGTGTTGGCCTGGGGTGAAGGGCCATGGAAATGTTTCCTCTTTGATTTGCAATCTTTTTTCTCTATACATGTATCTGGTCTCCTGGTACATATATTATGACCAGCCTTTGTTACAGTGCAAAGTAACAAGATACAGCCATTATTGATTAAGCATTATTCCTAATACATAAAGTATGTTCTCTTTCAAGGCCATATTCTCCAGACTTGAATCCAATTGAAGATGCCTTTCATTTTGCAAAACTGTGGTTAAGATGACATCCAGAGGTGTGCCAGAAGTATCCACAGAGATGCTTTGAAATTGCTCTTGATCAGGTATGGTGTACTACTTTATTTACTGCCTGCAGTAGGTCACTTTGCTCTGCAGGCCAATGTGTCACCTTATACTAATAGTTGTAACTAATAACTTTATCTTTAGATAACACAACATTGTAGTGTTGGATTTTTTGAAGACTGTGGATATCTGTAGGTAAGCTATCTGGTAAACAGTAATTATTTTAACTGCATACAGTCAAGTAGTTAATGGCACAAGGGCACATCCTAAAATGAACACAGTGGCTGTACACTAACACACTTACAAACTTCCTGTCATAACTAAATTGATTACCATGTTTTTTGATCGACTCACAGTTCATTGACACTTTGATCACAGGTAGCCCAAGCTCAATAGCCAAGGATTTTAACCACAGCAATCTAACTCTCTTGGCCTGTGTCATATGAGAAGGTATATAGGAAATATTGCAAACACTTACAAGAAGCTAAATGCAAAAGAAAACTGCCTTTGTAAAACTCACTTTTCTCCTTTTCTTGCATTTCCACTGTCTTTACCCTGTTTATGGTCTCGTAAGAGTAATAAGCACCTTTCTCAGGGGGCTACCTGTGCTTTAATATGTTGGTATTTAAAAATCCACCACATTTTCCATGGGAAATGTATGTCTAGAGTGGTATTTGGGACCTTCCTCCATGAACACAAATGTAGTTCGTTAAATGTACTTCAAATACATGAAGTGGCTTACAGTAAGGCTTCAAGTGACAAAAATCAACATTGAACTGAAACTGGAAGATGTTTTTCTCACCACAGGCTTACCGTCCTCTGTTTGTGTGGTTTGCTTGTGTTTGTAATGGCTCATCAGAAAATCAAAGAAGCCCCACTAAAGGTAAAACTTGGTGCTTTTAAAAGTGATAAAAGTAGAACAAAAGCCCTAAAAATCAATGCCATGGTTTTTGCATTTATTTTGGCAATTTTGGGCTCGCGGAAACAGTATTTTCAAAATGATGGTCTTCTAAGTGAGTCAAACCATCATTTTGAGAATATCACTTTTGCGAGCTCCAAATTGCTAAAATAAAAACAGAAAACCAGAGTTAAACAGCATCGCACTGATTGCTAGAGTTTTATTTCATTTTTATCAGTTTTCTTTCATCATCCAATATGGTCAATACAAATGCATGACAGACCACAAAAACAAGAAGATAAGCCTGTGATAACAAGTAAAATCAACTCAACAAAAGAACACTGGCAGTCATAGTCAGCTATTTCACTGACTAAGGATCTCTTGACATCTCTTGACAGCTTTAACAAGAGCTTCTTTATCGGATGCATCCACAATAACCATGCCTTCAAGAATGCTGCTGCCAATGTGTGGATTACACAAGGTTGCTAGCAGTGGTCCATCTACTTCAGCTTGAACAAAGTTTGGAATAAACCTTTCCAGGTTGTGGGATTCCAAGAAAATGCAGCAACTGGCTAATGTGTACTGAGCAATATGTGACTTTGTTCCTTTTATGGGAGGTGATAACATCCCAGCACTCGTCTTAAGAAAAGAAAAGAAAAACATTACATGACAAATTGATACCTACATGTAAAGCTGAATCAATTTGTAGGTTCCTGTTTACTACCACCTTCATGAAAAGTGTGGAAATGAGATCCAACAGTTCCACTTACCACTACCCCAACTTACAGTGACAACATTTTTTGGTACATCTTATACATGTACATCATATAAACAAATGAAGTATCTGCATCCCTAAAAGGTCTGGTGTTGATCATAATTATGATAGCCTAGGGTTGGAGATGTGTTTGCCATCAAAGCCAAAAGGGAATTTTGAAAGTTTTCGGCCCGTTTGCTCTCCAACTCTAATCTCTGCTGGTTTTGTATTATGAGAGCTTTCAGGAGGTCATCGGTTGTTGCTGTGTTCTGGCCGCTAGACATTTCAGGCTGGGCAGGTAGTCTTGCAGGCTTTGGCGGCACACCAACTTGATCAATGTAGTTTTCCCATTTTGGTTCTTCCCCAACCCCTGCTGACTTTCCTTCCAGAATTAGATCAGTCCAAAGTTTTAAATGCTTTACTCCATACCGTCCAACTGTACCCTTCCTCTCCAGATCCCGTACAAGAGCACAGTGAGCGTCATTCCACAAGTCATTTTCTCCACTCTTAAAAATCTTTGATACCATCCCTTCAGAAGCACCTACAGCTGCAACTAGCTCCAGGTCTCTTGCATCTTCTGATCTGAAGTCAAGGCTTCTTTTTGTGTTGGTACAACAGGATCCTGTAAAATCCAAGCAAATTATTATAGTTGGAAAAGAAATTTTAAAAAAGCCCAGCCAAGGGATGCAGGAAACCGAAGCTGACATAATTTGAGTAAGACAGCTATCTCGAATTAAAACAAACTGGGTTTAGTTGGCAGTACATAGTACAACAAACAATGGCTTTTCATCAACATGTAAGATCTTTGAATATTTTACTGGAGCTATAAACAGGTTTGAATCTTGTGCGGACCGATTGTTTACTTTCATGTTGCTTGAGTGGACTGAAACTTTCTCCAGAGTCTAGCAATTTTAAGCGATATTTTTCTTTCAGGAAGCCAAAATTTGGTTGCCTGAGACGTAATAAAAATCCACCCAATTTTTCAAGGCTCGCGAATTGTTTGTTTTCTTTGCCAAAAGGAAACATTTCATTACATAATTGGAGTCGATGGGAAGTTATTAAAACCCTGAACATGCCATATTGAGCGTATTTCTTTCAGCGCGCCTTTTTTTAAATGGTGTAACCATAACCAGCAATTCCAACAAGCAACGGCAGAAATGAAAAGGTTCCTCGCCCGAAACTCGCCACGTTCAGTCTTTCGCCAAAGAATGGCTTTATGCGCTACTTTTGCGATTTTGAGCTCGCTGGTCACGCAACTTCGAGAAATCTCACAGCCTTTACCCTTTGGTATGTAAACAAAAATCGCCTGAATAGCGGGAGCCACTTTATCGATCAAATCCCCTCCAGGACAATACAAAAACTGGATTACCGAAAAACCTAAGCGATAAAACAGGGTACTATCACTGTGTTTCTCGAAAATCAACTTTTTGCGGTGAGAGTCAAACTACAAGTATACAAACCTGGATTTCCCAGCTTGATGGCACTGCAGGCAACGCGTATGGAGGTCACTCGACCTTTTGATTTTTCCCTGTATTCGTCCTTGCAGGATGCAAAATCGTTTGCAGTTTTTAGCTGTACCAGTTGCTTGGTTCCTTTTCGGAGCCAGAAAAGGCCATTTGCGGGCACAAACAAAGTGCTTGACCCATCCAAACCTCTCAAGCTTTCTGTAAGCGTAGAAAGCGTTCAGTCTTCTTTTAAGTCTTGGAGAAGTAAAGATGTTTTTGATACTTTCGGTTCATTTTGTTTGGTAAGCATAACTTCGAAGACGAAGATGTCCATTCCTGCTGTTTTGACAGGGCTTCGTGCTCTCAAGGCCAAGCGTGGTGATCGGCGAGGCATGATCGGTTGCACCTCGGAATCTACATGCACAAACAAAAAGTGAAAAGGAGTGAGAGAGAGAAGACAATAAAATAACTAAAATATCAATAAACTTTTAAAAGTTTAAAAATATTATATTATTGTACGTTTATATCCCTGAATTGGCAATGCGAGATTTTCGCAAGATAGCGCAGTACACTTACCATGTCTACTTTTCGCTTGTGACCAGTCAACGGCAATGACGATAGTTGAACTCGTTTTTCTCTTTCCGCAAGGAAAAGTTAGAGGGTACTCATCGAGCATCCCTGAAATGTCCTTGTCATCGTGAAGCGAAACTAAACTTTTGCTTCTCCCGCTCTTCTTGTAGTAGAGTCTGTCAATTTGGATGTCTTCCTTGCGTTTATCAAATAGACGCCCCAAAAAGTCATGCACACATGAGTGAAGGGTGGCAAACGTCCACCGATACGGGAGAACAAAGGGAGCGTGTTCCGTCCCTTCTGCCTTTCCATTTTTTGTACTCGTGTACAACGCCACTTCTCTCTGCGAGAAATGAAACAAAATTTAAAATAGTCAACTTTTTACAATCAAAGTATTTGACACCAATTGGATGGGAACGGCAAAGTTATGAATTCAAGAAAGCCTTTGAAGTGTAAACGCACCGTTACATTGGGACTGTCCCAGATTTGCGTTTCTTCGAGGTCCGGTAAAGGTACCTCACGATCTTCATATGACTGGAGCTGGCTATCCATTACCGAATTCACTTCTTCGTACGCCATTAGTTTACACGGTACGGGCCGGCTCGTGGTCAACTCTACAAACTCCTCCTCGCACTCCCATATAAGGTATGATTGACGGAAGCGTATTGCAAACTGCTCAGAGGCGTTTTGAAAACAAAAGTCGCGTAGTAGTGAAAACGGTGGTAGGAAATAGTGCAAGCTTATCAGACAGGCAAGTTAAATGAAACGTCAACATTTCATGTAAACTTAATAAATGTTCTCATGATCCACAGCATCACAAACTGTTTGCAAAACACATCCTCCAAAGAAAATTGACAAAAATATCATTTGAAGCTTGAAAGTTTGCTCGTTTTAGCAACCATCGGATCCCATGTTTCCAATACGAACACGACAGAACAACACTGGAAGCCTTAGCGACCTGGCTATTGAACGGGGCACCTGAGGCTTGGGGTTTGGGCACCTGGCCATTAAAAAGTCGAGCGTCACTTCCGGTGCCGCGAAAAACAAACTTTTCTCGTCAAGAAGTAAACAGAGCTGCTGTATTTTAAAACAATTCAAAGGAACACTTTTTTTTCTTGAAATTTAAGCATCTGATCCGGTCTGGTTCTGTTCGGCACGGTTTCGGTCCCGTCCCGTGTAAACATAGCCCAAGTTCCCAACTTTCCAGTCCGTCTGTGGGTCAAATCCGAACGTCATTTAAAGACCCATTGGCACTTACCGTGATGCACTGCGCATTGTTTATTTTGATTCGACCGGATGGGCCGCGATCCTTCGAGGGGAAAAATTACAGCCTCTCATCTCGAGGAAGAAATGAACACAGAGTTTGAAATGTCGGTCGTAAGTAATTTTTTAGCCTCAAGAAGCGGCCCTGTCAGATATCAAAAGTCCGTCAAACACTTTTGCGGACTTTGTTTTGAATTTCGACGGCCAGAGACGCGGAAAGCCTCCTTCAACTTTCGCTGAAAGTTTTATTTCAATGTAGAACAAAACGAAGCCGCCAGTGAGCCGAGAAGTTTTGCACTTCATCTATATTTTGCCGTGCAGACAAGACTTTGTTCCGGTCGAGCGGTCACGTATCGACGTTGAAATTTTCAAAAATGAAATCACACCCCACAGTAAACGAGTACACTAAAAAGTAATAACAAAACGATGCGCGAATAAATTGTCAATACAGGGGTACTTATAGGCTATCTAATAGACGTATTCCATTTACACGAAAGACCGAATTTATGAGTCAAACCCGACGTTTGTAGTCTTTTGCCGGCCGCACTCGCGCCTTTGGCGGCATCGCTTCACGGAAAAGTTGCAATCGCCACCAAAAATGGCTTCTACCACATCACAAGGCGAAATATCACGTAGAACATATGTTACATATTTCTTTGTACTTCACAGGTGAGCAAAATTAGCCATGATTAGCCGAACATTGAGCGATGGAACCGGATTACTTTGAATCTTTCTTATAGTCGCGATGGCTGAATATTTTCGTGGTCCACGAAATTCAATTACGAGCGCGTTGCATTATGGAAAGTGCCAATGGGTCTTTAAGTGAAACTCTACCGAGTGGCTATTTTATGTGGTTAGGTTTGGATTACGTTAACATTTTGCGGACCAGAATTTGCTTTCGAAATCCTTTTTTACTTCTCAAGAACCCGGTTTAAATCTTAGGGGTGAAAGGTAACTACATTACCTGTACAAAGCCCACAGAAGTTACTGAGAAGTAGCCCACGATTGTATACTAGAGACTTGAATCCAAATCGGCATTCTCCGGCGAATGATGGAGAAAATCAACGCTCAAGACATCGGGTGAAACTCAAGCGACTGTAACAAAGGATTTTACCCATTTCGGTAAGAGAACTGATAAAATTGTTTTGTTCAGGAGCAGCAACTGAAACACCAGTAAAATTGAGGGAAAAACGTTTTCCCTCCCAAACTTATCACCGTGTCTTTCTGGAACCTGATCTAGTTGAACTGTATGGAACCATGGCCCGGGCCGAAATTCTCACTTTAGACTGACTATTGCGTTCAGTAACAAATATTCCTAATGAATAAATGTCTATATATATATAAATCGTGTACAATTGTAACTTATAAAGTTTAATAGCACTGTATGTTAGGTAGTATATAGTAAATATCATATAAAAGGTTCGACACAGATGGCAGAAGCTTAAACCGGCTTTGGAGGAGACGTTTTCGATGACAAAATTAGCTATTCACAAATATTCCCCTTTTTTCGTAGTTTAGGCTCGCGCATTCTCACAGAGTGCAGATGTTACTGATTTACTCAAGCTTGACAACAAAAATCTGTCGACAAGTTATTTGACGTTTGAATTTCATGCGAAGATCCATAGCATACAATTTTTATATTCTCTATAAAAACAAGAGATAGTTTCATCACCCTTAAATGCGAACGCCGCGGCTAGGTCAATCATAAATTAGCACTTTCAGTTTCCTGGCTAAATGCAACCGAGTTCGAACAAGACTGATAAACCATTTAACCTTAAAAAAATCTCAGTTCGGTCCATCTTACGGTCCTTTATCCCTCGTTCAGTCTTCTCGTCTCGTTTTCGGAAACGGCTTCTGCCATTTTGCCTATAAACTATGTGAAAGATTATCACTTTGTTCATCGACATTGATTTCAGCGTCGAGTTAAAATTTCAGGATTCAGTTTTGTTGTACCGACTGGTTTGACACATCACGATGCTATCAACTACATACCCAGTGTGGTATGTTTTATCGAGCAAATGAAAAACATGGGAAGATAAACTGGTTCCATATATGATTTGTATTTACCTAGCGTCGGCTGACCAAATCGAATTGTTGAAAACAGAATGTCAGCTATTTCTTTTTAATCTCGTTGTTCTGATCATTGGGTTGAATCCGTCAAGAATCTTCCCACATCACACAAGTTTTACAGACAGTCCGTTAAGAGAACTAGCTATAGCCATTTATAGACCACGATAATTAAATCGTTATCATTTACAGTTTTCCCTCGAGCGACACTTTTGTGTTATTCAGTTCTTCCGATACACTTCTTAGCTAATTAAAGCCGGGCGTCACATAATATTATATTGAACATATAAATGATTCATCTACAGCTGCGGTTGACATAAACAGAATTACAGTTGTTCTTCTTATTCATTGGGTTTGAAACCTACAGGTATTAGCATCGAAACATCTTCATTATCTATCATACAATGTAATTCAAAACCGAACTGCACCACAGCAATAGCAAAGTGACAACTCAGCGTTTGCCTCGTATTCTCCCATCTTGTGTTTGGCCGCCTGTGAACACTTGGATTCAGAGCCATAAGCGAAACGCGCCGCACGTTAAAAAGGGCAACCAGTACTGTTTAATATCTTCGTTTTAAAACCTAAATATCTGTAAAACAGAACTTAAATTGATTTTCTTTCGATCGTTTTTGTAGTAAATCCGAATTCAAAATACATAATATCGTTCAAACTTCCCTAACACAGAACGCACCATGTTCAGCCAACATGTTAAAATTTCCATCTGTCAAAACCCCATTGAAATTAGCTTCACTTTAGTACTTCCTGTTATCCTGTAGCCCAGAATTTGCATAAAAAAAGCAAATTAAGGAAAGTTCACGAGACAACGTTTCGCTTCCCCACTCCATCCCACACACCACCAAGAAGAAGAACGAAGATGAACCCCTATATGTTTTAAGATATGTACAAATGTTTATTGTGCAATTTCTATTTAGCCCTACCTCGGGTTACCTTTACGGCAACAATTTTCTCAAACTAAACCTGATAAAATGCACTCTGTTGTAATAAGAGCTGTGATTGACGTTATTTGTGCCCAAATAACATTTTTAAATCAGTACTTTTAGTCGGAATCACAACTTTATTCTCGACCTCTGTACGTTCATTAATCTCTGCCTGGTTGCGACTGATTTTGTTTTTCTTAAACAGACAAATTGCCGTGAAAATTTGATGACTGAGACGAACCAAGTGTTAAAAAAATTTATAATGAGAAAGCACTGTCCAGTTGTACACCCCCCCCCCCAAACTATCCCCACCCTATGCTTCAGGAACTGAACTCAGGACTCGAAAGCTCAGACACGTTTAAGCTTGTAGTGATAGTTGTAAACACTTATCGTCTTGAAATATCCTTCAGTTGTTTTACTTCCTAGTCCAGACTGCATAAAAGGAGACGTTTGCTTCAAAGAAATCATTACGTTTCGGGTGGAGTTTGGAACATTTCTCAACACACAAAGAAAGAATCCATCTTCAAAATGGTAAGAAAAAGAGAGCTTCTACTTGTTCAACGTTTAAACAGGGCAATACCACTTACACGAGTCAAATCCTTACGGGCTTGAAGAGAGAGTGGAGAGTAGACTGGTGCCCTAACGAGAGAAGACTGGTGCTCGACTGTTGCTTGTGGCACCAATCTTCTCACGTTGTTAGCTTAGCACATAAAATCTGGGTCTTGCTGAAGACATCCGCCGAGTTCCATCGTGAATAGCTTTCAAGGTCGGTGAAAGAAATGTCTAAGGAAACGACGAGAAAATGTGGCTAAAATATGCCTCCCTGATGTATTTGTATGTGCTCCAGGTGATGAAAAATTAAGCTTCCTCATGGATTGTTTTTCAGATGAAAAATCCCGATTTAATATTGAATTATTATCTATTATTATTATTATTATTATTTGATTAGTGGCAGTTACACAGTAGCTCTTATTAGACTAATAATGATTAGTACTAGTATTATTATCATTATTATTATTCTGATATACCAAGAGGAAAGATGTCCAGTTTCTATATACAATGCTTGTTTTTTCTCAACATTTATTTCTTTTCTTTTTGTTTAGGGATTTTCTTCTGCCGTTCCAGCATTGATTCTGTTTGCTTGTATCAGTCAGATGACACCTGCTTTGGGAGGTACAGTGGTGCTTAAGGTATCCATTTATACCCAAACATTAACCAAAAAAATAATAAAATAAATGGTAATTAATTACTACCAGAGGATTTAATACGAGTCAGTAGCTCCAGCCATTTATTAGGAGACGTCCCATGAGAAGTTGCCCACAGTTAAGCATGATCCACCCCAAAGTTTGCCGTTTTGTTGTTCAGCTTGTGCCGAATATATTTGCTCATGTCTATCAATTAACACAGATCCCAGACCCAATGTTTGACGTGGAGCAAAAAGTGAGATCAGAGAAGTTTAAACTCGGCATTTCAGAGGGAGGTGCCAAGTTCGATGAGGAAACTAAAATCAACAAGAAGAAAGACATTGAATATTTCAAAGTACCTCTTCACAATGGACTGTCTGAGACTGACAACATGTACGACTTTAAAATGGTAAGAAATAACAATAACTATCTCATTACATTATTGACATTAAATAATTGATGCTCTCCTATAGTTACAACCCCTGGCTTTCTTCATGAGCATTATCCAGCAGACGCCTTGTTTCAACAACTGAATTCATCAGGAATGCATAATATTACTTTATTAGCTGCTTCACTGTTCACAAATATCACAGTCTGACACGTCGAGAGACAGAACAAACTGTAATAAGTCTATTAAAATCTCGTCACTTGTCTACTTGACGAAAAACATCATTTGATGGAAATATGGTAAAAAGACATTGGTTGATGGAATTGTTTATATTTTTAATGTGTGGTTTTACAAATTGACACTTTCACTTGAGCTGCCACTATTCATTTTCGGCACCTATGGAACTTAAGTCATAAAGCATATGCCTCGCTGAAATCTGAAATGTAACTTTAGTTTCAATTTTTACGCTGCAGAACATCACAGTCACTCGTGTGAAGAAGCATCGTGTTTGTTACATCACTCCACTGCCGCCAGACCTGCCGAGACCGAATGTGTTATCAGAAGGACCGAAAAAGGTAATTAATTTCACATCTTCTTAAACTTCACATCAAGTTATTCAGAAGTATCCTAGCGTGTTTTCAGTCACAAAGAAAAGGTTTAAGGGTTTTGTATATTATCGACAAGGCCTTCAGATCAGTTCAAGAAAGGTGTGGGAAATGGATGCTTTTCTATGGAATATACGTAAGGCATTCATCCCTCTTACAAAAAAGGCAGTGGTATTTGAAGGTTTTTTAGAGTTTTCAACAAGTTTGGTATGACCTGCAATACAGCTTATTTTTGTAAGGTGGTAAATACTAAGGATAAAATATATTTGTCCCCTCAGATACCTACATAATAATAAAGATGGGTTGCTGTCAAATAAAATGCAATTTTATTTATTCTTCTAGCTGTCAAGTTTAACCCCAAATCACAACATTCAAACAGTCACCCAACAATGGAGAGTTGTTGGCACTGTTGACAAAAAATCTTTGACACCCGAAGTGCGAGATTTCTGTGGTCAGTTTCCAGTCTACCGTTTGGAACTCTTTAAACCTAACGCAGTTCCAGTGCTGGCTGGAGATGAAGGTGATACCCTTGCTGGTAAGTCTTGACAACTTAAATATATTGTTAATTTTCACCCTCCACCACACCCCAGCATATATATGAGGGTAGAACTATGACAATTAAATTGCTGAAAGAGAAAATAAATTTGTCAATTCTGACATGGAACAATTCAAACCTGACAAGGATAAAGCATCATGGAGGGAAGGCATTATAAAGAGGAGAACGGTATCGCAGAACGCAGAACGCAGAACGGTATCGCCATAAGGTATCACGCCAAAAGGCATCACGATAAAAGTCACCATGGAATAAGGCATTATGCTAAAAGGAACCACTGACATCGTTGCTATTTCCCAAGCCTTAAAACCATATTTCACTACTTACAAATTTGAACTCGTCAGTGTGTATTTCAAAGGGTGGCCTCCCTCTTACACTGGTAAAAAAAAGTGTAGATGTGGTGAGATCATATTCCTAGAAGAAATTTCCCACTGCTGCTTATTGATCGCCCCGAGATGAATTGCCAGGACGTAACAAATGTCCTCTTTGCTAATAACTACATAACTTTTTGTTATCAAAAGCATGTCAATGAAAATTTTCAAATGGAATAAAACGCATCCGCTTTGAATTTGTTTTTGTTAATGTTTTACTTGTTGTAAGATAGCTCACAATCAGGGCACACTTCAAGTACTGGGTCAGGACATCACAGAGGGACGAACAAGAAATGTCTCCTATTTTTTTGATTTATCCATCAAGTGATACAGGCGACTTGAGGACCAGCTAATGTGCCAAGAATAAACTGAAACTCCAACTTCACTCCCTCAGACCACTTACCTACCTCATTGTCCTCCTCAATAACAATACTAATATTTTTGTTGTCATATTTTGCAGACAGAACACGTCGTCAATTGAAAATTTTCCCACTCTGTGACAACAGTATCCCGCCATGCAGCCCAAACAAGTGGGTGTTCAGTTGCAAGTTAACAACGTGTTATGTCCCTTGCAGACTTGATCAAACCATGCAACTGGCTCGGTGTTCGTTTTCCAAGCTGTACAGCAGCATTGTGTGTTGCCAACCCAGGTGCTCCTAGGTGCACTGTTGCAGCGTTTAATTTGTTACTACCAGTTTTCACTGATCACTACAGTCACTACAGGACTGAAGAAAACACAAAATGAGGCAATAGAAATAGAATAGCAAGGCGCTGAAATTTCAAAAATGATGTGCGGGGATATATGGGATTTTATGGTTTGTTTGGAACAACCAATCTTTTAGCTTCTTGTACCACTAAAATGGCTGACATAGAACCATTTAAGTTTTAAGGGTAAATTAAATAACATTCTTATTTGAGGCAATAGCAAGTTCTAAAGGAAATAAATGTTGGGTTAAAAAGCCCTGACTGATAAAAGTGTTTCAATCTTTATTGTCTTGTTCTTCAATTCTTCATGGCTAAACAGGCTCTTCACAATCTCTTCCACGTGTGTCCGTTCTTGGCAGACCTCCTCAGCCAATCTCTTGTAAAGTCCCTGAAACTAGTTCCTTCATGATCTTTTCCGCTTCCTTACTGCTCCTATTTCAAATCTTTATTAAAGGGAATCGCACTCAATCGAACTCGATGTTTGTCACTTGTCATGTCTTTAAGGACTTAAAAGTTTGTTACCAATTTTGGGTCTTGTACAAGTGAAAAATACTAACTTAAAATACCCTGCGCGAAAAGAAGTCCTTCTTCTAAAAGTTTTAACTTAGAAAGCATTGTCAATAAATCTAAACGGTATTCACATTTTTAAATTTGCCAGTGAAATTGTGGAACGATCGAAAGTAAGTTTCAGTACCAAAACCACACTTTTGTTCCGAAAAGTGACCCTTTAAGTTTCTTCCATGGAAAGCATCCTGCCTGGGCCGACCCGGGCTGGCTGAGGCCGTCCCCACAGGGCTGACCCAGGCCGGCCTAAAGTTAGCATTTCACAAATTTTAATGACGAAAAATGTTAATGAGACGCTAGCCCAGTCCCCCCCCCCTCCCAAGACAGACAATTTGTTTTTTTGTTTTGGTTTTTAGGCCAGCCAGGGACAAACCAGTTTGGCCCCAGCCAGCCCATATGGAAAAATGCTTGCTGCCTTTCAGGCCAGCCCGGGTTGGTCATGGACCAGCCTAAGCCAGTCAAAGCTGGCCCGAAGCCATCTTTTTTTTTTGTTTATGGACCAGACGAGCCCAAAGCGAGTCAGGGCAGTCATTAACTAAGAAAGTGGTTACACTTTTCCAGTTAATTGTGCAATTTGCTGTTGTCAAAGGAAAATTGGCTTTTAACTAATATTTACTGCGCATCCTTACTGCGGACGATTTGTTGCGTCATTAGCGCGCGCTCACTGCGCGCGCACGTTCAGGGAATAGAAGGTTTCCTAGGAGGCTAAGCTCACCAGAGAGAAGAATAGTCATTTACTCTTAAACAAGCATGGTGACCTATCTTTTTTTCCACATATTTTTGACCTACCGTTCATCCTCTCTTTGTTCAAAGAGTTAGAAAAAAACACATTTTCGAAAAAAAATAATACTAGAAACGCATTACTCATGGAGATGAAATCACGACCTCGAGAACACGCACGTGAGGAAGGTTTTAGGTCAATTTCGTCTGATGCTTCGAGCATCTGGCATAAAACATCTAGTTAATTGTTCCTTGTTATCGATATTTTACATCTAGTACATTGTTTCAAGATTTCCTTTAATTATTGGCTTCCTGTTTCCATGGAAAGTAGCGTAAACTGACCAAATAAACATGTGTTTGTTAGGCGAAATTGCATGGAATTATGGGGTAACTTGAGACGATGATATCTCATAAACGGACATGGGGACCTATTCTTTTTATTTTAAATTTTAAAACATTGCACGATAGTTAACAACTTGTGAAAGTTTGACAAAAATCGTATGTTAAGTTTTATTTCTGGGGAATGACCTTAAAGGAACTTGATCCCTTAACTATAAGGGACTGTGCAATAATTACCTGGAGGGGGAGGGGGTTGGGACACCAGAGGGGAGGCATAGAGGAAAATTATAACTAGAGAGGGGGGGTTGAATGTAACATTAAATACATACAGGGGGGATTACTTTTTTCACTCTTTTTCACAAACTGGAAAAGTGATAGAAAGGCTATTTGAGTTCAAATATTTATACTTGCTTACACTGGAATTAAACTGGGAAAATATCAACTCCAGGTGTTTTGATCTCTGAACTGGCTGATTAGTTTAATATTTTCCCATCTGCCATGCAGGAGGAAAGGAATGCCTCTGTTATATATTAAAACAGTGCTACTTTATTGGCACCAGGTTTTAATGAAACAGGGATCCTTAAACGTTGTAGAAGTTGCACTATGATGCTTATAAGTAAGCCAAAGTAAGCTCAATCAGACAGGAACTCCTTAATCACATTTTCAGCTTCTCCAACAAAGCTTCTGGAATTCAAAAGATCTCTTAAGCAAGCTTTGTCTGTTGCAGATGTAAACAATGAAAGAGTTGAACTCGATCTCGAGATCTCGATCTCGAGTTTGTCCAATGAAAGACAACTTGCTGAACGCCATATATCAGTGGATCATACTCGTTGTCAATTGGTGAGCCCCCAAAGACAAAAGTATGAAACAGGCTCTCTTCTTTCTAGCCTCTGCAGCATGAATCTTGCGCCTATTGGCTTTGGCACTGCTTTCTTTTCTCTTCCTAGATTCTGACGATTTTGCTGTAGACAATATTGGGAAAGTGGCAGAAAATTTTGTCATCACTCTCTCCATATCTTGAACAAAATTATCAATGTTCTTCTCAATTCCTGTAGTTATGAAGTGAAGAGTGTCTGTATTAAATTTGTGATGGCAAGTTAGCCCTGTCTGCAGTTTGCCAGTTGTTTTCGTGAATAGGCTATTGTCATGCTCAGTAATTAAAATTTTTCAATGTTTCTAGCCATTGTCTTAACTTAATTGCCTCGGTCTTGCATCTCAATATATTTCTATTGTCACGTGGCTGTAGCTTGCACTCCTCCGATAAAAATCTTCCACCACAAGCTGGGTTGTCTGATAGTAAATGAGCAAAGCTAGCCTGACATTTCTCCAGATCTTGTTTAATGTTGAATTCCCTGTCCCTTTCGGCTATGAACATTTTTTTCATATGTGGAATGTTAGCAGTCTTCACTTTATAACTTTCGAAGAATGTTGGAAGCAGTTCATTCCCAAAGATCGATATTTTTCTCTTAGCGTCTGGCACGTATCCATATCTTTTGTCCTTCCACTTTATCTGGGGAGGGCAGTTGGGTAACAAACCTGTTGGTGCTACATGCGATTCCTTTGGATCAGCTGTGAAGGAGCTCTTGGGATCATTGGTGGCATCGACTTGTTTATGCTTGGCTGGTGGACAGCCACAGTATGCACAGATATAACATCCTTCAACACTTACGTTTTCATATTCTTCACAGTCACAGTCCTTGACAAGACATTCTTTTCTCAAAAGACCACGATTATCAATTCCCATCTTTAAAACACAGCACTTTACTGACTAAAGTAAGACTGTCGTGAAAATCTGCCAGGCTTCCAGCTGAAAGATACGAATGGACTGGGGACTACACAGGCAACCCATTCTACCTTTATTTCTTTTTGGTTGTGTTTCTTTACAACTTTTTTCATTTCTAAGGTTAAACATAAATGTAAGTAAACGAGCGCACCATAAAAGGTGTTTTAAAGGATGGCTCACTATTTTGAAAAGAGCCCTTTGATTGTTGTATTATAACTTCATGCTGAGAGGCGGCTGTGTGACCTGTGGTACAGGCAAAATGGCGGACAAGTTAGAGCTTGCTCTTCGTAATGATATGCCAAGCAAAGATGCTGTTCTTCCTGTGAACACAGAGCAACTGAGCGTGATCAAGAGGGCTAAAGTGAGTGAATGCTTGTACAAATCGTTACAATCATCAACAGTTGAGCAGAACAGGTCGAAGCTAGAAAGCCTTATTAAAGCAACGAAGGGAACCCTAAAGCAGAGGGCGATCGAGGGCCTTATTGCAGTTCTCGACAGTCTTACAGTTCCAGCAGCGTACAAAAGGACGTTCACCACAAGTGGGCGGTGGAAGAGATACCTACCATTCAAACAAGCATTTGACTTGTATTCTGACTTTGTGTAATGTGGGCAGTAGAGAGTATGTCACCGTGGCCCAACAGTGGATCAAATTTAAGACTGAGTCCACCAGAGGACCAGGCAGGGGTGATACATGCTATCTCTCCGATTTCGAGGAAACTTGGCCAGATTAAAGGACTTATCCAAAAACACTAAAAGACAAAGTGTGTCGGCCTTGCGACTTTTCCCTTGGGAGTTAGACCACCCCCCCCCCCCTGGTTTTTTGCCCCAAATCCAAAAAACTCCACCAAAATAAGCATCAAAATTAAACATCGCTCCTGGTTACAGAATACAAAGAGTTTAATTTGTGTTTAACACGAATAAAGACTGGACCTGTGTTAGCTTACATCCGCAGTTTCAAGTGATTTGGAGTGACAGGTGCAAATCAAGAGCTTTCAATGCCTACCCATGTCACGAAAGATTTAGCAATGAGGCAAAATACCTCAACTTCTGATCTAAATATCGCCAAAGTGCAACCTTCTTTTTCAAAACGACTTAACCACAGTTTAGAACCGTCCTTGACCTGATAAAATCGCAAATAAAATTTTTGGCATCTGTTACGTTTTTGCGACAAAAGCCGTTTGAGCAGTGTGACTAGAGGCCGGTTCCAACAAACAGAGAAGGGGCAAATCTAAGAAAGTATACAATAACAGAGGCAGTTTACGAACGTACTTTCTCAGTTAATGAGATACAAAATATCCCTAAATACTAGTTGTAGTAATTAAAACTGGCTGAAGGCAATATTCATTGCAATACACCTCAAGGTACCCAGGAAAGTAATAGTAATAACACCGAATTTTACTCTTACAGTCTGAATATAGGAATGAACAGTCATATTATTTGAATTCTAAAGCATCGATGTGTTACATACAAATTTTCCTGGCCACTGTCTTGTTATTTAGATCGCTCTTGATACACTGCTAAATTATCACAGCTCGCTTACTTGACGTTTCAGTTAGTTCTTGTCAACACTGACTTCACACGATGTATGTAAACACATCAATCGTAAGTCGCACAGTAGTATATCAAGTAGTTAACAAATACCACCTGATTGTCAGAGGTTTATTTTCGAATTTTAAAACCTCCACCATAATAAACGAGCTCCCTTTGCTCGCTTGTTTATTATGGTGGAGGTTTTAAAATTCGAAAATAAACCTCTGACAATCAGGTAGTATTTGTTAACTACTTGATATACTACTTACCCGAAATAAACCACCCAGCATAAAAAAAAGAAGAAAAGATTAAAACGAAGCATCTCCTATTATTTTGAAAAATTATTACAATTAGATAATTACAAACCATGTATCATATCAAAAAAAAGTTTCTCAATTAGAGCATAACTTACCATGGAAACAAGGCAACAAACAGATGAATGGAAAGAGATACACAATGAGCTTTTAAAACAACCCCTCTGTCATTTCAGGCAGCAACTTGTGCGTATAATTATATTTTTAGATTATATAAACTGTCGCTGGGAAGGGCTTTGTTACCCTTGTTTTAAGCAAGGAATTCAACATAAACTGTTGTACACTCCTCCGATCGAGAATTTACCTTTAGTGAAGATTTGCTCTGATACTTACGATTGGCACAGCACATATAATGAATTAAAATTAGAAAATGCATCGCTGAGAATCATGATGAACTACTTAATAACCGAAATAAAACACCAAGCATAAAAAAAGATTAAAACGAAAACACACGCAAAAAAATTTTTTTTTATCTGATTAGATATTTGTGAGTCAAATTTGATGGCTGCCGGATTCAAAAACTGTCAGATTACGGAAGCAATCCAAAACCTACCACCAGAGTTACGTGAGATAATTTACAAACATTACCTCGCCATAAAACTGAAAGAGCGAGAGGTTTTGGGTTGGAACCTGGTTCACAATGAGCTTTCAATACAACCTTTCTGTCCTGAAATGGAGCGGCTTGTACATATTATAGTGTGTGTAGCCTATATGCATTGTTGTTGTGGAGGGTGTTGTTACCCTTGTTATAAACAAGAAGAAATCCTTCATGAAATAACTATCTCTGTTCCGATCTTGGATTTAACTCTAGTTAATTATTGCACTGATATATGGGAAGAGGACCACAGTCCTTAAGTTGTGTTTACGGCGCGTGACTTCGCGGTTCGGTGAAACCCTCAGACAATGACGTAATTTATATTCTCGTACAAACATTGAAGGGAAACCCCCTTAACAACTCAAGCTTGAAAAAACAAATTAATATTCACAGACAGATTACATTAATTTATAATCAAAATATTCATTACCGTCAGCAGACGTTTTGAGACCTATTTTATAAACAAATTGATAAGATTCATCTTCAAGATCTTCAGCAAGACGTTTAGGAGCCCATACAAGAAACTCATCTCCACATTTTGTTTTTAAAGTTAAAATAGCTGAAAGACCATATTTACTTTCTCGGTGTTTAACCTTTTTAATTTTGTATACTTCGTCTGAAATATTTCTCCATTTTAAAATTTCTTTTCTTATAAAACTTTCTTCAGTTGGCCATTCTTCTGAGATCTCTTGTTGAACTGAATATACATCTTCTTTTAGACAGTCTTGTAAGATTTCTTGTTGATTTATTAATACATCCTCTGTTGGGCAGTCTTGTGAGATTGCTTGTTGATCTGTACAGACATCCATAGTAAGAAGATATATTGGAAGATATATTTGTTTAATAGGGGTGTTCTTTTTTTGTGAAGCGGAACACATACCGAAAGGTGACGGTAATTCCGAAGGGTGCCGGAAATTCTGAAAGGTGCTGTTAAATTCGAAAAAATTTTTATATTCCGAAAGGTGCAGATTTCTTTCTGACTTTTTTTTCTCGCACCCTTCAGAATTTCCGGAACCTTTCGGAATGCCTTTTACTCACGCGCGCTATCACGCTTTGTCTCACGTGTTTTTTATTTTTAGTTTGACCTTGACACTGGATTATGTATTATCGCGTGGAGCTCAGGTGCTTGTAGCCAAATCAAAAGCGTCACATTTTTGTAACGTTTAAGTCAAAATTTTATTGTGACTCTGTTGGTGAAGTTGTCAACTTAGAGATGAAAATCGTATTATGGAACCACATCATAGCCTGAAATGGGGTAGCCATCTTCATCACGAGTTGGGCGCATTATTTTTGAAACACACTCACGAGTGATAAACCGTATTTGCCGAATTTCTGGTGGTGTTAGAAGTTCAAAAAACCAATAACAAATAGCTGCAAAAAGTGCAATCATTTTGAAAGCTTATATAATTACTTTGAAAATCTACAATTGAGTGAATTTTTTTTCATACTTTCTTTGAACAGATAGCGGAATTTCCATACAATGATCAGTGACGAAATTATCTATCATTTTCAGTCTATCAAGAAAGACCTTTTCATCGAAAGCTTCACCTCTGAGGTAAAAGCGAATCTCATCAAGTATTTTTTGGTATTCGATACGGGCAAAATTTGCTTGTTCTGTTTTCTTATCGTATTTCTTAAGGCTTGCCACTGCTTTCAAAGTAAGACCAACACCAGTTAAAGTTGCCATGACAGCAGGGTTCAATGTAATTCCTCCGGCTACTGCGGCACTAATAATTAATTTGCCAGCCGAAAGATTACAAACAAAATTTTTTCTTCGAAAACCGCGATGCAACTTTTCATAGCCATAATGTTTCTTATGGTAATAAGCGTATAAATCTTTAAGAATTTTAACTTTCTCTTTAGAAAGTGTTTGGTCGATATGGTTGAATTCGAAAATGTCCTGCATTGTGTTATATAATAAATGTAAAAATTTTTATGGCACTCGATATTCAATCAATAGTAATATTTCCTCATTTGTTACACTCGAAGCTAATTCCACAGCTATAAGACCAAACGCAAGTACTAAATTAATACTTATTGTTTGTAATTGAGTTGCTGTGGTTGAAGTGTAAGTGATTGATTGAGTTAAATGAAAACTGTGTTTTACTTTTAAAGAAATGGGTGTATATTGTCTTTTGAGGTTGAAATAGAGCGCTTTTATAGTTAATATGTGGCTATAATTTGGAATGATAATTTTATCCCAACCATTTAATAAAAATTTGCGCCCATTTTTGGTATTTAAACGTCCATGTATGTAATGAACGGAATTACTTAATTTATGTCCGTTTAAAGACAGATCTGTTTCCATTACCATTTTTCCATTTTCAATAACAAAAGCGGTGTCATAGACACTTGGGTCAACGTTTGAAAGTGTTTCTTTAACGCCATAAACAATTAAATGACCAATTTTTAAAAATGATGGATTACTGACTGTACCATGCAGATCAAGATATATGCGTTGTGGGGGTGAGCTACCCCATCTGTGAAAATTGATGACTGTTTTGGTGTACTTCTCGAATGTTTTGGTTGTATAACTGGAAATTGAAATCGTCGTAGCTTGCACTGTCACACTCAACTCATTCATTTCTGGGGGAAACCATTCCACGACCATTGTGTAATAACCGACCGGAAGTTTATATAGGTTAAAACCGAGGCGTGACCGGTACTGGTTGGGCGAGCCTTTTTCAAACAAGAGTTTAAGTTGGTAAGCTTTTTTATTAATTTGATGTGGAGAATTGCGAAAATCGTTAATGCCCAAAACCTCGATATTGTTTTCACTCGAAGATTCATCAGTGTCTTCCATCAAGTATCTGAAGGCGTCTCTTTTTTGTCCCGAGTTAATGATCTGAGCTTCATGAATTTTTTGAGTGACAAGATCTTTCGTAGATGTTATTTCGCTTTGCATAAAAGCAACATTAACTGCGGATTTCGAATCTTTGTAATCGGTTTGTAAGTTAACAATTTTGTTATTATTTAAATTCAAGTCTCCAGACATACTTGTTGTGCCATCAAGTTTGAGATAATTTTTTTGTGTTTCACTAAGTCTTTTGTTAACAAACTCGACACTTGTGGCGTCTTTTTGGTTTGATGGAAATTTGAGATTGATAATTGATTTATTTTTCATATCAATATCAGCCTCTTTATCCAATTTTTTCGCAAGCTGATTATCGACATACTTTTTGTTTGTGGCTTGATCTGCCTGTACTGGGTCTTTTACGTTGTAGATTGTATTATTGTTCATATCAATGCTTGCTTCCATTTTTCCGCCTTCCTTTTTCGAAAGAAGGATATTTCTGGTGTCTTGATAGTTTATTACCTTTGTCAGATCACCGTGTACGGGATAAGGGTTGCGTTTTAATCGTAAAATATCGTACTTATTTTGCATGTCAATATTAGCAGAACCGCTGGCACTACCCTGAGGGCCACGATCACCTTTATCGCCCTTGTCGCCCTTGTCGCCCTTGTCGCCTTTTAAACCCCGTGGTCCTTGTGCTCCTTCCTGACCTTGTGGTCCAGCGGGCCCTTTTTCTCCTCTTAGACCATTAGGACCTTGTGGTCCTCCAGGGCCTTTATCACCCTTTGGTCCAGGAGGACCCTGAGGGCCAGGAGGACCACCTGGGCCAGGAGGACCAACTTTTCCACTTTCACTCATCGTAGTTTGGCTAGTTCCACCTATTTGACTGTTAATATACCCCATTATATATCTTCATCAAAATTTTTTAAATTAATTTTTGGGGTTTGTCATAGTAAAAGAAAGAATATTTTTTATCGGTGGGGCGATCTAAAGCGTCATGATCCACACCTATCTCGTCTGCAATCCGTTTGTTTTCTCTTGGAAGAAATCTGAAAATACAAAAATGGCTGCAGTTATCACGGATGTTTTTCGGCACCTTGTAAAAAGTTTGAGTGAGGTAAATAACACAACAGTTTCTGTGTCGCCCGTTGATAAGATAATTAATGATGCTGTTTTGGTTGCTTTCACAAACAAGATCGTCAAAAACAACTATTTTTTGGTTGTCCACCGGAAGCTCTTCGAGTGGAATGATTTCATCACCATGAGCCTCGATTACCTCATAACCAACCTGGGGGTTGATTTTTTCAGCAAAGTCCTGCAAAAGAGACTGATATTTATTCTGGTGCAGGTTTTTTGAAAAGAGGTAAATTTGATCAAACTCCAACAACTCATAAAGCATATGCAGTAATATGTTTGTTTTGCCAGAATTACTGGGTCCACAAATTAACATCCGAAAAACATCTGCTGGCATACAAGGGTGACCTTGCTTGTAGTCACTCTTGAAAAAACCTGGGTCATAATTTGGAATCTTCATTTTTTTTTTCGCTTCTATATATTCACGCTGGAAATATATCAGTAAAAACTGGCGTCAGTTGGCTGAAGAAAAATCGAAACTGGATAACCAAACAGAAGAAATTCACCAAAAATTTAGAATGGATAAAATAAACAAAGAGTTTGGTCAGCTTTCAGGAGAAGAGTTTTTAAACCAATTACAAAAAGGCTTGATGAAAAGAGCAGCACCGCTGTGAAAGAAGAAGAAGAGGAGGAGCAGGAATTTCCTGATTACACAATGGATGAATTTGACGAAACTTACCCTTTTGGTGATGAATTCAGACCGGATGCGCCAACACCAGCACCATCACCAACACCATCACCAACACCACCACCATCACCACCACCACCCTCATATCAAGAAGTTGTTGATCATGATGATGATGATGATGATGGTTTTCCACCACCACCCCAATCGCTGATGGAAGAAAAAAAATCCACACGTAAAGAGTGGGGGAAGCCGGAACCGGTTAAAACAGAATATTCCCATGAATCAACCCTATTGCAAACAGTTAATCAACTGATTACGAAATTTGGAAATAATCCCAATTACAGAGTAAAAAGTAAAAAATCCCCATTACATGGTTATTCAATAGAGGAAATCAAAAAAGTAAGAGATGGAATTTATGCGAAAAGAGGGGTAACAAAAACAGTTTTTGAGAAACAGTTACAGGCGGGGAAGTATAGACTGAAGTCCACTCCCCCACAAGAAAAAAGAGAAACTACTCCAACCCCTTTGGAAAAAGCTGTCATGAGCCGAAGACCTGCTTTTGAACTTTCTGACGATGAAGATGACTTTTCTAAACAGGATTGGGAAACCGAAGGAAGTGGCATCGCTGGTGAAGCTGAAAAATTGATCGACCAACTTCATTTGAGTTTAGGATCGATAAAAGCAGGAAACAGCTCAATAAAACTTAAAAAACAGGTATTATATCTGCTTGATTCACTAGTTGAACTTGGTACAATCGATAAAAAGGAAAAGAAAAAATTATTTCTTATTATATAAAACAATAATGAGCTTTGACATACTGCTTGACTCGAGCCTTGCAAAACTAGAAAGAGGTGGAGAACGGGATGTTTCACACGATTTTACAGTGAAGTTTCATCCTCCGATCGAATTGCCAAACTTGTTGGGAAATGGAAACTAGAAAGCTGCCCTGAACAGACTTATCACAATGAGTTACTCATGGAATAATATCGATTCTCGTTATGATAACAACAAAATTCGCTGGAAGAAAAAAACAGAACAAGCGTGGAAGACCTTAACTTTCCCGAATGGTATGTATGATTACAAAAGAATCAACACATTTATTCAGCAACACACCGGTAAAGTAGACCCAACAAAAAAAGATAGCGCTTACATTTTCACAATACATTTCGAGTTTTCAACTTATAGAATTTTTATTCTAGTGCACAGAGATTATGAGCTTGACTTTTCTCAAGGAAATTTTGGTGATTTGCTTGGTTTTGGTAAAATAACTTTGAGTGGAGATAGTATCGGAACAAAAATACCAAATATCACAAGAGGTGTTGATTGGGTATATTTGCACTGCGATCTTATCTCCCGCCTTACAAACAATGTTTCAAGCGATGTGTTATACAGTTTCTCAACATCAGATCTTCAGGTTAGCTATCCATTTCGAAAAGAGCCGCGTCGACTTGATTGGCAACCTGTGAATAAAAGTTATATTGATGAAATAAGGGTTTGGGTGACAGATGGAAGAAACAATATCCTGGATCTCAACGGGACAGACATTGCAATAAGCTTAATGATTGAAAAAGAGTAACGTTTTTTTGTTGGTATAAATATACAATCATGAATCATCCAAGTGAGTGGGCAAGATACTTTGATGAAAACACCGGAAGTTATCGATATAAACACAAAGGGTCGGGTGTCATCCGTGACACCTTCATGACCATCGGTAAAATATTCAAAAAAAATATAAAGGACGTGGCAAAAAAAACTGCCGAAAAAGCTTCAAAAACAATCGCTGAAAAAGCGGGACAGAAAGTTGGTGAACTTGCTGTGAAAAAAGGTTCGAAACAAATACGAAAAATACTGCAAGAGCGAAAAAAACAAAAACCGTTGTCTCAGGATGCAAAAAAGAAACTTCCAAATATTTTGCAAAACCAAACACAGAAAAAATCAGACGTCCTTGTGAAATTAAATCGAATTTTAGCAAACGAAATTAAAAAAAAAAATTTTTTTGGTATTAATATAAGCTCTTACTAACATGTTCAGAAGTCAACCATACCTCGAGAATGCTACATACGTCCAATTCAATTTGGACACCCCGATCACACTCCCTGCGAACAACCAATTTCAAACAAAGACGGGCTACAAATTTACTGTAAGAGACCGGGACAATTTTTATGACTGGTACAACGCTTATTTACGTGTTGATTTCAAGTTTGAAGCTAAAGCAAACGGAGCCAACATTGGTGCTGACACTGAATCAGCTCCGATCAACGGTTCTTTCTCATTGATCAAAAGTTTGAAACTAAGCTCAGCGGGAAAAAAACTGTACGAGGCGGACAATATCCACAAAGGTATTTTCATCAAAAATCTGCTTGATGTTTCAGACGATTTTTCGAGAAGCGTGGCAAAAAACCAGTTTTGGTATCTTGACTCTGACACCACCACAGCGACTGATAATAATGCGACGAACCTTGGAATGCGAGCAAGAGCGCTTCTATCACACCAAGGTGAGATAGTTAAGACGATTATTCCTTTGAACAGATACTCCTTCTTCGAAGGTCTTTCCGATAAATTGCTGCCACCGATGCAACTTGAGTTTGAAATTGAACTGCAAAACGACCAAGAAATGATTTTCCAAAACGATGGAACAGCTCGAAGAATTGTTGTCCGTAAATTTGAGTTGTGGGTCCCACAATTGCATTTCACTGGCAAAGGACAGACCCTGGCCAATGAAAATTTCTTGAAACCAACCCAATGGAAATACCTGAATGAAAATTTGCATAGCAACAGCTCCCGAAGGGATGCGAATGGTACGTGGTTGATTACACCTGGGGTAAAAGACCCCAAGCATGTTTTTGTATTCCTTCAACAAACTCGGAAACAAAATGCTTATACACAAAACCCTTACCTCTTTGATACATTTGATATCGATGGTGATGACTCAGCAAGATTGGACACTTGCCGCCTTCAGTACGGCACAAAATTTTACTCTGAGCTTGATTACGACCATGATTTTAAAATAAGAATTTTGAATGATTTGATCAATTTCCGATACAGAAAGAACGACTACAACACCGGCGTTCAGTTGCAGCTTGCCAATTTTGAGAAGTATTACCCAATTATCTACTTTGACCTACGAAACACCAAAGAAAGTGTGACAGGCGACTCGAAAAAGCTCGAATTCCATTACAGACTGAATGAAGCCGCTAACGCTCAAGATTATATGATCTTCGCCTTGGTTTTGAATGAAAAAGAATTCGTGTTGAAGCAAATTGGTAATGAGCTTGTCGCTGTCTAGACAAATGAAAAAAATTCAAAAAAAATTCTGAATATAATATACACAATGAGTACAACTTATCATCCATTCAAAATCGCTCTGACTGATGGTCAGAAAAAGAAACTTCAAAAAGCTTACGTTACGGAGACACCTGTTAATCTGAAAGTTAAACCAGACAAAATTGGTCGTGGTGACGAACTTTTTCTCACTGATACTCAAATCGCGCGATTGAAAAAAAAATCAGCGGCAGGAAAAGGAATGGTAATAAAATTAAGCCAGTCACAGATTCAAAGTACTTCTCATGTTGGTGAATCAGTCGGAAAAGGTATGCAAAATCAACCACCACCACCACCACGAACAAGACGATCACCACCAATACCAAAGGGTAAAGGAATGCAAATTCAACCTCCACCTTTTTATGGAACTTGGGAGGATTATTATCGTTTTAAAAAAAAGTGAAATTTAAAGATAAGCCTCTATCCAACATTGACTTGAAAAAATGGTGCAACTTTTTACGAATCCCCATCAAAGGTATTTTTAGCAGGAACGAAAAAAAACCCTTGCTTCATTCTCCATGCATTATCAACTTGGATGATTTTGGAAGTTTGGGAACTCACTGGGTATGTTGTTGGCCTAATGATGGTACTTATAAATATTTCGATTCATTTGGGCTTCCACCACCTTTGGAATGGGAAAAAGAAATGTCAATGCACGGGATGACACATTTTTTTAGAAATGATAACCAAATTCAATGGGAACAAAGTGTGAGATGTGGTTACTACTGCCTTCTCTTTTTCAACGAAAGAAATAAAGGAACAAGTTTTGCCGATATTTTGAAAATGTTCTCCAACGATTTACTTCAAAATGAGGAAATAGTGAAAAATTATTTTTCTTAAAATAGATATGCAATGGAAGTGTACTGTGTGAAAGAAAAGCGAAACACACCCAATGTGCAGGGAAGTGAAAAGGTTGTAATCGCAAAGAACAATCGAAAACTCTTGAAAGCAAAATGCGCTAGTTGCGGAATAACAAAAACAAGTTTTATGCCGGAAAACGTGGAGGGCAGTGGTATTGATATACATGCAGCAATAGGAAAATTTCCGAAACCAAAAAAAGGTTGGACATTACCTGGGCATAATTTCACAGGGCCATACAATCCTCTTGAAAAGCAAGTGAAATACGATCCAGAAACGGGTGAAATTCTGGAAATATATCAACCACCAACAGGTGCAACAGATGCGATTGCAATGCAACATGATGTCGATTATGATGTTTGTTCCAACCGTGAAAAAAAATACAGTGAAAATCTCAAAAAATGCAAACACAAAGCGGATAAAAAAATGGTTAAGTCTCTTGACGCAGTTCCTTACAAACAGAGGCAGTGGGGCCATGCAGCTGCAAGAAATGCAATCAATGCTAGACAAAAGTTAGGGTTGGGTTTGAAACAACAAAAAGGGACTGGTTTTAAACCCTGGGAAGTAGCGAAATATGCTGAAACTTTGACAAAAAAAATTATTCCTTCCACAAAACATGTATTCGATCGGTATTGGACAGGTGATATTGTGAAAAATGCTTTCACAGGACCAACTGGTGTCACAAGCAAGAAATTTTGGACTCATCCGAAAAAAGGTACTGTCATGCATTTGGTGAAAAATCCGAAAACAGGCAAATATGAAAATGTTTATGAAGAACCTTGATTGGCTTTCAACCACCATTTATCAAACTCCTGTTTTGCGCACCAACTTCTTTCTAAGTCTTTAGGAAGGTGATGAGAAATAGATTCCATAATTTCTTTTTTGTTGGGCCAGCATTCAGAAGGTACTATTTCAAAATAATTGTACAGAAAACAGGGGTAGTTCACTGACTTGCCGGACATCTTCTGAAATTGAGCAATAACGTTATCAAGAAAATCTACCTCGCTGGAAGAAAACATTTTGTAAATGTTCCATTTCCGCAAAATATTTTTTAAATAAAAATTAGTTGCAGTGAAAATTCTTTCCCGATTTTCTTCTTGAAACTGTTCATCATCAAATTCAGACGCTCTACCACATTTTGGACATGCACGACAGAACTCATTCACCACATAAATTAATTGCTCCTCGCATGAAGGACAACGATAAATCTTTTTCGATAATGGGTATGAATTTAATTTTTTTTTTTGCAATGTTTCTTGAATTTTTTTCGACGAAATTTTCTCACCTTGCAACCAACCAAATGGGTCGTCCATTTTTTATTTTGTATGGTATACAATGAGCTCAAGTATTTTCAATAAGTTGTCAAAAATTTATTACAGCCCGCAAGGGTATTGGAAAGGGTTTGCAGCAATTAAGAAATTAGCCCAGGCAGCGAAAGTTTCGGAAGATATGGCTCAAAACTGGTTGATGAAGCAAGCTCTTTGGCAAGTTTATTTACCAGCCCCACGTTATATTCCAAGACCGAAATTTGATGTTCCTGTTCCAAACAAAGTTCACCAAGCAGATCTTCTGTATCTCCCACACGATCGCCCACCACGCTCCCGTAAAACTTTTAAATATACCCTCACGGTGGTAGATGTGGCCTCTCGATACAAAGAGGCCGAACCGTTGACCACAAAAGAGGCCAAAGAAGTCGCAGATGCTCTGGAACGGATTTATAATCGTGGTCCTTTGAAGTGGCCGAAACTGCTTCAGGTCGATCCTGGTCGTGAGTTTATGGGCGCTGTGAATCAACTTCTTTCGAAACATAATGTTGAGGTTAGACGTGGTCGTGTGGATATTCACCGTGATCAAGCTATCGTTGAAAGATTCAACCGCACACTGGCTGAACGACTGTTTGGACACCAATATGGGGTTGAGATGCGACTCCCAGACGACAAAAGATCAACTGAATGGATGACCCGACTGCCCGCTGTTATTTCAGCTTTGAATAAGGAAGTCACTCGACTTACTGGTCAAAAACCTGTTGATGCCATCAAAAAGAAAACTGTTCCATCTAAACCCTCGACACCTTATTTGAGACCCGTTGGTGTGAACGAAAAAAAGCTCCCCTCCGGTTTAAGTGTTCGCTATCTTTATCAACCCGGTGAACTTGAAGGTGGCCGACGAAGAGCTACCGACCCAATCTGGTCTTTGAATGTTTACGATATTGAAAAGATTATGATAAAACCAGACGCTCCGGTTATCTATTATTTGTTTGACGGACCAAAACGCTGGTTTGTCCGTGAAGAGCTTTTGGTTGTCCCTCCAGATACACAACTACCACCAACAATCTAACAATGAAACTCGATCGGTTCTGTGTGAATACCGTCTTCCAATACCCAGCGTTTGTCGTAGTAAGCACTCAACCCCAGCTTCTGCTGTTCGTAAGTAACCATTTGCCCGTCCCGCATCCTAAAACCTCTGTTAGTTGCTATGTCCTTGCTGCCTTCCAAAGCTTTCTTGAAACGCTGCCACGTGATCTCGTTTTGTTTCTTCGACACCCCTTTCGTGCTGAACTTCTTTTTTTTACCCTCAGATTCGTCAACGTAATAACATTTTGAACAGAGTGCGATCATTCTGCTACCTTCACACTCGAGTTTAAAGAGCCCAGGGGTCCGACTGCTCCACTCATCCCAAGCTAACCACTCTTTCTTTTTTGCCTCAAATTCTATTTGCAGCTCTGGTTTGACGATGTCTTCCAACTTTTCTGCGCTAATTGCCATATAATTGCTGTCTGTGTCCATCTGAATCAATTCGAAATCTTTTCTGTCAAAATATCTGTCAAGAAAGTCATAATAGAATTCAAGCATTCGAAGTTTAGCCAGTTGATATACAGCTATTCCAACCTGAAATGGGCTTCTGATTGTGATCCTAGGCTTTCGGCTTTCCAGCTCATACGCTTCCCCAATTTCGTCAAGATCACTGAAATATGCGCTTCGCAAGGCTCTGTCGACAATCTTTTCGTCTTTGGTGTAAATAACGTTTGTTTGCCTCTCCAAGGCTTCGATGATCTTTCCATACCCACTATTTCCTAACAGTTTAAATACCTCAGCCAGCAGCGCCTTGCTTTTTTCTTTATCTCCAGTTCTACGAGCTTCAGTCACTTGCTCCACAAACCAAGTGAATATTTTTGTTGATTGGTAATCAATAGTCCGATAAACATTTGTGATCACTGCTCCATACTCAAGATACCATCTAAGAAGAGGTGCGTATAATATCTTCTTTGCAGACAATGCTCCCACTAACTTCTTTCCGTCTCCGCGGTTCCTTTTTGTGCGTTTAAGATAGTCAAGCATATGTTGCGGCACAGCTTCAAGAGGAACCTCCTTGTTGTAGAAGAAAGGACACATTTCGTCAAACTTTGAGTGTAAGTGCTCAGGGATCTCTATATCAACTTCTGCAAATCCAAACCATTTTCCTTCTTTGAGCCTTTGTGTCAGTATGGGAGCGGCAGCTTGGTTATTGTAATGCACGGCACTTCCTTTTCCACAAGGCATGTCTCTAAGCATGGTTGACAAATACAAAGCGTTGGCGTCGTAACCCACTATATTTTTGCAAAAACGAGGTTCCGCTATTCGATGAGACCTTATCTTCGTGACTCCAACTTCATGATATCTTGTGAAAACAAGGCTCGGTCCTCCAACAACAGCTTTTTTCAACATCTCATACGCTTCTTTGCACGGGCTGTAAAGATCTGCGCCCCTCTCAACACATCCGCGAAGTAAGTAATGTAAACTAACACCTGGGATACTTACAGCATCTTTCAAAATATCGATTTCTTTATCGGTGTAGAAAGCACGCATCTTTTCCAGCGCATCGAGGCCAGGAGCTACATGGAGATTATTGTAGTAACGCAGCCAGTCTGCGAAGGTACACATTCCCTTTTCTTTGAACAGACGCTGGCACCCTTCCCATTCATCCCGTGTGAGAACATAACCACCCTTCAGCTTCGAATACCAATCCTCATATTTTGGAAGTCCGCGAAAATCAAGTTTTTCAGGTGTGTCAAACCATTCATATGGAAACCACGATTTTACAGTTTCGCATTCATAAGCTTTTACCCATTTCTCATAACTTGTGCCCGGACCTAAGTAGTTTATGATATCGAGAAAGCGAAAGTTTTTACTCAAAATGAACATAATTTTGTTTCCATTTTTTGCAACTCTTACTTTACCAGTTGTATCAGATAAACGTTCCGCGAAATGTTCTCTTATAAGATTCAAATCATATCGCCCGGAGTTAAACCCAAGAACTGGCACCTGATTACGCTATTCTTCTATTTTGGGGCACTGCTCTTTTGTAAGCATATTCATATCTTCAGGTATGAACGCTGCTCTTACTTGATCCTGAATGTTTTTCCCACGCCTCTCTAGTTCTTCCATAAACTTGTGAACCAAAACCGCAGGATCTCTTTCACAGATATGGGTAGGTTCTTTGTCTAAAGTGTCACCAATGCTAACAGAGATTGGTACATGTTTATTTTCGATAGTTAGCATTCCTGTTGGTTCTTTCCTCTGATTTTTATCTCCGTATGCTTCAAAGTCATACAATATCGCGTGTGGATAACTTTGTATTTGAGTCTGTGGCAACTTTATATTTATTTCTCCTACTTCACAAGACCATGCTTCGATTACATGGTAGCCAGCAGCTCGAAGCTTTTGTGTACGTTCAACAGTTGCTTTAAATCTATCTTCTCGTGTTTGGTTATGATGAGTAACAATTCTATTTCGATCATGAGGAAAACATTTTCGACATCCATGCCAATGACATCCATGATATTGAAAAACAGTCTTTGTTTCATGGTTATAACCGTCTACAGGTGCACGCTCAACCCTTCTTTCACCTCCATGCCCGCAAGCAGCGTGGTGAATGTGAATTTTACGAAGTGCTGCTTCTTGTTCAAGCCAACGAAGAGATTCCGGAGAAGATGAATGTTTTGGATAAAAAGCCTTCTCAAAAACTGTTTGTGGTAATTCAAATTTTTCGGCCGGACATTCAATCACCGTCTTCCCTTGCACACATGTTCGGACATGCCGTTGAAGACTGCAAGCTTGAGTAAATCTTGAACGGCAATGAACACATGCATAAATTTTTGCAAGCTTCGAAATATCTTTTATAATGAAAGCATGCCCTTCGTAAATTCCAATTGTCAAAATATTTGTTAATTTGGGTTGTGGTGCCCTTCTAAGATGCCATACTACTTCACCATCCTTCAAGCGTTCAGGCTCATATACACGAATACCCAACCAATCTTTGAAAATTTGTTTTTTATTAAGATGTTTTTCAACCTCATCAAGTTCATCTAAACATGTTTTCCGGCAATCTTGTGGAATAGCTATGAAGTTAAAGAAACTCTTAGCAAGTTCCCGTGCTGCCGTTGTACTTCGATCTGGTCTTGAACCTCGGTGTACCGCAATACACCGCCAAAGACATAAGTTGTCTCTGTAAGTGTCTAAAGCTAGCATATAACGACTATGAGCAAGGTTACGCAGCCAATCTGGTAATGGTCCTGTACCTAAAAGTGGCTGACGGTCAAGAACAACCTTTATATCAACATTAAAGTGGTCTTCAAACACCCATTTTGTGTCAGGTCTGTTTATGTTGTCAGGGTCAAGACGAATTTTTTCCCTCTCATCCAGCCATTTTTTAGCATCAGAAAAACGATCAAACCAAGGCGAACCAATGTTTGTGTAATACACCATTGTCGAATCGTCTTCAATGTTTCGTAACTGATTGCCAAAAATATGTCTAACGTAAAAAGATGTGTCAACTTTCTCTCTTATTTTTGTCATAAAATCGGGTGTTAAATCTCTTTCAAGATCTCGAATGATGCGCCAACGAATGAAACGACGCCCACTTATTTCTTCTTCTCCCTCATATTCGGAAGTGTCATATAAATCAAGAATCTCATTCTGATAGTTTGTAACATTTCGGATATTTTCTCGAGAAATTGGATCAAACTTCCTCAAAATTTCTTGTATTTTTCTCCCCCTTCTACGAGAAGGAGCGGTCGGTTGAAATGTTTTAGGAATTAAAGGTTTATCTAAACTCTTCTCCACTCTCTCAAAAATAGGTTCATCCAATATGTTCTGAATAGTTTTTTTTCGAACAGCAGGAGTGTCCCCTGCAAGAAATTGCTCTAAAGCTTGTTACGTTGCTGGTTCAAGTTCTTTCAAAAACTCTTCAATGTTTATGTTAAGTGCAGACATTACAACTTGGATATAACAAAGATATGTAATTCTTTAATTAAAATTTTTTTATGCTGGGTGGTTTATTTCGGGTAAGTAGTATATCAAGTAGTTAACAAATACTACCTGATTGTCAGAGGTTTATTTTCGAATTTTAAAACCTCCACCATAATAAACAAGCGAGCAAAGGGAGCTTGTTTATTATGGTGGAGGTTTTAAAATTCGAAAATAAACCTCTGACAATCAGATGGTATTTGTTAACTACTTGATATACTACTCGCACTCATCCCTGACATCGTTGTTTGTCCTGATAAATAGACTCCTGAGCTCACATTTGGATTATCCGATCCATTTTGGTTCAATCAAGCGTTAAAGTTTTGATTTACCTGCATAGGAAAGCAAGTAAACACAGAGGATATCGAGACTGTCGAAACTGAATGCGTGGGAACATGAGCCCAGGACCCTGGTCAGCGGCAAATACAATTACCAAATGTTGTTATCGTTTTTAACTAATCTCAAGTCAAAAAACGTAAAAAAGACACTGAAGTTTAGTGAAAACTATGTTTTACTGTCCATTAAACATGGAGATTTGTCTTCCAGTTTAGTGCAAAAATAATTCAGTACATAATTTACGTACATGTATCGGTTATGCGTGACACTTGATCTGGTTACGTGATGATGTAACTTGCAGCATTGCGTTACAGACAGAGTCCTGAACTGACACATTGGCTTATCCATTCAATTTAGGGTCTCACAGACGTTAAATTATTGACTTAGCTGCATCAGCATGCAAGCAAACTCCACAGATTTTCGAAAACTGCAAGCGTATATGTAAATACTTGACTGAACTTTGGTCAGCCGTAGTTACACTGAACTGCCGTAAACAAGTACAGTAGAATGGATCCCCATTTTTGGAACCTCCTAGGGAAAGGAAAATTGGTTCGAAAAATTGGAAGTTCGAGAAATCAAAGGTGGCACGAAATCACGCTTGATTTACGAGGTGTTGTTTTATAGCAATCGGGAAAGGAAACAGAAATACCATGGCACTCTTGTTAAGTTTTTAGCTTTCATTTAGACGGTCGCACGTTAGGATTTCACTCAAGACTCAAAGTTGGAACCACCTTGTACACATAACAAACAGTAGCCACAGGAAAGCCAGGCCTAATGAGTGGCCATTCAAATGAAAGACACTGAGCAGTACTTTCCTTGATACTGTTTACTGCGTTATGGAAGGTGGTTCTACCTTTTGTGTCGCTGAGACGTGCGATCATTTAAATATAAGCTACTGAGTAGTACTTTAAAAGATTCGTACGGGTTCGAGAAATCGAAGGTAAATTTTTTTCCATGGGAGGCAAGAATTGGCTCAATGTATCGGGAGTTTCGAAAATCGAGGGTTCAAAAAAATGAGGGATAACATTAAAGTGTTTGACTTAAGCAAATCCAAGGGAAACGTGCTATGGTTCGAAAAATCGGGAGGTTCGAAAAATCGAGGGCTTGAAAAATCGGAATTCCACTGTAAATCAGAGGCAACAATCGACTCCACTGGAAGCAGGAAAGATTAATTTGTTAAAAAATAATGATAAAAGTCATGAAATGAATAATTCGCATTTCCATTCACTCTCGTGTGGTAAACTCGAATTCTAGGAAATGTAATCTAGCTGTACAGCAAATACAGCAAAGAACAGGGCGAGGACGTGATTAGAGAACGTAACGTCTCAGGGACACCCAACGAGAAAATTTTAGCAAAATACTTGAAATATCATTTTCTGCTTTCTTAGATTGTTTTAAAGTGCTACTATGATCAAAAATATGAATTTGTTGCTCTCTCCATATTTCAAAAATATAAGCACATATTACTCACCGTGCAAAGTTTTAAGTCGAAATTCGTACGGGAAGTCCGATTATTTTAAATGTAATTTTCGAATTCGGCTTGCCGCCATTACTCAATTCAAAAATGACTCGGACGAGTTGGGCCGAGTTGGCCCAGAGAGGAAGTGACGTAGAAGTCTCAACGCAACAAAACAAACGTGGCTACTTTCTTATGCAGTCGGAGAGGTGTGAGGGTTCGCAAGATTCATTTCTTCGATTTTGAGCTGCAGTATGCGTGGTCGACGCTCTGTTGTTGAAGATTACGGCAAAGAAAGCATCGATGAATCGGAAATTTCCATTCACAGTTCACCGACGAGTGGGTACGTTTATTTTAAGCGGAAAAGCTTCGTTTGCGTGCACCGGAAGGACTTCAATCCTGTTGGACACTGTTTGCTCTGTGCATTTTACGGCTGAATGTTTTACTCAAGCATTTTACGAGAAAGGTACAAGGAAATATTTAAAACCAGGATCAGTTCCAGCCATCAGGAAGAAAAACATCAGCAATCATATCTGAGCGGGATCGTCGAATGGTGAGCGAATATTTATTTGCCGTTTGTGCTAACATCACATGTGCGGTAAGATACGCATTTCCTCTCACACCTAAGAGATACTTCGCTCGGTTGTCTTGTGCATTTACATGTATAAGTCTCAACAGATTTCGGCTTAACTGCATAATATGTGCCCCTTCACATGAACTATTTTCTGTGTCGCCTCCAAGGCGGCTTCGCGATACGCAGAAATTATTTTTATTCAACTTGGCTACGCGTGGTACGCGGTATAGCAGAAAATAGGGAAAGATTACAGTGTATTCCGCGTACTATGAACGTTCCCTACTTAAACGTCCGCTAAAAGAATATTATTTGAAGTTTCTGTAAACTAGTGGACCATAACAGAACGTCACCGTGTATTCCTCATTCTATAAACGAGAATATTACTCGAAATTTCTTTGAATTTAACTCGGCCACATATAACGTGAATATATAAACAACCGAGCTTAATCGACCATATAAACATATTGCTTATTCTTTTTACTGTGTTGCCAGCTCCTAACATCCTTCGCACATTTCAATTTATCTCTCTCCGCGTACCGGGTAGCCAGCTCCTAATATCTCTTTTATACCTCAATTAATTTCTGTTGGCGTGCGGCGTACGTCAGCTCCCAAAGTCTTACAGAATTAGCTATAATTTCGTGAGCCTTTCACCGCGTTCGGGGTAGCCACTTCTCTCAGTACCGCTTTCGATGTGACGGCGGTATTCCACAGTTTATACCTAGACTTCTGATGGTAAATCAGAGTTTATCTCTGTTAATTCACATTTGCTTGTTTACTAGGTAGTATTAAAGATTACCGTGTTCGCACAATTACACGGGCGATTCGCGACATCACTTCGTTTACGTGGATTTATTTTCCTCGACCTTTTGTCTTATCTATAAAATTCTGAATGTATGAGAGGCCCATGTAGTGTTAAGTAGGTTTTTCTTTTAGAAGGGAGAGCTTATTATTATAGGATTTATTACTTTTAGGTCTAAAATCTTTCTAACTACAATTCAGGATACTGCAACAAATCTGTGAACATAACAACAACAAACTCAACCCGTATCGGAAAGGGAAAAAAAGCAAGAGTAAGAAACAGCTGACGGTCCCCAACACAACAGACATGTGAAACAGTTAAATTTGTTGTATTATCGGAAGGATTTCAGTGTTTGTGAATTGGGATATTTGTTCGGCTTCTTGATCCATTCTTGCCTTGTTTGAAACGGCTTCCTCTTCGGTAGCGAGAGGCTCGAAACTGTCATTGTATGGCGCGGCTTCGCCGACTTCGCCAAAAAAAAAATTTTGTTCTAAATCGCTCTCAAAAAAACTGGACGAAAATTCGCGGGAAACACATCCATATAATGCAATGTTTGGCTCTCTATTTTCGACTCTTCAGTAATTATACTCTTCTCCAGCCTTTGTTTCTGGCGATGGTTGAGACTTCTACGTCACGAGCAAAATTCACGTGGTTAGAGATAAGACCGCTTCCATGAAATTCGCGGGCTTCTCTTTTGCGAACTGAGTAATGGCGGACGGGTTTAACCCGGTTTTCGGACATATATTCCTGGGCTGTGTAAGCATATATCGATCTAATTTATCGCGATTCATATAATATGGCATCTATTGAACAGTTTGAAGTTTAAAAAAGTTGAAAACAAAACAAGAAATTTTCATCGTAGAAGCACTTTAAGGGCTTTTTAAAGGCATATTTGTGTCAGCTAATACAGATTGATCTGTTTAACATTCTTAGCTGAAAAATTAGGCCGCAGAAACAGAATCCTATCCACCGAGTTTCCGAGCTGCTGAAAGCTCTCCGAAAATGCTAGCTAGCCTTATTTTGCACTCTAAACGACATATTTGTCCTTCCGAAAACAACAGGAACTAATAAGTCCTGTTGTGGTTGCTAAAGTCTTAGGTGATGTTTCGCTAAAGAAATCTCTAGCTTTCATTGCAGTTAATGCGTCAGTCAATTCCAGCTGGGCGCATTCCCCCCCCCCCTCGGGCAACTGCGGGACATTCGCAAGCCTTGTCAATCCCAGAGACAGGGCATTAGCAAATTTGGCGCGGCCCAAGGGTCGGGCATTTGCCTACTCTGGGGCTACCCCCGGCTTTTGACACGCACGGGGTTTCCTACTCGAATTCCAAACATGAGAATTTAATCGGAAAGGACTCTCAGATTTGCTCGTCTGTTAAAGTTGAGGACTGGACAAACTTGAGGAGGTACTCTCGATTTTGTGCACTTCTTCATTGCTTATCAAGGCACGACTTGAGCTACCAAGGATCAACGTGAATCGACGTACGTATCTTCAGTGATCAAGGATTTTATAATTAAAAATTAGTCGCGATGATTCTAAAACTATCATGATCGATTATTAAATTCTAAACATGTTTATAGGGATTGCCATTTACTTTTGAGTGGTATTAAAATATTTACAACAGATGACTTTTATACAACAGACTATTATAACGTCAAGATGTTTTTATCAGCGAACTGTTTAAAATAAAATAAATAACAATAAAATGAGAAATTATCAGCTATCATGTAGTGTTGTCTGTGAAGCCAATATCATTGCTTGGTGACGGAGAAGCAGACCTACAGAAATCAGAAAAATCGCTAAAAATGGCACTATTGACCACTATTGTGCAATGAATGAAAACTGCTGCAATGTTGATTGGGGACGTACGATCCCAGGGGCGGGGCATTTGCCCTCTTCCTTCGTCCCCACCGTGAGGCATTTGGCAGCTTAAGTGTCCCCATCCCCGGAAATTTGCCACCCAACAAAAAAATGGTAATGCCTGGGGGTTAGCCCGGGGGCGGGGGGGAGCTGGAATTGACCGATGAGGCTTTGCCCAGATATATCATTCTCCGATTGCACGCTGATAGTTGTGAATGCCTGTTGTTATCTTTGGCGAGTGTTGTCTTTGGTGGAGGGGTGGGGAATGGGAAGCTGTACCTTCCTGAAGTTTATATGGAGTGTTGCCCCTAGAGATCCGAAAACCTGGTGTGACTCTGTTTGAGTGCCCCAGCTGCTTACGACAATTATATTGGTGAAATGTATTCCCCTTCTAATACGGGAAGGCCTAATCTAAACTTTGACATGTGGAAGGCCTATATATTGTTCATTTGTGGGAGTAGTACCCCCTCTTATTCAACCAACGGTTCCTTTCGGGGAATATCTGTTCGGAAGGCCTAACCTCCCGAGATATTCGGATTTAACTGCAATGAAAGATAGAGATTTCTTTAGCGCAACATCACCTTAAACTTTAGCAACAACAGGACTTATTAGTTCCTGTTGTTTTCGGAGGGACAAATATGTCGTTTAGAGTGCAAATGAAGGACAGCTAGCATTTTCGGAGAGCTTTCAGCAGCTCGGAAACTCGGCGGATAGGATTCACTTTCTGCGGCCTAATTTTTCAGCTAAGAATGCCAAACAGGTCAATCTGTATAAGCTGACACAAATATGTCTTTAAAAGGCGCTTAAACAACCTAACAAAGCAGAAAATGATATTTCAATTATTTTGCTAAAATGTTCTCGTTGGGTGCCCCTAAGATGTTACGTTCTCTAATCACGTCCTCCCCCCGTTCTTTGCTGTATTTGCTGTACAGCTAGATTTCATTTCCTAGAATTCATTTACCACACGAAATTGAAAGGAAAGGCGAATCATTCATTTCATGACTTTTATCATTATTTTTTAACAAATTGATCTTTTCTGTTTCTAGTGCAGTCGATTGTTACCTCTGATTTATTTGTTTCTAGCAATTCAGTGTAACTACGGCTGACCAAGGTTCGGTCACGTATTTACATATACGCTTGCAGTTTTCGAAAATCTGTGGAGTTTGCTTGCATGCTGATGCAGCTAAATCAATAATTTAACGTCTGTGAGACCCTAAATTGAATGGATAAGCCAATGTGTCAGTTCAGGACTCTGTCTGTAACGCAATGCTGCAAGTTACATCATCACGTAACCAGATCAAGTGTCACGCATACCCGATACATGTACGCAATTTATGTAATGAATTATCTTTACACTAAACTGGAAGACAAATCTCTATGTTTAATGGACAGTAAAACATAGTTTTCACTAAACTTCAGTATTTTTTTTTCAACGTTTTTTAACTTAGGATTTGTTAAAAACGATAACAACCTTTGGTAATTGTATTTGCCGCTGACCAGGGTCTTGGGCTCATGTTCCCACGCATTCAGTTTCGACAGTCTCGATATCCTCTGTGTTTAGTTGCTTTCCTATGCAGGTAAATCAAAACTTTAACGCTTGATTGAACCAAAATGGATCGGATAATCCAAATGTGAGCTCAGGAGTCTATTTATCAGGACAAACAATGATGTCAGGGATGAATGCGACTTACGATTGATGTGTTTACATACATCGTGTGAAGTCAGTGTTGACAAGAACTAACTGAAACGTCGAGTAAGCGAGCTGTGATAATTTAGCAGGGTATCAAGAGCGATCTAAACAACAAGACAGTGGCCAGGAAAATTCGCATGTAACACATCGATGTTTTAGAATTCAAATAATATGACTGTTCATTCCTATATTTAGACTGTAAGAGTAAAATTCGGTGTTATTACTATTACTTTCTTGGGTACTTTGAGGTGTATTGCAATGAATATTGCCTCCAGCCAGTTTTAACTACTATAACTAGTATTTAGGGATATTTTGTATCTCATTAACTGAGAAATTACGTTCGTAAACTGCCTCTGTTATTGTATACTTTCTTAGATTTGCCCCTTCTCTCTTTGTTGGAACCGGCCTCTAGTCACACTTCTCAAACGGCTTTTGTCGCAAAAACGTAACAGATGCCAAAAATTTTATTTGCGATCTTATCAGGTCAAGGACGGTTCTAAACTTTGGTAAAAGTCGTTTTGAAAAAGAAGGTTGCACTTTGGCGATATTTAGATCAGAAGTTGAGGTATTTTGCCTCATTGCTAAATCTTTCGTGACATGGGTAGGCATTGAAAGCTCTTGATTGGCACCTGTCACTCCAAATCACTTGAAACTGCGGATGTAAGCTAACACAGGTCCAGTCTTTATTCACGTTAAACACAAGTAAAATTCATTGTATTCTGTAACCAGGAGAGATGTTTAATTTTGATGCTTATTTTGGTGGAATTTTTTGGATTTGGGGCAAAAAACCAGAGGGGGTGGCCTAACTTCCAAGGGAAAAGTCGCAAAGCCGACACACTTTGTCTTTTAGAGTCTTGGAATAAGTTCTTTAATCTGGCCAAGTTTTATCCAAATCGGAGAGATAGCATGTGTCACCCCTGCCTGGTCCTCTGGTGGACTCAGTCTTAAATAAGATCTTCTACATCCTGAGCATGGCCTCTGTGTTTACGTTTTTCAATGACAGAACATGGAATTCATTATTTTGCAAAATGATCAAGTGGAGTTGTCAGGAATTTTAAATGTAAGTTAATGTGCTATTTAAGATTTCCAGAAGAAATACCAAGTGCATTTTTCTCACAACCACCTATTTAGTTTTAGTTTTAGTTATAATATCTCACGTTGTTTGCAGGTTATTGCAGAAGAAGTCGTGTCAAAAGAGATAAATGAAGAGACATCTTTATCATTCGAGTTTGTCCAAGGACTTCTTGGCACCCTAGACTCAGAATGGAGCAGACTGGTTGTTAGAGGTCTTTTGTCAAGAACGATGTCAGGTGTGTTATGATGGGTTGAGCATAGACAAAAACAAATTACTATTTCAGCCAAGACTCAAAGTCTATTACACAGTGATTTATTTTAATGAGTTGTTTCAACTCCAAAAATGGGGTTAAAATTCTAGGTTCAAAATAATCCTCGTTTGGACACTTATATTTCAACTCTTTGTGTGTTATTTATTTATTTATTTATTCTTCAAAGTTATTTCGAATTTATTGTCTTTATTAGATAGTTGTTAGATAATTCACAGAGCCTCATTTACAGCGCATGCTGAACTGGGCATCTCTGTCTAAATATTGTTAATAAATAAATAAACTCCTTATTTTAACTCCAAATTTGGGGTTGAAATAGAGTTTATTTATTTATTCTTCAAAGTTATTTCGAATTTATTGTCTTTATTAGATAGTTGTTAGATAATTCACAGAGAACCAATTGCAAGGCTGATCGGACAGCTAAGAAGGGTAATAATTTTATTGCCCAATATTTCGGTGAGACAAACCTCACCTTCATCAGGTGCTGTAAAAGCTAAGTAAAAATCGAATGGAACGGTTACAAGATTTAAAATGATTAAAATGAAAAGATTAAATATGATTGGTTGACAAACATAAAAAGCGCAAACGTGACTAACAGCTTTTTTTAAAAATAGAAATAGATTAAGTTTCATCTCGTCTGTTTATTCCGTGGGGTTCAAGTGTCTTGCCCTTTGAAATCAAAAATGCTTCTCTGGCTTTACGAATGCTGTCCCTGTTCGAGTGAATGAGTTCTAGGGGAATGAGTTCTATGTCGTTGATGGAGTGGCCAGGGAGAATGAAGTGATCTGAAACGGCGGTGGGTTGATCAATGTGACGATGGGTGATCGCTTTTTCGATTGCGCGTCTGTGTTCCCCAAATCTGTCGCTGAGTTGACGTTTAATTTCTCCAATGTATTGTACCTTGCATCTGGAGCACTGTATCATATAGATGAGATTGGAAGATGAGCAAGAGATGTGACGTAGAATTTGCCTTTGTTCGTTAGTGGAAAAGAAGGTGTAAAACGAGGTTCCCTCTGTAATGAAAGGACATGTTTTGCACCTACTTCTGTTACAGCGGAAAGCTCCAGGTGTTTTGGGGGGTGGTCTGCGGTGTGTGGCTCTGACTAGAATGTCACGTAGGTTGTTGCAACGGCGGTATGATATGAGAGGGGGAGAAGGGAATGCTGCTTTGCATCGCTGTGAAGAACGAAGAATGTTTAGGTTGTTGAAAATGATTTGACGTATGTTAGGAAGGGCTGGATTAAATGTTACTACAAACGGGATTCTGTTATTCTCTTGTTTCGTAGATGTTTCGAGGGCTTTGCTGCGTGGCATTTGACGCACTTTCTCCATTTCTTCTTTAAGAAAACGGTGTTGATATCCTCTCTTGATTAAATGTGTTGTGAGTGCGTTGGAACGTGTGTTAAAGAACTCATCCGTTGAACAAATTCTTCTAAGTCGTAAGGCCATGCTGAACGGGATTGATTGTTTGGTGTGAGATGGGTGGCAGGATGATTTAAGGAGATACTGATGTTTGTCTGTAGGCTTAACATAAAGGTCAGTTTCTAATCTGCCGTTGATGAGCAGTACGTTAACATCAAGGAACGGGATTTCGTTGTAGGAGAAGGAATTGGTAAATTTGATTGTAGGGTGTAGGTTGTTTAAGTATGTGATAAAATCATTTAATTTCTCTTCGCCATGTGTCCAGAGGAGGAAGATGTCATCGATGTAACGCCACCAAATTAGGGGAGAATGTGAAGCAGCTGCTAGAGCGTCTTTTTCAAATTTTCCCATGAAAAGGTTGGCGTATGAGGGAGCCATTTTGGTCCCCATAGCTGTTCCGTTAATTTGTCTGTAATGCTGTCCATTAAAAGTGAAAGTGTTATTAGTAAGTTTCACTTGAACAGGGACAGCATTCGTAAAGCCAGAGAAGCATTTTTGATTTCAAAGGGCAAGACACTTGAACCCCACGGAATAAACAGACGAGATGAAACTTAATCTATTTCTATTTTTAAAAAAAGCTGTTAGTCACGTTTCCGCTTTCTATGTTTGTCAACCAATCATATTTAATCTTTTCATTTTAATCATTTTAAATCTTGTAACCGTTCCATTCAATTTTTACTTAGCTTTTACAGCCCCTGATGAAGGTGAGTTTTGTCTCACCGAAATATTGGGCAATAAAATTATTACCCTTCTTAGCTGTCCGATCAGCCTTGCAATTGGTTTTTTGTTTTATTCAACATTGCTGATCCTGATCTACACCAAGATCCAGCTTCACCTCGCTACTGTTTGTCCAAGTGGTCCTTGCATCGAGTTACCTGATTTAATTCACAGAGCCCCATTTAAACCAGCGCATGCTGAACTGGGCATCTCTGTCTAAATATTGTTAATAAATAAATAAATAAACTCCTTATTTTAACTCCAAATTTGGGGTTGAAATAACTTCATTTATCAAATGGCTTTAAATGTTTTAACTTTTTATGGAGTTAAATTTTTAACTCCACAACAGGAATTAACAGCACCTTTTTGGAATTAATGTAAATCCAAATAAAGTAACTCCACCCTAAAGAAGGTAAAGTTTACTCCACTTCAAGACTTATTTTACCTATTTGACAGTATTTTTATTAAGCTTTATCTGCTGTTTTCAAATTATATGCAGAGAGGCAGTTAAACGATGCTGGAATAAAGCCTACCACTGGAAATGCTTCTCTGAACAAAATGAAGTGTCATTGAGGAGTGCAAAAACGCTAAAGTGGCCGCCGAGGATATTGTTTACCTTAGAATCAAAGAGAGCCTACAACATCTTTCTGAGAAAAGGCAAGAACTACAAGAAAGCCTTTCAAACGTTATGCTGTCAGAGGCCAATAGGAAAAAATTGAAGTCCAGCTATTAGCTATTGACAAAAGATGTCAGCGAAAAGTGGAGTTACAGTCCAACAAAGACTCGATGGCATTTAAAGCAATGGTTTCAAGAGTTGCCCAAAGTCTAGTTGAGGAAAACAGAATCAAAGCCAGACAAGTAGGTGCAGGGCGACCCAGCATACTTGACGAGGAAACTCTTCAGCTGGTGGTGCAGACGCTTGAAAGTGAGTGTAATGCCGAAAGAAGGCGACGGGACTCAGTAATGTACTGCCACAGAAGTCGAATTAAGAAGTCTGATCTTTTAAATATCGCAAATTATTATCTGGAACAGAAAAGGAAACCGTGCCTAAAGAGTTCAAGAACTGTTGCTTTGTGGCAAAAGCCAAGAAAAAGTAACACAAGGGAAGCACAACGTCAGCAAAAATCTTCTGAAGGAAGATATTTGTTCACATGTAAAAAGCCCGAAAAAACCTTAGAAGATGCGCACGTCGATACCCATCACCAACGCGCACATATCAAACTCGTCAGAATGGATGCATACAACGAGGATTCGCCAGTTAAATCCCTTACGCTTGACATTAGTATGGATGACAAAGCAACTGTCAAAGCTGGGACGGACGTTGGATGGCTGGGTACGAAAGGCAGAGGTGTTTTATGTCTACCCAAGAACCTCAGCAATATAGGGGACACGACTTTGTTGGGGTTGAGAGTCAGCTAACACCAAGCGCATTTAGAGTCATGAAATGGAAAGTCACAAATGTCAATGAGAAACCATCTCTAGTTCACACATATGATCAGTCTTTTGTTACTGTGCGGCCAAAGGATAAAACGATGCTAGGTTCGTCTGGAGCTGTGTGGGCCTCAGAACAGATTCGTTTGTTCGAAGAATTTCCTGCCGTTTATAGCCTTCCAACCTCCTTACCACCAGTAACAAGCACATTCCTGCTAAGAGTGCAGCACCAGTGCCATCTCTATTCATTCTGTACATGCGAGGATGAAGACACTGATTTACAGGCATTGATTTCGTATGAATAAGAAAGAAAAACCCACCTAAGCAATGGCCTTAGTGCTGCCCTTAGGGAGTTTAAAGAGATGGCCGATGGGGCTCCAGAAATCAGTCAATCCTACAATGATGAAATGATGTCGATACTTCGATCTTTGGAACATCTCCTAGAGAAGCTAAGTTCATGCAATATTCCACAAGATGTTGGTAACATTTCGAAACATTGCCAAAGCCTTTTTGATGGGATCAAGACGTTTCCAGATAGACCTAGGCCATATCCTAACATATTGGAGCTAACAGACAAAGGACCAGGAGCAGGCATCCATAACTCCGAGGTGCACGACCTATTCGTTTTAGTATGTCTGTTACTTGAGTCCGATCACCGTATCCATTTGCACAGGGCACCTCACGACTCTGCACAGAACGAAGCAGAGAGAACTAAAACAGCCATTGGAGAAAGAACTGACGTCAGGTAAACCTGTCGAGCCACCAAATGACCCCTTTCATGGACTAACAACTGAAGAGATTGATAATACGACGTTGAAAGAAATAGACGAACATTGTGTTCGGTGGAAGATGCGAAATACTTGGGCAATGGCTGGAGAAGTTTCCTCCCGAATCAACGACGAACCCGGCCCTGGGAAGCACGATTTTCTCACTTCCGTTACAAGCTACCCTCAAGAGAAGCAGATTTTGTTCTTCTTGGCCAAATATCTAATCAAATGGAACAAATCTTCCTTGCAGAATAAAACACCGATGTGTGGGAATGTTTTATTTGAAAAGCTTCAGAACATGAAAGAAGACCATGTTCGTCAGGGACAGTAGTTCCTTGAGTACCTCAAGTTTTCCTGCACCCCAACCTGCGATGAATGCAATAATGAAGGTTGGACAAGAGGTGTTCCTGTCAAACGTTCTCCAGTTCCAGCCCTAGATGCTATAAATTTCCCTGGAGAGTACTTACCGTTCACTACGGCAACGTCCACTGGAGACGAGATCGACAAACTTCTCCCGAGTGTCCAGATAAAGAAATTGTTCAACGAGGGAAAATTGTCCTCCTCTGAAGAAAGGTCTTTGCAAGAGTTCTGTTCCCAGTACAACGTGGAGGAGACTGCGTGTAAAAGTTACGTAAAGCACTTTGAGTTCTTGGATGCAAAGGCGAAAAAAAGAGTAAAAGAAAGGAACACTCTTCCGTCTAATATTTCTTGTAAAATGAAAAAGATGTGGAAGCGCTTACAAACAACCAGCTGAAAATGTATTTGAGACAACATGGTCTCAAGATAAGCGGAAGTAAGGCTGATTTAACTAAACGAGTTCTTAGCCACGCACGTGGAATTGCTACTAGAGATGTTCTGGAAGATGAAGAATTTAATAACTCGTGTGAAGACGACACAACTTCAGAATCAGAGTCAAGTGTTTCCGATGGAGAGAACACATACGTTGAAGAGTCATTTGAAGAACTTTTTGTCCCTGAAGAAGACATCCAACACGTGAATTAGGTATGAGGCAACCAATGGGGAGAGGAAGCAGGGGAGGGGGGGTTGACCTTAATATTATCAGTAGGTGAGGGGGGTTAAAGTTAATTTTTGCTAAGTGAGAGGGGGGGTGCGACTTAATTTTGAGCCGTATTTTACCCATTTCCCAACCCCCCTCCAGGTAATTATTGCACAGTCCCTAACTTAAACACAGAGACCTGTATTCATTCATGACTAGTTTATATATAAATTGCTTTTAATTTGAGATAACACTTGTTGAATAAATGTGTATAACACTTTGAATTCTGATGACATTACTAACTGAAAGCACTATTTCCAAAAAAAAAACTGAAAAACCAGTTAACTTGACCTCACAAGCTTTGCCAGGGAACCGCTTTAACAAAGTTTGAGGAAATTGTGAGTGGAAATGGCGAATATCAAGAAAAATAGCTCAATTAATAAACAAAGGTATGCTTGGTGCGGGTGGATTGTGTATCAACTTTCATAATTATAATACTCATTGGGAGGATAAATTAGAAAGACACTTATTCTCGCTCAAGAGCGAACCTTTGCCCCAGATAGCAAGAAAAAAAGATATAAAGAAAGAAGCACTATTAATCTCACAGAATTTTATTGATTTTCAGATACAACTAAGGCTTTGGCTACCTGTGATAACACTAAGACAAATAATCTATATGTTTCATGGTTACAAACTCACTAAATTTGTTGGAGTTGCAATTGCCATTTTATTATAGGAGCTTCTTGATCGTAGAGAGTACTTATGACCTTAAGATGTAGTTCTACTAAAATATATCAGGATAGAGCGGATTATCGTTTCTTATTTCGGAAATGAATTTTTTGAAGGGGAGCTCCTAATTAAAGTAGCAAGTTTTGCTTCTATTGGCGCATCCAGGTACTTTTAAGGTATCATGGTACCCCAAAATTGACCACTTTTTCAAAAATACGCTTTTGTCATTCTCAGATAGATATTATTCAAACCTCTCCTTTACAAAAAGTTTCAGAAAAAAAGATTGTTTCTACGCAAAGTTACGGACGAAAAAAGGTTAGAGCCATTAATTTACTGTAATTACGTGTTGACAGTCATCTGTCAACATTGCCGAAAATATCATCTGACATAAGAGGGCCCTGATGTTTTGACATGAGATATAGATCGATTGCGTACCAATTTCCGCGTTATCGAAGGGTATGTTACGTGGTAAACATGAGCTAAAGAAGGAAGAGATCCTGCCTGTTTGCCTCTACCAAAAAAAAATACGGCAAAGCGTAATCATACAAAAGAATTTTGCTCGGTGTGGGCCGGAAAACTTTGCCCAAGCGACAAAAGCTGGTATATTTATAATCAAGAAATGTGGTTGGAAGAACCTACAGAAGAACGAGAACGCCGAGACTGCGAGCCGCTTAAAGATTAAGGCAGAGTCGTTGCAAGACACGGAAATAGAAGATGATGGAGAATACTGTGAAGAATCGTGGCAACGATTGAAAGGAAGAACAATCATGTCAGGCGAAGCGCTCGTTGAAAAGTTCGATGAAGTGGTTTATTGTCGAGTTTGTCACCCTGACGTAACCTTCCTCGAAAACGTAAATTGCAAAAGCCCTGTCACAAGTAATAAAGAAGTTTGTTGTTACCCAATTGCTTGCATTTGTGACAGGACGTTCTCTCTTAGCTCTTGAGCCGAGCATGCGGGGGCTTCTTCGCGGGTTTCAACGTGCTTTACTTTCGCATTTACTTTCGTCTTTCGGGTCGCGGCAGCTTGATTAGTCTTACCCTTTCTTCTTGTTGATGTCTTCGGCATTGTACGGCCCACTTGAAATTATGAGGGTAAAACTTCCAGTGCTTAAGACCCTTTGAACGGCACGCGTACACAGAACCCGAACGAAAGTCGCTTTCCGATAGAAATATGACATCATTCTTGGCGGCATGTTTGCGCTATTGTTATAAGGTAAGTTGAGCCTCCCCTCTATCAAACTACAGGTAATTATCCTGACACCTAGGTGTTTTAATCTCATCTGGCCGGAAAAAAGTCTTCACATCTATTTTGCCTTTTTTCTCGAAACCAGTTTTTCAAGAAATTGGGGGCACGTTCGAAGTTCGCGTTCAGCGAGTTTTCAACCAATTTAGCTCAAATTTGGCGAGAATGTTGCCAGATAATTTGACGCCAAAACCATGTCTCCGAATTTCAATTTTTGCGTTCATTCAAAAGTTATGATCCTTTAAAGAAAGAGAAGGGGTTTTTTTTTTAACTTTAAAGTTAAACTGAGTGCAGAAAACAAACCGGGCCAGATAAAAATTCCGAGACACGGCTTTTGAGACAAAGGTGTGAAGAATTCCGCGCGATGTTCGCCTTACTCTCCAGACCATTTTTGAATGGAGCGGAACCGATTTTGTGAACGATGTACTTTTGAAGAACGTTAGCTATATTTTCAACAGAATTGTCTGTTTTCTTTATGTAAATACGTTTTCGTAATCTTGAGTTATTAAGCTTTCAGAAAATATATAGTTTGTCTAGGTTTTTGTGAAACGCCTGACGGTCAGTCGGTGATAACGCAATGTTGTCATTTGGGGTACCCTGATACCTTAAGTATCAGGTATTAAAATAGTAATATAATTAATAAATAATAAAATTAAATAAAAATTTCCCCTGGTAGTTTAATACCAGGGAGAATGATGGAAGGCGCACCTTTTTGTACGTGTTCCAGTGACTCCGATAAGTATGACGGAATGTTTGCAAAGACTGGTGACGCATATTCTAACACTGATCTTGATTCACAGGACGATCATCATATGTAAAACTTTGTTCAGATTCTGACAATAAGTGTAAATTAGGCAAAGGGAAGTGAAACTTCTCCTTTGAAGTAGTTGTTTCATCAATCTTCTTCTGAGAAACAAAAAAAAAATAAGAATTAGACTAAAGAGGTCGACAACAGACTTACAGCCATCAACCAGTCGGTGATTCGTCAACCATCATACTAAATATAGTCAAAATCAGTGGTACTAAAAGTTCTTATATGATTATCACGAAAAACTTGCTGAAAAAATTTCCGATTTGAAGATGCAAAGGCCATAAAAACCGCAGAAAGTATTCAGATTCACTGAAAACGCATAAATTACACGTGTCGGGAAAAAACGTATACCACGTTACCCTAGGTTAAGAAATCAACACCCACAATGAAGAACTGAATTGAGTTTAGACCAGTTTAGAATACAGATTGTCAAGTTTGTGACAAAACATTATCACGTACGGAACCTCCTTTTATGAGGAAAGAACCTGAGTGTAGACCTTTCATTGACCGAAAATAGTACAGAAATAGTTTGGGACGGAAACCTTGGAGAATAAATCATTTATTAAGATACAACATGATCCTTCGAAATAGTCAGATGAAGAGAAAAACAAACAAGCTCAAATCGTCGGAGAATTGGATTACAAACTGAGATTACACGCAAGGGAGTTTCTAAATCATCATGAACGTCGATAAGGCCAAGAAAATTTGAAGTGCACACAAGGCATTTATGGAGAAAACGATTCAGAAGGGGATAAAGTTTTGACCGAGCGCGTGGAAGATCTAACACCGTCCAGAGAAAGACAGATGGGTTTAAAGTCTGTACCGAATGAAAAACTAGAAACCATCAGAAAGCTGGACGAACTGGTAATGGAAAGTGTTAAAGGAAAGGGCACTGAATAAGAAATGAAGAATCTGGTGAAATTTGTGAGAAAGTTTACAGTATTTTAGCCGAAATTGACTTGAGTTTAGAGCACGCCAAAAATGGCAGACATGTCAAAGCATCATTAATTGACAGAAACATCAATTCCAAAGGTACGGAAATTTCCGAAGTTAAGCTACCTAAACTCGAACTCAACTTACTTTCAGGCAATAATCAGGAATGGAGGAGAGAAGAATAATAAATACTTTCTCAATCTAGAAAAGAGACACTGTAAACATTGAACAATAACCCAACTAAAAGTGAATACAGATAGTGATGGTCGTGTCTGTTCGGACAAAGATTTTAAACGAACGCGAGTCTTTTTATCAAAATCTTTACAGCTCCAAAGTCGTTACTAATAACGCAGAAACTGACTGCTTTTTCACTCAGCAACCAAATGAAAAGTGCTTGAATAAAAATGAAAAAATTGTTTTTTGAAGGATTAATAAACCGAAAGGAATGCTTAGACGCTCTCAAAAGTATGAAGTCTGATAAATCTCCTGGAACCGATGGTCTCCCGAGTGAATTTTACAAGGTCTTCTGAAATGATCTGGCAGAAATATTGATAAACTCTTTAAACTACTCCTATGAAATAGGAAAGCTCTCAATAGCCCAAAGACGGGGAATTATTAAGCTTATACCAAAAAGGATGCTGAGCTGAATTTACATGTAATCAAGAACTGGCGATCATTAACACTATTAAGTTGCGATCATAAGATTGCAACTAAAGCTATAGCAAGTCGAATCAAAACTGTCATTCCAAAGCTTATTTCAGATGATCAGACATTTTATTAAAGGCCGATTTATCGGAGAAAACATTCGTTTAATAGACAGCTTCATTAAATATACTGCAGAGAAAAAAATACCGGGACTTCTCTTTTTCCTTGATTTTGAGAAAGCTTTTGACACACTAGAATGGTCCTTTATTAGGAAAACTTTCCTACATTTTGGTTTTGGCACATCCTTACTGAACTGGATAAAAGTATTTTATTGTGATATTGAAAGTTGTATTCTAAACAATGGATGGGCAGGCAACTTCTTTAATGATGGCAGAGCAGTCAGACAAGGCTGCCCCTTGTCACCTTATTTGTTTATTCTCTCAGTAGAAATATTAGCTGACGGTATTCGCCAAAAGAAGGAAATTTGTGGCATAACTTTAAACGGTAAGGAGATTAAATTGAGTCAATACACAGATGACACGACTCTTATTTTAGACGGTTCCGAAAACTCATTCTTAGACGCCTTGAAGATGATAGAACTTTTCGGTAATATATCCGGCCTAAAACTTAAAAATAGCAAAACAGAATCCCTGTGGACAGGTGCCAATGCTGAAAGCGATCTTAAACTTTGTCCTGAAAAGAACTTGAAATGGCCTCGAAAAAAAATCAAAGCCTTATGAGTGTGGCTCTCAACAGACTCCGATTTGACTGTGTCTTTAAACTACAACGATAAATTGAAAAAGATAAAGGCTATCGAAGGCTGTTGGAAGCTGCGTAGACTCAGTTTGTTAGGGAAAATCACGGTCTTAAAGAGCCTCGTAGCATCACAATTAACATATATTTTTTCACCTTTACAAACAAATAATAAGGTAATCAAAGAGATAAATGGGGTGTTTTACACTTTTTTATGGAACGGCATAGGAGACAAGATAAAACGAAATATAATGACAAACGATTACTCTGAATGAGGACTTAAAATGATTGATATAGATTCTTTTAATAGATCGTTTAAAGCTATTTGGATTAAAAAGTACCTAGACACAGAAAACCAGGGAGGATGGAAAAGCTTTTTTGACCTTGAACTTAGGAAATATGGAGGTGTAGTCACTTTAACTGGAAATCTAAACAAAAAAGACACCTGCATACTCATAGTATCCGATCCTTTTATCAAAGAAATTCTTGAAATCTGGTCAGAAGTGGTTTTTGAACAAACGGTAGTGTCAGAGGACCACTTTCTTTCATCACCTCTATGGTACAACTCCCTGAGAAGAATAGCAAACAAACCAGTTTTCTATAAAGACTGGCACGCCAAGGGAGTAACAAAAGTTAAGCATTTAATGGACGACTCTGGTAATTTTCTCTCACTCCCTGCCTTCCAAAATAAATATAACCTGAAAGTCTGGCTTTTAGCTTTTTATGGACTTCTATCTGCAATCAATCTCTTGAAAAGGCATATTCCCCAAAATACAAGGCCTCCACAAAATGTTTTGAAAATTCAAAACCAAGCAGACCTGTATATAAGAAACTAGAATCAAAAAAGAGTGAAGAACCGATTTCAAGCCAACAAAAGTGGCTCGAGGATATTAACATTACAAACAATTGGAAAACCGCGTACCAATTATCCTTTCAATGTACAAAAAGCACAAAACTTACACAGTAATTTTTAAAGAGTTATTTTAACTCTTGTAGTGGAGTTAAACTAACTCCTTAAGGTGGAGTTATTTTTTTGGGAGTTATTTTAACTCCAAAAGGAGTTATTTTAACTCCGAAAAGGAGTTACTGTATTCTTTAGGGGAGTTAAGTTAACCCCTAAATTGGAGTTACGCTGGTGGGAGTTATTATAACTCCAATCTGGAGTTAAATTGTACTCCTCTGGAGTTAAAATCAACTCTTTTTTTGGAGTTAAATTTCAGTTTAACTCTGCAAGGAGAGTTAGAATAGCTCCTTTTTCGGGGTCATTTTGGAGGAGTTAGTTCAACTCCCCTTAGGGAGTAATTGTGGAGTGATTTTAACTCTCTAACAAGGGTTAAAATAACTATCTTTTGGGAGTTATTTTCGTGGACTTATTTAACTCCTTTTAGAGAGTAATTCTGGATTGACTTTGATGGAGTCGTTTTGGAGGAGTTGGGATAACTCCCTATCAGAGACATTACTTTATTATTGTCTTTTTTTACTCTGCTACAAGAGGTATATCTTATTTTTGGGGGGTTAGGGTTGAAGGCGGAGTGCAGGGACTCGCGTATTATTTCTATGATAAACATTGATCTCAATTTAATTATGAACGCATTTTTTGGAAATAAAGCAAAAGATATTGTGGCAATTCATCCACGTGAAATCAAAAGTTTGGTTAGTTCCTGTCTAAAATGGCGTGAATTATAATATTTCAATTCAAGAGCCCGAAATCAATGCGCCTGCATTCACTGTTCAGCAGTTGTCAATAATGAGTCATGTGATCTTTGTAACATTAGAGTAGGCGCCATTTTGAAAGTGACGGTTGCTCGACGGAAGTAAGATTCATTTAGGAAGCATTTGTTCGTAGTTTGAGGACAAAAAAAGCATCTCTCAAGTTAAAACAAAGGTGGATGATTGCATCTTTTGCATTGGACCACGTGCCAAGAAATGATTTGGACCCTTGCATGTGGATTTTTGGATCGAAGTGAACAAATGAAATCGACGTTGTGAACATATTAACAACAGTGGATCAACGACTGTTTTGGCGGGTTGTTGAATTCGCAAAAGGCCAAACGTAGGAAATATGGACGTTTTGCCGGTAAGCTTAAGCTTGGAACTTCAATTTACTCTCAGCCTAAAGGCTTCCTTTCCAGTTTGTCATTCAAAGAAGATGTTACTACACGTAGCTAGGAAGCTTAAGGTGAATACAAACGGTTAGCTGTAAAGCTGTATGCCTGCATCTTCGTGTTCAGTTCTTTTGACACTGTTTAGTTGCAATAATTGTTAGCAATGTAAAGACTGGGAATTGCCATTGAAAACTGTAGCATTTAAATATAAGAAGTTCAACAATTCTTTAGTGGAAATATTCTTGTTTGAAAGATATTATTGGAAGGTAAACAATGTTAAATGACCTCCATGTTTTAGCCTTTTTTACTCGATGAAAACTAATTTACATTCCAAGAAAGCGTGAATGATATCATTGTGTTTTTGTAACAATGTTTTATAGGCTGTTGGAAACTATGTTCTTGTTGACCACATCAAAGGGCCTTCTTCTCTGCAGATGTCAAGCATTTGACAAAATGGATGATACCATGTTTGACTAAAATTCATTCATTTTATTTGTTAATTGGCTGTGGTGGTCATTTAGGAATTGTGTTCATGTGTGTAGGTGCAAGTTCAAGAAGCCAACCTTGACTTTTGGTGGATGTCAATCCACGAAAGCTGTGTTGGTAATATGATAAACAATTTTACCAGTCCTTATACTTTAAGGCCCACCTTCACCCAAATGGCCTTGCGACCGTTTGTTATTGTTTTCAAATGGCTTTATTGTCCTTCTCGCGATCTGATTGGTTGCCAGAATATTTCTGCGAGCGAGAAAATCGTCACATATATTTGAAACAAACCGAAACAGCGAACTTGTAGCGATTTGCACCAATCTACATAAACGACCTCAATCATAAACGATCTCAACCTTTCATGAAATGCATTTACTCCCCAAAATGTTGGAATTATGTGTAGTTTGCCACATGAAAGTTTCAATGTAATAGAAAGCGAGAACTCAATTTATGTTTGCATTTCTAAGTGCCAGGAAGCGACTAACGTTTACTTCGACATTCGATTGTTTTTGTTTGCAAATGTCTTATAAAGTAACAGTGATTTTGAAGGTCTTTCCAAGTCATTATAGAGGTTGGTCTGAAGGGGAATACATGTAAACAGCGTATACAACTGGATAGCAACTCACTGACTGTCGCTCGCAAATAGCACTTGTCCGGTGACTCCTGCATTACAATTGTAACCTTTGAAAGCCAGCCATTCATATGTAATAATCTTCGATCAAATCTACCTGAACCTATGGCTAACTAAGAAAACTATTATTGAATTCAATCGTACGATCATACACATAGAAAGAAAAAGAAAACAGTTCTACAAAACCATTCATTTATTACACAGTCGCGAGCTGTTTTGTTTACATCCCGCGAATAAAATCGAATCGTACGAATCAAACTTACTTGCGAAGGTCCCACATCCAATACAATCAGATCACTACAAGAGATTCATGAAATATGGAATTTCTGGCGTTTGAGTGGATACGAATTAGCCAGAAATGAAATATTTCTGCGGCACAAGAGCAGGGGGACTGGGGCTGGTTTAGTTGAAGTGCAGCATGGGTAGAAAGGAGGGCTATATAAGTGACGTAAGTCACGTGGGAGATCATTCTAGGCCGACACCTCATTCAGCTTACGTTATTTTTAATTCTTAGTAAGTTGTTCTTCGTTGTCATACGTCAGACTTTTATTTTAGTTAACGCGGGTGGGGATGTTTGCAACGTGTAGCCTTGTAGGAAGGGCTATTTAGAGCTTGAGCCATGGTTCCTACCCAGATTTCCTGCCGAGTTTTTTTCCCCATCGGGGTTTGTTTCAGGCAGGTTTTTTCTGGCCTCCGTTCTGACAGTAACGTCTTTGTAAACTGTCGCTCACCTCTGTTTTTATGTTATGTGCCGTACGTTTGGATGTAATAAGAGGTTGTAGTATAACTTATTGTCATAGTTCCCGGTGCTCGGCCGAAACCGCCAAAATAAACCTAATGGTTTTTGCTCATGTTGTGTACTGCGTAGTGGAGCTGAAATCTGTTTTTTTTCTTGCTGCATAACACAAGCTTCTCTGAGACGAATACTGACAATCTTTTCCTTGGGGATAACCATACAGCATCTTCAACTGCGAGGTATCTTTGGCAGCAAACATATTGGAGAAAGTAGGAGTGAAAAAAAATATGTTTGGCCAGCACAGTCACAAAATAATTCCTAGGAACAACAGCTTCATAATTGAAGAATAAATTCCTGCATGCTTATGGATGATTTTCAACAAGATGACTCTGAAGGAAACAGATTTTCAAAGAAAACCTGCTCAGAAACAATTCTGTGTTACACGAAATTCATAAACAGTAACCGCGGTGTGCAAGGCCTTTTGGGTGAAGGTGGGCCTTAAATGAAAATGAAAATTTAAGCCAGTTGTAATTTTGTAAAAGGTTTGGACCCAAAAGTCATATCATAAGTTGGTGAAGTATGATTGTCCGGGTGAGTGTAGTCCCATGAAGGAATGTTTGTGGTGACATTGACTGACATTTCGACAACCTGAGCGAATTCATCATCAGGGTCAAGCCAGCTGGCTCTGATGATGTCAATGTCAGTCAATGTCACCACAAACAGTCCTTCTCAGGAGTACATTCCCCCCGACGATCATACTTCACAGACTTATGGTTATAATTTTAAAGAAAAGATGGAGTTGTGTTTGAACAAACATGCACTGAATTTTGCTTTATTCTCATTTCAAATCCAGCTTTCTTCAAATTTGAATTCAGAAAATTTTGACTTTCTTACCTGGCAAGATTGTTCATCATTTGGCTCCCGACCAGTGTTTTTAAGTCAAAATTTAGTACAATCAATTTTAATTTTAATTGAATTTGCCAAAATTCACATGGATGATCATGTGATTAGTAACCACTGTAGGTGATATTTGTTTATATCACAAAGGGGCAAAAATGAAATTTGTAACCATGCATTTCTGCAGATTAATAATTGGAGGGGATATGCATTAGTCCGTGGGCCAGGAGGCGAAACCCTCCCCCCCCCCTCGGGGAATTTTGGGGACATATATCGTTTTGAAGCATAGCCCGAGGGTGTTTCAAATCAGGTTGTTCGCACTTCTCAAGTGGAGGCGTTTGCCCGTACGGCCACATTCTTTATGTGAGGCAAACAAACCACAGGCTACCCACGTTGTGGTTTTTGAAAGTTACACCTAAGATGCCCAGACAAGACACATAACACTATACAATGTGTATGTATTTCTATCAAAATCACATGTACAACACTGTCCAAGTAGGGAACCTGTTAATTGCTGTCATCGTCTCCACGTCATGATTTTGTTGACAACCACTAAAAAAGGCATTCAATATTCTAATACTACAAAAGTGCACATGCATTTGACATGAATACACACCTGTACGCCGTTTCTACAATGCATCAAAAATCAAGTCCACAACATTTTCCAGCTCGGGAATCCCTTCGTCGTCTTCATCGTCTCCTGCAAGAGTGTCAACTTTGATATCCGCCAGCTCTTGAGACATCAATTCACCCTCCGTCCCCTTAATTTCCAGAGCACCAACATTGTTCACTTCCCAACCAAGGCATTGTGGAGGAGGAAGAAGAAGACCTCACTATACCTAGCACGGATATTCGTCGTAACAGGGTTAAGACGTTAAGTTTGTACATATCCCTAGCCCCTCTATATCGGTAGTTTGGTGTAATTAAAGCCATAGCGTCGTAACAGCGGAACAGCAAATATAACACCGTAACAATGTAACATCGTAGCAGTTTACTGAACAGAAAACCCAGGGTAAAACCGAAACAGCGTAATAAAATGTAACAGCGTAACAGGTTCACTTGTGTATAATATTGGATGTAACGTTGTAGCATTGCCTTTCACCCAACCTTTATCAGCAAACTTTGATAAAGAACGTTTTTATTTGTCAGCTTATTGAAAATTTCAACACTTTTTCATGTACTTATAGTTTCAATGTTACGATGTTAAGATGTTACGATGTTACGCTGTTACGATGTTACGACTGCGTGTGGACTTTCTCCATGTACCGAACGAAACGAGGCCGTTAAGTCATGGAATAACGGCTGCGTTTGGAGTTCAGCTGGGAGTTCCTCTATGTACCGAACGAAACGAGACCGCGTTTAGTGTTCTTCTAGATACCGAACGAAACAGGGCCGTTAAGTCATAGAATAACGGCCGTGTTTGGTGTTCTTCTACGTACTGAACGAAACAAGGCCGTTAAGTCATGGAATAACGTGACATCAGAAGCACACCACCTTTATACCGACATTCCAAGACATCGACCAGTGTCCGGATTCCTCTGAAGAAACACTGGAAAGTCTAGAGAGCTTCACTTGCCTCACGTATTGTGGTAGACGTGCTGATGTATGTTCTTCTTCTTCATTCTCCACAAGGCCTTGGTTTGGAAGTGAACTATGTTGGCGCTCTAGAAATTATATGGACGGAAGTGAATTGACTTAAGAGCTGGCAGATATCATAGTTGACTCTCTTGCAGGAGACGATGAAGACGGCGAAGAGATTTTCGAGCTGGAAAATGTTGTGGACTTGATTTTTGATGCATTATAGAAACGGCATACAGGTGTGTATTCATATCAAATGCATGTGCACTTTTGCAGTATTAGAATATTGAATGCCTTTTTTAGTGGTTGTCAACAAAATCATGACGTAGGTACCATGTGGTTTTTTGTTTCAGATAAAGAACGCTGCAGGAGACGATGATGACAATTAACAGGTTCCCTACTTAGACAGTATTATATGTGTGATTTTGATGGAAATACATACACATTGTATAGTGTTATGTGTCTTGTCTGGGCATTTTAGGTGTAACTTTCAAAAACCACGACGTGGGTACCTGTGGTTTTTTTTTTGCTTTACATAAAGAATGTGGCCGTATGGCCAAACGCCTCCACTTGAGAAGTGCGAACAACCTGATTTGAAACACCCTCAGGCTATGCTTCAAAACGGTATATGTCCCCAAAATTCCCCCGAGGGGGGGAGGGTTTCGCCTCCTGGCCCACGAACTACATGTAGCACATTGGTGTTTCTGAAGGCACATTTAAAAAAATATTGTATCCTTTTTGTTGTAGCCTTACTAACAAAGTTCTTTATGCTCCATACCTGCCTGCATACATGCAGCTGAAGGTAGTGATATTGACGAACAATCACATTAATTTTTGAGGTTTTTTCGAAATATAAAATACAGAAAAAAGTTAGAGTGATTTTACTTAACCTGTGAAACAATATCTGACAATTAGTGTCTAATAGTCAAAGCTGGACAAAAGAAGACAATGGAATTAGTATGTAATAGTGCGTAATAGTTTAGTATCTATTTCACGGGTTAATTCAAATCACTCTAAGAGAATTGTTAATATATATTTTAAAATCATGTTTTAATTGTAAATCACTTGTACTTTCTTTATTTTCATTTTAGCTGTACGTACTCTAATTGCAATACTGTTGTCTTATCAACTCAATTGATACATACATGTATCTGACAATGTAATTTCCATGGCTAGTGAATTCCTATTTGGCTTTGTTCTGTTCTCTTTCATTGTTCTATGACAACATTATTGCAATTAGGTGTATACCAGTATTTGTAGTGACTTAAAACCCTCAATGCTCCTTAAGGGGGGAAAAGTTTAAAATGGTTTTAAAGCACACAAAAGAAATTTTTTGTTCCTGTTCCAGATAATAATTTAAGAAAATTGAATTTTGAGCCAGTTATAATTTTAAACAAAAGATAGTGTTGTTGAATTTTCCTATATTGTCATTTGAATTCCAACTTTCTTCAAATTCGAATCATTAAGTTTTGACTTTCTTACCTGGGAAGATTGTTCATTAGGGCTTCACCAGAGTTCTTCCAGTTTTTCAGTCAAAATTTGAAACAACTTGAAAAGGTTTTATTTAACCATGTATTTTCTGTAGACTGAATAATCAGAGGTTCTAAAGGACATTAGTCTTTCTAAAGGGTATTTCACAACACTATCCAGCCTTAATTATAAAGTTCTTTTTATGCTCCATGGATGCATGCAGATGGAGGTAGTCATATTGAAGAACAACTAAATTTATGAGATTTTTTGGAAATATAAAATACAGAAAAATTTTAAGAGAATTTAATATATATATATATTTTGAAATCATGTTTATATATACATACTTGTAATGCTTTATTTTCATTTTATATAATTGTATACTTACATGATTATAGTAAATTTACATAAATTTACATTAATGTTACTGTTATTCAAATTCTGCAAGAAACTATTGTTCATATAAGAAAATTCCCCCGCTACAACACAAATCAAGACACGGCCTGCCTTTTGGCCAAGAGAGAAGTTTATTCATAGTATACAACCCGAAGAAACGAACACAGTCTACAAATAAACCTCTCTGCCACCCACCAGCTACAACAACAATAATGAATAGGGAGGGTGGGTGGGAAAAGATCAACGTCTTGCTAGTGAAGCTACAATCGAACAATGAACACGTACACCGGATCTACTAACATCTATCCTAGGTTGTGGGTGTGTCTGCGGTAGCAATTAATCTCTTTGCGCATGCCACCCAAAGAGAGCAAATTCCCCCGCTACAACACAAATCAAGACACGGCCTGCCTTTTGGCCAAGAGAGAAGTTTATTCATAGTATACAACCCGAAGAAACGAACACAGTCTACAAATAAACCTCTCTGCCACCAAACCCACCAAGAGGCAAACTGTGTGGGGCATCGATAAAAGGAAACCACAACAATACGACGAAAATAGAAAGTTACAAATGGAGGAGCGCATATCGAAGGTGGCTGGCAAGAGCGAGCTTAGATTCTAAACTAAATTCTAAGTACCCTTTGTAAGCATCGCTCGACCAGTCACCATACAGCTGAATGAGCTCTCCAGGCACTCCACAACGAAAGGCCCACGATGCCGCACCTCGCCGAAAGGAGTGCCCGCGGAAACCACGAGCATTAGGAATGCCAGCCGAGCTCAGACAGCTGCGAAAATGAGAAACAAAACTACGCTTTGTAAGGGAAACGAGGCCTGCAGGGCCTGGTATAAGAAAAACTGGACTAGAGCGGGGAGCGGGAACTAAGTTAATCATTCGCTGATAAGCCGCGACTGGACACAACGGAGATCCAGAAATCTGAAGTAAGGGAATGCGAAGAAGACGTTCGCCAAATTGAATTGTTTTCGTACACTTAAAGGTCACGAGAAGACCGGAACCGGTCACGGCAATATCACCACGTGTAAGATTGCGGCAGGGATCAAAAGACTTAAGCGAAGCCGGCACAATGTTAGCCAAGCGTGACATAAGAAAGAATGTAAACAAAAAGGCACAAAATAACGTAGACGATAAGGGATCAGTATCTGATAACAAAACCGCAGAGATCCGAAGTAAAATAGCAGGGATAACTGGGGGAGCCCGTCGTGGTGTATGTAAGGCTTTACGCGCAACACCCCGAAGCGTTAAAGAGAGAATGAAATCTTTCCTAAATGGGTAATCGGCACCCACGAAAAGGTGTAACAATTTGACCCCTGATAAATAATTCCGTACAGACTGAGGAGTTAAAGTGCGGCTTAAAAACTGAGCGTAAAGACAAATGGTTTCTAACTGGGCAGGGATCGGAGTTAACCGAAAATATAAACAAAATAACAGATACGCCTTGAATTGTGTTCGTAAATTGCTGTAGGTGCCAGAACAGTAGGCAGATCGTCGCGTGTCTCGAAGATCCCGGTTGAGTAAGGTCAAGTGGGATAAGCCTAAGAAAAAACAAACGCCAAGTTAGTGAGGGTTATCCAGAGCAAACAAAGCTGCTGGAACTTCTACTTCGGTAAGATTAGTCTGCACGGCGAGTTCGAGAAAGTTTGTCCTCGCAGAAGCGTTCTCCTGCCAACGGGAAATTGCATCTGCTGCGCAATTGGACTCGCCAGGTAAATGGACTGCACGAACCTGAAATTCAAACAAAGCAGACAAGTAGCATATTTCGCGTAAGCACGAGGTAAGAAACGGATTCCTGCACCGTCCGGTATTTAACACAGTTACAGCCACTTCGTTATCGCAACGAACAGTCAAACGAAGCCCTTTCCAACGGGGACCCCATAACTTTAACGCAACGATAATTGTCAAAAGTTCAAGACAATTAATGTCCAGATGTCGGGACAAAATATAGTCAGGAAAAACTGAATGAAAATATTGCTCAACACATAGGCCCCCACAGCCAGTAAGACACGCGTCGGTCGCGAAAACCTCCCCAGGTAATGACCACGAGGCGGTATTGATCATAGAAACACCATTGTAGCTCCGGAGAAAACGACACCACCAACGTATGTCCTTGCGAAATTCAGCGTTTAAGTTCACGTGGTGGTGATTAAATTTGAGCGTCCTTAAAAGGCGCAAAATCCGAGAGATAAACACGCGACTTTGTCGCACGCATTTGGAAACAAAAACTAATTTTCCAACCAAAGACTGAAGAGCAGATTTAGTGGCAGTTGTTCTGGTAAGCCAGTGCGCTAACAGACACTCAATTTCGTCAAGACGTTCGCGACAGAGCGTCAGAGCATTGGTGTCAAGTTCGACGCCAAGACAAACCAGTCGGGTGGACGGGGGGGACGCCTTGTCAGTGGACTCGACCAGACTGAGAGAAGATAACAAGTCCCCCAAATCGTTAAAAGCGGAGACCGCAGTCGAAGGTGGCGCAACGCCAATAAAGTCGTCAAGATAGTTAAAAACTGACTGGCCCTGCTGATAACAAATCCAGGAAACTGCGGTTGTGGCGCGCTGACAAGCCATGGCCGCCGAACGTAACCCCATCGTTAAAACGGTATCAAAGTAAAACTCATCCTGCCAGTGGTAACCGAGCAGATGATAGTCACGAGGGTCTACTGGAAACTGACGATACGCTTTCTTTAAATCTCGTTTGTATAGCAAGCAACCCCTGCCTGTGGCCACAATAGCATCGGCAATCCAGTCGATTGTGGGATAATGTAAGTCAATGGGAACGCCCAGAAAACTGTCACTAAGAATGCCATCGTTGACCGAGGAACCACAAGGCCAGCTGAGATCAACGATAACACGCCTTTCAGAGGAATCGCGTTTTTCGACGGTGTTAAGTGGGGAAATCACAAAACCATCGGCAAAGGGAGCGGAGCGAAACGGTCCGGCAACATGGCCAAGTGCCATTTCGCTGGTAAGATACTTAGAGACACTGTCAGGATAGTCTAGGGCACCACGATGAGTGCGCAAATTGAAAATTGGAACGGTGTCTCGGACGTACCCTATGGGCCAACCGTACTCTAAAAAGTCGCAAACAATATTGGCATGATAGTCTCGAAGAAAGAAACGCCATGCTGGAATGTTTAAACGCGAGGGCACTGGAATACGAGCAGTCACGTAATTAGGTTGTCCTGTCGCAGCCACAACACAATGCGCTGCCACAAAATCGAAAACCACAGGAAGTCTCGAAAAATCCAAAGAAGTTTGGCAATTAATGTCACGACCACAAAAAGAAGCGCTCTCAACAAAAGAATGTTTAAAATCAAAGTCACGACCGCAAGAAAGAACAGGCCCAGTGCTAGGGCGAGACACTGTTAGTTTTTTGAAGGTGTGCTAGAGGCGGGTGATAAAGGACAATCAGTCGACCCTTCCCGGTGTAGTTCTTGTTGTCGATTTTTGGTCCAACACTCCGCACAAATATGCCGCAGCCACTTTCGTTCCCCACGAATGTATCCAAAGTGGTCCTGTGAATGTGTACATTGTTGGCGCTGATAATCACGGCAGAAGAGGATGGGCATGGCAGATTTGCTGGGACGGGTGTTTGTAGATGACTTGAGGTGACTATATAGGGTACGACTCTCGAGGTGAATAAAGGAATCGCCCCAATTGAGAAGACCCCGCTCTATTTCCAGTAGAACGGCTCCGTGAAAGCTAAGCACGGCGTGCCATTCGTACTGTTGAGCAAAATACATTAAAGATACCAGATGTCGAAGGCGTGCCGATTTCTCTTGTTCCGTAATGTTTGGGGCCTGTAAAATTTCGCCGTAACCGGCAACGAATTCGTCAATGGTGAGGTTCTCGTAACGAATCTCTCGTTTATTATGAACAAACGTTAGCTGGCTGTGGGGCCAAAGTTGTGGGTAGCGGACAGTGCAGGTTACCCTCGCTTCTTTCCCTGATTTTAACTTACCAGCACGTTTGGGGTTTGCGCCGGTAGCAGCTGGGCCGGCAATCTGCGTACGATCCAAATCTTCCTCCCCGTCGCTCTCATCGCTAGACTCCGACAACAGAACAAGTTGGGAAACCCGGCTATCCACTTGGGAAACAAGGTCCTTCATGTCCCTCAACTCGGGCAACGTGACTCGCGAAGGAACGCCTGGGTTAGGTGGTAGAGCGGATGAAGGAGAGAACTGCGCGTCAGCTGGTCCCGCAATCTTGGCCCGTAAATCTTTATTTTCTGCCTTTAGGGATTCCAAGTCTTGAGATATCGCTTGAACCGCTCCAACCAGAGATGCCAAAGTTTCTTGAATGGAGTCGGGAGTAGCTGTGGCTGTAGTGAGTCCCGAACCAGATGCGGCGAAAGTATCATCTTGGTCTGGCATGCCTTTACAGTTTTTACCGGGCTTCCCGAAAGCGTGCTCAGATTTGAGGATTTTGCATCCTGGGCAACGGCTAGGACGTACCATAACGAAAAAGATCAACGTCTTGCTAGTGAAGCTACAATCGAACAATGAACACGTACACCGGATCTACTAACATCTATCCTAGGTTGTGGGTGTGTCTGCGGTAGCAATTAATCTCTTTGCGCATGCCACCCAAAGAGAGCAAATGAAATAGGACTGAATTAAAAATGTTGTACCTTCTATAGTGACAGTCAATTTGTGTGATGTTGCTTTTTATCTAAGAAACTAATAGGGTGAATGTACGGGAGTTAATTTTACTCTGATTTCAGAGTTACTACAACTCTGATTATGGAGTTAAAGTAACTCTAGTCTTTGATGGAGTAGAGTTAAAATAACCCTAGTCTATGATGGAGTAGAGTTAAAGTGACTCCCTCGTTGGAGCTATTATAACTCCGAAATTGGAGTTAAATTTGGGAGTTAAAATGACCCCAAAAAAGGAGTTATTTTTAACCTTAAGTTTTTACTCCACTTTTGGAGTTATAGTAACTCCCATATGGAGTTTAAATAACTCCTTTTATAGAGTTAAAGTGACTCCCCCACTGGAGTTATTATAACCCCGAAATTGGAGTTAAATTAAGGAGTTAAAACAACCCCCAAAAAGGGGTTATTTTTAACCTAAAATTTTAACTCCAGTTTTGGAGTTAAAACAACTCTTTGAAAATTACTGTGTATAGTCTTCAATTTTAGTTTTTTACACAGAAGACTATCGACTAACAACTTTCTGAAAAAAATTGGACCCGTTGATAGCGAGAAATGTACTTTCTGTCAAAGAGAGAAAGAAACACTTGTACATCTGCTTTGGGAATGCCCGAAACTTCAGTCCTTCTGGATCAGTCTTTCCTTATGACTGCAGTCATGGAAAATAGTTGAGAAAGAAACGCTCTTAGAACTCGGCACAGCGTGGGGCTTAAAACCAGATAGATCAAAATACAAACTTCAAATTAATTTCTGCTACTTACTTGCTAAACATTATATTTGGCTATGTAAGTACAAACAATTTCCACCAAAACTTAACGACTTTTTACGATATATGAAACACATCAATGAAATAGAAAACAAGGCCAACACTTTTAACCAGAAGAAATGGGACCCTATAACCTCTTGTGAACTTGGTCCTAGTCCCCTGGGAAATGAAACAAGGTGTAAGTTCTTTTTTTTCTCTCTCTTTCCGTTTTTCTCTTTTTTGCCTTTTATTTCTCGTCTAAGTTTCGTTATTAAATGTTTTGTTTGTTAGTTTAATACTGTATAAAATTTTAACAATAACGGAGGTTTGGATAAACAATTAAGAATAAAATTAGCGATAGTAGTTTCGAATGACACTTCGATGACTTGAGGAAAACAAGCACTCTGCTATTGGAAAACACTTGCGCGACGCTCACAATCAGAGGAATAAAGACCTTCAGAAACAATTCACCATTCTTAAGAAATGCCGCGGAAAGCTGGAATTCTTAATTTACGAAATGCTCTTTATCAAAGACAAGAAACCTAAACTGAACACTCAATCTGACTCAATCAAGGCAAAACTATTTACCTAATTAACACCCTCTGCATTCCGCATTGTATTTTTAATCACATGCAAGAATCTGACTTTTAGTTATACGAATTTGAAAATGATGAGTGAGTCATCGAAACGTCATTCGAAACTACTATTGTTAATTTTTATTCTTAATTATAAACTTAACAAAAAGAAAAACTTTGTAAAAGATAGAAGTAAGCTTAGTAACGTAATATATATATATAGTCGTGTGTTGTAATGTATTTGTAATGTCATTATCCTGTCTTCTTTGTCTTAATAATAAAAAAAATAAAATAATAATAATCGGCAATGGCAGAGCTTTAGGGACACGTTATTTTGAAAAATTCACCTCTATGAAGAGCTAGATGACAGGCACAGTTGAATCTGCAATTGCAGTTACCTCATATTGTGGACAATTATGAAACAGCCGTTAACATTCTGAACGACAGATTTGGTAAACCACAGTTGTTGCTTTTGTTAGGAAGTTGAAAATTAAATATTTACTTTGTAGTGCTATGGCCTACTTGATGAGTTTAAAGGTTCATCTCACACGAAGGATTTTTGTTGCCGTCTAGTGTCATTTCCTACGTTTCTGTGAGTCCTAGAGGTAGTGATAATTTTAGCTGTGAGCATGCACGTTTGGTAAATTTCCCTGACCTTGGCCAAAGACCACCATGAATGGTTAACGTTGAGGCGAATTCCGGATCTTACTGATTTATTCCCCAGTTCTAGGTTATGGTTAGTACTTTATCCTAAAACTATCCAGTATTTTCAATTATGTCTAGATTTCATTAGTTTTCTTTTGTTCCGTTGGTGTATTATTTTGGTGTTATGATCAAGTGCTCTTTGAGGTGGCCGGAGGTGGCCAAGTTCTTGAGGTTAGGAACCCAAACATGTCTACGGTGACAGTATATAATTGGTTGCATTAGCGCTTGTAGAGTAGTAGTAGAAGAAGTAGGTCAGTTTTTAATAGAAGCATAGTAGCTGAGAGTCGAGTCGTCGTCTAAAGATGTGAACTGTAATGGAATAAAGTTTGAAGAGCAAACCCACAGTCTTTGTACTTCTCTGCTTAGCGAGCGAGTGCAGCTCAACAATTTTTTAACTACATGGAGGCCTTATTGAAATTGCCAGCAGTTGATTCTGTTGATTCAGTACATGAAACTTAGAAAATCTGTGAATTGTATGACAAGATTGAGATCAATTTTTGAGGCATAAGGAGTTGAATCAGAATCCCTTGGAAATTATTGGTTCCAGTCATAATGGAAAAAAATTCCTTCTGAGCTGAGATTGATTATTGGCACTTTGGCAGTGAAGGAACATGGAATCTTGATGCCCTGTTAAATACACTGAAAACTGAGTTAGAAGCTAGAGAAAGGTGTAATGCAATAAAAACAAGTGGCCCAACAAATAATGCCCAGAAATTTGATCAGCATATCAGCATATAAAGCAAGAGTAAAACAGCCCTTTTTTACCTCTGCGCTTCATACAGCCAGTGAAGAATTTACTACAGTGTCTATTTTGCAAGAAGAACAACAAGTATATTAATTGTATAACCATTACTAAACCAAAGGTTAGAAGGACTATACTGAGACGAAGTGGCAGGTGTTTTGTGTGTTTGAAAACTGGGCATAATTTCCCGAATTGTCAATCGAGTCAAGTGTTTTAACTGTGGGGGCAGAAACCACGTAACAATTTGTGAAAACCCCACGAGCATTGTAAAATCTCAGATGGATGGATGTGGGACTTCACAAGAGAGAATCAGAGATGTAGGAACAGCAACAATGTACATAGGCAGTAACAACAACTCTGTGTTGCTGCAGACAGCTCAAGCGTTTGTTTGTAGACTAGACAACCAGGAAATTGGATTCAACACCCATGTGATATATGTAGTCAAAGATCTTACACAACCAGCAAGACACGTGAGCAGTTGAGCTTACCAACCATTGGTAAAGAAACCCATAACCCTAATCAAAACATTCGGAGATTACTCAGCATCTTTCAGGGAACGTGAAGTAGTGCAACTGCGTGTTAGAACAACAGATGGAATAAGCATATATGTCACTGCCTACGTTGTACCAATAATAAGCAGCCCAGTATCAAAGTGTAATGCTACCCACACCTACAAGGGCTACAGCCTGCATGTGGAACCAGTAACACTGTTAGTGTTAACGTGCTCAAAGGAGCAGATCGATGCTGGTCGTTCCTTACTGGAGGTGTAATTAAGGGAGATGCCACTGGACCGGTTGCTATGGAAACTAAGTTAGGGTGGGTGCTGTCAGGACCAGCTGACCAGATTTCCAGCATCAACGGAGTCCTGTGCTGAGAACTTGAGGTCTACGCATGGTCTGAGGATAGAGGACTTGGAAACCTTGAGCATAAAGGAAAATGAAGCTTCAGTCTATGATTAGTTTTCAAATGACGTAAGATTTACTGGTGAGAGATACCAAATCAAGCTACCATTCAAGGATAACCACCCCATGCTGCCAGATAATTATGTAACTGCATCAGGTAAGCTTCCAACTGTGATCAAGAAACTTAAGGACCAACCAGAAGTACTTGATCAGTATGATCACGTGTTCACGGAGCAACTGAAAAGTAGTGTGACAAGCCCAAGTCCCCGGAAATGTCCACTATCTTCCACACAGGGGAGTTGTGAGACTTGACAGAGATACAACTAAGATGAGAGTTGTGTACGATGCCTCATCCAAGGTATTTGGACCAGGTTTAGAAAAGTGTTTACATGCTGGACTCTTACTGAACCCTTTGTTACTGGACATCCTGTTGTGATTTAATGTTCATGAGGTAGCTGTAACTGCAGACATTGAAAAATCATTTTTGAACATTGAAATTAAAGGGGCATGGTCACGCTATTTTAGTTTACTTTAAAAATCAAAAATATGTCCTCACATCAATGAACGCCGACAAATAATGGTCTAGTTTTGTTACCAAAGACTATATTACTTCACTGAAACTATTTTCTGTCGTCTGTTGCTACGGATGGCACGGATGGAAATGGATTGCAATTTGAAAAAATTAGGCTAAACTTTTCAAATTCTTTCAGCGTGTTGACATTAAATCGATATTTAATCGTCATGGTTTGTTTTCTCTTAATGAGGTTAAGTTAATATGTTCCTTTAAATGTTCAAACACAATTGGGCATGGAAAAAGTTAGCTACCGATAATTTTAGTACAGTTTTGACCAGAAATATGCGAAATCCTCGTGACTATGCCCCTTTAATCCTGAGCTCAGAGAGTTTTTAAGATTTCTCTGGGTAGATGACATCAACAAGGAATCGCCTGAGCTTAAGCTGCTTCCCTTTGCATTCCAGTCCCTTTATTCTTAATGCTACTATCAGACACCATGTCAACACCTGTATGTCAGAGACAGCACACTTGCAAAGGAGCTTTTGAAATCATTTTATGTTGATGACTATGTGTCGGAATCGAGTGATGTGAATAACGCATCTGCTTTGTCGAAAGCTAAAGAAATAAAGCTCTGTTTGAAATCTAGAGGTTTCAATATTAGGAAGTGGAACAGCAATTCAGAAAGCCTCATGAGATCCTTGAAGCAAGATCCAGCGTTCACTGGAGACTTTGCTGAGACTGGTGGAGAAGGTGTTGAAGAAAAAGATGAGAGCTTGTCAAAGTCGGTTTTTAAGCAAAGTGTTGGGAAGGAGCTGAAGGTTTTGGGAATGCTTTGGAACCACACCCAAGATGAACTGATTTATGATCTAAGCAAGACACTGGGGGGATGTTGATGCTCAACAAGCGACAAGACGACTGATTCTCAGTACTGCTGCAAGATTTTTTGACCCTTTAGGGTTAACATCGCCAGTTTTTTTATCATTTAAGATCATGTTTCAGAAGCTATGAAAGGTCCAGAGGGCCTGGAACGAGTTGGTTGATAATACGGAACTCAACAGTGGCTGTCAACCTTATCAGACTGAGACAAGCTGAGAGAGCGAGTTTTAAGAAATGCTATGCTGAGGGCGTGAATGGAAATGAAGTCAAGTCTGTCCAACTTCACTGTTTTGCGGACGCGTCAGAGAAGGCTTATGGAGCCGTTGCGTACGTGAGGGCAGAATTTGATTCGAGTAGAATGCTTCAAAGACCAGAGTTGCCCCATTATCTTATCAAAGCATCCCTCGTTTGGAACTGTCGTCAAACTTTACTGCGTCAAGATTACTGAAGAGTGTGAGTCAAGCTTTTGAAGATTATGCAAGAGTTGATTAAGCTTTTAGAATTGGACTGGTTCCATGATTTCTTTGTAGTGGATTAGAAACAGTGATAAGGCGTACAAACAATTCGTCCAGAGTCGCGTTAGTGACGTCAGAAGAAATGCACCACTCGCGCAATGGAGCTAGGAACTGTTCCACGACAGAAAACCCAGCTGACATGCCATCGAGAGGAATGAAGGTTACTGTGCTCAAGGAAAGCAGCGTATGGTTACATGGCCCTGAGTTCCTTTCTAAGGATAGCGAGACTGGCCAGTTCAGCCAGCGAATGTACAATACAGAGAAGAGATATGCGAAATTAAGTCGGCTAGTCCAGCTGTTTACAGCTTATTAACCTCGTGCATCGAAAAGTAAACAACAGAAGACGAAGCAAGTTTAGAGAACAGACTTTAAGTCTTGTTACGAAGCTGATAAGAGTCACTGCATTAGTGTTGCTATTTGTTGAGAAATTGAACAGGTGACAATCCTGGAGAAATTAACGGAGAAGAATTTGTAAAAACTTACAAGCAAGCTGAGAGCAAGTGGATTAAACATGTTCAACGTGGGATCTTGAACAGTAACAAGTATCAACAAATGAAGTCATCTCTTGGACTTTATCAAGACGGGAAGTGTTAACTACGATGACAAGAAAGAATAGGCTTTTCATCGTTACGATATGATGCAAGATTTCCCATTCTTCTACTAAGAGATCATTACTTAACTAAGCTGGTGATTTTTAAGTGCCACGAACAAGTGATGCACGATGGAGTAGGAGAGACATTGATTCAGCTGCGTACCAAGTAATCGGTTGTCAAGGGAAGACAGACAGTTAAGAACCTAATAAGCAAGTGTGTGGTATGCAAGAAGTTTGAGCGTCGAACATACCAGGAACCCCAACCACTGCTCCCCTGCCTGAATTCAGATTATCAGACGAGTTTGCATTCTCAAGTATTGGAATAGACTTTGGGGGACCTATTTATTTGAAGGATGTGTACAGCAAGAATGATAACCTGAACAAGGCTTACATTGTGTTATACACGTGTACTTCAAGTCGTGCGGTTCCTCTAGACCTTGTTCCGAAATTGACAACTGAAGCGTTTGTGAGAAGTTTTAGGCGATTTATTGCTAGAAGAGGTGTTCCGAAGCTCGTGTTATCAGACAATGGATCCACCTTTAAGAATGAAGACCTCAGGAAGTTGTCAGCTGCGAACAACATAATCTGGAAATTTAACGCGGCTTAGTCCTTTGGTGGGGTGGATTCTTTGAACGTCTAGTTAGATCAACAAAGCGCTTTCTGAAGACTTTGGTAACATCACGAGTCAGTTACGAGGAACTGATTACTGTCCTTGTTGAAATAGAGGGAATACTAAATTCGCGACCTCTAACTTACGTGGATGATGAATTGCGAGATCCCCTAACGCGTTGCAACTGGTTATTGGTCGTCAATTGTTGAGTAGAGGGCAGCAGTAGTCAACCTCGCGCGGAAGGTTCCCAGATTGTACTTGAATTGTCAAGGCGCGAAAAATATTTAACGACTGTTCTTTCGTAGTTTTGGAAACGTTGGTAGAAAGAATACTTAACGGAATTACGTGTTCATAGCAACTGCAGCTTGGAGAACAGGAAGCCATCGATTACTGTCGGAGACGTTGTTTGTATACACAAGGATAAAGCGCCGAGACAACTTTGGAGTACGGGATTCGTCAAATCTCTCGTTATGGGACGAGATGGACATCACAGAGGATCTGTCGTGAGAATGCAAAGTGGAGATCGAGTCACTGAGGTTACAAAACCCTCAAGGAAGCTCTACCCCATAGAAATCGAAACCACAAGTGCGGGAACGACGTAACCACTTTTGTGAAGAATGTTGAACAATAGCGTGTCGATGAACATTAATTTTAAGTCTATAGACACACTGAAAATTACACTTGCTAACACTGAATGAATGAGTCGATGCTTTAGTTGATTGACGTGTGTCAATCAAAGACGGGAGCGTGTAAGAAATAATTAATTATGCGCATAAATTACACGTGGCGGGAAAAGTATACCACGTGACCCTGGGTTAAAAAAACAACACCCAAAATGAAGAACCGAATTCCTCTCCAATCTTGTGGAGTTGGGACCAGTTTAGAGTACAGATCGTCAAGTTCGTGACGAAACATTATTACGTACGGAACCTTTTTTATGAGGAAAGAACCTGAGTGTAGAACCTTATTGACCGAAATTGTGAAGAAATAAAAATAAACCGAAGAGAATAAATCGTTTATTAAGATACAACACCTGTTTACACAATAAAAGATTCCAGATTTCAAAGCATTCGGATATAAAGTATTATCTTTTTAATCGGATTCAAAATTTTCGGACTCGTGGCGCAGTCCGGGTGGGTTTAGACATCGGATTTGTCCTTTTGTGTGTAAGTGCGAAATCGAATCCGGTGTCAAATCCGGTGACTTTTGCGCTACAGTAAACTATCCTTAAAATAATCTTTTGACAGTGTCGTTAACCACAAATTTTACCAAGAATGTAACTTGTTTATGAAGAACTGTTTTTCCAGGGAATTCCTTGTATTACAACTTAAAAGACAATTAAAATGACTGTGGGTTAAAATTTATTTCAAAGTCTGTCATCACAGGATCTTTTTAAGAGTGCATGTCAGTAAAAATCGAAGAAAATTTATAAAATCGCAGCAATGGTCAAAAATCGATTCGTGGCATTCTTTGTCTACAGCAACCTTAATGTATGTAAGAAAAAGAAATTAGTTAGTTTGTTGAAATATTCTATTTAACGGGAATGAACTGACCTACAAAACTCAATTTTCAGTTCACGCGAACTCGGAATGATGAACTTTTCGGGTAGTTCTTGCGCTCATTAAAATGTAATAGCTCGACGTTTCTAGCTAATATATAGATTTAGCCAAGCCTAAAAGCGGAGCCCCCCTTTTTGTTTTGTTTGTTTGTTTGTTTGTTTTTTTGCTGGCAGTTATTAATTTGTGAAAATACTCTCATTCCAGTCGTTAAATTAAAAAAAAACAAAAGAAAAAACAAAAGAAAAAAATTCCTTCCCTCGCTAAGAGCCGAACCCGGGTTGTCAGCGTACGAAGCCGGATATTACCCCCCTCGGCCATGAGCGCTTACTGTCATTGTTCAAGTTAATTTTAATACTTATTGCTGCCTATCAGCATGGAAATGCTGGTGTTTTTCCTGGCAAAATGTATTCCGAACGCCGTAAAAACCATGGTTGTGAAAAGAAAAAACCACAAAGCACTAGCTCTGCTGTATTTGGCGTCGAAACCGCTGCGAAAAGCTGCGAACTCAAGCAGTGTGCCGACCGAGTTCGAACAGAACCGACAAGGCAACTTTGAACTTTATCGCCTAATTTTTTTCGCCTAAATTAAACTTTTCCCCTTTCACCAAAAAGACAACTGAGTATTCTTTTGAACTTTTTTTTTCCATTAACAATTTTTTTTTGACTTTTGTTGTCTTTGTTTGTTTTGCTACAACGCGGGTCAACATGCGACTTCGCGCCAAAAACACACGGGATTCAGCACAGGGTTACATCCAGTGTATGAAGTGTATTGGTAACCCTGTGGTGCGGACGGAGGGAAGTACGTACGGACGGACGGTCACGTGACTATTACGTCACTACCAAAATTTCTTGGCTTGATAGGTTACCAAATTTCCTCAGCAATGGAGCTCCGCTGACGCGCTAGCGCGCTGGCTCCGCTATAGTTTAACATATTGAGCCTTCTTCGATTTAGATGTACTGATCTTTGTTGTCTCACGTTGTTTTTGTAAGAGCAAGACACGGATTGAGAGGCGACGTTTGAGAGTTGTTCCGAAAACGCGGGGTCAGGTTGCGGGGTCAACAAAACCGAAAAAAAATAAAAATAATAACAAAACAGATGAAATAAAAAGAAAAAAGAAACCAGCTAAATACATACGATTAAAAATTTCAAGTAAAATATAAAAATAACGGGAGCATTGAATATTTGCATCTCACGCGAACCAATAAATAAATAAATAAAGAGAAATTTGATCTTGGAGTCTGTGTGGAACACTCTTTCTTTGCCTTAGATTTATTTTATTTCATTTTTGATGCATTGTTGACCTCAGTTTGTTTGGCATAAAATTACGTCTGTGTTTTTGCACGTATAGCGATATTTATTTCAGCAGTTATAAAACCAAAATGCAACTGAACGGTATATCTAGCGATCGGAGCCAATTAGAGTTAGCAGTTCGTAAGGTGTTGATTTCACGCACGAGAATAAAATCGTGCACAATGTTTTGAATTAAAACTTGGGCTTCCGGAAATTGTTTCCGTAAATTTACAATCTTCGCATCGTTGATCTCCTCCTTGATCCATCGGTACAATTTTAGCATGTTCATTCTTTGAATTTTAATTCGGTACGTTCTCTGCAACACTGCAGGGTACAATATTTGTTTTGAAAGTCACGACATCCCCTTTTGTTTCAAAGCCCCAGCAGTCCCCATCTATCATTTCCTTTGGTCGGTCCATTATCGAATGTATACACCACTGTTCCCTATGCTTATCTCTTGAACTGTAGACAGCGAAACTGCAGAACCTGCAGAGCTTGCCATGAAACGTACAAGTGCTTTTCCTTTTTTGAGGGTCCTAATACTATTCAAGTGATTTTTTTCCAAAACCATTTTTTCCGCAATTTTCGCATTAAAGTGGCCTTCACACGTCAAACTGATGTTGGCCAACTCGTGTTGGCAAACTCAGATTGGTGTGTGTGTACAAGATAACAACATGTTGGCAAACTGTTGGCGAAAAATAGAACTTGTCTCTATTCTTGCCAACTTTTCGCCAACAGTTTGCCAACATGTTGGTCTCTTGTACACACACACCAATTTGAGTTTGCCAACACGAGTTGGCCAACATCAGTGTAACATACACCAATTTGAGCTTGCCAACACGAGTTGGCCGGCATAAGTTTGTCGTGTGAAGGCCGCTTAACTTAAAAGGAACAATATCTTCTTAATGCCTTGTTTTGCACAGACATTTAATAGCTGCACATCCTCGAATACCAATAGCTCAAATATTTTGTGCAATGAGCTTAGAATAGTGCACGATTTTATTCTCGTGCGTGAAATCAACATGTTGGAATTGCCTCTGATCGCTCGATATATCGTTCACTTGCATTTTGCTTCCACGAATTTTACAACTGCTGAAAAAATTACGATGTGCAAAAACACAAAAGTAATTTTATGCCAAACAAAGTGAAGACAACAATACATTAAAATGAAATAAACTAAAACTACGACAAAAAAATGTTCCACACAGACTCCACGATCATATTTCTCTTCATTCATTTATTTCTTTCTTTATTTATTTATTTATTTATTTATTGGTTCACGAGAGAGGCAAATATTCAATGCTCTCTTTATTTTTATATTTTACTTGTTTTTTTCGATTGTATTTGAAAATGCATGTGGTAGTGCATCAAAATCTTCCATTCTTTATCCAGGGATACTTGAAAGATGGCTTTTCATTACTGTTGTTTTAGGTCGTGTTCTATTGGGATCAACCGTTTTTGGTTGGTTGAGTTGGTTGGGTTTTTTCGTGTTCTATTGGGGAAAAACCGTTTTCGGTTGGTTTGGTTGATCAACTTTTTCAACCAGCTCTGAGCTTAGTTGAAACGGTTGAAAACGATGGGTAACGCCCGCTGACATGTTAGCAAGCATCGGTTTTCACGCATTGCGTCATTATTTTTGCGCGTAATCACGCGTAAACTACTCGCGTGCGCCTGCTGTTACGGTCAAATTGTCAACAAACAACAATGGCGGAGTTGGCGGTATTTTTAAACCACGATTTTGGGACACTACATATGGGCGAGGTTTCTCAGTTACTGCAGTCGTCTGACACAGAATCTGCTACACATTCATCATGGGCCGAGGAGTCTTTTATGCGCTGGACTGAAGAAAGCGTAAAGCTGCTAATTTCCTTGTATCACGAACACGAACACAAATTTGCCGATGTCAACTACAAAAACAAAAGCGTGTGGGAAGAGATAGCCAAAGGTATGAAGGAAAAAAATTATCACCCAACAAGCACGCAGTGCTCAAATAAGTGGAAACAAATAAAGAAGAGCTTAGTAGAGGTGGAGGATAACAAGAGGGCAACTGGCCGAGGCACAAAAACATGCAAGTATTATCAAGGACTAGGAACCATCCTTGGTTTCAAACCCGGCGTGAACCCCGTGGCAACAGCTTCAAGTTCCGGCAAAGGGGAAATCAAGCAGAATACCCCGAATACCGGTAAAGATCAGCATAAGGAAGAAGATACCGAATTGGTAACCGAAACACCACGGAAGAGAAGAAGGAGTGACAGCGGCCATTCGAAATCACGAAGCGATGAAATATTGAAGCTGTCACAGGAGGCCAAAGAAGAAAGGAAGGAAAGAGAGGAGAGAAATCTTGAGGCCATGCAGAAGATGCATGATGACAAGATGAAAGTTCTTTCTGCATTTCTAGAAATTTTAAAGAAATGACTTTTTTCTATACCTTTCCCCGGTTTGGGACATGCACAATTTTTTGCTTGTTATTGTAATGCCGCGCCAGCCTCAAAGAAATTATGTCAATTTATAAGTATTGTGTTAACCATGAACGTATATTGTAGTGAAATTTGCTTTAACGATTTTCTTTAAATGTCATTGAAATCATAGATTACCCACCATTTAAAGAACAAAGTTTAAATAAAATAGAAATTTCTCGTTGAAGAAAAATTATAAACTTTCACATGCTTTTTATAGTATCGATCGCGGAACAATTTTTCACATTTCAAACACAAAATCATCGAAAAATTGTGAACTTCACCTCTGCATGAGTCTTTGTAATTGATATTTGGCTTATATTCGGCCTGTTTACTCTTTTGTATCAAATATTTATTTCCAATATCTTGCACGTTTTAAAAACATCGAAGGAAAACCCTTGGGAAACCATTGTTTCCTATGCGGTCCGCATGTTATTAGCAAATGAAATTTTCTAGGACGATGGACTAGGATTCCGATGATGAAAAAGGTCCAGAAAAGGTATATATCTCATCTCTACCTTGAAATCGAGCGCCCATCAATTGACATGGAATAAAAGTTTAATATTTGTTTTTTGAATTGAACTGAAAAGATCAATGAATCGTCTGACACTTGTATGCTCGAGACAAAAATAAAGCTGTTTGGATGTATATTTGTATATACTTGAAAGAGTATTTTTAGTTCCTCTGGTAATTTTTCAATATGTCTTAACATACGAACCGTGCACGGAGGATAACTCGTCTACACAGAAAATCTGTCTGTTTGCCCGTACCACCGGATTAATTTATACATAGACTGGACGGCTTATCAGTATCCTTAGTGCTTAAAAATAATCCACCCAATTGTTTCTATCAATTTTGAAAGAAGGCTTTGCAAATAAAGGATTTGTAGTGAAGCTTGATAAACCCTTAACAGGAACTGACTGAGGCTTGTATTCAGTTTGAATCCAATTATTTATTTTGGAGAAACATGTTATAGCAAATGAATAAATATTTCAAAGCTGTGAACACAAAGTAACTGTTCATTCACACGGTTTTTTTTTTTTTTTTTTTTTGTTCTCTTTGTTTGTCCACCTATTCCTCAGTTTGGTTAAGACGTATAACACCACAATAAATGCACAATTACAAAACCTTGTGAAAAATAAAGTATTATTTCAACAGGACTCGAAAGATTTGCAATGTCAATGTCAAATTTAAAAACAAATTGCCAAATAATCAAACTAGGTTGTCCCTAATGGTGTCCCATTTCATAGCTGCATTTGTGTCTCTACTGCCAATGTCCTGGAAGTTGTTCACCTCCTCCTCAAGCTCAAAACTCTCTTCAAATTCATCATCCTTCATCAAGCAAATGTTGTGTAGGGTACAAGCTACAATGACAATTTTGGCAATATCTTCTAAGCTGTCCATTTCAATAAAATTCAGCCGTCGAAATCTCCCTTTCAGCATACCAAATGCCCTTTCAATTACCTTTCTTGTACTAGAATGTATGAAATTGTACTGGCGCTCTGCAAGGGTAAGATGGCCATTATCGCGATAAGGTGTCAGCAGCCAGTCCTTTAGGGGATATGCTGAATCACCGAGAATGTGCTTGCTATTTGGAAAGAGTTGGTTGGAGTTTCGGAAGGCTTCAAAGAAAAGGGGAGAATTCTTGAGAACTCTTGCATCATGGACACTCCCTAGCCATCCAGCATAACAATCAATAAACTTCAGATCATGGCTACAGACTGCCTGTAAATTTATGGAGTGCCAGCCTTTCTTGTTGATGTAATTTTCTGGGCAGAACCAGGGAGCACTAATGGGTATGTGACTACCATCAGCAAAAATACTAGGTGTAACAGTAACTGACGATCTCAAATGGAATGCGCATGTTAACAACGTAGTATTAAAAGCTTCCAAGCGTCTTTATTTATTAAGGCTGCTTAAGCGCGCTGATCTAGATGTGAAATCTTTAATCCAGTTTTATTGCACATGTATAAGGTCCATCTTAGAATACGCTTGCCAGACTTGCCACTCAAGCCTACCACAGTATTTGTCCCATGTTATCGAGAGGATCCAAAAACGTGCCCTGAGAATCATCTTCCCAGATCTACACTATAATGAAGCATTAGAGAGCGCACGGCAAACAACCCTTTGTGCGAGGAGAGAAGAACTGTGTATGAAGCTGTTTAGCTCAATAGAGGAAGATAGTCAACACAAACTTCGCCACCTTTTACCAGAACCTAATACGTCCTGCTACAATTTTAGAACAGCTAGGAAATATCAGCTTCCTCAGATCAATACCAAAAGGTATCTCAAATCGTTCATACCGTTTTGCGCGGCACAGGCAACGTTGTAGTTGCCTACTACATTTTATACCTTTTTAAAGCTTTGTACTATAGTGATATATTTTAATGGTTATGTATATAGTTCTTTTTTTTTTCAATATTTATATTCTATGGTTAGAAACATTGTTACTATTATCCTTTTAAAATTAGATTATGTCTATTAATATTATCGTAGTCTTATAGATCTTTTTTATTGACTTGTAAATAATTACGTAATTCAGCCTGGCGGCTGCGATGTAATTTTTAATAAACTATCTATCTATCTATCAATTGCTCCAAGAACACCAGGTAACCCTTTCATATCCTTGAATACCGCTTCACATGCCTCCATTTCGTCTGGTTTTGGCCAGCAAATAATTTGTGGAGTAAGGTGGTCTTTAATGGCTGAACAAACTCGATGGAAACATCGGTGTATGCATGATTCAGTGAGGTTGTATTTCTCTGAAACCATCCTGAAGCATAACATGAATGACTTGATACAAATGGGTGTACAAAAAGGAGCAGATACAAAAGAGATGTTGAAAACAGAATGTACGATTGGATAAAGATTGAATGAAAAGATTGAATGAGCAATAAATGAGCAGTCAACAACCGTTCCACTAAGACTCATCTTTTATTTACAAAAAGGTTTACCAAATGAGAAACTAGGAGAAATGCCATCAGATTTTCATGATGTTCAGTTTTAGGGGGCCAGATGCCTGAAAAGAGCTTAAAAATGGTCAAAACATGGACGACCTGATATAAAATTCTAACATACACCGATTGAAAGAGGTATTGTAGTATGTGAAATGCGATGTTGGACGTTGCAAAACTCTTGCAAACCTGCCACAGAGACGCTATAATGACGTCACCCATATACGTCACAACGCTCCACAGGACTGTTGGAAAGAAAGGGAAAGTGTTACGTTTCTTGTTGGAACCACGCAAACTATCTAGTACTTGAATGTATTCGCAGGATTAACACATTCCTCAAAACCTCACATCCTTGTTAGGGCATATGACGTCATCCACAAGGTCACGTGACTCAAAATGTGAAGAAAAGCAATAAAAGAGTAGGGACAAATGTCATGTCATACCATAGAGGGTGAAATATCCCTTTCTAGGATAACATTTAAAAACTGAGAAGATTAATACCGTTTTCTCATTACTATCAAGGAGAGTCACAACTCTGATGAAATTTTCTTTACAAGCCTGAAATCATTACAGTGTAGGGGGAGAGGGCTGTGTATGTGAACATTTTATCTGTCAAAATAATAATAAAACACGTTTATTGCACAACAAGCAATTAACTGATTGGGCGCACACTATTTTCAGAATTGATATCCCGGATGTAATGACCATTGTGCCTCAAATTTGAATTTTGTTCTGGTATGATAAGTCCAGAAAAAGTGTTTCGCTCGCTTCGGCTTTGCCGTTTTAGCCTTTTAATCAGTGAATATTGCACAGGAACTAATGACAAATACTACAACGTTGCCTATGCCGAAACACGTTGGTCTTTCAATGTACATTCGGAAGGACACTGGAAGTAAACGATTAGTGAGAGTTATAAATAAATCTGGATATGCTATAGGTTACGAAGACGCTCAAAGATACATATCTGCTCAAGCTCATCGAGTAGACCTGCAGACCGAAAAGAACGGTGTGTTTGTACCACCTGTTATCACAGCTGGAAGGTTCACGTAATGCGCCTTCGATAATATTGACTTCATGAAAACACAAAGACGGCTCCACACTTTATGTAAAGTGTCATCCATTTACCAGTATCCTATTGATAAAAACCGTCAAGTGAGGTGCTCCGCCGCAATTCCTGTTACTAAAGCAAGGGAAAGAACGATAGACAAGTTAGATTCATTGGCTGCGAGTGATCCTGGCGTTACTTTGAACGTTAGACGAAAAGAGAGCTCTGTATCTGGTATCCCCTTAGCAAGTGGACAAAAACAAGCAGTACAAGAGATAACAGGTGAGAACTTTGTGTGGGCTCTAATTCGCCTGCTTATTGCCCGAGATGATGATGAAACTGCTCCCTTTTGGAATGCGTTCAATAAAGTGCTCATGGACGACGAACCGCCAAAGGCCCGCACTGTAATTGGCTACCGGCTGTTCAGGCATCATTGGATTACTTTATGTCAGTAACAAGAAAAGTAGGGCAAGACAGTACAGTTGTTGCCGTAGACCAAGCCATTTATGATCCAGTAAAAGGTAAGTCAGACGCCTGCCTAGAGGTTGGATACCACGCAAGACCAAACAACATTATCGCGCAGCGTAGTCAATTGCATGAAAGAACCAGTGACAGTTTAAGAACGCATTTATGGTCTTTGTATCCTTATATGCACGCCCCTGTTAGTCAACTGCTTATAAATCCAGTTGCTCATTTTTCAGTTGCTATAACGCAAAAGTTAGAAAATGATCATTTAAATAACGCGAAAGTTAGAAAATGATCATTTAAATTTAATCTGAATTTGTAGGTATTGTCAAGAAGTACCCGCAGAAATATGAAAGGTTGGTGGTGAAACTTGGAGGGTTCCACATAGCAGAAAATTTCATGGGATGCATTGGCTATTCATTGAAAGAGGGTGGCATTGAAGACATCCTTTTTGAGAGTGGTGTTTATAAACGAAGAACGGCCAATAAAGTCATCGCTGGGAGGGATTACTATAAGATGGTAAGATGCCATTCTCTTGTCAGTGAAGCGATGGTTGGACCTGCATGGGTTGCGTTTGGGGAGTGGCTGTTAGCGGAAGGGTGCCGCGAAATTATGGAATTTGGTGACAGGCTGGATGTCCTTCACGAAGCCCTAAGTAACAAACACGCAGAGGCAGCCCTGACCAGCAGTGTTTGTGTAATGTCAACTTTACAAGTTGGATAAAACTGCCAAATACTGGTTGATGTACGTCGAAATGGTGAGCATTCTGAGACGATACATTAAAGCTGAGAGAGAAGGAGATTGGCAAGAACACCTCAGGAAGTTCAAAACATGCTATCATTCATCGTGGCTGCAAATTACATGTCGTGCCGGCCTCTGTACCTGAAGGAAATGAGACAACTCTGTCAGAAGCACCCCGCAGTTTATGAGAACATCATGAGAGGGAACTTAAACGTTCATCGCACTCATGGGAGATTCAATGGTACTTGGACTGACATGGCGCTAGAGCAGACTTACAACAAAGAGGGGAAAACGTCACTGTTGAAGAGAATCACACAGATCAGAGTCCTACCGCCCGCGAAAAGTATGTAAGGATTGCTCCGTTTCTCATCAAAATTTCTGAAAGTGTTAGATGGGATGTAGTCTGCCGTACAGCTGCGGCAGGCTACATCCCATCATCACGCGGAATCTGCCAGACAAGTTCTTGATGACCAGAAGCTAATAGAGAATATTAGGGAGATCGTGAATGAGAGGATGTTCAACCTATTTACATCCACTAATTTCGATGATCTCATTAATATAGCGCCTGGAGAAAAAGCCTCTTCCTCGGAAGTCATCAATGCTCGAGACCTTGGATTGAAAGCCATGAGGAAAGCAGAAGAGGAAGATAGCGCCAAACTCATGTCACCAAATTTGACAATCTGCTCCTCTCGGAAAAAATTGGCGCCCTCAAAAGCTCAATACCTTGTCAAAATCTACTGAGATGAAAGTAGTTTTTCTAGAGCCTCATGCTTCTTTCAGTCCTGTGGATGTGCCCAGCATAGTACAAGGGCGATAGAGCATGAGGTAGGGCAGAAAGTCGGACTACTTGACTGCTCTTAAGGCACTCATTTCACCCGAACCTGCTTCGTTAGCAACACTTGCTCCATCAGGTTTACCTGTTTGCACTATGGCATCTGTGCACCGCATCCAGAGTCTTGGTGGGAAACCATTTGATGAAGTGACGCAAATGTACGTTAGGCAAATTTTGAATTTGACACCCATCGCATTGCACCAGTGTTCATTGTGTCGGTGACTGATATGACTTTGCAGAAGATTAATCATTAAAGGGAGATGGGCGCCACCGGCGTGATCAGTCAGAGAAGTCACGAGAGTAACATCCATCGAGTGCTTTACCCGGTACCAGACTTCAAGAGTTTCATGAAGAACCCAAGTAACAAAGCAAATCTTCCCGACTTTTTGTTTCGTCGTCACTTGGTGATAATAAGCACTTAATCCCTGATAGTGTGACATTTATTCTTGGATGCACTGTCAGAGTACCTGGTGTTACCCTTTTCATCACGAAGCGAGTTCTCAGTCTCAAACGTAGATCAATGTTCATGCATCGAACTCAAAAAGCAGACACAAGAATCTTCGCACACCTACACTACAACGTACAAGATCTTGGCTGCACAAAAGCGGTTCTCCACGCCACAGATACGGATGCCATAATACTTGCCATGCATTATTTCAGTCGCTTGCCTTCGCTCCAGGGGCTTTGGGTTAAACAAAGCCTGACTGATATCTATCTGTGCACATCCTCGTAGCAGTTCTCAGTAGGAATTATGGGCAAGAGCCCAAGATCTCACGGCTACCCTCCTATGTGCATACGTGTTAAGTGGCCGCGACACAGTGAGTTAACCTTAATTTTAGGCTTGGGAAGAAGAAGGCCGCATCAGTGGCTATTGATAAGGTTGGAGGCCTGCCAACCCTATCAGCGTATGGTGACAATGGTATCTTCGAGATGACGGAAGACATCACAAGTGAAGTGACCATCTTCTTTACCGCACTCTACGGCAAGAAAGGCCAACTCAAGCTCAAGTACACCACGCCAGCCGCGAGTAGCTGGTAGTTCATCTGGGTATTAGTTTATAAAGTATTGAATAACTTGGGACCATCATATATCAGACAGTTTTTAAGTTAATGACTGTTGAATATAATATAAGGGGTATCGGATCTAAATTAATTTTACCACATTTTAATTTACAATGGGTACACAAATCCTCCTCTTATATTGTTGCCAGCCTGTGGAACTCTCATTGCCTGTAAAAATAAGGGAGGTTGAAGGAATTGACGAGTTTAAAAAAGCCGTGCGAGATTATATGTTCTAATATTCTTAGGTCTACGATTTCCTTAGATTTTTTTTTTTTTAATATCCTCATATACATCATTTTTAAGGGTTAAATACTTTTGGTAGGGGCAGTCAGTTCGTTATTAAGAGACATTGTATTATAGTTTTATTGTTTGTTTGTATATAGTACAGCTTATTGTGCACGTACACGTTTTAACGAGTTTTTGTAAGCTCCTCTGCGTTACGTGGATAAATAAACTATGGTATTGTATTGTGTTGTATTCACTGTGTTAACTGCAGTACTTTCACGTCAACTGTGGTTTCCTTACTACAGTATATTTCAAAAGAAAGTGCTTGCATTGTAACATCGATTGTAACGCCTTCACAGTCGTTTTGTTTGCGTGACGCATCCCGTCATGCCTTAGTTTAGATACGGGACTTTCAGTGGACTTCTCCTCGTGCGAGCAAGAACGTTTTGAAACGCTACCCAGTGTTTTTGTAGCTTCGCTACCTGGTTTAGTTTTAGCTTCACTCGAAGCCACTTACGAGTATGGTTCATTACAGTCTTTGACAGTCCTGAACCCGGACGATTGTAAGCCTTAAGTCGTCAAAACATCGCTACTGAATAAACGGATTGGATTGTTAGACTGATGACTCGTACAACTAGGGATCCCCTGGTGAAGATGCTTATGCAAATAGCTGCAACACAAGATGCAATACTAGAAGATCATTTGCTTTTAGTGAACCGAGTTGGGTTGCACGGTTGTTCAGATTGCTGCTTGAGGACTCCTCGTCATCCTGTGCCAGGATTGCAGCCAAGAGAACGTGTTTGTCGGATGGAGTTTGGAAGCGAGTTTCACCCAGGTAACAAAATGCGCAATGGCCCAGAAATTGTGGAAGATCATAATGGTGCTCCCCGCCTTGAGATGCCTCGTGACCATCCGCGTGTGGTTCAGCATTCTCGTTATCAAATACAATCTTGGAGAACAAATGGGGAGGTGAGCTTGATTCTTTACAATTCTCTTCCGGACAATCCTAGCACGGATGATATCATAGTCATAATTGACTATGTGTGTGTGGCTATGCTTGCAAGGATAGCAAACCCACTGGTGCAACTGCTGATCTCTTTAAAGACATGGTCAATGCCGTAGATGCAGCTGATGCAGACCAAGTGACTGGCAAGTCCATGTGTGCTAAATTGCTGATGATGACTGTGGGAAGACGAGATATCAGTGGACCTGAGGCATCATTTGAGCTAAGTGGACTAGCCCTTTGGAGATGTAGCCGTCCATTTACATACTTGTCAATGTCAGGGTCAAGGCAACTTGAACGCGATGGCGACACTGCAACTCGCAGCACCCCACTGGATAAGTACCTTGCACGACCGCGAGATGAGCATTGCTCTTGGTACCATTTTGCATCCAAGAATGGTAAGGTTCCTGTGGTACGTGGTGGTGCTACGCATGCGACATGGCCATTGAACGAGGACTACTGTAGAACAATGCTTCTGTTGCACTGGCCAAACTGGTTTGACATCCAAGAAGTAAAGGGAGATGCTGATTGATTGGTTTAAGGACTTTGTTGCTACTAGTGAATGCCCAACATTTGTGAAAGCCCAAGTTTCTAAAGCACAGCGTTACGCAGAGCATCCACAAGAACCGGTATTTGAAGAGAATGAGGATGATGATGCTGTAGAAGCAGAAGAACAACCAGACTGGCTGGATGTCTATGCAGGGCAGAACCAAAGATATGAGGGTGTAGAGAAGGACTTTGATTTTGATGATGGTGGAGATGAGTATAACTGGAGCAGTACCTGCATTATTCTTCCTGAAGGCAAAGACCCCAAGAAGTGGTTTCAAGAGAGCATCAAAGAAGATGACGAACAGGAATCGGAAACTGTAGAGCTTGAATTACCACAGGTGTCTCTGTTGTCTCTAAATGAGAACCAGAGAGCCATAGTGAGTCAACCTCTACAACTTTGTTGAAAACCCACAAGATTACCATCCTCTGCGACGTGTTGTCTCTGGAACTGCTGGAACTGGAAAGTCGTACGTTATCAAGTTCCTCCAGAGGCTAGTGCGGCAAGTGTTTGTAGCCAACGATGCAATAAAGGTGATAACCCGACGGGGAATTCTGCCTATCTTGTTCAAGGCAGAACGGCTCACAGTTTTTTTAGGAATACCAACCGGTGGAAGGTCTTGACTGTGCCTTCAGGTCCTGTACTAGAGAAAATTCAGAAAAGATGCGAAAATCTGAAAGTTCTGGTCGGTGATGAGCGATCAATGTTTGGACGCATCACAATGGCCTGGATGGAACAGCATGCACGTTATGCAATCAACAGAGGAGGCAATGCAGAGGAGTTGTGGGGAAGGATTCCTGTAGTAGTGTTTATGGGAGATGATGTGCAGTTACCTCCTGTGTGTGACACTCCTGTGTACATTCCAGATTGTCGCAGTGCACCGTCTAACCATGGTTACTTGGTATGGACAAGTTTGGATAGTGCTGTGGAGCTTACTCAGATTGTGTGGCAGAATGAATCTGAACAACAGCTGAGAGATGTGTTGATGTCACTGAGAACTTACAGTACGACAGCACGGCAAGTCCGTTGGCTACAGCAGTTCCAGTGGCACAATCTCCGTATATCCCATGGCCCAGAACTTCTTGTTAGGATGAATGAGCAAGGTCTGTATGTGTTTCCTACACATCGTCTAGAATGGGAGCGCAATAAAACTAAGCTCCTTGAGTGTAACAGACTACCAAACCACCCAGTAGCCAAGATCAAGGCAGTTGACAATGGCAGGCATGCACAGAAGGCTGACAGTAATAAGGCAGGAGGATTGCTACCCCTACTATATCTTTGCCGTGACAGCAAAGTCATGCTGGTAGTAAACTTGAAGGCTGAGTGCGGTTTTTACAATGGAGCAGTAGGCACAGTCGTGGACATTGTCTACAAAGATGGCTACAGACCTGGTGATGATCCTGCACCACTACCCGATGTTGTGTATGTACGGTTTCCAGGATATAAGGGTCCACTGTATATAAATGAAGATACAGCACTTGTGCCAATTGTGCCTGTAAGTCGGTCCACTGAGTGTACATGTCAATGCAAGCGTATTCAAGTTCCGTTGAGACTGGCATGGGAACAACGATCCAGAAGTGCCAAGGGATGAATGTGGGTGTTGGTGAAGCATTCAGGTATGTTGTGATCCACCCTAGAAAGCACGACTTTGAAGCCAAGAATCCAGGAACTCTATTTGTGGCATTGTCACGAGCAAAATTAGCAGGTGGAGAAGGTATAGATCCTCATTTTGCATTTCATGAAGATGTCCTAGTAAACGATGACAGATTCAGACCTGTGGACACTCCAACTACAAGGGATAGAGCAGTGGAGATCGAAAGCCTGCATGAATTAGCATCTCAGTGTCAGCAGAGAGACGCTTTGGCACCAGCATATTGGGAGGAAACCTTTCTCAGACTGGTAAAGTGGGCTCAGTCTCGAGGACATCACTGAGCCATTTCTGAACCAGTCATTTGTAAATGATTATGCAGTACCTCTTTTAAGACCATATCACTGTGATATTCCTAATGCCTATGCTGTAATCAGCCTGGGTGGCTGAGGGCCTGTGTGGCCATGCATGGCAATTAGAAGGGCACTTATGCTGTAATCAGCCTGGGTGGCTGAGGGCTTGTGTGGCCATGCATAACAAATAAAAGGACAGTTATGCTGCAGTCAGCCTGGGTGGCTGAGGACCTGTGTGGCCATGCATAACAAATAAAAGGACGGTTATGCTGTAATTAGCCTGGGTGGCTGAGGGCCTGTGTGGCCATGCATAACAAATGCATAAGGTTACTTTGTTTCTAATTAGCCCAGCGACAATGAGTGAAGGTGGTCCCTTCATGAGACCCCCGCCTTTCTGAGCGGATAATACACAGCAAGGTCTGGAATGAGATCTTCAAAAATGCTGTGGGGGACCGGGAACCCTCCTTGTTTTAAAACCATCTAGGTTTACAACTTCTCTTGCACAACATTAGAGTGATGTGACATTTCATTCTTATTTGTCACATCATCCACACTTACCTATCATGTTGATGGTGTAGAATAATAATTATTATATCAAGAACAGTAATAATTTATTCACAGTGGAGCCTGCGCGCGTAGTCCGCCAGCGGAGCACCATTGCTAAGCAAATTTGAATACCTATGAAGCCAAGAAATTTTGGCAGTGACGTAATAGTTATGTGACCGTCCGTCCGTCCTCACCACAGGCTCACCATTTGAGGTGGCTTACAGTTGAGATAACCCTGTGCTTTCTCCCGCGTTTTTGGCGCGAAATTGCATGGTGACCCGCGTTTTAGCAAAGATATCAAAAGTCAAAAACAATTTTATTAATGGAAAGAAAAAGTTTAAAAGAATACTCAGTCGTCTTTTTGGAGGAAGGCAAAAAGTACAAGTTAAGAATTGGCCTTAAAGGACTTCATCTTTGTTGTTGGTTCTGCTGCAAACTCGATCGGGAAAACGCTTGAGTTGGCAGCATTTTGCAGCGGTCCTGACGCCAAATAAAGCAGAGCTAGGGCCCTCTGTTTTTTTTTCTGTCCACAACCATGGTTTTTGCAGCGGTCCGAACAAATTTTCCCAGGAAAAACGCCAGCATTTTCACGTCGATAGGCAACTTGTCACGGGAAAAGAAATAAGTAGTAAAATTAACTTTCATAGGTAGTATCAACCTTCGCGGCCTAGTGGAATAATGCCGGCCTCCGACGCCAGCCTGCAACCCCGGCGAGGCAGGTTCGATACTCAGCGTGGACATAAAAGGTTTCCTTTCTTTTTTTTCGCTTGTTTTCTTTTCTTTTTTTTTTATTTAAAGAACTTGAATAAGAGTATTTTCAGAATGAATGATAATTGATTAACAAATTGATAAGTACCAGCCAAAAAAAAAAAGCAGACAAAACACACAAAATGTGGAGCGCCGCTTCTAGGCTTGGTTAAATCTATATATTAGCTCTAGTATCTGTATTATCTGTAGTACCTTTAGTAACTGTAGCATCTAGCTGTAGTATCTGTGGTATCTGTAGTACCTGTAGTACCTGTATTATTTGTAGTATCTGTAGTACCTGTAGCATCTCTAGTATCTCTAGTATCTGTACTACCTGTAGTAGCTGTAGTATCTGTAGTATCTGTAGTACCTGTAGTATCTGTAGTACCTGTAGTATCTGTAGTATCTGTAAATTGTCGCAGTTGTTTTTATGGACTTGTCAAAGGCTTTCGATAGTATCCCTCATGCTCTCTTGTTGGCTAAATTTAGGGCTTATGGTCTAAGTGAAAGACGTATTGAACTTCTGAGAAGTCACCTTTCTGGAAGAATACAGCGCGTGAAAATTGGTGACACGTTTTCTAACTGGGAATTGGTTAGAAAGGGAGTCCTTCAGGGACTCCCTGGGGGAAAAATTGGTGACACGTTTTCTAACTGGGAATTGGGAATTGAGATATTGTGCCACAATATCTCAACTGACTACTACTGCAGTTGTTTATCTATCTCATGCATTTGACATACAGCTGTACCTGTAAATTTGATCAACAATGATTCCACTTTTTTTAATTTTGCTTTTCTGGGCATTTAAATTGGAGATCAGTTGTCTAAGTTGTTCCCTAGAATAATCAAAGAAGAACAATACAGTAAAAAGACTTGGAACATTCAAAACTATTTTAAAAACTCATTGACAAGTAATGAGTTAAATATAAAGAAATTAAAATTTTACAATGAGTGGTTTTATGTATCGTTCTGATAAAACAGGGGTGGCTTGTTAGCTCCACTTTTCAAGGGACGAATAATAAAAAACCCAACAATAATTAAATGGATGAACAGATCTTAAAGAATAATTTTTACGCCATTCAATAAACTTCATTATCTTCATGTTTTATTAAGTCTAGAACACTTGGTTGTTTTAAATGTGATAAACCATTCTAGCTGATTTATTACACTGTACTTAAAAATGGCATTGTCAAGCAATTAGCGCTTATGGACATATTCAAAAGAAAGGTTTGTTAAAAAGAAGATCAAAAATTAATTATTGTGCAGTAGTTACGTAAGACTAACCTCTTTTCTTTACAATTGGCAATAGCCATTGGATACACAGAAAGGGCACTTTCTGAGGGACAAGCCCAATAGCCACTTGACTCCTGCCTACAAAGGTAGCAAACATTACAACTACACATCAGATTACAAAACAACCATATTAAGAAATAAGCTAGGGGAAGGCTGCCTAAATGTCTTCAATCAAGACTGAAATGATGCAAATTAAACTTAAGTTGTGATTCTCAGTGCTGAGCAGCAGTCCTGAGGCAATAAAATGTGAAAGTTCCTCAGAGACACTTCAAGGCAGTCCTTTTTAAATAGGTCAACTACGTTCTACTGAGACTGAGAGCACCCAGACTGCATGCAAAGAATGTTGTGTCTGATTGCCTGGGGCTGGTAAATTATTTTGCATTTGGATTGGTGGATTGAGGGATATATTTAACCAAATATCATAATTTTGTTCATTTTAATTATTATACTAGTGAAAAATGTTTTTGGGATGGTGTATATTAGTTCCAACTTGCCCAAAGGGAAAACTAGAAATTTTTTATTTCCTTTGCACCCACTGTCAAATCTAAGTAGTGTCCACGCAGCAAAGTGTCAGTAACGAAAAATTATAGGTTTTATAGTATTTCACATGGCACTTCAACTGCCACAATTGTTCAAATCAATTGTTGGAATCAATTACTACCATTATTTTAAAATGATTACTGGAGGAATAAATAAACTATTTTACCTCCAAGAGGACGCCCGTCAAGTTTTATATTGAACTCCATTGTGTCGGTATCTGGAGAGTACAGGCGTTGCTCTCTTATTGCCCAAACCAATACTGCAGTAAGGTCCACACCACAGGGGTGGAAATCAGTGTCCATATTTTGGATGGACAGGGTTGTACGTACAACCTTAAAAACCAGTTTTTTTACTGCCCTGATCTCATTTTTTGTCAGGAGAACTGCAGTGTCACTGGTACGCTGCACGCAAGCAAAAACGTCGAATACATCAAACTCTTGGATATCAATGCAGTGTTATAATAAATCTATAATTATATTTCTTTTGTAATTACTCTACAAATCAGTAAGCAAAGCAAGACACTAATTTTTTCTATCTGCTGTCCATGTGACTTTCATAACAAGTATCATTTTATTTTTCAATTTTATTTCAACAATTTTAAAGTGATAGGGATGATTGAAGGTTTTTTTTAGGGGGTGGAGGTAAAATTCATATTTGGGGAATTTAGGGGGTAAGGCAATTTTAACAAGTAATTATATTTGGGGAGTGTGGAGGGCCTCTAATTTTTTTTAATAGTTTTTATTGATTTGCAAACATGTATTAGGAATGTTATTAACATTAATAATAATTACAAACAATTACTAATTACTATTAGAACATGGTCACACCCACTCAGCCAATCAGTGTCCAGCATTTCGATGCTCTATATTCCATAAACTGTCTTAAATTATGTAAAGTGGCGGGGGCTTTGAAGCACAGGGAAATTGCGGGGTAAGATTACAGAGAATTTCTGCATTCATTAGTGGTTCTATATAGAGCATACTAATCAGGCATTGTTTTCCTTTGTTTGGAAGCCTCATTAGTATGCTCTATATAGAGCATACTAACGACTAAGTAGAAACTACTAATGAATGCACAAATTCTCTGTGAATATTTATAACTAAATCGATAAAATCAACAGCTTCAACGGCGATGTCAAAGAAAAAACAACAAAAAATGAAATCTTGTAATAGCAAAGCAAAAAGCAAATCGAAAGAAAAACCATTACTTTACAGCTTTACATGAAATAAAAAATGTTCAGACCTTAATTGAAATAGAAGGACAGACTTGTTTCTCCGCGTTTGCCGGACTACGAGTGTTGTACTTGAACTTGTCTTTGGTCTCTTGGCTTTCCCTGCGGGTTCCCCACTTGCTGGTGCCGGTGGTCGTAGAGCGTAGAAGACTGCTTTCACCAGTGTAAATCTAGTAAATCTTGTGGGGCAATCACTGCCTCGAGTTCCTCAGTCCTTGTATTGGCTCATGGCTGTTTACGCATCAACTGCGATAAACCGCGCGGTGAAGCACTCTCAGTAAAACATTGCAACTCAAAGACGTGCGTACAATAGCAAAAATATCGTAAACAAAATAGCAACGTGATTTCAAGGTGAGAACTAACAAATCAAAATGCAAAAATACAATCTGCACGCAACAACGAAATTCTTCGTGGGTGTGACCATGTTCTAAGACGGTTAGACAATGAACGCTCGTGTCCTATGGGATATAGCGTCCCTCGCAAGATAGAATGCCACTCGGCCTTCGGCCCCATGGCCTTCTATCTTTGCTCGGGACACTATATCCCATAGAACACTCGCGTTCATTGTCTAACCCTTACATAAAACACCAACACTTACATACATTAAGTTAAACAAAAACCGGTACATATTTCGTAAAAGGCCATGCAACAAAATTATGGTAATTACGGCCTTTGGGATTTAGGACAACAGCAAGGACAGGTGAAATTTGAATAAACTCTTCTTGCTCCCGAAAAATAGCATCACAAAATAACTAATGCGGATTATTAAAGTTGACCTCCAAAACGATACTTCAAGAGACATATTTTTACTGAGCGACATAGAACTTGACTGCTAAATATATTTCCATCGCGAGGCAGCCTTATATGTTCGATTACATCGTGTCCTCAATAATAATGTATACAGTCATACAGTCATTTACATCGGAACAAATTCTCCATTGATATAAAGTTTATCCGGCTCGCGCCTGCTGAAATAACCCGTCTTCCCTTCGTCCCTCGCCTTCTTTAACTTGGGCCATTGTGCTTTTCTTCTATCACGAATCTCTTTTGGTAGATCTACAAGCACCTTGATACTCAGCAAGCCGCTCATTTCCCTTTCTTTATTAAAGATAAATTCTCTATCTTGGAACCGCAGGAAGCGAGCAATAATAGGTCTTACCTCGCTGGATTTCTTTCCTATCCGATGGATTCTTTGAAACTCAATTCGCCTCACCTCTTCAATGCCGAGCTCTTTCTCTAGGAGTTGAAATATCACTTCCTTCGTATCTTCCTCGTCTGCCATCGATTCTGGAACTCCAAGGATGCGAAGATTTTCGCGTCGGTTGTAAAGCTCTTGGTACATGATTTGATCTTCTAGGCTTTTAATTCTTTTCAAGTGCTCTTTTTCTTTACTTTTCAATTCCTCAACTTCACTCTTGAGAAAGGATACTCCTTTATCCATCGTAACGACATTCTCTTTGAGCCGCTTGGCGTCTTCTTGAACTTTTTCGACTGCGCTCTCGAGCTTGTTAACCGTTGTTTTTAACTGGCTAACTGTTTCAATTGCCGTTTCTAGTTTGGTTTCTAGGCCTTCAAGTTTAGATAAAATGAGCTTCAACTGTTGGGTAATGTCTTCCATAGTGCTTGTCGCTCCAAGGGCTTGGACTTCTTCACCGTTGACCGTAATGGCAACTTCTCGTATATCGTCAGCGGTGGTGTTTTCGTTGCAAATTTTCTTCCCTTCTGGCGACTTCGCTTCGTTGTCGGAATCGCTAGTTCTTGTTTTCCTTTTAGAATCGTAAAAGAGGTCTTCCATGTATAGAAAAACCGCAATGAAGCAACATTTTTCGGGAGCGAGATGAAACACGTCCTCACATGGCGAGTGCTCGACCCAATCCCCCGAGGGCCTCTAGTTTATTAGCGCTGCTATTACGAGCCACCTTCTTTAAATAAAGATTTTACTTACTTGCTTACTTTAACTTACTTACTAGGGGTAGTGATACCTGAATGGTAAGACAAATATGGCCGCTGTTCTCATATTGCCCAAACCAATACTGCGGCAAGGTCCACAAGTCAGTAAAAATTGTTAATGCACATATAGCGTGGCATTCTTGCTGGTTACAAAATGTGATTTTTTTGGGGGGGGGCGGAAGGAGGAGGGTGTGGCAGGAGAACCTTGAATCAGGGGATTTTTTTTGAAGTCTTGCTTGCTTCAAACCCCAGGAAGTTTTAGGTTTTCATTTTTTTTTCCAATTTGATCATCCCAGTCAGTTTGAATAAAGAGTAGGCCCTTGGACCAGTGGTAAAAGGTGTGCATTGATTCAGGTCAATAATCACATTGTACCATTTAGATCTAGTGGCGAGGTCTCGAGTCCCTCAGTTGAAATGAAACGCAGAAAATGCAAATTAATTTAACTTACATCATCAAATCATATCAATATCTTATCAAATATCTTATCAATATCTTATCAAAAAGTCATACTTACCCTACTTCTTCCAAGCTGAGTAAGGTTGAGAAAAGTTTGCCAGGCAGCATCTGGTAATCTTGCTTGCAACTTGAAATAGAGCAAGACCCAATCAGGCACTCGCATACTCTCCAGCAGTCGCTGGTATGTTGTTGGTAAGAGGAGCTCTGTTACTCCCTTTTTAGCTCCATGTGCCTCCATCACTATATTTACCACTTCTGAAATGGTTTCCGAGACCTTTTCTCTCTATTCATGGGCACCATACAGAAAGCTATTGCCCAATATGCAGGCAAGGGTCTCACGATACTTTTCCAGCACACCATCTCACTCTGCACACACTTTCCTACATTCCCTGGCGACTTTTCTCTTTTTTATGGTCGGACCTAAAGGGCTTTTCAGCGACTCCTCAATAACACTGCTGCTGCCACTGCTGTTGGTGGTGTTGATGCTGTCGCTGCTGCTCTAGTTTAAAGAACAAGAAGAAGAGGCTGCTAAAGGAGGGGAGGAAGGCAGGAATATATTCAGATATTCATTTTTCTTTTCTAGTTCCCGCATCTCGTACTCAAGCTCGGCGATCCTTGACTGACATTTTTCCAATTCGTCACTCAGTGATCATTCGACTGGAGGCTTTTCCCGCCTAAACTGTCCGACAGTTCACCTAGTCGAGAGCGATTCGATTCACCGCGTCAACAACAACAGAAAGTTTTTGTGAATCCACAAGCCCATCTACAGGAAATTCTCGCTGTCTAAGTAGTCCGGCACAAAGACCGAACGTAGATGCCACATACAAGTTGTTTGGTTGCCTGGTGTGGAATGAACAACCTCTACTCCGTAAAAACTAAAATCTTAAATTAAGATGTTTTTTCGTCTTAGAGACTGGTGCCTAGATAAGATGCGCGGTCTTACTTTAAGATGATAAATCGTCTTAGAACAAGATGTCAACCTCTTAATTTTATTTGCCTGACATCTTAAACACGAGGTGCCTAGATAAGACGCGTTTTCGTCTTAATTTAATATTTCAACTCGTCTTCTTTTTCCGGAGACCGTTACATTTCAAAAAATGATTGCGCGTATTCTTTTCTCGCGTCGCGGCTTGCCCGCTTAGTAAAATGAGAGTGAACAAATAACCAGATAACCACAAAACATATTTTAACCAAAAACGCTTTATTACACCACTAAATTGAAATAATTCAGCTAAAAAAAAAATAGAAAGATAGAACAAAAAGCTCATCACCGTATCTTTGCTTTTTTGCGGCCTTTTGTCAGTCTTCTTTGCATGCACTCACGCTGAGCTTTTCTGCATGTGGCGAAGCAAGGAAAGTGTCAACTGCGGTTGAATACGCGTCTTCCTGAAGTTTTTTCTTTTGATGGTACAGAACCGTTGCTTGTTTATATTTTTGCCAACAGTTAATTGCCATTACGTCGTCTTCTCAGTAAACTTATCTTTATGCAAGCAGTCGCTTTGAACAAACTGTCTTTGAACTTCACAGAAATTCTTTCAGTCTTACGGACCCAAGTCTTCAGCATTGAATAATGTATGAATTAACCAACACCAGTTGAAAAATATGCCACTATCACAACAATCTACGGGCATAAAAATGTCAAATTGAACCGAAGAAGTCGTGGAATTCATGCCGTATTGGTCTGTTCAACGAATTGAGTCAAGCACAAAAACGTGGCTGTTTCCTCTGCGGTACGCATTTTGGATCGAAACTAACCAATCACGAGAGGTCAGCAGAACTTTCGATCCTTTTTAGTTGAAAGCTTTGAAAGAAATCTGTTCCTGTCTTAATTTAAGACACGCTGCATCTTAGTTAAGATGAATTGCTCTTAACTGTTTTCAAATAAGAAAACAAATAAGATCAGGAGAAATCTTATTTGAAATGTTCCCTGTCTTATAATAAGACATTTCAAAGTACAAAACTTAAAATAAGAAGTGTAATTCTTTATTTAAGATAATGATAATTGAATAATATTCAATACCTTAAAGGTCAAATAAACCAAAATTTCGACATTTTTTCTTTCAATCCAATTTACTTGTTATGTGTTGATTTGGTATCAAATAAACATATTCTGAAGTTTCAAGTCAATTGGACTTAGGATCGCAGAGATAATGGCACGTGAAAAGTGCTACTTTTTGGCCTTCATAATCGTAGAGTGGTCGGGAAAGTTGTCGGTAAATTGTCGGAAATAACACTAGTGACGTCACTGTTGGCGAGCTGGAAAATTGCGGGGATTCGAAGTGTGAGGACTTAGCGGAAAATCATGGTCTTTTGTGCTGCTATAAGAGTAAAGTAAGTAATTTTAAGTTTCTAGAAGATCCAGAACTGCCTCAAGAATGGCTCAAAAAATGAAAGGAGGATCGTTTCAACCCACAAAACACTGATTCACGTGTCGGTGCAGACCAGTTTACACCACAGGTAACCAAAGCGATTCGATCGAAAATAATCGGCGGTTTTCCATGGAAAATACCTAAAAATCCAAATGAAGTTTGAAGAACCTTACCTGTTATGTGTTTGCTGTGTTTTTGCCGGTTTTCCGAGCTTGTGGAGGTTGTTTTGAGCGGTAAGTTACAGTGGTATAAACCATCCATGTCCGCCCAAGAACAGAGCGACTTCAGACGGGAATTCCAATTGCGTGTTCAGCATTTGCACAACGTAGAAATTTAGAGGTAAGAGTTTTGCATTTTGTTCAATATAACTATGACTAGCTTGTATCTTCTGATGGTTGTTAGCTCTTTCAGTTAGTTTATTTGAGAATTATAAGTCATAGCAGTTACTAAGCATTAACAATAACCTCGGGGTTTTGGCGCATAAATTAGGCTTCAATAATTATAAACAAACGTAAGCTTAAATTTCGAGCTCTGAATGTAATATTTTTCACACATTAAAATATTTCAGTTTTATCGCTTTCATACAGCGGCTGCAGGCCCTTCTTAAGCCTCTCACAAGCCAACACTCTAGACAACCAACAACATAAGCCCAGATTTAATAAACTGGCCTAGTTTCCAAGTGTTGTGGCTTTTCACTGGCAAGCAGGTCCCAGGGGGGTACTCCGGATTTCACGTGACGGGGATAATCGACAGATTTTCTTTGGGGGGGGGGGTTGAAATTTTCCACTCCGGGATGTTTTTGGGTAGGAAAATTTGGCAAGTATTTTTTTGGGTGGCTTGATTTAAGTAGAGATTTTTTGGGTATTCAAAACAATCTGAAGAATTGTGGTAGTGCCTGTGTATCCTGGCCGCGTAGTTCTGCGAATATTAAGTACTGACAACCAAACTTGTTTTGCAGTTGTTTTAATTATATCTAACGATGGTGTCACATTACATTGCATCTGTTTCATAAAACCGGCTATACAATAGTCCGCAAAGTGTCCCGGGTGTATTTCACAAGGCTTCAATTCATTCAACTGATTTCTCATCCATCGTATTTATCACCTGGCTTTATCCTCACTGGAATTCCCTTTGCTGTAGTGAATTCTTGATATCTTTCGCTTGTGATTTGTGGGTTATTCCTTTCTGGAAATTTTTGAGGCTCGAAAATTCGGCATGGGATTTTGGGGGGTTAATTTTTGATCCAGGGATATTTTGGGTTCCTTGGAGGCCCTAGGGATTTTTTGGGTTTTGATTTTTGCCCCCATTCGATCATTCCCGTCACTTGAAATCCGGAGTACCCCCCTGGGAAGCAGGTGTTCCAGGCTGTTCCATGTTCATGATTTTTAGGGGAGGCAGAAATGACATCATATCAAGACGAACATGCGCCTAACAAGTTTATGACAGGTGTATCACTTAATATAATTATGGGGTCCACCCTTCGTAGAGCTGCTATCTAAGTACTTTCAGGAGGGGGAAATGGTTGACCCATAAAAACTGAAGGAATTGATTGTTTGAAACAAAAAAAAACTTATTTTGTGGGTGTCGCATATGTTCCTTGTCACTCCAAGAAGTACTAATACCTCTTGAAAAGTTGTTCCTGCCAGCATGAATTTCTGACACTACAGTACCTTAAAACCCTAGAAAGTATCAAAACACGCTGACAATGGTAATTTTTAATTCAAACACCCTAAGTGGTACCAAAGCATGAATTGTAATCACGGTGACCCCTTCACTACACTATTGGAGCCCCTCCCCTCTCACCTCCCAGGTTAAGTACCACTCTGTAGTAATTGAAGAAAATACAAAGTTTAGAAACATTTCAAAGAGTAGTACAACTGTCAACCAAATATGATGTTAATACTATCTAGCAAGACTGCCAAGCTGTTAATGGACATATCCAAAGCCCTTTCAGTTTCCACTTTTACTTGGGAAGCTCTCTCTAATTTTTAAAACCAGACGAGATGAAATGGCTATTGGGATTTGTCGTCCCAGCTTCATACGTATCCAGTAAGTATATTGCCTAAAAGCAACATTACTGTATACATGTTCTGAGAACGAAAGAGGAAACAACAGACTCATAAGAAAGATACACAGACGAGTAAAAGGTAACTCATCAGTAAAGGAATTAAATAAATATGTCAACTACAAAAATAAATCTATATTAAATAAATAAACAGGTTAGCTAACCAGTGACAGTAGAAAAACAGCATTAACTCGATTTCACAGTCTTGGAAATAATGAAATCACATTTGATTTGTTTAACCCTTTAAGCCCTGATATAGAAATGCATATTCTCCTTACTGTTCTCCATACATTTCTTAAGGAACTAGTAAGGAGAATTTGTCTAAATATCACGACATCTTATCCTTGGTGATCACTTTCTTTATTCTCATCACTTGATTGTTTGAACAAAAATTGATAATGTAAAGAGAAATTTCATTTTCGTCACTGTTAGGGCTTAAAGGGTTAAGCTAAAATTTGAGAGTTTGTTTTTGCTTTCACCTAACAATTATATTACTTATATGTTGTACTGGTAGTACAACTGATTGTAAACCCAATACTTGTTAAACAATATACATCAAAGGAGTCATAAAGTGCACAAGGTTGCTAAGAACTTAACAAGGTATACTGTTTATGTAATCATGTTCATTCATGTAATAAGGGTTTTTGTAATTGTCATTTCATTATTGTTCCTTGATCTTTTACTACTTTTACGTCACCTTCTGTCAAATATCTTAGTATTTAGCACACAACCTCATAAGCATTGCAACATCTCATCATGTATTAATGAAGGATCTTTTCTCATGAACACAATTTATAGGGGATTCATTTTCGGACCAAAATATGTAATTTTCCCTCCCCACTGGTCCCCTGGTCCCTCCCCTGGTCCCAGAGGTTTTTCTTTCTCGTTTCCCAAACAAAATTCAACCACAAAGCAGCTCTTAGTGTGCCCACTGTCAGACCAAACATGTAATTTTCCTTACCCATCTTGAGAACCAGATGTGTAATTTTTCCCACCCATTTTCAGAACTGACAAAACATAACTGTCACCCCCGAATCAATTACCATTTTCAGACCTGACTTTTAAGTCAACAACCATTTTCAGACCAAAAAGGCTTTAAAACCATACTCATTTGGGTTGCACCACATCTATACGTGGAGTTTGTTCTCTGCCCCCCCCCCCCCCACCCCACCCTAAAAAAAGAGCCCATATAATCTGTCTCAATGACAGCTGGATTTAAAAATTCTCTTCATCTGTCTCTAGGGCATAGCAGGTGGTATCTTATCACAGAATTTGGGAATTGCACGACAGCAAAACACTTTCTCGCCCAGCTGGCATTAAATTGTATACATGCAAAACAACAAACAAACAGTCACTAGTAACACTTTGCGATGTAGACAGATACATTCAACAAGAACTGTAACTGTTTTCGGCTTTGTTCAAAATTTGAGCTGGATTTCCTGCCGCTGTTGCCGCGAGGATGAAAACCGTACTCACACAGGAACCATAATGGATACATGTATAAGAAGCTTTGTTTTACTCTAGTCAGTCTAGTCAGTCTAGTCAGTAAGGCATAACAACAAAGATCGATCATGATAAGTGTACAAAAGGGCTGTAAAGAACAACAAAAATGCCTCAAATAAAGTGGTAACGCATTTATTAACAATTATACGGCGAACTTTTACAGTGTAATGAATAAATAAGCGTAAACGCTCACCATTAAACTTACCAATTCCGTCGTTTACTTTCGAAGCCATTGCTGTCGGTCGAATATCATCTGAGATTTTGCAGTCCGATTCTGTGGCAATTAGCTCAAACTGGTATGGCTCTACGTTAAATGCCACAGGTTTGAGCTCCTCGGCCATTTTCAACGTAAAGAAAACGGGTGAAAACAGAGAATTTTCCAAAAAATTACAACAATACTCTTCAATACTCGCCTTTGGATCTTGAGCTTTCTTTGCTCATCAACAGTGACGTCACAGAATCAGCGGTCGTTTCCATTCCTTCCATTTAAGCGCGCGGTCATTTCAGAAACGATTTCGTGAAACCTTCGGATGTCTTCGTACTTTTGGCTTTATTACTCCTTTTAAGGTCTCAGGAAGGAAAATTTTGGTCCAGTTTGGCTTTATATTGATTTCCTTTTGTGTCAAGACGCGTTTAAACGGCTAAAGCGGAATTATCAAAACTTGGGTTTATTTGACCTTTAAATTAAGACGTTAAGAATCTTACAAAGAAATAAGAGTGTGGTCATCTAAATTTAAGACGTTTTTTACTCACTTAAGGGTATATCGTCTTAAAATAAGATGACTTCGGTCTTAATTTGAGTTATTATCTATCTTATGTAAGATGCCTAACATCTTAATTTAAGATTTTAGTTTTTACGGAGTAGAGGCGGGCTTGAGATCTGCTGGCGGCATGGAACGTATTTCATCTGGGAATCGACGAAAAATCTCGTTTTTTGCAAACGCGTTCGGCCTTATCCCACACAAACTTTTCGTAAGCACATACCAGTGCTTTCCAGGGTCGAGATTGTGTCCCGTAACTCTTGAAAGCGACCAAGGATGATCAGCCGATCGATCGAAGACGTCGGCGTCCACGATGAAATCGCGCCAAGTGATTCAGATAGATAGATAGATAGGTTTATTAGAAACAATTAAATGGCAGCCAGCAGGCTGAATTGCATAATTATTTACAATATGTTATTGAAAAAGATAAACATTTATGATAAGATCTATTTACAATTTTATTGGCTACGTATACTGCTATTAAAAATAGAAAAAGGAGGAAACTACAATAAAAAACAATAAAAGGGAAATAACATCACTAAGGAAAGGTTTCAACAAGTTTACGTGTTACACGACTAGTTTACGTTTGCTCGACGGCACATCGCCGGTATGAATGACTGTTTAAAACGGTTGGTGTAAATACGAGGCAAGTCAAAAACTCTCTCATGCCTGATGTTGTAGTAGCCATAGTGTTTCGGGGGAAACAGGCAAGCGAGTTTGTGCTGATCCGATGATATACTATTGAACAACTTGACACATTGTTCATTGCACCTATCACGTAAAGTGCGGAGACCAAAACTGTCTAAACAGTGTTTGTACAATTTTTCAGGTGCAATTATAGAGAGCGCTCTTTTTTGTACACTTTCGAGATCGCCACTTAGATAGTCAGGCAGACTATGGTGGAAAATTGGCGAGCAATATTCAAGAACGGGTCTTATTACAGTACAGTACAACTCAGATCCAATATTCATTGTGCTTTCTAACTTGCATTTCGCGCTCAGGTAAAGTATTAACAATTTGGTTAACATTTAACTTGAAAAGAACGCTGAACACTGAAAAGAAAGTTCCCTGTAGCTAGCTGCATGTGCTGAATGTTAGAAATGAACAACAAGTAAACATTGCGTAATTCACAGACCAAGTGATCTGGGTCCCATGCAGGCTACGTCACAATAAAAAGCGCGCGGTATTTCCATTGACGGACAACTTTCGAAACGAAAGACGCTATCGAGCTGAAAATTTGTGAAAAGATATATTTTAAAGTCATCTTCATCCTGGTGGGGATATAAAATCTGAAGATCTCGCGATTTATGATTTTAGAATTTTATGACGTCACGTGAAAACCAGCAATTGATCCCAGACGTCCTTTCAAATGGCTTGAATTTTGCGTCGCTTCACGGACTTTTGATTTCACTCTGCGGTTTCAAAAATAGTAATCACGTGACCACAAGTTCGTTGACCGCAAACTGACCACAAAAACTGTAACGTTCAACACGGGACGAATGAATTTCAACCCGCAATCATCACATGTCCTAAAATAACGCCGTCTCCTGAATTAAAATATCGTCTTACACTGGTTATAAACATTATCTTAAGGGAAAATTCGGGAAAAGTGTTCTCTGAGGACATGAAATGCGACGGTTAGTAAATATTCATTCAGCGAAAGTTGAGCGTTGTCGAGCTTGAGTCAACAAACTTAGTTCTTGCGGTGAACAAACTTGTGATCACGCGATCATTTTTTTCAAACCGCGGAGTGAAACCAACGGTCCGTGAAAGGACACAAAATCCAAGCCATTTGAAAGGATGGCTGGGATCAATAGTAACAACAGACGTCGACTTATCGATAACATTTATGTTTATTGTCGGCAATACCAATTTTCAGCTCAGTTACAGGTCAGAATATAAATGTGGCACTTCTTTGCGAAGAAACAGAAGTCTCGATTCCGATTACAGACGCTGTCTGGCGAAGTGAACGAAGTGGCGATTTTTCTTCATTCTCGTTCTTGGGGCATTCTTCATTACGGCATTTATTTTGACACTGTTTTCGGTTTTTTGCCGCTTGTATTATTTTTATCATTATTGTTTATTTTTCTTTTCGCGAGCGCGCTGCGCATTCTTTTTGTCCTGTTGATTCACTCTTAGTGAGTGTCACGCTGTTAAATAACCGCACGGTCACCTACCGACTGCGCGTGTTGATATAACTACCTACGTTGCTGACAGAAATGATTCGCTTAAAATAACGCCCTTGGAGAATGCATGCTGTGAATTTTTTTCGCGGCCTAAGTCCCTCATGGGAGTTCCATCTCATTTCACTCATCACCAGAATGCTGATACCATACCTCTGCATCTCTTGAGTCACCTGGGCACACTTGCCCGACTCCAGCATTGTCCTTACGTTCCGCTGTCCGATCCAATCTCGTTCCCAGAGGCTGCATTCCTTTTGGTCAGCACCAACGATGCAAGACCTCTGAGATAATCAATGCAGGAGGGAGTGATGAACTCGCCAGCTCGGCTGGTTCGAGGTGTCTGGCCATCGTGACGTCACGACATGAAAAGCGCGCCAGTTTGCCGAGTCTTCAAAAATGGCGCTGGCAAACTATAGGGACGTTAAGATACGGTGACTACGGACTACGGACTACGGTTGGACGCGCGTTTTTCTTTGGCTGAAACACTGGGCCGAGTACACAACGAGTGGCGCGAAAATGCGAAGTTAAGACCGCAGACTACAGACAACAGACTACGAACGAAGAGCGAAGGTCAACTCTACACTAAACAGACACAAAATCTCTTTTAAAAAGATTCGAGATGCTCTGGTTTTGAATTGTAATCGTCGCACTGCAATTCCAAATGTAATTGCACGTGAGGCTTGCGTGCAAGCTTAATCAAATTTTCAGGGCTCGCTTTTCAAATTACTTCGCTTGCAAAACTACTTCAGAAGCAAATTTGACATATTTCACTAAATTAATTACTTCTCAACTTTAAGGGAAGGCATTTGTGTCTAGAAAGAGCAAAGAGAAGAGCTGATATTACAAGATATACTCAAAGCATCAACTTTAATTTCATTCTGGAAAACAACGCGGCGTTCAAATCAGTAAATAAAGTAAGCCGTACATTTTTCGCTGCTCTGAGTTCACAAGCACTTGAAATTGTTCATACCATCTTCATACCATCTTCAGTTCCTCGTACTACGCCACGCTGCACTACGTGAAATCCTTCCACTACGAACCGTCGTGAGCTTGCGACGGTGGGGACAACAGAACACATATGTCTCGTCCCAGTCCTAAAGTGCCTCCCGTCCGTAGTCCGTAGTCACCGTATCTTAAAGTCCCTTATGTTAGAGTTCGGGCTACAAACGTATTTTTGTGCTATTAAGCTTTCAGCTAAGCTTGTTTTCTTGGGTAATGGAATTTTAGTCATCCCTTTTTTCGATATAGGTGAGTGGCTCTTTGTCTTAACGTTAAACTAACACTTAAATAATGTTTTAAGAGCCATGTTTACTCTCCGCGATCGAAGAATTATGCCGGAAAATTGTTATTGTCCGCGTCCGAAAAAGTGTGTTTATTTCAGTTACATACCACAGGGAACCTTGAAACTTGGCTACGGACTAGCCTATAGTTTAACAAAAGTACCCAAGTTGAAACAAGTGGTATAGTATTTGCCAAAAAAATGATCAGTCCGTTTGTTTAGCTGAGTATAATAGAAGGCGAACCTAGAAGGGTATGTTTAGCACTTAAAAGTTAACTTTTCTTACAGTATTTGCTTCCATCTTCTGTATAAGGAAAGAATAGTGATATTTAATTACTAGGGAAAGAGTAATCGAAGTTAGTAAATTTTTGCCACCTCATTTAACCCGTGTAAACTACACTTTTGCAGAACAACATAAAAAGCTGAATCAGCTCGCAAATTATGCGGACGCCCGAGGAAACAAGTTTTCGCTGATCTGGCTCTGTACTTTTTTATGAAAACTAATAGATATATTTGAGTACCATCTGGATCAGTGATTCAGTGATTTATTCTCAATACCTCCAGTTTCCTCTAGATTCAGTTGCTGTCCAGGTTCCACAGTAGAAAGAGTTTGACCGTCTACTTGATCCACAACTGACGATGACCGTTTCGCAAATAAATTGAATTGGTCCTGTCAAAGATTAATTAATTTTAAAACAGTCAAACTGAGGACCATTCTAGTAAAGAGAGAGCCTTGTTAACCCTTAACATCAGTAACCTGAGAAAGTTGGCGTTTTTGATAGACTGTGGTTTTTTATATAAATTATTCAATAAGAGTACAATCAGTCATCAGCACAAAATTGGCCGGAAAGCTGGCGCGTCAACTGTTTTGCCTCGCCTCGAGCAAATGTTGTCGTCTTTGTCGTTTTTTACAAGATAGTTTAGCAAAGTAAGGAATTATTGTGGCCCATTATAACCTCGAACCAAGTACATGAATTCACGGTAAACGCTGTCTTTGTATTGGAGTATTCTTCTCCACATTTTAATGATGTTTAAAGCCACTGATCATTTTAATGAAATTGTTACGCAATTTTATTTTCCTAAAATTGGAAAGAGTTTATACATATAAAAGTTATGTTTTTGTCTCCAAGCGACACATCTTAGGGTTTGTGAGATACAGCTTCTGAAAGGTGATCTTGATCACGATTTCAATCGATCGACCAAAGTGTCCATCAAATCTTTTGAGTCTTATCGCCAATTTGTTATTTTGTTTCGAGGACCAATTTGCATTAAGAATACTTTTTAGGAACATTAATGTATGAAATTCATATATTTGATCTGCGGATAAAGATAGAATTGTATGTAGATCATCGCAGTGAAGGTGTTTCAACCTAAGCGGTTGAAAAGAAGAAACTTGAAAAAATTCAGGCTTGAACGGGAATCGAACCCATGACCTCTGCGATACCAGTGCAGGCGCTTTAACCAGCTGAGCTATCAAGCCAACTGGGAGCTGGTCAATTGAGAGATGGAATTTCTGGCCTTTGAGTGGATACGAATTAGCCAGAAATTAAATATTTCTGCGGCACAAGAGCAGGGGGACTGGGGCTGGTTTAGTTGAAGTGCAGCATGGGTAGAAAGGAGGGCTATATAAGTGATGTAAGTCACGTGGGAGATCATTCTAGGCCGACACCTCGTTCAGCTTATGTTATTTTTAAGTCATTTCCTTTCGCCGATTTACCACTTGATCATGCAGGAGGCTGATGTTGTTAGAATCGTTGAGTCGTCAATCGCCAAGAAAACGAAGGTCTGCTAGATTCTATGAAATCGATGTTAGATAAATCCTTGGCGGACCTCAAGCGCTCTCATGCGGATACTACCGATACTTATCTCAAAGAGATAAAAAAGCTCAAGTTTGACGAGCCGCATCGCTTTAAGAAAAAAGGAAATGAGGACCAGTACAGGTTTAATCTTAAAGTCGGCGACGCCATTGAAGAAGCTAAAGAAGCCTGTTCGTCCCAGCAGTTTGACAAAGTCCACGCTTCCCTCGAGAAAGGTGAGAAACTTTTGTCAGAGAGACAGAAACACATTCTTTTGGCCGACAAGTCCGATTTTGGATGGTCGTTAGTAGTAAGGCAGGACCCTTTAGACCAATTTCAGATTTAATTTGCATACACACCCCCTGAAATCTGATTGGTGGAGAAGGTAAAAAAGTCGGCCATGTTGGATTTTTCTGGCTTCTGATTGGTGGAGACAAAACAGTGACGTCACACCGGAAGTGAAAAAGGTGAAAATGGGTGGGCTGTCATTAAAAGATCACCATAGCAACAAGCCAGTTGTCAGGAAAAAAATCAATTTTATTTTATCAATCCAGACTTGGTTTTACAAGCGGGAACGCGTAGTGCCTGGACCCGAGTGGTCAGCGGCGTCCCTCAACAAGAGTTCAAAGTCCAAATAGTAATGTACAGGGTCATTTCTTGGCTTGCATGATTCTTTTGACTAGACGTTCCGTCATGGTTTCTTGCCGGGTAAACAATCGATGGCTTTGATCATCTTGGCATCGGCTTTCCGCATATCTTGGAGATTCTGAGCATGACTGTAATCGATGTCGTATTGTTTAACAATCTTGTCCAAACGACCAACACCAGGATCTCCACGTTGCAGGATCTCTATCGCCTCAGGACTGAAATGATCTGCCATCAGACAAAATCACGCACTCCACCTTTTCTTGATATGTCATGAAGATGCTGCCTTGCTTGCTTTGCTTTGCTTGCTTGCTTGCTTGATTGCTTGCTTGACTTTCTTTTCTTCTTTCTTCTTTACTTGTCTGCCTGTTTGCTTGGAGTGAAGAATGAAATGGGAAGGTTGGTGCTGTTGTTTTATAGAGAAAAAGGGTCACGTGTTATGGGTTGGATGACCAATGAGAGAGATAGGTCACGTGAAAAAAAGGGGTGGGGTGGTATCCTCCCCCTGTTGAAAATTACTTGAGTCACTTGGAGAGAGGAGGGGGTGGTATCCCCCTTTGTTGATTTACCCATCATCCTTAGCGATCCACAAAAAAGGGGTGGGGGTACCCCCCTCCCCCCTCCCTATTTTTCCCATCATGCTTGGCGAATTTTTGGGTATAAAACCCTGGAGATGCCACAGGGATTCACTCCTAGCTATGAGTCGGTTCTATGTGAACTTTTGTTAGTTGGTGAAAAGAAAATGTCGCGAAGAAAGTCATTGGGGTGCCTGTGTAGTTATGTGAATGTCAATGGAGAGGACGCTGTGGGGAGAAGAGTGCCAGAGGAGAGGACATCGTTGGATAGAATCGCTTTGGGAATGGCAGAGAGAAGAGAAGAAACGTGGCGACCCTTGAACCGGAAGCGCACCTCGACGTTTGTTCGTTTATTTTTGACTGCCATGGTGGACAGGGAGAATGCCTTTCGCCACGATTGACAAAAGAAGAGTATTGGAAAAATGTTGATTGAAGCCCTCGTCAAACGTGTTATCCCATTTATTTACAAGAACAGAGTATGGACCATGGACGAGTCCCTATGGCCCATCTCTTTGGTGGAATTTCGGGGACTGAACAGTCAGTTGGCTGCCAAACTCCCCAAAGTTCATTCAAGTCATCATTGGCAAACGATTTGCTATTATTTTGATGAGATTGAACGGGAGCAAGAGGAACTAAAGGAGCTGGAGAGAAGACGGGTGCGATTGGATCAAGTGCCACATGTATTGCAATTGTGAGTCAAGAAGAATACAATATTTTGTAAGTGAATTTTTTTATTAGTGAAAATTAAACAAGTGATTTATTTTACAATCAACTCAGTGTCTTTATCTTGCCACGCATCATTGGCGCTTTGCAAGCGTTCTTTTCTTTGTTGTTGCTTCATGTCACTATAATTGGCTTGTCTTAAAGTTTGACTCAAACGTAACGTGGATTTTATCTCTCGGCGAAGTGTTTGAAAACGGGAACGTCTCTTGAAGACCTCCCCTTCGGACCTCAACGGTTGGTTTTGAATCCAATGAACTTCCCCCTGCATCATGGGATAATAAACTTGAGTCTCCTCACAAAAATGAACGCGCTTCATGCTTTTTTTTCTTTACAAATGAAAGTTTTCCAGTTCCACTCTTAATTGTCCAATGTTCTCGGGTAGACAGAACGTGCGATTGAATAAGGCTTGAATTTCTTCTCGGGTTTTGTTGTCCAGATCTCGGGAACCAACCACAGCACTGCTTTGATGAAGGGTGGGACCTTTGCCTTGTATACCCCAGGGTAAAAACTTGCTCCCAGCCACCAGAGTTGCCGAATCGTCGTTGACGTAGTAGTGATGTTCACACCGGTACCAAGTTTGACTGGGGATGTCAAACAGGTAGACTTCCTTGCCTTGATCCAAAGCCAATTGCACGGTCCACCCGGTACCTCCTTTCACTCGTTTGGCATCTTTTTCCAATATGCCAAAAGCAAAGATGGTATGAGCCTTTTTAGCAATTTGGTAATTGCGTTGCAGCAATTGAAGCGTGTAGAAATGACTGGGAACATGTTTGTTCAGTTTTTGAGCAGCCTGATAAAGATGTGGATTGGCTAGGACTAAGACTTCTACCGCGGAAGGACTGACGTATTGGGCTCAGGGATGATTGGGGGGAACAATCACTTCCACCTGCATACCAAAATGTTTGGCCATTTCTTCTGCTAATTCATCGGTCCCTTTAGCCCCACCTGTGTACAACGCATGCCCATTACCAATGTTAAGTTGCATCTCTTCTTCTAGGTCTTGGGCTCCAATCATGTCGATGTCTGGGTCGGGGAACATTCGTCGGCAAAATTGTAACCGGTATCGGGTCCAACGATTTCAAGAATGTCTGCCTTGCTTAAACCTAAAGCCAAACTCAAATCAACGAGATGATGATATCGGCACTGTTTAAAAGTAAATCCGGCAGCGAGACCTCGATTAACACGTTCGAGCAGATAATCGTCGTCCGAGGCAAAGTCTTCACGTTTGAGATCTTTGTAGTAGTCCATCAGACTGAATGAAGAAAAAGGGAAGGAGGGACCTTCTTAAATAGGGAAAAGGGGAAGGGAAGATGACCAATGGGAAAACAATGGACCTTATATGGGCATCACGTGATGAGAAAAAGAACCAATGACCACCCAAGAAGAATCTGACCTATCAGAGGGACTTTGCCCTTATATGGTTATAAGATGATTCCAAAATGAACCAATGAGACAAAGGGTTCAAGGGTATAAAAGTCGTGTGCTGTGGGTGAAAAAAGTCACATTTCAACCCAGGATGTCCACTTCATGGGAAAATGGCGATGTCTCTTCAGCTCGTTATCCAAATCCTGGTCGGAAGAGAAAATCTGCCAAAAGCCCTCACCCTACCGGGAAGAAGAAGAAGGAGGAGAAGGAGAAGGGTGTAATTCAAAATATGACACCCGTAGGATTGGAGGCGTTTAAGAAAAATGAGGCCACCTATTTGGGTGAGATGTCTAGTGACCATGATCCCCCACTGGTAGAGGTCGTGCAAGAAGGGGTGTCTTACCCCCAGCCTAATGAGAAAGAAACCCAGGCAGCCGTGCAAGAGTTGATGAACGAATTGAATGACATGGTGGACCAAGCCACCCAAACTCCTCCCCCTCAATTCACATTGACGAGGGTGTATGACAGTCCTGAAGAATTTGCTGAAGCCAAATGCCAAACGCCACCTTCCCCAGCCAAGGATGACAATGAAGGGTTGAAAAGATTAGTCAGAATGGCTACCATCTTTCAAAGACCCGGCTTTCAAAACCCACGACCTCGTCCCCCACCCTGTTCAGTGGACTACATGGTGTTCCCTTGCCACGAGGTGCGTTTGGAGGAGCGCCAATCTCAAAAGGGATGGCACTATGTCAAATGTCCCTTCAACCTTGTTTGCTGTTTTGTGGGAAAGACAAAGCCTACGACTATATGAAGGCAGTGTATCGTCAACCTCATCCAGAAGTGTTGGACATGTGGAGCTGTTTGATGTGCTTTGGCCGTGAACCTGCCACGCTTCAACAGAGCCATTCCCCAGAGAACCCCGATCGGTTGTTTGTGACCTGTTCCAAGAAAAAGTGTAACTTCTTTCGGTGGGCCGACCAACCTTTGGGCCAAAAGTACTGGAAATGGTTTCATGACACTCCACCCAAAAAGGCAGACCAGCAGGCAGAACATCCTTCGCCGACCCGTGATGCCTATGGCTATCCCAAGCGTGGGTATGACATCCGAGGTCCCCCACCCAGAGTAAGATGCAAGGAGGAGGTGGAGCGAGAACGTCCCCTGACAGACTATGAGAAGTAGTTGCTGCGAGAAATCCAGGAACTCAAGAACCGTCAAGAGGTTTTGGTGGCGCCTGCCCCACCTCCACCAAGTACAGTGACAGTGTAGAGAACTGGCAGAAAAGCCTAGAAACTGTAGTTTATGATGATCGTAGTGGTCTATTTTAAAGTTTTAAGTTTTAAGAAAAGAAACTGTCTTTTTTAGAAAAGCAGGTCCGTCAAAAGCGAATGATCGACCGGGGCGCCGGTACCTTTTTTAAAATACGCGCGCTCTTTTAGCTTTTGACTTGTAAAAGGCTATAAAAGGCTGATGTTGTAAGAATAAAAAAGTTCAGTTTGAAATGGAGTCTGTTTTGATGCGTGATGGGTGGGATTGTTTATCGTCTCTTGTTCAATGGAAATGTCATCAAACCCTTTGCCATTTTTTATATGACCACCAAGAAGGAGAGAAAGTGCCCATTCCTACGGACATTCGTCCCGAGGACACGAATCCTCTCAAAGTCTTTGAAAAAACCCATGTGGAAGTCAATGTGTATCGATGGGTGGTGTTTGTCTTGTGGTTGAAACCACAACCGACTGCCTGGCAATGGTATCGAAGCATTCAAAAGGCGCACCCCGATACTGTACCCACCATACAAACCCTGTGGGATGACTGTCAGAAGGTATGGCACCTAGAAAGACAAAAAGAAAAAAGCTAGATGTATCACAACAGTGGCTGGCCCGTTACCATGATCCCAGAGCCCCAGGTAGTTTAGGTGGGGTGCACTGTTTTGCTCGGGCTCATCAAATTCCCTTGAAAAAAGCTCAACGCGTGTTGCAACGGGATTTGGCCTATACGTTGCATAAACCTCGACGTCTTCTTATTTTCCCACGCTGCCCGTGATCGTGGGTGGATTAGACGATCAATGGGTGGCGGATTTGGTTGAAGTTCAATCCTTGGCCAAGTATAATCGAGGCATTCGTTATTTACTGACCGTGTTGGATGTACTGTCCAAGTACGCCTGGGTGCAACCTTTGAAAGCCAAAACGGGGGTGGCTTTGGTCAAAGCCTTTAACAAGATCCTGAAACAAGGACGTCAACCCAACCGTTTGCAAACGGATCGAGGGACGGAATTTTAGAACCGTACGTTTCAACCTTGGCTCAAGGATCAGGGGATGAATCATTTTTCCACCGAGGGGGATGCCAAAGCCGCCGTGGTGGAACGGTTCAACCGTACATTGAAAGAACGATTGTACCGCTATTTTACAGCAGCCAATACGTTACAGTTTGACGACGCGTTACCCCAATTGGTAGAAGGCTACAATGCCACGCGTCATCGGAGTATTGGTATGGCCCCCCGGGACGTGACGTGGGATAATGAAGAAGCCGTGTGGAAACGTCTGTACGAAAAACGATGGAAAGCCAAACCTCCTCCTCCACCCAAATTCAAAGTAGGGGATCGTGTCCGTCTCAACAAGATTCATCGTACTTTTGAAGAAGGGTATTTACCTAGTTGGACCGAAGAAGTGTTTGTGGTGCATCGCGTCACGCCTGGCCCTGTACCCACCTATAAGATTCGCGAGTGGGATGACACGCCGGTCCAAGGCACATTTTACGACGCGGCTTTACAAAAAGTGCACGTCTCCAACAAAGCTTTGTTTCGCATTGAAAAGGTACTTAAGCGTCAAAAAGATCGTCTGTTGGTCAAGTGGAAAGGGTGGCCTGACAAGTACAATAGTTGGATTGCCAGTCAAGACGTGACCCCCCTCCGACAGCAAAGGAAGAAGAAGAAGAAAGCATGACGTTTGTACCCAGCTCCTCGTTTTACGTGACGTTGATGAGTCACGCCAGTACCCGTGAGTTTCCTCAGAACCGTTCCCATTATTTCAGAAATCGTTTGCCCAAACCCATTCGATTTGTGGGACGAGGATGGCAAGTGGGAAAGGTGAGTTTGTAATTACCCACCATTCCCGTGGTGGGGGAACAATTTGTCAACGAAAAAGATCCTCTGCTTTACGTACGATGGCACGAACGAGTGTATGAGCAAGATGATCAAGGCAATGATCGTTGGTGGTACCAACGCCGCGAATTGAAACTAATGGGTCAAGACATAAAAGACAGTTTGTCGTCGTCCAGTGGATCTCAATTTTTTCAAAAACTGGTGTATCGCTACGAGCAAGAAAGAGCCATTCGAACCCAACCCAAAAGCAAATGGGCTGAGGACAATGGAGTCAAGTTGTACCCCACCTTTGAATGGACCTCTCAAGGGGATTTGTTGTTGAATACAGTCAATGTGGATTCCAAAAGACAAGTGGCGCGCGTGTTATGGGGACAAACCTTGGCACTGAAGATGGGATGGATCGAAGAAGTGTCCACGGGGAAATTTCGACTGGGACCCAATTTGTTGCAAGAATTTCATTCGGACACGATTCCCACTCCGACGGATGGACCGGATGCGAACAACAAACCCGCCTTTTGGAAAGTGGATGGGGGTTATTTGGTACTAAGTGTGACGTGCAATTGGCGTTTCGTCCAATTGAATGAGACGTTTCGTCCCTCCACGGAATTTGCCCCGACGCGTCCCATGCACGTGTATTGCAATGTGGGAACCAGTAGTATGGTGGGAAATGGCGTGACGGATCTCTTGCGAGAAATCAAGTACCACAGTCAAAACACCACGCACTTTGAACCCATGTACATTCAATATCTACCGGTGCGAAATGAATTGGTGGAAATCGTGGAAACCCAAATAGCAGAAATCAATGGGGATCTGGCTCAATTCGGAGAAGGGCATACCATCCTAACCCTCCACTTTAAAAGGGAAGTGGTGTGAAGAAAAAAAGAACAGAAAAGACAGGATGTCGTTCTACGTGACGTTACCCAGTCATACCAACCGACGTGAATTTCCCAACAACCAATCCAATTGGCTCAAGATTCGTTTACCGCATCCGTTGCGGTTACCTGGCGGTCAATGGCAAGTAGGATTGAGTGCCATTTCATTACCAGATGCTCGCATCAATTTGTACGAGTTGGTGACGAAAGGACAACACGTCTTAGGAATCAAATGGCACCTGAAAGCACCCAGTCAAAGTGGACGTACCTATGACAAATATGGAGCGGCCGTGACCAAAATTGACGATATTAAAGACTGGGATTGGGTGATGGACGGTGTGAGTTTTATGAAAGCATCTATTGCTCATGTGGAACAGAAACGACGGAAATCTGCCATCCAAGGGGGAGCCTTTTTGAACGATCAGGGCAAACACACTGACATCAAGTTTCGTTGGGAAGGGGACGATCTGGTGATTGACAACACGAATGTGTGTCATTGTGGATCCGTTCACACACCCTCCTTGGCCGTTCATACCAAGTTAGCTCTCAAGATGGGATGGTTACGTAAAATCGACACGGGTTTGATTTTGGGTCCTAACTTACAGCAAGAATTCATGGGAGATCAAATTCCTAATCTACATACCCAGAGTGATTGGAACGATTTGGACGATAAGGATGGTAACCCTGTGTTTTGGACCACCACTCGGGTTGAAGACTATATGGAATTGAGTATGAGTTGTAGTTGGCGTTTTATCAACTTGAATGTGGCGTTTCGTTCGGTGGTGGGAGAACCCACGCGATCTCTGCACGTGTACTCGGACGTGGCAGGTAGCAGTATTGTGGGTAATCGCGTGACCGATTTGTTGCGAGAAATCCAGTACAAGAGGGAAGGACGAGGCACTATGTACTTTGAACAGTTGCAAATTCAATACATGTCTCTTCGCAATGAGGTGGTGGAAAGCATTCAAATTCAAGTGGCAGAAACGTTTGGAACCAGTGGAGACTTGGTCAAGTTTGGAGAAGGGAACACCATTGTCACGTTGCACTTCAAAAAGACATAAAAAGAAAGGGAACAAAGTGAACCAAATTCAATCATGGTTCGGAAACGACGACGACGAGCAAAACGTTCAACCCGACGACGACAGCGTCAGCAATTGGGGGAAAGGATCAACACGGTGATCGCGGGGATTCCTAAAGTCGGTTGGAAAATCACCAAAGGGTTGGAAAAGTTAGCCAAAAAGAATGCCAAAAAAGCTCATTTGAAACGCATGGCGGAAATCAAAAGTGAGAAACGAAGACGGTATGCTGGGGAATCTTTTACTTGCAACATCATGTGAGTATAAAAAGAGACAAGTCAGGTGAAAAAAGAAAAAAGTGATCACTGGTGACGAGTGAAGAGGAAGAAAGAAGAAAAAAACATGCGAGGGGGTAGTTTGACGCGATTTCGCACTGATGAGTGGTATGATCAAGGTGGGAAAGGTCTGTTGGCGGATATAATGCGTGGAGGTCTCCAAGGCCTTAAAAGGACGCGAAATCCCTTGAAACTCCCTAGTAATACCTTGAGTGGATTCAAAACGGGCTTAATACGTGGCGTGAAACGAAAAGCCGAACAAGTCATCAAACAGGAAATTACCAAACGAGCCAAGAAAGCGTTGAAGAATAAGAACGTCAAAAAAGCGGTGCGCGTGGCTAGTGCCTTGTTTCCCAAACAAGTGAAAAGAGCTCGTGATATTTTTGGTGTCTAAAAAAAACAATGGATCCAGTGCATTCGCGTCCTCGACGTATTCGTAGTCAGCGTGGTTTACCTCAACGTGGGGGACTGTTTCCTTTTTGGAAACTCATGAGAAGACCACCACAACGACGACGACGTCAACGTGGAGGGTGGTTGAGTCAAAATGTGGTGAGAATTCCAGGGTTTGATTTGGCGCAACGGTTGGCACGGCGACGACGGTATAAAAACCCATCACGACGTAGTGCCTCTACATCTAGACGAAGAGGAAGAAGAAGACGACGGCATTAAAAAAATGCCTAATGTTATGTCACGAGTGGCTGGCCTTGTGGCCGCCGTCCCTACCTACCCCGAAGGGGCTGCCCCAGCTCACCCGCGTTCTGAAGGAGCCATCAACCCGGCTTTGCGAGTTTCAAGGTGCCTCCCACGGACATTAACATCAATGCCTATCGCATGGTCACCATTCAACCCACCACCACAGGGATCAATCGCATGGAATTCATCATTCCAGCTTTGGACGATTGAGTGGATTTGGGACGCAGTTACTTTACCATGGAACTGAGATTAAAAAAGAGTACGGGCGATGACATGGTGGCCAATGAAAAATTGTGGCCCGTCAACAATTTGGCGCATTCCATCATCAAACAAATTGACTTACAGTTGAATGGTACGTTGATCAGTCCCCAATCAGACAGCTATCATTACAAGGCTTACATTGAAGACTTGTTGAATTTTGACCGAGAGGATGGCAAGACGGTGTTGGGACCTCAAGGTTGGTTCAATCAAGTGGATTTCCCACCCCAATGGACGGCTAATAACACAGACAGTACCACGCCTCATAATGACTACCGGAATCTCAGTGCCAATCACAAAGCTGCATTGGCTACATCCATAGACGAAACCGCCAAGTATGCAGGAGGGGTGACTCACAGTTTGGTGTTTACCCCTCACTTGGAAGTGTTTCACACTGGCAAAGTGTTGGTCCCCGGGGTAGAAATCAAGATGAAATTTCATTTCAACAGCCCTAACCTGTTTATGAATGGAGTAGCTCTGGCAGGAAGATTGATGGAAGGAAATGTGAAACTGCGTTTTCATCTGTGTCAACTCCGTTTGAATGAAACCGTGTACAGGAGTTTGTCTGCCCAAAAACACAACGACAAACAAATGGCTACTTACCCTACCGTGCGTAGTGAAATCCGCACCTTCAGTATGCAAGGCAACCTGACCCGCTTTGACATTCCCAACCTGTTTCAAAACATAGTGCCCGATCGGTTGATTGTAGCCCTGTTGGACAGTCGAGCCTTCAATGGAGATGTGACCCGAGAACCCTTCTGCTTCCAGAAATTTGGACTGAGTTCCATTCCACAGATTGTGAGAGGAGAAGAATACCCTTATGAAACCCTCCACTTGGTGCACAACGGTGCCGCCCGAGATAATCTAGGGTACTTCCGTTTTCTGCAAGCCAGTGGTGCTTGGTGCAAAAAGAAAGGCAATATGGTGGAACTGGGAGATTGGGGCCAGGGTAAAAATTGTACCTTGTTCATGTTTGGCAATGTGACCAATAGATGTGCCCACAGTCAAAGACTCAACCCCAAGCGAACAGGTACTTACAACTCAGCTTGGAATTTGGAGCTGCTCCCGCTACCAATATAACCGTGCTCGTGTATGGAGAATTTGAGAACTTGCTGGAGATTGACTCGAACGTAGCTGTGTTGTACGACATTTACAAGCATTAAAAAAGAAGAAGAAGACAATGGAACAAGTCCCTTTGAATAATGTGCAGTTGGATTATTTAGCAAGAGACGATCCTTTACGGGACGGTGGCCTGTCATCGTTTACCCAAAACCCCCTCCAAGAAAATAGTTCAAGGCTACATTGTGAACACAGACCCACACGATCAACCCGGTCAACATTGGTTAGCTGTATGGACCGATCAGAACGTGTGTGAAGTCCTGGACAGTTATGCGTTGCCGTTGGAAAAATACCAGCAAGCGACCCCGTTGAGAGAGTGGATTGTGAGACATTGGAAGTATGTGGTGACCAATGGCAAGTCCCTTCAAGCCACCAATAGCAAGAGTTGTGGAGATTACGCGTTGTTGTACTTAAAAGCCAAAGCCCGTGGACGCACCTTGCAAGACTTTTTAAATGACTTTTCCGACTACGATTATGTAAGCAATGACCACAAAGTGGGTCAAAGAATCAAACAGCTTATTGTTGGCAAAGAGAAGATTTGGCACAAAGTGTGTTGTAGCCCGTATCATCAACGTTGTTGTTAATAAAAAGCTTGAAAATGTACCCAAGGTGTGTCATTCTTTTCGTGTCGTCCATGCAAACGGGAAAACCTTTTCGCTTTCACACCCCTTCCTCCATTTTGGTGGTGGGTCCTTCGGGGTGTGGTAAAACCGTGTTTACGGAAACTTTTGATGTCTTTGTTCTCTTGTTAGAGAACAAGGACTTGTTTGAAACCCCTCCGACCCAAGTGCATTATTGTTATGGAGCGTGGCAAGACCGATTTCAACCCATGCAAGATCGTGGCGTGGTGTTTCACGAAGGGATTCCCGATCATCAAGCTCTGGTGCAATGGTTTCCCAAAGGGTAAGGGGTGATGGTGTTGGATGATTTGATGGATGAAGGGAGCCACGATAAACGCGTGTTGAATTTATTTACCAAACATTCTCATCATCAAAACGTGACAGTGATTTACTTGTGCCAAGACATGTTTCCTGTGGGCAAATATGCCAAAAGCATTTCCCACAATGCCCATTACATTGTGGCTTTCAAGAACCCGCGGGATCAATTGGGAGTCCGCAATGTACTGCTTCAATCGTTTCCCACCACCTGGAAAGACAGTTTGGACACCTTTCATCAGGCCACCACTCGACCTTATGGGTATTTGGTCTTGGATTTACACCCTGCCTCCGATCAACAACGATTGTTGAGTCACCTGTTAAAAGACGAAGGATGGACGCGCACCTATCAAAAACGTCGTAGTGATCAGGATGTCAAGTAAAAGATGGCCTCCCCCATTGTATTGGATTGGTTGGGAGATGCCCAGTAGACGATTACCCAGTCAAAGGTTGTATGGATTGGATCCCCCGTTGTTTTGGATTTGTTGGGAAAAAATTGTCGGGGATTATTTTCATAGCATGCGTTTGGACGACATGGATTACCAAGCCATGCAAGAGGTATATAATTTGATTCGAACCCGACGAGGCCAAGTCATTGACCGTTTCATCGGTCGTTACAACGAAACGTATTTTCGTGAACTGGTGTGGACCTTAGAAGACCGAGCATGGCAGATGATGATGCATCCCGACGTCCTCCGCAAGCTTACGCAACCGTTTCACCTGCAGGGGCAGGCACGACCACCACCAATCAAGTGTCGCCAGGGACTGTGCAAGAGATTTTGGACACGGGGGACCAAAACCTGATTGACCAAGCCTTTGATCAAATGTCAGTCGATGACCTTACCGCGTATTTGCAATCTCTCCCATCCCCTTCGGTTCCAGCCGGGGTGGGTAGTCAAGCTTCTAGAACCCCTTCGACAGGTGCCCGAACACCACATCGCGGGAGTCCTCGTTTATCTTCGGGAGCTCAAACCCCTCGTAGTTGGGGGAGTGCTCGATTATTGGCAGCCGCAGCAGCTGGTGGAGGTGGAGGTGGTGGAAGTGGAAATGGTGGTGGCGGCGGTCGACGCAGTACCCCCCGTGGAAGACCAGGACGAGGACGAGGACGACGACCACGACGCCCTCAACCCTCTCCCTCGTTGCCTTGGACCCCACCCAGATCGTCTCAACAAGCAACACCCCCTAGAACCTTGAACCAAGCGGACTTACAACGTCGTTTACGTATGTTAATGCAAGATCAAGAACAGTTGGCTCAAGGACGGGAAATTGCGAATGTCACCATGACCAATAAACAGGGAGGACGTCCCAGCATGCAAAGCACTTCGTCCCGGTTTACCTGTTGAGGAGATGGCTCCCCCCCAAGAAAAAACCACCGTGTCTTTATTGAATGGACCGTTGTCCAAAGTCAATTGTTTGAAATTCAAACCGGAACTTTTACAACGCATAGATTCCTTGTATGCCTTTTACCACAAACAATGGTGGTGTTATCGAAAAATGCTAAATCATTTCAAGTTTTACAATGCCTTATTCAACGGACTGGCTTTACTACTGGTGGCCGCTGGGATGATTGCAGGACCCATTTTCGAAAACAGTACCTTGGTAGCGTGATTGGCCGCCGTGAGCACGGTGGTCAAAGGATGGAACGATTCTAAAAAATACCGGTTCAAAGTGGACATGAGTCGGTTTGCTCTTACCACCTATGCCACAGCCTTGATTGAATTGAGAACGTATGTGCGTGGCATTCCCTTTGAGGGACTGGAAGGATTTTTGATCAAGATGCAAACGTTGGATGATACCATCATTGACTTTACACCTCCGTTACCCAAACGTTGCGTGCAAGACTACTACCGCCAGTTTTTTTACCAACCCGTGGATGCCCAATGCTACGTGGACGGATGTCATCGTCCTTTGATGTCCAAAAGTTATTGGACGGAAAAGGAAAAAAAGCGGAACCCTCCCAGCCCCACGCTCCTGTATTCAACACCATGGCCGTCAGAAGAAAACGAAAAAGAGGAAAAAGAACGAAACGACAACGACGACGACGACGACAACAAGGAAGTGGATGGTGGCAAGATTTGAAACGAAATACCCGTCAAGGCTATAAAGAGACTCGTAACCTCATCAAGCAAAACAAAGCCCTTCAGCGTTTGTTGACGAACCGATGAGATCATCCAGGAGAGTACAAAGGAAACGACGACGACGTGCTCGTCAAAAAGGTGGTTTTTTTACCGTGATGGTCCCTGCGTTGGCGGGGTTGGGTAAGGCTGTGGCTCTGGAAACGGACAAACGTATAAAAAGCTATATCAATAAAGCCAAACAACGTCATCGTCGTCATAGTCGCCGGTGATGTGAAACGTCTTCGACGTCAATTACCGTTTTTACGGTCGGTGTTAAAAGAAGCCAATCGTTTCAAACGTCAAGAACTTTTACAACATGCCAATGCGGATCAAGTCAATGCCTTGAGTGAACTGGCATTGAACCTGTTAAAAAACAACATTCCCATGACACCCCCCATCATGGCTCAGCTTCGACCCTATAAAAAGGTGCTACGCGACCTGGGTCGTCGCCAGCATTCGGTGAAAAAACGTCGTCAGTGGTTGATCTCGCAAAAAGGTCGAGGATTGTTTCAAGGCCTCCACAACGTGTTATGTCAATGTGCTCGACAACCACCCCGCTAAACCTTCCCACCTGGGTGAGTCTTTTGCAAGAGGCCAATCGAGAAACAGACAAGTGGAAGGACGAATGTTCTTATTGGAAGCATAAATATCACATGTTGTATCGGGAGTATAGACATATCTTGACCAGTTTGCTTTGTGAGAGCTGTCGTCGCCTGGAAGACGGAGAACTTTGCCCCGAGTGTAGCAACAAACCACCATGGAAGAGGTGTACATGATTCCTCAAAAGGAATTGGATCAACTCATTCAATATTACAAAGGGGAGTTAACGGAAAATGCCCTGCTCAACAAAGCGGCCACGTTAGCCGCCAAAAAACATGTCTTGTTAGCGGATTCTCAACTACCCCCCGCCCAGGTCAATGCCAAAACCAAACCGTTGAGTCAAGAATTAACCAAGTGGACCAAACGCATCCGTCAATTCCTGGGGGTGCGGGTGTAGGCGCCCCTGGTGGACCGCCGGGAGAGGAAGGAGAGGGGGAAGAAGGGGATTTGGTGACGGGTCCCGTGGAACAATGGTTGAAGCGCTTGATAAAAGGCAGTCCATCGACCCCCAAACCACAAATCAAAAAAGGCAAAGCGGCATCCACCAGTCAAATTCCCATCAAGAAAGGAACACCTTCCACCAGTCGAGGAGACACGGATATCAGTTTACGCTTACAAGCCATTCGAGAACGTCGCAAGACCTTGGAAAAAAAAGTTAGCTGACAGTCCTTGGAGTAAAGGCAAAGGAAAAGCAAAGGTCCTGCTCGAGAAGTAGAACAATTAAAACCCTTGCCCGGGTGGGAAGATTGGGCCCGAGGCAAAAAGTTGAGACGACGTTTGGATTACGACAGTGACTGAAAAAAAAATGAAAACCCGTGCCCAGAAAAAGAAACCACCCCCAAGAGGAGAGGGGGAACCAAAAGGAAGAGAACCCAACGAGGATAGGGTGTGGACATTCAAAAATGGTTAGCTAAAACCGGCATTGAATTTCATTGGCCTGGCTGTCAGTACATGGGCCCCGGGACTAAACTGGCCAAACGTCTTCAACGTGGAGACCCCGGCATCAATCGATTGGACAAGATTGCCAAACAACATGACATTGATTACAGTCACGCCCAGAATTTGCAAGACAAATGGAAAGCGGATACCAAGATGATCAAAGCTATTGATCGGTTACCCGGCAAGAAAACCATGACGGAACGTGTGGTCAAAAGAATCATGCAAGCTAAAAAACGATTGAAATTGTGAAAAAAAACTTTTAATGGTGAACTGGTTACACCCACTTTGTTCTTGTTGTTGTTGTTGTTGAAAAAAAATTAAAATACAATTTTAAAAGAGAAAAAAATGTCTGCTACTGTCTTTTCATGACAAAAGATCCACATCAAAATGGTTCATTACATCATCCATTACATGTCCCCAATCCTCTGGGGTCATGTCATGAAACAAGTCATGTATATCGACCGTGTTTTCCAAAGAGGAAAGGTCCTCCAAGTCCCCTATCAAATCGTCGAGCCAGTCAGTGACATCTCCGTCACACATGGTTGAATCCACACTGTCCGAGGAGGGTGATTCTTCCTAGTCAGCCATTAACTCATCGAGCCATTGGTTGGCATCCTGGTCCCATACATGTTGATCCATCGTACTAATTTGATGGGAATCAAGGTTCAACATGGTAGGACCATTCAACAGGTCCATGAACGATACGTTTTCTTCGTCTTCATTGAGCGATTGACAAAACGTTTCCAAGTAGGTGACAACCGGGGTGTGCAAGTCCACAGACGGTTTGGGAGATTTCAAATAATCGGTTAGAACGATCGTCAGTTTTTGAGGTCCTAACGCTTTCAATTTCTCTTCCGTTCTCTTTTTCTCGGAATGAAAATAATCCAATTGTCGCTGCAAGGTCATGCCAAAGGTGTTGTCTCTCTTTTCTTGATACTCCACCATAAACGGACGAGTCGCTTCTCGTCGCTTATAACAGGAGGTTCGATGAGTATGGTAATAGTCTCGACAATACTCTCGACATTGTTCGAGATGTCTGTCCCGATATCGTTTTTGATTCATAGCCTTCCTCGTTCGACGCCTTTCGACTTTGGCGTCATTCTCATCATTTTGTTCTTGGTATCTTTTTTTTGTAATACTCCCGACGTTTCTCATAAATTTGTTTTTGGTATCTTCTGAAATACTCCCGACGTTTTTCTTGATGTGTCTCATAGTATCTTTTGTAATACTCCAGATGTTTTTCTCGATTTTTCTCACGATATTGTTTTTGATACGCCCTGATTTGTTCCCTATGGGTTGCACGGTATTGTTTTTTGGCCTCGGCAAGTTTCTCCCGGTTCTGTTCTCGGTATCTTTTCCTTTGCTCTGCCAATTTCTCTGGGTGCTTTTCTCGGTACCTAGCTTTTTCTCTTTGTCTCCGAGCGCGTCGTCTGTCCTGGGATTTCATCATCTTTTCCAGTTCTTCCTCCATTTTTTCAGTTTTTGTTCTTTCTCAATGGAGGTGGCGTTGGTGGTCTTTTAAATTCGTGCCTCCAATGGTTGCAGCAAAAGTCCAAACCTCGGATGAACCAATCGCACATCAGTTGAGGGTAAAGGCCTGGTGACCACTGTTCTCGTACCAACGCCACTCTTTGGACTTGAGCGGCCAATTTCTCTTGTTCGCGCTGGATCAAGTGTTGGGCAAACTTATCCACACCAGGGTCTTTCAGGAACTCCAACTCGCTCTTCACGTCTTTCAAAATGTTCTTAACTTTCAGCTCTTGCTCAAATTGTTCAAATTCAACTAACAGCTCTTCTTCTTCTCTTTCCAACATCGGATGACTCACAGTAGAATTCATGATTGGATGAAAGGGACCCCATCATCTTTTATAGGGGAGGATTTCTTTCCCCGCAAAGAGTGGTGGGTACAAAAAATACCTAGGGGGAGGGGGTACCCCACCCCTTATAATTTTTTGTGGATCGCCAAGGATGATGGGTAAATCAACAAAAGGGGGGATACCACCCCACCCCTTTTTTTCACGTAACTTATCTCTCTCATTGGTCATCCAACCCATTACACGTGACCCTTTTTTCTCTATAAAAATGGGTGCTCACCTCAAGTTTTTCATCATTTTCTCGCTCTGCCCTGACCATGTCATCCAACCAAGAACAAGAAGAACAAGAGGCAGGTCCTAGCGGCATTTCCCGTGAGGAAACCTTGGCTTTGCTAGGTCTGGACAGGTCAAACCCTGAACAAGAAAATTTGTTATGCCATGAAGTCATGGAAGATAGTGAAGATGATGATGCAATGTGTAATGAAGTCATAGATCGCTTCGAACGACAACGGGCGTTTCAAACCCAACTCCTTCAACAAAGTGGAGGAGGAGGACTAAATTTGATCTCGAGCCCTTGTGGATCGACAGAGTAGTCGAATGGGGGTGCGCGAACGTAATTTCAATACCCGATTACGTCAAACGGGGAACTTTGTCGACAGTCCACACGTGGTCCAAGCTCTCCAAGATGGATTAAGACGGGCCGTGGACCGCGTGTTGACCACCACGCCCAACCTGCACGATCGAGACCGTCTCTATTTCACCCTCAGTTCCAACCGTCTCACCAGTAATTGTCAAGGCTGGGGATTACGCGTCGGGGAATTGCGAGAAGGAGGAGCCCGGTTCGAAGCCCTTTTCAATCGATTGGCTCAAGCCCTCAACAGCAACGAACAATTTGAAATGGACGATTCGTTTCAATTGTCGATCACGCAAGTCCATCATGCTCCCCAGGGGAGTGGAAAACACTCACGCCGTCTGACACCCGGAAATCAGTTCCCCAACCTTTTCAACCAAAACAAAAAGATCGTCATCTGCATCTAAAATGACGATGACCTGTGTTGTGCACGTGCCTTGGTCACCACCAAAACCAAGGTGGACAATCACCCTTAAGGGAACTCCATTCGTCAAGGGCGCAAACTCCAAAGAGAACTAGCTTCGCTACTCCATGAAGAAGCCCATGTCCCTCCAGGTCCTTGTTGGTACCACGAGTTGACAAAGTTCAGTAAAGCCCCCTCCCTCTATGACTACCAGATCCTCTTGGTCGATGCGGACTATGCGTACAACATCAAAAGTTTCGGACCCACCCAACCCAAACAATTGATCCTGCTGCAGATGAAAGACCATTACGATGTCATCACCAGTCTCCCCAGGTTCTTCAACAAAGGTTACGTCTGTGCCACCTGCTTTCAAACCTACAATACCGAGGGAGATCACCGATGCACCAAGAAAACGAAGTGTGGTGCTTGTCGCCAAAAAGAGTGCCCCGATTTCCTCCATGCCTACCCACGGGGTCTCAAAGCCACCCGACGTTGCCATGAGTGTGGACGGGACTTTTTCGAAGATACTTCTTACGAGGCCCATTGCACCAAAACCCGAGATGGAAAAATGGCACAGGCCCATCAAGAAACCGTCTGTTACCTTCAACGTCGCTGTGTGGGTTGTTTTAAACTAGAGGTGGGGTTCAAAGACATTCTACGTCATCGATATGGGTACGTGGATTTTCCTTCCTGTCACAAGTACGTCAACGCCCAAACCCATCGCTGCTACATTCAGAGAGCCCTCACCCCTCAAGAAATCCAAGAGCAGAAAAAGGAACGCAAACGAAAACGTCGACGTCAAGGAGGTCCTCCCTCCAAACGAGGTGCTGCTGCCGGTCTCCAAACCCTGCGGGCCAATGAGGAAGGAGACGAGGATGATGATGATGAGGAGGAGGAGGAGGAGGAGGAGGAGGAGGACGACGACGACGACGAAAAACTCCCACCCCTGCACGTGTTCTTCGACATCGAGGCCATGCAAACCCAAGAACAGCATGTGGCCAATCTGATCGTGGCCGAAACCGAAGACGACGATCGGCCCCTTTGTTTCCGAGGAGACCAGTGTGTCCGAGAGTTTCTCGAATGGTTGGATACCCTGACCCAGAACGAGACGCGTCCCATCAACGTCATCGCTCATAATTTCCAGGGGTACGATGGGTATTTTGTGGTGCACCAGTACTACGCCAACAACCAAAAGGTTGAACAGATCCGCAACGGGTGCAAACTCTTGCAAGTCAAACGCAACAAGATCATCCGTTTCATCGATTCCCTCAGTTTCTTCCAGATGCCCCTGTCCGCGTTTCCCAAAACCTTTGGGCTCACTGAACTCAAAAAGAGCTACTTTCCCCACAAATTCAACATCCCCGAAAACCAAGCGTACGTGGGACCCGTCCCGGCCATCGACTACTACATGTCCGAAACCATGTCCCCCAAAGCACGGCAAGAATTTGAAACGTGGCACCAAGAGCAACGAGACAAGGAGGAGGTGTTTGATTTCCAAAAAGAATTGGTGGCTTACTGCGAATCGGATGTTCGCCTCTTGAAAGAAGGATGTCTGAATTTCAAACGTTTGTTTGAAGCCAAGACGGGGTTCAACCCATTTGAGCACATGACCATCGCCTCGGCCTGTAACCGCGATCTGCGCATGAACCGCATGATCCCCGACAGCCTGGCCAGCGAACCCTTGGGAGGATGGCGCAACCGTATCAACCAATCTCACGTGGCGCTCGAATGGTTAACCTGGTGTGATCACGAACTGCACCAGCAAGCCCTGGAGCAACTCACCCGCGAAGACTTGGAAGCTCACGACCAGATGGCCCGCGCTTACCCAGACAATCCGCATCCCAGTGAGCGCCATTACATTCAACACGTCGGCAATACCGGCGAGTATCACGTACCGGGCACCACCTTCACCGTCGACGGTTTCCATCGCGAGACCAACACCGTGTACGAATTCCACGGGTGTTTCTGGCACGGTTGTCCCAAGTGCTATCCCGTACGTAACGAAAAACATCTCCGCCTTTGCAAGCGTACCATGCATGCGGTTTACGAGAACACCCAAAACAAAATGACTCGTCTTCGTGCCCAAGGCTACAACGTCATTGAAATGTGGGAATGCGAGTGGGCCCGCCTCAAGCAAACCTCTCCCGACATCCAAACGTACGTGGACTCCTTTGAATTTGTGGAACCCCACCACCCTCGTGACGCCTTATGTGGAGGACGCACCTATGCCGCCAAGCTGTACCATCACGTGACACCGGGCCAAAAGATCCACTACATCGATTACACCTCCTTGTACCCCTGGGTCAACAAGACGTGCGTCTACCCCAAAGGTCATCCCCAATTCATCTTGCAACCGGGTCACACAACATCCATGGTTACTTTGGTTTCGTCAAATGTCGAGTGCTGCCTCCACCTCAGTTGTACCATCCCGTGTTGCCTTACCATCAGGCTGGCAAACTCACCTTTCCTCTCTGTGCCACCTGCGTGCAAGAAGAGATGCAAAAACCTCCCCTGCAGAGATCCCACCTGTGCGCACACTCCGAACACGAGCGCGCCCTGACCGGCACGTGGTGCACCCCCGAATTGCAAAAAGCCGTCGAGTTGGGCTACGAGATCCAGTACATCTACGAGATGTGGCATTTCCCAGAAACCTGTCAAGGCCTCTTCCAAGACTACGTCAACACCTGGCTGAAAATCAAGCAAGAAGCCAGCGGGTGGCCCTCATGAGTGGGCGACGACGAGACCAAACGCCAGCAGTACATCCGCGAGTACTATGAGCACGAGGGTATCCAATTGGAGTACGACAAGATCGAACACAATCCGGGACTCCGCGCCCTGGCCAAAATGATGCTCAATTCCATGTGGGGCAAGTTTGGACAACGTCTCAAGAAGACCCAAGTCGAAACATTCGCCGACACCCAAGCCTTCCATCGTTTCCTGGATACCGACTCCGTGGATGTCCGTCACGTCTCCGTCAAAAACGAACAAATGGTGGAAGTCCACTATCAGTATCAAGACGAAGACATCCCCGTGTCTCCCAACCTCAACATTTTCGTGGCCTCTTTCACCACCTGTTGGGCACGTGACCGTCTCAATAAAGCTCTCCAACTCTTGGGTGAACGCGTACTCTACTACGACACCGACTCGATTATTTACCTGGAGGAACCGGGCCAACCCAAGCCTCTCTTGGGAGATTACCTCGGAGAGTTTACCAGCGAATTGGAGGACGACGATTACATCGAAGAATTCGTGTCGGACGGCCCCAAGAATTATGGGTACAAAACCAAGAAGGGCAAAGTCGAATGCAAAGTCCGTGGTTTCCGCCTCAACAGCGAGGGTAAAACCCAACTGAATTATGACGTCATGCGTCAGAACGTCCTCGACGAAATCCAACACCCATAAAACGAACCGCACCAAACCCAAGTCGTCAAAACGTACCAGATCGTGCGTGACGCCAAAACCTACGATCTCTACACCTATCCCGACTACAAGCGTTACCAACTGGTGTACGACAAGAGAGTCATCGATCCCAGTACCTTTCAAACCTACCCTTACGGATACAGAGCACTTGCCGTCACGCCACGTCAACATTCACCTTCATCCAATGACTCACAGGTGGATCAACCCCTCGTCAACCAAGCATACAATCCACTCAGTGCCTTGGAGAGACTGGTTTCCTCCATACAGTGACGCGTCTATGGAACTACGGTCCAGGCACCACGCTGCCAACCTGTCCCTAGCTAGTTGGACTTTGAACTTTTTTTTGGTGTGTTATTGTCAAAGGAAGAAAAAATGGGACGCCGCTGACCACGCAGGTCCAGGCACCACGCGTTCCCGCTTGTAAAACCAAGTCTGGGTTGATTAAAAAATGGATTTTTTTCCTGACAACTGGTTTGTTGCTATGGTGATTTTTTAATGACAGCTCACCCATTTTCACCCTTTTTCACTTCCGGTGTGACGTCACTGTTTTGTCTCCACCAATCAGAAGCCAGAAAAATCCAACATGGCCGACTTATTTGCCTTCTCCACCAATCAGATTTCAGGGGGTGTGTATGCAAATTAAATCTGAAATTGGTCTAAAGGGTCCTGCCTTACTACTGTCGTTAATACGGGAATATAAACGAAACGATCTTGCGGAGGATTCCGACGATGAGAAAAAGATTATTCGAGCAGAAGCCAGAGCGCGTATCCAAGCCAAACAGAACTTGCTGCGAAACAAGTCAAGATTTGCGAGCAACAGATGGGAACCTTCCGCTTTAACGCCAGTCGCAGCTGCTACTCCTAGCCAATTTTTCAGCAACATTGCAAGACCTATACCAACAGGACTCAAACCAAACCGGGTTTCTGTTATGCCTGTAACAAGCCAGGACATTGGAGAGCACAGTGTCCTCTCAATCCTACCAAGTTCCAGTCTGGTCAATGACTAGCCGCCGACCAAGGACAGGTCCAAGGTGTTGTCAATCTATTTTTGTCTCTGATAATCTAAATGACATTTACGATGATGAAATTTCAGATTCAAATCATTTAGATACCGCAGTCAAAATAAAGTCACTGTTAAATTATGAGTTTACCTCTGGCCAATCTAGTGTTCCTTCGGTTCGTGGTCGTTTGGCCTTATGGCCTCGGGGTTTATTTTAAGCGTTGTACGCGACGGTTATAAAATCCCATTTGTGGCTCCCCCGCCTCGCAAAGTTAGTTCTAACAATGCTTCTGCGCTTAGGGATAGTCATTTTCTTTCAGAGGCTATTTCTGATTTGTTAAGAACTAAATGTGTTGTGATTTTAGGTCATCAGCCTGATATAGTTAACCCACTTTCTGTCTCGATACAGTCTTCAGGCAAAAAGAGATTGATTCTTGATTTGAGGCATGTTAATTTGTATGTCTTTAAGCGGAAATTTAGATGTGAAGATATTTCTGTAGCCCTTCAAATTTTCTCTAAAGGGTTTTATCTTTTTAAGTTCGACCTGAAGTCCGGGTATCATCACGTTGAAATTTTTCCCGATCATCGGAAATATTTAGCTTTCTCCTGGGATTTTGGTGATGGTATAGTAAAGTATTTTCAGTTCACAGTTTTACCTTTTGGCTTGTCGTCCGCGCCTTATTTGTTCCTCGCAGTTATCCTCGCAGGATCTTCTTCACATTTATTTCTTCATTCCGTAGTTCAAATATATGAATTTCATATATTCATAATTTCATCTTTATCTTTCCCGGGTATATTACGAACCAATTTAATGACCAGCTCCCAGTTGGCTTGTTAGCTCAATTGGTTAGAGCGCTGCACCGGTATCGCAGAGGTCAGGGCTCGAATCCCGGCAAGCCTGATTTTTTTTTTCAGGCTTTCTTTTCGCAACTGCATAAGTTGCGTTAACAACTACGAGGATCTTCTTCACATTTATTTCTTCATTCCGCAGTTCAAATATATGAATTTCATATATTCATAATTTCAAACAGCTTTTGGTTGGAAAGAGGTACACAATGAGTTATTAAAACAACCTTTCTGTCATAACAAGCAGCAACTTGTGCGTATAATAATATGCTTAGAGTATAATAACTGCCGCTGGGAAGGGCTTTGTTACCCCTGTTTTAAACAAGGAATCAAACACAAACTGTTGTACACTCCTCCGATCGAGAATATACCTTTAGTAAAGATTTGCTCTAATACTTACGACTGGCACAGCGCATATAACGAATTAGCAAGGGGTTGGAAAGAAATTCATGAGGATATTCTCAATGCGCCGGTTTGTGAAGAGCGCCAACGAATCGTAAATGTATGGACTTTTAGTAATCTTTATGATATTGGTGCTGAATTAACCGGGGTATGTTCAATTTGTTATGAAAATGGAGTTGTTCATCATATCAACTTACCATACAACGAAGAATTTATTCGTTTTTGGGAAGAGGATGATTAAATATTTTTTCGCACGGTCGCGTCTGCATAACACACACACAAAAAAACAGAACACATATTTTTTTAATTCCTTAAAACTTTTGCCGTTTCTTCACCGTTCCGCTTTTGTGAGATACAAATGTTAATTAAGTTTTCGCAGACAATGACGTAATTTGTATTCTTGTGCAAGCACTGAAGGGAAACCCCTTTTCAACACAAACTTGAAAAAAAAATACAGTGCGATTTCTTAAAATCACTCATCCTTAAAAATAAATCTTTGTCTTAATTTTTTTTCAAGCCTTCAGGAATGCAGACGCTATTGTTTAACTATATTGGTGGTCTCTGTTGCTTACATTAATTCATAATCAAAATATTCATTACCGTCAGCAAACGTTTTTAGACCTATTTTATAGACAAATTGATAAGAATCATCTTCTAGATCTTCAGCAAGTCGTTTAGGGGCCCATACAAGAAATTCATCTCCATTTTTTGATTTTAAAGTTAAAATAGCTGAATTCCCAAATTTGCCTTTTCGGTGTGAAACTTTTTTAATTTTGTATATATCGTCTGAAATATCTCTCCATTTTGAAATTTCTCTTCTTTTAAAACTTTCCTTAGTTGGCCATTCTTCTGAGATGTCATGTTGATCTATATATACATCCTCTGTTGGCCAGTCTTGTGAGATTTCTTGTTGATTTATAAATACATCCTCTGTTGACCAGTCTTGTGAGATCGTTTGTTGATCTGTACAGACATCCATAGTAAGATACATTGGAGATACATTCGTTTAATAGCGTGTACTTTTCTGCTCGAGGTGAAATTCTGTGAAGCGCATGCGTAAATATTCAATTATTGCGACACTTAGGTGGAGGGCAGAAAAAGGGTACCATAAGAAATAGAAGAGGAAAAGTGTGTGTAATATATATTGAAAGTGATCAATATATATTAGTTCACTCATTGGTGAAGCCTTAGCGGGGTGATGGTTGGCCACCATTTGAACCCTGTTTGAGGGCTTGTGCATGCGGTGAATTACGAGGTATAGGGGAACTCCTTCCAGTGGGAGAGTACCCAACGGGTGAGCCCGCCTCGGCCCTACTGGTAACAGGGGGGGTGCTCAGAAATCCCTCGGGATTTCAAACCTCGCTCCCAGAGGTAAAATGTGGAATTGACAACCGCCTTGTCAGCGGTGAAATCCTCACTTCGGTGGGGTGAAAGTCCTAGCCGAGGCTAGGCAAGAACAGCCAACGAGCACCCCCCGACAAGGGTTTTGCCCTTCTTGTGTGACCTGTCACGCAATGTCACGCGTGACTGTCACGTTCGCCGTCACGCAATGTCACGCCTCTTGTCACATAAGGTCACGCGTGACTATCACGCATTTTTCGTTTTTTATAAGAAAAAAGGCTTCATTTTTTACTTTATGAGGAAAAGATCGTATTATGGAACCACATCTAGTCCTGAAATGGGGTAACCATCTTTGTCACGAGTTGGTAACAATATTTTTGCAACACACTCACGAGCGAATCTCAACAAGGATTTTTTGGTATTCGATACGGGCGAAATTTGCTTGTTCTGTCTTCTTATCGTATTTCTTAAGGCTAGCCACTGCTTTTAAAATAAGACCTACTCCAGTTAAAGTTGCAATGACAACAGGGTTTAGGGTTATTCCCCCGGCCACTGCGGCGCTAATAATTAATTTGCCAGCAGAAAGATTACAAACAAAATTTTTTCTTCGAAAACCGCGGTACAGTTTTTCATATCCAAAATGCTTCTTGTGGTAATAAGCATATAAATCTTTCAGAATTTTAACTTTCTCTTTAGAAAGTGTCTGGTCGATATGGTTGAATTCATATACATTCTGCATTATGCTATATAATATAAAAAATGTTTGTGATACTATATATATTCAAGCAACATTAAGATTTTTTCATCTTTTGCAGGCGAATTCAAATCTATGAGCATTGTACAACAATACTGAAACATTTTATTAATATAAATTGTCTGTGTTTTAGTTGTTTCGGTTGAATGAAAAATTTTTCCAACATGTGATGATGATGGGGTTGTATGCTTTATCTGTAAGGAAATAGGTGTATATTCACTTTTTTGGCTTGAATATATTAATTTTATTTTTTTTTAATTATTCTGATTCATAATTGTTTCATCACAACCATTTAATAAAAATCTAAAACCTTGTTTCGTATCTACAAAACCATTTATACGATGAATGGAACCACTCAAATTATGCCCGTTTAAAGACAAATCTGTTTGCATTACCATTTTTCCATTTTCAATAACAAAAGCGGTGTCATAAACACTTGGATCAACGTTTGAAATTGTTTCTTTAACACCATAAACAATTAGATGACCAATTGTCATTAATGATGGATTACGGACCGTACCGTGCAGATCGAGATATAGGTATTGCGGGGGTGAGCTATTCCATCTGTGAAAGTGGATTATAGTTCTCGTATATTTCTCAAAACTTTTCATAGTATGATTAGAAATTGAAATCGTTGTGGCTTGTGGTGTTACACTCACCTCATTCATTTCTGGTGGAAACCATTCAACAATCACAGTGTGGTAACCGACCGGAAGTGGATGGAGGTTAAAACCGAGGCGTGACCGGTACTGGCTCGGTGAGTCTTTTTCAAACAAGAGTTTGAGAAAGTAAGCTTTTTTATTTACTTGATGTGGAGACTCGGGAAAATCGTTGATGCCCAAAACATCGATGTTGTTTTCACTCGACGATTCATCAGCATCTTCCATCAAGTATCTGAAGACGTCCTTTTTATTTGTCGAGCTAGTGATATGGGATTCATGAATTGTTTGATTGACAAGATCTGACAAAGATGTTATTTCATTTTGCATAAAATCAACATTAACTGCAGATTTCAGATCTTTGCCATCGGTGCGTAAGTTGACAATTTTATTATTATTTAAGTTTAAGTCTCCAGTCATACTGTTAGTGCCATCAAATCTGAGAAACTTTTTTTGTGTTATGTCATCAATTCTGTAGTTAACAAACTCGACACATGCGGCGTCTCTTGAGTTTGATGGAAGATCAAGATTGATAATCGAATTATTTTTCATATCAGTATCGGCTGCTTTATCCAGTTTTTTTACAAGCTGATTATCGACTTACTTTTTGTTTGTGGCTTGATCTACCTGTTCTGGGTCTTTTACGTTGAAAAGTGAATTATTATTCATATTAATGCTTGCTTCCATTTTCCCGCCTTCCTTTTTTGAAAGAAAGATATTTCTCGTGTCCTGATAGTTTGTTACCTTTGTCAGATCACCGTGGATAGGATAAGGATTGCTTTTTAATCACAAAATATTGTACTTATTTTGCATGTCAATATCAGCAGAACCGCTGACACTACCCTCTGGCCCAGGATCACCTTTGTCGCCGTTTGGACCCTGAGGTCCTTGTGGTCCTTTCTGGCCTTGAGGACCAATCGGACCTTGGGGTCCCGTGGGACCTTTTTCACCCCTCAGTCCATAAGGACCTTGTGGTCCCGCTGGGCCTTTGTCGCCCTTCAGCCCAGGAGGACCCTCGGGGCCAGGAGGACCCCCTGGGCCAGGAGGACCCACTTTTTCACTTTCACTCATCGTTTGGCTAGTTCCACCTATTTGGCTGTTGATATACCCCATTATATATCTTCGTCAAATTTTTTTTCATTAATTTTCGGCGCTTGTCATAGTAAAAGAAAGAATAGTCTTCATTAGTGGCGCTATCTAAAATATCACGATCCACACCTAGCTCGTCTGCAATCCGTTTGTTTTCTCTTGGATGAAAATTTAAAATACAAAAATGGCTGCAGTTATCACGGATGTTTTTCGGCACCTTGTAAAAATTTTGAGTGAGATAAATAACGCAGCAGTTTTTGTGCCGCCCGTTGTAAAAATAATTAATGATGCTGTTTTGGTTGCTTTCACAAACAATATCATCAAAAACAACTATTTTTTGGTTGTCCACCGGAAGCTCTTTGAGTGGAATAATTTCATCACTATGGGCCTCGAAAATTTCATAGCCAACCTCAGGGTTGATATTTTCAGCAAAGTACTGAAAAAGAGACTGATATTTATCCTGGTGCAGATTTTTTGACAAGAGGTAGATTTTATCAAACAGCAATAACTCATAAAGCATATGCAGTAATATGTTTTTTTTTGCCAGAATTACTTGGTCCACAAATTAGCATTCGGAAAAAATCGTCTGGTAAACAAGGGTGGCCTTGTTCGTAGTTACTCTTGGAAGAACCTGTGTCATAATTTGGAAGCTTCATTTTTTTTCGCTTCTATATATTCACGCTGGAAAAATATGTCAATAAAAAAGTGGCATCAGTTGGCTGAAGAAAAGTCGGCGATCGATCAGCAAACACAAGAAATTCACCAAAAATTCAAAATGGATAAAATTAACAAAGAGTTTAGTCAGCTTTCAGGAGAAGACCTTTTTAAACCAATTACAAAAAGGCTTGATGAAAAGATCAGCGCCACTGCAGAAGAAGAAGAAGAAGAAGAAGAAGAAGAAGAAGAAGAAGAAGAAGAGCAGGAAGTTCCTGATGAATTCAGACCGGATGCACCAAAAACAACACCACCACCATGATCTTCCATTACCACCTCCATCTTTGATGGAAGAAACTGTTATGCCGGGGTCTTCCAAAGATGAAACAAAGGAAGAAACAACAAATCGGCTTAGAAATGTTAAAAGTATTCTTGCCAAATATGGAAGTGACCCAACTTACAAAGTAAAAAGTAAAGGATCTAGATACTATGGATATGATTTGGAAAGACTAAAAGAAGAGGAATACAAACTTGAGACCATTAAGGCACATCAAGAACATGCAGAAAAGTTACTTAAAAGGAAACAACCTTTATTGACACAATTACAAGAAGGGAAAAAAATTAAAACCACCTGAAAAACCGGAAAAAAGAGAAATCACCAAAACTCCTCTTGAAAAAGCTTTCATGAGCCGAAGACCTTATCGTGAACCTTCCGACAATGAAGATGAAGATGACTTTTCTGAACAGGATTGGGAAACTTCAGGAAGCGGCATCACTGATGAAGCTGAAAAATTGATCGACCAACTTCATTTGAGCTTAGGATCGATAAAAGCAGGAAACAACTCAATGAAACTAAAAGAATCAGGTATTGTCTCTGCTTGATTCACTAGCTGAACTCGGCACAATCAATAAAAAGCAAAAGAAAAAAATTTTTACTAATTATATATTCCAATAATGAGCTTTGATCTTCTACTTGACTCGAGCCTCGCAAAACAAGAAAGGGGCGGAGAACGGAATGTTTCACATGATTTTACAGTGAAGTTTTATCCACCTATCGAATTGGATTCAGGAAACTATAAAGCCGCACTAAACAGACTTATCACAATGAGTTACTCATGGTACAACATCGATGCCTTTTAAGACAACAACAAAATTCGCTGGAGAAAGAAAACTGAAGCGTGGCAGACCTTAACTTTTCCGAATGGAATGTATGATTACAAAAGAATCAACACTGTTCTTCAGAAACACATCGGTAAAGTAGACCCGGCAGATGAAGATAGTGATTACATTTTTACAATGTATTTCGACATGTCAATTTACCAGGTTGTAATTTCGATGCACGAAAATTATGAGCTTGACTTTTCTCAAGGAGCTTTCGCTGAATTGCTTGGTTATGAGAAAAAAATCTTGACAGGAAAAAAAGGTTATGTCGGAAAATTCGTTCCAAATATCACAAGAGGTGTTGATTGGGTGTATTTGCACGCCGAACAAACAATGTTCCAAGCGATGTGTTATACAGTTTCTCAACAACAGGGCTTCAGGTTAGCTATCCATTTCAAAAAGAGCCGCGTCGGCTTGAGTGGCAACCTGTGAATAAAAGTTATATTAATGAAATAAGGGTTTGGGTGACAGATGGAAGAAACAATATCCTGGATCTCAACGGGACAGACATTGCAATTAGCTTAATAATTGAAAAATAGTAACGTTTTTGTTGGTATAAATATACAATTATGAATCATCCGAGCGAGTGGGCAAGATTTCTTGACGAAAACACCGGAAGGTATCGATATAAACACAAAGGGTCGGGTGTGATCCGTGACACCCTCATGACCATCGGTAAAGTATTCAAAGGCACTGTAAAGAACGTGGCAAAGAAAACTGCCGAAAAAGCCACAAAAACAATCGCTGAAAAAGCGGGTCAGAAAGTTGGTGAACTTGCTGTCGAAAAAGGTTTGAAAGAAATAAAAAAAAATTTAAAAAGCGAAAAAAGCAAAAAAACCGAAAACCGCTGTCTCTGGAAGCAAAAAAGAAACTTGCAAATATTTTGCAAAACCAAGTGTCAAAAAAATCAGATGACGCCCTTGTGAAATTAAATCGAATTTTAGCAAACGAAATTTAAACAAAGAAATTTTTTCTATTAATATAAACTCTTGTTAACATGTTCAGAAGTCAACCATACCTCGAGAACACTACATACGTTCAAATTAATTTAGACACCCCGCTCACCCATATCAAACAAAGACAGGATACAAATTTACCGTAAGAGACCGGGACAATTTTTATGACTGGTACAACGCTTATTTCCGCGTCGATTTTAAGTTTGAAGCTGTAGCAAACGGAGCCAACATTGGTGGTGATACTGAATCAGCTCCGATCAACGGTTCTTTCTCATTGATCAAAAGTTTGAAACTAAGTTCAGCAGGAAAAAAACTGTACGAGGGGGACAATATCCACAAAGGTATTTTCATCAAAAATCTGCTTGATTTTTCGGACGATTTTTCGAGAAGCGTGGCAAAAAACCAGTTTTGGTATCTTGACTCTGACGACACCACAGTGACTGATAACAATGCGACAAACCTTGGAATGCGAGCAAGGGCTCTTCTATCACATGGAGGCTTGATAGTTAAGACCATTATCCCTTTGAACAGATACTCCTTCTTCGAAAGTCTTTCCGACAGGCTGCTGCCACCGTTACAACTTGAGTTTGAAATTGATCTGCAAAACGACAAAGAAATGATTTTCCAAAATGATGCAACAGATCGAAGAATTGCTGTCCGTAAATTTGAGTTGTGGGTGCCACAATTACATTTAATTGGTAAGGGACAGACCCTGGCCAATGAAAATTTCTTGAAACCAACCCAATGAAAATACCTGAATGAAAATTTGCATAGCAGCAGCGCCCGAAGAGATGCGAATGGTACGTGGTTGATTACACCTGAAGAAAGACCCCAAGCATGTCTTTGTATTTTTTCAACAAAGTCAGAAACAAAATTCTTATACACAAAACCCTTATATCTTTGACACATTTAATATCGATGGTGATAACTCAGCAAGATTGGACACTTGCCGCCTTCAGTACGGCACAAAATTTTACCCTGAGCTTGATTACGACCATGACTTTATGATAAGAATTTTGAATGATTTGATCAATTTCAGATACAGAAAGAACGACTACAACACCGGCGTTCAGCTGCAGCTTGCCAATTTTGAGAAGTTGTACCCAATTATCTACTTTGACCTACGAAACACCAAAGAAAGTATGACAGGCGACTCGAAAAAGCTCGAATTTCATTACAGACTAAATGAAGCCGCTAACGCTCAAGAGTGAAAAAGAATTCGTGCTGAAGCAAATTGGTAATGAGCTTGTCGTCGTCTAGACAAAAAAATTCTGAATATAATATACATGCACGATGAGCACAACTTATCTTCCATATAAAATTACACTGACTGGTGGTCAGAAAAAGAAACTTCAAAAAGCTTATGTTTCGAAGACAGCTGTTACTCTGAGAGTTAAACCGGGACAAATTGGGTGCGGTGACGAACTTCTTCTCACTGCTACTCAAATTTCGCGACTTAAGAGCCACAGTCTGTAACTTTCGAGAATCCGCGGTCAGGAAGCGAAAATTCGAATTTTCTTTTTCTACACCAAAAAGACCCTTTTGGTGAACCTTTTTAAAAAATGATACCCAAAAGTTCCAGCGAGGCCTTATTTTGACAAAAACGGACAAAGTTCGAAAAGCTGCCCAACCGCCGTCGAAGGCCGAGGTAAATTATGCAAATTAGCGTATTTTCAACTCGCCAGAACATGACAACAAAAGCTCGGACTAAATTCACTTTTTCACCATTTGTTATTCATCCCTTGGACTTCCTTTTAAACTACATTTCATTGCCATGTTAACAATTTTTCTTTGCTATTTACACGCTTAAAAAATATAGCATTCGCTCTTCAGTTGATTCATCAAATTTTACCTTATTTCGGAAGATCACAGCGCCGGGGGTATACGTATCTACAGGGCAAAAAGGGATTCTATCGAACGGGCAATTATTCTTCTTTATCATACTGAAATGGTTAGTTTGGCCCGTAAAAAGCAAGCGCGCTAGAGGCAAAAACGTAGAGACCATTTTCACACATTTCGCCGTTTTCTCTGTTGTTCTCATATTACAAGCTGCATATCATTTTGAAACAAAAATCAATGATACGTTGGTCATTTTGGTCAATGCTCCCAATTTTATTTGTTTTTAAATTTTAACACTTTATATCTGTAGCAATAACTTGACTTTTTTAGTCAAACTCGATTATTTTCAAATACGGGAACATTAAGCACTAGATAAACAATCCTCCGACGTGTGTACGGGGGAATTCGAACAAGAAGCTGTGCAAACGTCGAAAAGAATTAGGTTTGTAATAGAAAACCGCCGAGTAGCCACCTTTCCATATTTCGCCAATCGATATGCTTTTAGTTGACGTACTGATTATTAGACTTGCTTACTTTAATAGGAACTTTGAACGACAAATATTAAAACGTTCACCATGAGAGATAAATTCTACTGCGTCACACCACATTACAGACAATCTTATATCACTAAAATTTTGATTTTGCGCCGTAAAAAGTAACGCTCAAACATGCATAACAACACTGTCAACAACGTGTTGCTGCTGAGACTATGTTAATATAAATAGGTATAAAGGAAAATACATTATTTGTATAAGGCGCTTCTCTCTGTTCGCTCTGATTTCAATTCAATATCCGACCTGATCGAGTCAAAGGCCACCTACGAAATCTTTTTTGTTGCCTATATAAGTATAGTTATTCACTTACTCGTCTTTTTGTGGTACAGACGTCTGAACAATGCGGAAGATGTCTTATCCCCTTCGAAGAGAAGGCAGCAAATTGGAATTTTCTTCCTGGTAGGTGTACGTTTTTATTTTGTGGAGGCGACAACAGGTTGTCACGTTGCGTGACATACAAAATTACATGGATATGCACAGCAGCGCGTCCGCGAAAATTAGAAAAAGAAAACAGAAAAAGGAAAACGAAAACAAAAATCACAAGGAGTCCCCCCGAGGGGGGGGTACGAAATGAGAGTGTTAATCGGATCCTGAGAGTCAAGAGCGGCCGCCACAAGAACAACCAGCAACAAGATCACTAAGCGCCGCAATATACGGGGCCTTTTTTCTGCGGCCGGATTGAGTTGACACCTCTAATTCCAATTTCTCACAGAGTGTCTCGAGCAAACCCATTTTCAAGTTTTTCAATGAATTGTTAACGACCAATTTATTAGATTGATTTAGTCCGAAAAATAATCGGAAAAGGTCTGCAAACTCAACCACCACGCTCACGACAACGACGAACACCACCTTTACCACCACCTCCTAAAGGTAAAGGAATGCAAATTCGACCTCCACCTTTTTTTGGAACTTGGGATGATTATTATTTTAAAAAAAACTGAAATTTGAAGATAAACCTCTATCCAACATTGACCTCAGAAAATGGTGCAACTTTTTACGAATTCCAATAAAAGGTATTTTCAGCAGAAACGAAGTAAAACCCTTGTTTCATTCCCCATGCATTATAAATTTAGATAATTTTGGAAGTTTGGGAACTCACTGGGTATGTTGTTGGCCTCCCAAAGACAAAGGTTCTTACGAGTATTTCGATTCATTTGGTTTACCACCACCTTTGGAATGGGAAAAAGAAATGTCAATGCACGGGATGACACATTTTTTCAGAAATGATAACCAAATTCAATGGGAACAAAGTGTGAGATGTGGTTACTACTGCCTTCTCTTTTTGAATGAAAGAAATAAAGGAACAAGTTTTGCCGATATTTTGAAAATGTTCTCCAACGATTTACTTCAAAACGAGCAAATAGTAAAGAATTATTTTTCATAAGATATATACAATGGAAGTGTACTGCGTGAAAGAAAAACGGCACACGCCCAATGTGCAGGGAAGTGAAAAGGTTGTAATCACAAAGAACAATCGAAAACTCTTAAAGGTAAAATGCGCTAGTTGCGGAATAACAAAAACACGTTTTATGCCGGGAAACTAGGTGAGCCCTCCCACGCGGAGGGCAGTGGAATATTCGGCGACGTTGCTATGGCAGTTGGTGATCTTGCTATTACAAAAGGAATCCCATATCTTGCGAAAAAAAGTGTTGAAGCTGGAAGATATTACGCTTCTGAAGCAATGAGAGACCCAAAACTGCAAAAGAAAGCAATAAATTACACTCTTGACAAAGCCCGCCCAGTTATTCAAAAAGTTGGAAGTGAAATGTTACATCAACTTTCAACTAAAGTTCGACCAAACCAACGTTACAAAACTGACAGACCTGATTTGGATGGAGCTGGGTTTGATGTACATGCAGCAATTGGGAAATTTCCGAAACCAAAAAAAGGTTGGACATTACTGGGGCATAATTTTACAGGGCCATACAATCCTCTTGAAAAGCAGGTGAAATACGATCCAGAAACGGGTGAAATTCTGGAAATATATCAACCACCAACAGGTGCAACAGATGCGATTGCTATGCAACATGATGTTGATTATGATGTTTGTTCCAACCGTGAAAAAAAATATGGTGAAAATCTCAAAAAATGTAAACATAAAGCGGACAAAAAAATGGTGAAAAATCTTGACGCTGTTCCTTACAAACAACGACAATGGGGACATGCGGCTGCAAGACATACAATCAATACCAAACAAAAGTTAGGGTTGGGTTTGAAACAACAAAAAGGAACTGGTGTTTTGGATAAACCGTTGGATGTAATAAAATTTGCTGAAACTTTGACAAAAAAACATGATTCCTTCCACAAAACCTGTATTCGATCGGTATTGGAAAGGTGATATTGCGAAAAATGCTTTCACGGGACCAACTGGTGTCACAAGCAAGAAATTTTGGACTCATCCAAAAAAAGGTACTGTCCTGCGTTTGGTGAAAAATCCAAAAACTGGCAAATATGAAAATGTGTATGAAGAACCTTAATTGTTTGACCACCACCATTTTTCAAACTCCTGTTTTGCGTGCCACCTGCTTGCAAAGGTTTTAGGAAGGTGATAAGAAATAGATTCCATAATTTCTTTTTTGTGGGGCCAGCATTCAGAAGGTACCATTTCAAAATAATTGTGCAGAAAACAGGGGTAGTTCACTGACTTCCCGGTCATCCCCTGAAATTGAGCAATAACATTACTTAGAAAAGCGACCTCGCTGGAAGAAAACATTTTGTCAATGTTCCATTTCCGAAAAACATTTTTTAAATGAAAATTATTCGTAGGAGGCGCAGTGGAACTTCTTCTCCGATTTTCTTCTTGGAACTGTTCATCATCATCACATTCAAACACTCTACCACATTTTGGACATTCACGACAGAACTCATTCACCACATAAACTAGTTGCTCCTTGCATGAAGGACAACGATTAATCCTATTTGTTAATGGGCATAAGTGTAATTCACTTCTTTTTTGCAATATTTCTTGAATTATTTTCGACGAAATTTTCACACTTTGCAAACAACCAAATGGGTCGTCCATTTTTATTTGTATGGTATACAATGAGCGCGCGCATTTTCAATAAGTTGTCAAAAATTTATTACAGCCCGCAAGGGTATTGGAAAGGGTTTACAGCGATTAAAAAATTAGCTCAGGCAGCGAAAGTCTCGGAAGATGTGGCTCGAAACTGGTTGATGAAGCAGGCTCTTTGGCAGGTTTATTTACCAGCCCCGCGGTACATTCCAAGACCGAAATTTGATGTTCCTGTTCCAAACAAAGTTCACCAAGCCGATCTTCTGTATCTCCAACACGATCGCCCACCACGCTCCCGTAAAACTTTCAAATATGCCCTCACAGTGGTAGACATCACGAGCCAGAGAGAACTGGAAGTTTAAAAATTCACAAGGTCTGGTTGTTAGGGAGTGACGTCATGGGCTTGCAAGTTAGCCGTCACCGTATTTGACTTGCGGTTTCACACCCGCAGCGTTTCTATTGGGCTCTTTTGACTTAAAGTTCTAAAGAGGTTGGATTTCATAAATAATTTGACAAGAGCGGTAAAATTCAATTATTCAATCTTTCACTCCTTTCCTTCTGCGAATGGATGCTCTCGATAATCGGCGGGTTCGAGCTCTCTACAAGCGCTTCAGGGAGTGTTTTTAAATAAATTAGAAGATGTGTGAAATGTGGCGTTTCAGTGTAGTCCGTTCACTGGCAAGTTTTATGAACGAAGTGGCCAAGTACCAGCTCGCAGACGTGGCGGGCTTTCTGATCTTTCTGATCGGAGAGTTATCAAAGAAGTACTGTGGCCCACAACTGTCACGGCAACAACAAAAAGGTCACGGCAAAAGCAAAAAGTTCACGGCAAAAACAAAATGCTCACGGCAAAAGCACAATGCTCACGGCGAAAACAAAAACGGTCACGGCAAAAACAAAATGCTCACGGCAACAACAAAATGCTCACGGCAAAAGGAAAAAGCTCACGGCAAAAACAAAAAAACTCACGGCAAAAACAAAAAGCTCACGGCAAAAGCAAAAAGCTCAGGGCAAAAACAAAATGCTCACGGCAAAAGAAAAAAGCTCACGGCAAAAACAAAAAACTCACGGCAAAAGCAAAAAGCTGACGGCAAAAACAAAATGCTCACGGCAAAAGAAAAAAGCTCACGGCAAAAGCAAAAACCTCACGGCAAAAACAAAAAGCTCACGGCAAAAGCAAAAAGTTCACGGCGAAAAAAAGGTCACGGCAAGAACAAAAAGCTCACGGCAAAAACAAAAAGCTCACGGCAAAAGCAAAGGCTCACGGCAAAAATAAACATAGGCACGCAATGCGCACAGAGCCAATCACGTTTTTTTTCTTTTTTTTTTTCACAATATGTTGAAATTTATCCTGACAACCTATGGGTGTTTACACCTCTGGTAAGTCCCACCCTAACCCCTCAACTCCCCCCCCCCCCACCAAAAAAAAATCTTGTGGTTTTCCACTATAAAACCTGGTAATGATCGAGCAGCGTGACTACGTAACAGTTAATTATAGCGTGAAATCAAAATTACGCATTTGTAAATTTCCCATTTGTAAATTTCTTTTCTTGGCGAGAAATCGCGCGGTGCTTTTGGGCAGCCGGGCGTTTTTCTTGGCGGGAAATTCGCATGGCCATCGTCGCTTTTGAAAAAGAGGTTTCTTTAAAGGCTTAAGCTTCTTTAGCAAAACGATTGTACGAGAGTACTGAAGTACTTGCCAAAAAAAACACATCTAATATCTATAAATGGAAAGAAAAGGTTCAAAAGAATACTGGTAAAAGGCGAAAAGTTCAAGTTACAAAAGCTGCCTTCAAAGGACTTCATCACTTTTTTTTTCTTCACGGCGGAGAGCTTGCCCTGTTCTGAAACATAACCGAGTAAGTGAAGTTTTTAAAGGGTCTAAGGTACATGATTTTGAGTATTACGGTAAAAGAAATTACCTTTTGAAATGGGAATTTAATTTATGTCATTAGAAATGTGTCATTTACCTTTGACTTTAAAAAATTATTAGAAAACGCGCTCAGTTTTGTGACAGATGTAGTCTTAAATATTTTGCCATGCTCAGCCAATTTCACTCGCGTGGACCGATCCTCGATTTTGGAAGTGTAACGCGAATTGCATTAAAGTATAAACTTAGGGGTTTTCGAATAAACTTTTTTCAAAAACGATTTCTCTGTCCATTATTTTGTGTTTGCTTTTTCATAACGGTAGGTCTAAGCACAGTCGCAAGACAACTAGCTGCACAAGCATCACTTCTGTCAGTGAGATTACGACGAATAATTACTTTCAATTTTCACTTTCGGGTACATCTCTTTGTGCAATTGTCGATTTTCTTGTCCTGGAAGTTTTCAGTAGTAATAACCTTTTAAGCGAAGCAGTTGTCGGCGTAAAGCTATTTTATCCCAAAATCTTCCGAAAACAGTTTTGTGCGTTCCTCAAAGCGGGTTCGCATTCGCAAAACTTATGCCGGCATAATTTAAAGCGTGTTCGGTGTTTGTTTGTTCTGAATCTTGATGGTCTCTACTGAGTTAGAGAACGAAATATAACAGTTATTTAAAAAACTATAAGCGAAGCAGTTGTCTGTTTAAACCTATTATATCCGAAAACCTTCCAAAAACAATTCTGTGCATTTCTAAAAGCGCTCAAATTTCAAACAATTTGTAGCCGCAAAACTTATGCCATAGAGTTAAGCATGTGTAGTGTTTGTTTGTTTTCAATCTCGATGGTCTCAAGTTAGAGAACGAAATATAAGGGTTACTTAAGTAACTATAAGCGAAGCAGTTTTAAGTTTAAAGCTATTTTATCCGGTAAGTAATGAGTGACTGTTCTTGAAAGCGCTCGAATTTTTCCTGGGCTGCTATAAAAGCCTACGCGACATTTCTTCGATAAGTTTATTACAAGTGCTTCGAAGCTCCCAAAATCCTTTCTTTCGGATAATCCCAGTAAAATGCCGGTGAAATGCCTGTATAAAGTTTTGACCAGACTATTAGTGGCAGTTCATGTTATTTGTTAGCATCCGAACGCGATGAGGATAACCCATTTAAATTTTGTTGTTGTAAATGAGCGCCGTTTGAAGTTCATTCAAGCGAACAGCCAATAATCCAAGGAGATTTGGCAAGCCTTGCCAGTTAATGCACAGGCGTCCCAAACTCACGATTCGAGAAATCGATCGAATAAATGATTTATGTAAGCGTATGAATGATTTACGTAAGCGTATGAATGATTTATGTAAGCGTATGAGTGATTTATGTAAGCGTATCGAGTGGGACGTGACTACTTGAAGTGCGCAGTGTTGTGTTACAATTAAGGCCGTTGGAAATTTGAGCGCTCTATAAGACTTTGTATGGAGTTTAAAATAACGTGGAATAAAAGCGCTCGACGAAATAAAATTTTACCTTCTTTACAATAAAATAAAGAAAATGTACTCACCTTTCCTGATTTCTGTTGTCCTTTTGGGCTATTTCATCGTTTTTGGGGGGTTTTGAGGTTTTTGTTGTAGCCTTCATAAGACGAAGTCAAGGCTGGACAGAGCCATTTCGAACGAGCCGTGCCGCGAGGCCGTTTTCTCGCCAAAATTCGAATCCGCGGCTTGATTTTCCCTTCCGACGTAAAGAAGGAAAGTTCTTTTTTCTCCTCGTCTGGTCAGCTTGGAAAAACTTCATCCTTTCCGCTCCAATTCGAACGATTTATGCATCACTACTGGAGCTTTCAGCTTTCCCGAGCACCTTGTTCCCGTCTTTTCGACTACGGCACAGTTGAAATCAAACTTTGCGACCACTCCAGCGTGACAACTTCGACTGACCGGACGGGTGCACAGTCAATATTTCCCATTAAAAATCTTACTCTTTCCCCACGACCCCACGGGAGCATCTTGACGCCCCTTTGTAATGTAAGTCCAATCGCGTGACAGATAAAGCGAAAACAGAAAAATCGAATTCAAAAACCGTTTCTTTGCGCTCGGAAATTGTTTGTAACCTAATCTTCATGCAATGGATGTACATTATTTTCTGTTTAAATGGACATTAGTTGTCATTGTCATGCTTTGTCATGTTTTATTTGCTAAATGCGTCGGCCTGTTGTAATTATTGATGCTAGCACGCCGCAATGGAAATCCCTGGCTCGTTGTCATTTTGTGCATTAACGTTAGAAATTGCTTTTTTATGCAGTTTTTACAGGAAGTCCCGGTAAATGCCCGGGTTGATGGTAAGTTGACGATTCTAAAGCCTCGTTGTTTGCGATTTATTATTATCGGAACGGTTTACATCAATTAAAGGTGAGAAAAATCGTCTCGCGAACTCATATCCGTTTCCGTAGACCTCTCGACAAGCTGCTTCCAAGGTAGATCAGCTACGCCAAGACCGTAGTGGGAATGCACGGTAGATGCTTTTCCAGGTTCATACACAGTACACGCAATTCCGCTTGAACATACCACTGCCACCTTCCAGCCAACAGCATTAAGATTTGATATGATCTCTTCAACCACGGTCGACTTTCCAGTTCCAGCCTAGCCAGTAATTAGTAAGTTATGGCCTCTAGAAGCCACACTCACAATCTGTGCTTGACCCGGTGTTAAAACGCTCATTGTAGTGTTGACCCTTACATTTTTCGACTGCCACTGACAACCATTAAATAGAAATCAAAGACAAAATTTTCCCTGATCTGAAGTTTGTGTTCTGATTGCCACGAAATGCTTGAGTTTTAGTTTGCACCTAAATTTTTCTCACCTCTAATTGATGTAACCCGTTCTGATAACAATAGAGCTTTATGATTACCATCGTAAAACGGCAAGTCGAAATACCAAAACAATTAACCATTTCCGGGAAGTTCCTGTGAAAAACGTCATTAAAAAGTAGCAATTTCTATTTTGGATGCTTAAAATGATAACAAACTAAGGATTACCAATCGCACTTGCGGCAAAAATGGCAATATATCGACGCATTTTCCAAACAGAAAAAAGACAAATGATGACAATTAATGTCGATATAAAGAGAGATACTGTATATCCATCGCAGAGTAATTACAAACACGGCGCAAAGAAACGGATATGGGTTCGCGAGACGATTTTTCTCAACTTTAATCGATGTAAACTGTTCAGATAATAATAAATCGCAAACAACGAGGCTTTAGAATCGTCAACTTACCATCAACCCGGGCACTTACTGGGACTTCCTGTAAAAGCTGCATAAAAAAGCAATTTCTAACGTTAATGCACAAAATGACAACGAGCCAGGGATTTCCATTGCGGCTTGCTAGCATCAATAATTACAACAGGCCGACGCATTTAGCAAATAAAACATGGCAAAGCATGACAATGACAACTAATGTCCATTTAAACAGAAAATAATGTATATCCATTGCATGAAGAGTAGATTACAAACAATTTCCGAGCGCAAAGAAACGGTTTTTGAATTCGATTTTCCTGTTTTCGCTTTATCTGTCACGCGATTGGTCCTACATTACAAAGGGGCGTCAAAATGCTCCCGTGGGGTCGTGGGGAAAGAGTAAGATTTTTAAATTGGAAATTTTGACTGTGCACCCGTCCGGTCAGTCGCAGTTGTCATGCTGGAGTGGTCGCAAAGTTTGATTTCCAACTGTGCCGTAGTCGAAAAGACGGGAACAAGGTGCTCAGGAAAGCTGAAAGCTCCAGTAGTGATGCATAAATCGTTCGAATTGGAGCGGAAAGGATAAAGTTTTTTCCAAGCTGACCAGACGAGGAGAAAAAAGAACTTTCCTTCTTTACGTCGGAAGGGAAAATCAAGCCGCGGATTCGAATTTTGGCGAGAAAACGGCCTCGCGGCACGGCTCGTTCGAAATGGCTCTGTCCAGCCTTGACTTCGTCTTATGAAGGCTACGACAAAAACTTCAAAACCCCCCAAAAACGATGAAATAGCCCAAAAGGACAACAGAAATCAAGAAAGGTGAGTACATTTTCTTTTTTTTATTGAAAAGAAGGTAAAATTTTATTGCGTCGAGCGCTTTTATTCCACGTTATTTTAAACTCCATACAAAGTCTTAAGGGGCCTTCACACGACAAACTTAAGTTTGCAAACTCGTGTTGGCAAACTCAAGTTGGTGTGTGTGAACGGCACAAAAACAGTTGGCAAACATGTTGGCAAACTGTTGGCGACAAATAGAACTTGTCTCTATTCTCGCCAACTTTTTCGCCAACTTTTTCGTGTTGGCAAACTCGAATTTGACGTGTGAACGATTGGCAAATGTGTGTTGCTATCTTTCAACCAATCAAAATACGCGCTTTAGTCACGTGATTTGCGTGACACTTCACAAGATGGCGGACGAAGATCGCGATGCGACGTTCAAATTTATTGAAGAAATACACAATAATCCTGCTGTTTGGGACGTTTCATCGCCATCCTATAAGGACACAAATCTTAAACAAAAGTTGATGGAACAGATCGCCGAAAAGCTGAATTTGAAAGGCGGTAAGTAAAGTTTTTTACACTCAGATTTCACTCCTCGTTCGTGCACGAAGTTCTCTTCGAAGTTCCATACATTCACGACTATATCCATTTCTGGATGTGTTTGAATAACAATGTGACACGAATTCGTGAAGTGAATTTACTGTATTGTGAATAAACAATTAAGGGAAAAGACGAGACGAGTTTGACGTGTGAAGGCATGAGTTTGCCAACTTTTTAAAGTTTGCCAACACGAGTTTGCAAACTTTAGTTTGTCGTGTGAAGGCCGCTTTATAGAGCGCTCAAATTTCCAACGGCCTAAATTGTAACACAACACCGCGCACTTCAAGTAGTCACGTCCCACTCGATACGCTTACATAAATCACTCATACGCTTACATAAATCATTCATACGCTTACATAAATCATTCATACGCTTACATAAATCATTTATTCGATCGATTTCTCGAATCGTGAGTTTGGGACGCCTGTGGTTAATGACACGGTATGGAAACATTGCAAAAACCAAGCAAGACGGCTCGTGAGTAAAATATGTGCTCAGTTTGATGCCCGAAAAAAAAAAACCACTTTTAATTTGTTGTACAATGTTGATCAAGGTGGCCAAACAAATTCAACATTGTTGTTCACACCAAATATCAAAGAAAGGTTGTGACAGTCTCAGCTAATTTATAAGAACTTTGGAGTCTATGTTTTTGCGTTGAGTTTATTTTATTGGGCCCTGGGACCAATTCTCGGTTTCCTTAGTATTCTCAGGGCCCCTCGGCCGGTACCTCGTGCTTTTCATTTTCATCACGGAGCACAGGGCGCAGAGGAGTCATATTTGACCGTAATGCTGGCTAAATTCATCGCGCAAATCGATCTTGTTTTGAATTCAAAACAATGAACGTGCCTGAACAAAGCATGCTACCTAGTTACGCGTCTGGTGAAATTCTATCTGCAAGACAAAAGGCCGACAATGGTCGCCCGAAGGGCGACGTTATCGGAAAGCGAAGCTTTCCGAAACGAGGCACGAAGTTACTGTTAGTCGGCTGTTAGTTACTGGTAATACGCCCACAGCAACTGCTGTATGCGGTTTTCGTCATGCGGATGGAATTTCACTAGACGCGTAACCAGATAGCATGATACTTTGTTCAGTCACGTTTATTGTTTTGAATCAACAAGATCGATTTGCACGATGAATATTTAGCCACAGCATTACGGTCAAATATGACTCCTCTGCGCCCTGTGCACGGAGTTTGGAGTCTCGGAGTTTAGTACACCTTTTCTTTTCCTTTCATCGTATTTTCAGGGATCATCCATGTAAGTTTTCATTTCTTGTATCGCTTTAATTTCTTGTATTAGTCCTTTAAGTTTTTTCTTTCGGTCACCGCCTTTTTGTATTATTTTGTCATTTTTAGTTTTCATCGAACGGCACTTGAACGTAGACATCATCAGTAACAATAAACAGATTGTTAAATTTCATCAGAAGTGTCTTGGTTGACGCTACGCTACTAACGCGATAAAGGTTGAATCAACATTGTTCAACTTGTGGCCAAATAAATTCAACATGTTGCATTCAACAACGTTCTGGAAATGTTGAAGCTGTTTGTCCCATGCTTTACAGATGTAGTTGTCAACAAATCAACAAAATGTTGAGAAACACTTTTCGGAAGCGAACGAGCCAAAAAAAGCCCCGAAATATATTTCAGACCGAAAAGTTTCAGGACTGTTTTTTGAGAAACGAACACCAATTTATTCCTCGGCGGCTCCGCTTTTAGGCTTGACTAAATAGCTCACGTGTTTATTTTGGGTCTTAACCTGCAGCCGAATAAATTTCGTTTGCTTTGCCTTTGAACAGTACGAAAATGTTCAAATTTAGCTCGCTTTTACAAAACCTGCTCGCTTTCCAGTAGATCCAACAGGTCTCTATTAGAATGCTTTGTCACATATCTGTTGTTGTTAAAATCTTTCGGTCGGTTCGAGATGTTTTAAGTGTTGCGTTACATTCCTAAGGTTCAAATTACAGCCGTCAACTATGCAAATTTGCTCAACATACGCTTTACACTTTGAGCCATGAATAACCCCGAAATAACGTTTGGTATCTTGTAAAGATTTTACTCTAATTCTTAAATCACCACTGTAACTTGGATTTTAATACTAGTTTCATTCAATTTTTTCAGTTTTAAGAATAGCAAGCAACAAGCCGCGCAATTTCCGATTTTACTTTGAAATGGTTTCATGTTTTATAACACGCACGCAAAAATGACACTGCCGTGAGCTATTTGTTTTTGCTGTGAGCATTTTGTTTTTGCCGTGACCTTTTTTGTTTTCGCCGTGAGCATTGTGCTTTTGCCGTGAGCATTTTGTTTTTGCCGTGAACTTTTTGCTTTTGCCGTGACCGTTTTGTTGTTGCCGTGACAGTTGTGGGCCACCGTAAAGAAGAGCTGTTTCTTATTTGGTGTTGCTTTTGCCATTCCGCGTTACAAATGTAAAGCAAGCAAAGCGTGATATCGGCGAAAATTACCTACAAACAATGCAGTACAGACTACAAATCAGACGGCGAAACGTCTTCAGGTAATGGAAGGAATCCACTGTAACATGTAACTGGTAGTCTAGCGAAATAAGCGTACAACGAGGTAAGCTATTCCTTCGATCATTTCTTTAGATAAGGTAAACGCTTGCGTCCGCTCGCTCGCAATCTCTCCTTTCAGGGATAATCGAGCGAAAAAAACACAGCAGCAGCGAGCGCTAAAATTGCCTGCCGCGTGGAAACGTGGGCCGCGCTTGATGAGCTGCTGCTGTAAGCGTACGCCACGTTTGTATTTATTTTTAAAGAAAAGTAGCTCTTTCACAAATGCGGTTTTCAAAGAGGTCCTTAACGAAATAAATAAACTAAACATCTATGAACTCTTTCGTAAGAAAATAAACAAGTGAACAAGAAGCCCTGTTATACACTCTGTAGTAAAAATAACATAATTGAGTTGACACGCGCATTTGAATACCTTTTCTCGTTCACCCAGGTTGGAGTCCATGGCATCACCGTATGCCTGAGCGCTCCTGGGATATGCAACATAATAAACATTTTGAGACAAAATTTAAGAGAAATGTTGTTTATCTTTTCCTGGTTCACCCAGGTTGAAGTCCATGGCATCAACGCATGCCTGAGCGCTTCTGGGATATGCAACATAATGAAAATGTCGATACAAAATTTAAGAGAAATGCTGTATATCTTTTCCTGGTTCACCCAGGTTGGAGTCCTTGGCATCACCGTATGCCTGAGCGCTTCTGGGATATGCAACATAACAAACATTTTGAGACAGAATTTTAGACAAATGTTAATATCTTTTTCTGGTTCACCCAGGTTGGAGTCCATGGCATCACCATATGCCCTAGCGCTTCTGGGATATGCAACTTAACAAACATTTTAAGACAGAATTTTCGACAAATGTTAATATCTTTTTCTGGTTCACCCAGGTTGGATCACCATATGCCCTAGCGCTTCTGGGATATGCAACATAACAAACATTTTGAGACAGAATTTTAGACAAATGTTGATATCTTTTCCTGGTTCACCCAGGTTGGAGTCCATGGCATCACCATATGCCTGAGCACTTCTGGGATATGCAAGATAACAAACATTTTGAGACAGAATTTTAGACAAATGCTGACATCTTTTCCTGGTTCACCCAGGTTGGAGTCCTTGGCATAACCGTATGCCTGAGCGCTTCTGGGATATGCAACATAACAAACATTTTGAGACAGAATTTTAGACAAATGTTGATATCTTTTCCTGGTTCACCCAGGTTGAAGTCCATGGCATCAACGTATGCCTGAGCACTTCTGGGATATGCAACATAACAAACATTTTAAGACAGAATTTTAGACAAATGTTGATATCTTTTCCTGGTTCACCCAGGTTGGAGTCCATGGCATCAACGTATGCCTGAGCGCTTCTGGGATATGCAACATAACAAACATTTTGAGACAGAATTTTAGACAAATGTCGTACATCCTTTCTGGTTTACCCAAGTTGGAGTCCGGGATAAAAGTCACACATTCTCCGTACTTTTTCTGAAGAATCGCCCTCCAATTTAACGGAGAAAAAAAAAGTGATTCTTGTCTTATTATCAATAACCCCCCTCCCCCAAAAACAATCCTACCTCAAAGATAAGCCCCTGAAAAAACGGTTTGGAATTATTGCCTTATTTTATTATCGCACGCAAAGCCTGTGTATTTCACGCCCGCCTGCTTAATGGTCACTTTGTTTTCTTTTGACTAAATATTTCCTTTTCCTGATGCTTGTGCCTATTCTCAGTGCACCAAAAGAACCACCAAACACTTCAGTTAGTCAGGAGCCCTGAGCTGTCAAATGTTGTCCGTATTTCGCAAGTTGGAACCAGAATAAAATTGGAGGTGCTTATAATTATTACGGTGCGACTTTCGAACCGGTGTGAGTTTATTTTGGTTCGCTCTGTATTTATTTTACATGATACCGGAAAGTACACAAGAAGACATAGCACAAAGGACACGCGAGAGATACGAGCGAGCGCGAAAATCGCCTGGGGCGTGAAAACGTGATGCGCGCGTTATGAGCATGTTCACGTTCGACATGTCAGGGTCTTCTTTTTGCCTGACTATTCTTGAGTGAAAAGAGACTGCTCGTAGTCTAGATACTGGTCCAGAATCCTATGTCGGTAAAGTTCAGTCTTTGTCTTACCATTTCATGGCAGAAGGAGCTCATCGTCGCAAAAACGGAATATGTAAACGCGGTATAAATCTCCTACCGGAAAAGGATAATATTAGCTCGTCTGGAAGAAATTTAAGCGGCTGATAATTTATGTATCTCTCAAACGCCATGAATAACATTAGAATCAATTAAAACAAGCAAGAAAGAATTTCACGCTTAAAGATTATAACACATTCGCGCGAAAATTAACGCCTAAGTGGAACAGAAACGATCATCAAAACTGATTTAATTACATAGGAATGCTAGTAAGTTACTGGGCTTCCCGCAGAGATACGTGTCTTAAAGACACGTATCTCTGCGGGATCCCAAGGTAATTTTTGGTTGCTAAGAGCGTCTGGCTCGTTATGGTGGCCTCTCGATACAAAGAGGCCGAACCGTTGACCACAAAATAGGCTAAAGAAGTTGCAGCTGCTCTGGAACGGATTTATAATCGTGGTCCTTTGAAGTGGCCGAAACTGCTTCAGGTCGATCCTGGTCGTGAGTTTATGGGCGCTGTGAATCAACTGCTTTCGAAACATAATGTCGAGGTTAGACGCGGCCGTGTGGATATCCACCGTGATCAAGCTATCGTTGAAAGATTCAACCGCACCCTGGCTGAACGATTGTTTGGACACCAATATGGGGTTGAAATGCGCCTCCCAGACGACAAAAGATCGACTGAATGGGTGGCCCGACTGCCCGCTGTTATTTCAGCTTTGAATAAAGAAGTCACTCGACTCACCGGTCAGAAACCTGTTGAGACCATCAAAGAGAAAACTGTTCCATCCAAACCCTAGACCCTTATTTGAGACCCGTTGGTGTAAACGAAAAAAAGCTCCCCTCCGGTTTGAGTGTTCGCTATCTCTATCAACCCGGTGAACTTGAAGGTGGTCGGCGAAGAGCTACCGACCCAATCTGGTCTCTGAAAGTTCACGAGATTGAAAAGATTATGATAAAACCGGATGCACCGGTTATCTATTATTTGTTTGACGGTCCAAAACGCTGGTTTGTCCGTGAAGAGCTGTTGGTTGTCCCTCCAGATACACAGCTACCACCGGCAATCTAACTATGAAACTCGATCGGTTCTGTGTGGATACCGTCTTCCAATACCCAGCGTTTGTCGTAGTAAGCGCTCAGCCCCAGCTTCTGCTGTTCGTACGTAACAATCCTCCCGTTGTTCATGCGAAAACCGATGTTCGTTGCCATGTCCTTGCTGCCGTCCAAAGCTGACCTGAAACGCTGCCACGTGATCTCGTTCTGTTTCTTTGATATTCCTTTCGTGCTGAACTTATTTTTTTTTGCCCTCAGGTTCATCGACGAAATAACATTTTGAGCAGAGTGCAGTCATTCTGCTGCCTTCACACTCGAATTTAACTAAACTATCGAAAATCGTTGATCATGACAAATCTTACTCGTTTGAGACTGATTTTGGTTGATTCATCAGGTTTAATGAAAAAAAAGAACACATTTGAAACAAAATGTCCTTTTCTTTAAAGAGCCCAGGGGTCCGACTGCTCCACTTGTCCCAAGCTAACCACTCTTGCTTTTTTGCCTCAAATTCTGTTTGCAGCTCTGGTTTGACGATGTCTTCCAATTTTTCTGCGCTGATTGCCATGTAATTGCTGTCTGTGTCCATCTGAATCAATTCGAAATCTCTTCTGTCAAAATACCTGTCAAGAAAGTCATAATAGAATTCAAGCATTCGAAGTTTTTCCAGTTGATATACAGCTATTCCTACCTGAAATGGTCTTCTAATTGTGATCCGAGGCTTTCGGCTTTCCAGCTCATACACCTGCCCGATCTCGTCAAGATCACTGAAATATGCGCTTCGCAAGGCTCTGTCAACTACCTTCTCGTCTTTGGTGTAAATGATGTTTGTTTGCCGCTCCAAGGCTTCGATGAGCTTCCCGTACCCGCTATTTCCTAACAGCTGAACACCTCGGCCAGCAGCGCCTTGCTTTTTTCCACGTCTCCAGTTCGGCGCGCCTCCGTCACCTGCTCCACGAACCAGGGAAAGATCTTGGCCGGTTGGTAGTCAATCGTCCGATAAACGTTTGTGATCACTGCTCCATGCTCAATATACCATCTAAGTAGAGGAGCATATAATAATATCTTCTTTGCGGACAATGCTCCCGTGAGTTTTCTCCCGTCTCCGCGCTTTCGCCCTGTGCGCTTCTACTTCTTCCATAAACTTGCGAACCAGCTCCGCGGGGTCTCTTTCACATACGTGGATTGGTTTTCTTTCAAGGGTGTCACCAATGCTAACCGAAATTGGTACATGTGTGGTTTCAATCGTGAGCATGTCTGTCTGCTCTTTCTTCTGATTCTTATCTCCGTATGCTTCGAAATCATACAATATCGCGTGTGGGTAACTTCGCATTAGGGTACGTGGCAACTCAATATTCTTTTTTCCTACTTCACATGACCATGCCTCGATTACTTGATAACCAGCAGCTCGGAGCGCTTCTGTGCGTTCTACAGTTGCTTTGAACCGGTCTTCTCGTGTTTGGTTATTGTGAGCAACAATTTTATTACGATCATTAGGGTAACATTTTCGGCATCCGTGCCAGTGACAGCCATGGTATTGAAAAACAGTCCTCGTTTCATGATTGTACCCGTCGACAGGAGCACGCTCAACCCATCTCTCACCACCGTGCCCGCATGCAGCGTGGTGAATGTGAATTTTCCGCCGTGCAGCTTCTTGTTCTAGCCAGCAAAGAGATTCTGAAGAAGCTGAATGTTTTGGATAAAAGGCCTTCTCAAAAGCTGTCTGCGGTGCTTCAACTTTTTCGGCCGAACATTCAATCACCGGTTTTCCTTGTGAACATGTTTGGGTATGTCGTTGAAGATGGCAAGCTTGAGTGAACCTTGCACGGCAATGAAGACATACATACGTTTTTGCAAGCTTCGAAATATCCTTGATGACAAACGCGTGCCCCTCATAAATTCCGATTGTCAGAATGTTTGTTAGCTTGGCTGGTGGATTCCTTCTAATATGCCATACCACTTCACCATCCACACATTCAGGCTCATATGCACGGATACCCAACCAATTTGAAAAATCTAATTTTTGATTAAGATGTCTTTCAACCTGTTCAAGTTCATCAAGCGAAGTTTTTCGGCAATCGTTTGGAGTAACTATGAGGTTAAACAAACTCTTAGCAAGCTCCCGTGCTGCCGTTGTGCTTCGATCTGGTCTTGCTCCGCGGTATACCGCAATACATCACCATAAACATAAGTTGTCCTTGTAAGTGTCTAAAGCCAGCATAGAACGGCTATGCGCAAGGTTACGCAACCAATCTGGCAATGGTCCTGTACCTAAAAGTGGTTGACGATCAAGCACGACCTTTATATCAACATTGAAGTGGTTTTCAAACACCCATGTCGTGCCCGGCTATTAATGTTGTCAGGGTCCAGGCGTACCTTCTCCCGCTCACTCAACCATTTCTCCGCCTCAGAAAAACGTTCAAACCAAGGCGAGCCAATGTTAGTGTACATCACCATTAACGAACCGTCTTTAATGTTGCGTAGCTGATATGAAAAAATATGTCTGGCGTAGAAAGATGTGTGAGCTTTCTCTCGTATTTTTGCCATAAAATCGGGTGTCAGATTTCTTTCAAGTCCTCAAATGAAGCGCCAGCGGATGAAACGGCGCCCTCTTACCTCTTCTCCCTCATGTTCGGTATTATCAAATAAATCAAGAATCTCATTCTGATAGTTTGTAACATTTCGGATATTCTCTCGAGAACTTGGATCAAACTTCCTTAAAATTTCTTGTATTTTTCTCCCCCTTCTTTTACGAGGAGGAGCGGTCGGTTGTAAAGGTTTAGGAAGTAAAGGCTTATCTAAGCTCTTCTCCACTTTCTCAGAAATAGGTTTATCTAATATACTCTGAATAATTTTTCGAACAGCAGGAGCGTCCTCTGCAAGTAATTACTCTAAAGCTTGTAAAGTTGCTGGATCAAGTGCTTTTAAAAGTTCTTCAATGTTAATGTTAAGTACAGACATTGCAACTTGGATATAACAAAGATATGTAATGCTCTTATTGAGAAACTTTTGATATAATACAAGATTTGTGATTATCTAATTGAAAGAATTTTTTAAAATAATAGGAGATGCTTCGTTTTAAGATTTTATTCTTTTTTGGAATGTTGGGTGGTTTAAAATAGGAAAATACCTGTGTAAGAATGAGGTGGTATTTACTCCTTGTTCAGTAGTAATAGGTGGAGTAAACAAATACAATCTGATCCTCAGAGTATTATTTTCGTGTTTTAAACCTCCCACCGTAATAACCGAGCGAGGGAGCGAGTGAGTGAGGTTATTACGGTGGGAGGTTTAAAACACGAAAATAATACTCTGAGAATCAGGTGGTATTTGTTTACTCCACCTATTACTACTCTATTTCGTATACTGCGTTCAGGGATCAGTTGGCTCAAAGTCTACAGAATATAGTTCCGGATCCCTCTGTTTATGGGACTCATTCGTTTCGGCCGGGAGGAGCTTCGAGGGCTGCCAACAGCGGGGTCAGTGATCGAATTTTCCAGAGGTACGGCAGATGGAAAAGTGTCGCACCTAAGAATGGTTATATCAAGGACGACATTTCTTCACGACTTCTTGTTTCTAAGTCTTTGGGATTTTAGGTCGTTTTTCCGGTTTATCAAGCCCTATACTTTTTCTTCTAGGTTGTAGTATAACTTATTGTTATAGTTCCTGGTGCTCGGCCGTAACCTCCAAAAGAAACCTAATGGTTTTTGCTCATGTCGTGTACTGCGTAGTGGAGCTGAAATATGGAATTTCTGGCGTTTGAGTGGATACGAATTAGCCAGAAATGAAATATTTCTGCGGCACAAGAACAGGGGGACTGGGGCTGGTTTAGTTGAAGTGCAGCATGGGTAGAAAGGAGGGCTATATAAGTGATGTAAGTCACGTGGGAGATCATTCTAGGCCGACACCTCGTTCAGCTTATGTTATTTTTAATTTTAAGTAAGTTGTTCTTCGTTGTCATACGTGCGACTTTTATTTTAGTTAACGCGGTGGGGAAGTTTGCAACGTGTAGCCTTGTAGGAAGGGCTATTTAGAGCTTGAGCCATGGTTCCTACCCAGATTTCCTGCCGAGTTTTTTCCCCTTCGGGGTTTTTTCAGGCAGGTTTTTTCTGGCCTCCGTTCTGACAGTGATGTCTTTGTAAACTGTCGCTCAGCTCTGTTTTTATGTTATGTGCCGTACGTTTGGAGGTAATAAGAGGCTGTAGTATAACTTATTGTTATAGTTCCTGGTGCTCGGCCGAAACCGCCAAAATAAACCTAATGGTTTTTGCTCATGTCGTGTGCTGCGTAGTGGAGCTGAAATTTCGTATATATCCCGTAGATGGAGAAAAAATGAACATTAATATATAAAATTCATATATTTGAACTGCGGATAAAGATTGAATTTTTTCAGGTTTCTTTTTTTGAACCGCTTAGGTTGAAACACCTTCACTGCGATGATCTACATACAATTCTATCTTTATCCGCAGTTCAAATATATGAATTTCATATATTAATGTTCATTTCTTCTCCATCTACGGGATAAATACGAACTCTCAATTGACCAGCTCCCAGTTGGCTTGATAGCTCAGTTGGTTAGAGCGTCTGCACCGGTATCGCAGAGGTCATGGGTTCGATTCCCGTTCAAGCCTGAATTTTTTCAGGTTTCTTCTTTTCAACCGCTTAGATTGAAACACCTTCGCTGCATGATCTACATACAATTCAATACTTTTTATGTTATAGCATGCAGCATACCTTTCGTTCTTTTATTGTTTTGATCTGTTCTTTTTGAGAAACTGGACAGTAAACATTTGCGAGGAAGCCATTTGTTAACTTTCCTTTGAATTTCCGGTGCAGACTTATATGTGACATCACGATGGCCAGACACCTCGGTTTTTCATTCGCCAATACCGGCGCTTGTGCCCAGGCCCAAGTTCATCACTCCCTCCTGAATCAATGTCAAAATGCTGGCGAATCGAAATCTGATTGGCTACTAAAATTTACCGGAAGTCTGCGAGTAGGAAGTTTCAAAACAGGAAACGAAGATGTCTTGCGATGATTTTGCTGGACGTTTTCGATCACGTCAGAGACGAACAGTGGGAAAGAAATCAGAAAATGGGCTATACAAACTCCCAAAGAATCGATAAATGCAGTCAAATTCACATTCATGTTAGACAAGACGTAAAAAGGGAACAAGTGTCGGTCGCATGATTAAAACGAAAAAGGCGCCAAAACCTTGTGATATGTTGCAGCGGTTCTTGCCAAAAGCTGAATGAATACCCGCTTCAAGATAAACGACGGTCGAAGGAGCACAATTTTGGAATAATTCCTCTAATTTCCAGCAGCTCTAAAGTATGGCTCATGGACAATGATGGCTTGAAATTTGTTCTCAACATTGTCTAAAGCGGATGGAAGCTGACAGTCTTTCCAGTGCAGTCGTAGAAGTTAAAATAAGCAGCTTTGTGTTAAAAATCCGTTCACTCCGCGGAGCCATGTGCGAGTTTGATGGAACAGAAGACAGGATTTAAGCTTATTTTGTTGAACTGGAGTAGATAATCTCACTGTAGCTGAAAAGTGAATGGTGGATTGGCTTCTTGAATTACGTGGTGCAGAAACTGGCGCAGCGGCCGGACCGAATGACAGAAACAACGAGGACAGCGATCCTGTTTATTTTTGCAAGACAGCGTATCTGTCGCATTTGTGAGCTTTGAAAGTTTGCAGCTGGCAGGACTAGTAAACCTGTTCGAGTGTAGGTAAAAGGTCTTTCTTTAGTATTAAATTGTTTTCACTATCAGCTTTGATTGTCTTTGTAAGAAATCGTCCATCCTTGATTGTGATAGATTTTCAATGTTTCTAGCTGTACTTAAAAGTGGCTGTTCAGTTTGCCTTGATTCAGTGAGTTGAATTATTTAGACCTGTGATACTCGTTAATAAATTGTACCTAAGTCATTTTGTTGTGTTTATTCTATGTAATGTTTAAGTATTTCGGCAAACGAGCTTTCCGTACAAAACCTATACCGTTGTAAATTTTTACCGACGTTGTGGTGGAGAAAACACAACAACAGCACAGTTGAAAGGAGAACACAACACAACGCCAGCTCGGGTACGTTTCATAAATAAATGACCTCTCTACTTTGTTCAAGACCGTTTAATAGCAACAGTACAGTTGATTTGCTTTGTGTCTTCCTTAATAAATAATTAGTCGGACTCTGTAAAAAAAGCTAATTTTTACGCGTATATAAGCTTACCACGCGCTCAAAAGAAGGTCATGTTTTTTAAAGGTTGATTTCTTGCTCAGTTAGACTTTTGAAATTAGTAAGCTTACAAAACACGAAAAGGTTCTACACACTATTTGACTGCTAAATGAACCTCGGCCATGACTATCGTTTTTTTCTTTCATGATGTCGCTGAAAATTTGTTAATTAATTTTGGAAAGGGCCGTAAGATTTGAAATAAAATTTGGGGCGGCACTTCAAACTCTTCGACAATGGCTACGTTTTCAGTACCCTTGAAAACTTTCATGTTTGATATTTGTTCGTCTATCAAGAGGTTTAATGAGGATACCACTACAATAAAAGAGTTAATTTTCTCTTCACCACTTTTGCTAAAAAACACACACACATTCAGTCACAAACGCATGGAGGTAGCCAGTCATTGAGAGTTCTTCCACATTCAGTTGGCAGAACACAAATGGTATCTTTACCCTCAACAACAACAGTCTTCAGCGCCTCATATTGGCGTTCTTTTCATTAGAGGTCCGGTCTCTTTTCTGAATTGAATTTTCTAACGTGAAGTGAACAAATTTAAACAAATTTATAGAAACCGGTGCCGCCATCTTCGCGAGTTTGTGAGCGAGGATTATTTTCATTTTCACGCAAGTCTCGCGTGAATGTCAAAGGCGCCAAAAACAAGGGGACGTCCTGATATTTCGCGCCTTTTTTGTCTTTACACGACCCATAACGCATGCTCAGTTCAAAATCTGCCGCACATGCGCTTTAAAAAACCGGAAGCCGCAAAAGTGGCATCCGGTTTTTGATTATCCCGATCCCAGAGTCCGTGGCATTTCGATCCCGCTGACCGTAAATACACGCGGGCTCTGGGGACGTGATTGCTGTCCTATCTTCACACACGCTTTTGGCGACAGCAATTTCATCGGCGGTTTAAGCGTCATTCTTTGCCTCGCACGTTGATCCAACCGGGCATTAACATCTTGTACCTCTGCTTCCCCACAGTAGGTCGCAGTGGCAACGCTAGTTTCGGTTTCTGTAATACGCAGGTTTTACTGGAGCGGGTTGTTAGCCCACCGCCCAACCCCCAACTTGGAGTCCCGAAAAAATATTCATGCAGAAAAAATCCCCGCCCCCACCCCCCCCCCCCCCCCACCACCACCTTGTCCAGTATGATTTTAAGTGATTTAAAATTTCACTTTATTTTTGATTATTAACTGATTAGTAAAATATTAAGTCCATTTCAAGTCAATAAAAGTCGGTCCAAAGTCCAGAGTCCAGATCAGCTTTTCCATTTAGCCATCTCCGCTGTGTCTGTAGTCACTCCATCGGAGCCGCAATAACGCTTTTCATTATCTGAGAGCAATCAAAAAGTACTTAAATTTAGTGAATAGGATCCACTCAGAAATTTCCAAAATACGATAATTCAAAACGCCTGGATCGCTAATTTAGCAACCCAGGTAAAAAAAAAACACAAATTAAAATTATTGGCTGAATATCTGAAAATTCCATTGCTAAGTTTTCGGGTGATGTATCACTATAATTAAGATGTTTCAGTGAAAGGACAGTAGAAAACCAACGTAACTGATTTAAGACCAGGAGAACGGCGAAATACACTCCTACGGCGTTAAAATGATGTGGTCTATTTTATAGTCGGTTATTCAGTTATTCAGTGCGTATGGACAGAAAGTAAATACTAATACTAGCGAGAAGTAAATAAGTGCTTACCGTTTTAGATCGAAATATAGGTTCCTGATCAAGAAGATATCCCAAAACAGCAATTTGTAAAAAAGAAGAAGTTCCGTAGCGTTAACGACTTTGAACCGCGTGGTTTATGAAAACTGAGATACTTGTTTTCACTCTAATTAGCAGAGTCGTCTGACATTGCAAAAAGGGGCGTCGAAGAGCTTTACCAAGGATTTTACCAGATAGATGTCATGCTGCATGGATTCCTGTCAATAAAGCTGTTTATTTGCGTTTATCAGGTTTATTGCATTCTCGTGCGTCAATAATCGACGTTGACCAGGGTGACCTAGGCGTTAACACTACATGCGGAACACAAACCTGAATTTTTTTCCAGCAACCCGCCTTTCAGTGTCTTAGTGAGCCAGGAAATGGGCGCGGTGTATCATTTTCCAGCAAAGAATAGTTTCAGAAGAAAAAACCGTCGGCAAGCAGCAATCATTTCCTAACTAATTCCCAGCAAATTGTTTATTTAGATACGTTACTTCCCAGCCAGCATGATCGAGGTCACGTAAACTGAAATTTGAATTTTATAGGTCAGTTCAGTTTTTAACCGTTTATTCGCGGTAAATAGAATATTTCAAGAAATTAACCCCATTTCACTTTCTTACATACATGAAGGTTCCTGAAGACAAAGAATGAGACAAATTGATTTTTGACCGCGGCCGCGATTTTCTAAATTTTCTTTGATTTTTACTGACATTCACTCTTAAGCTGTCTGTCAAGTGTTGACTTGGGTGACGGCCGGAATATTACGCAAACACATTTCTTATCCTTTAAAACCCTTGCCGTGCTCTAAATTGACCTGTTTTGCAGTTAATGAAGCCCGTATGTCATGAAATTCAATTTTATGGATGTGATATTAGAATTTTTCTCTTTCGATCGAAGGATAAAAGTGAGAACACCACGAGAACAATCTGACGCTCCACTTCTGGCTCGTCTACCATGCGATTTTCCAGATTAGTTGATATTTGCACTTTGTTTGCCTTAAAGCCATGGAATATTGAAAACTAAAATAAGAGAACCAATCATTCAAGTGTTGATTTAAGTGACCGCCGGACGTTTACGCTACCTTACATACAACTATATCCGTCCCTCTATCAATAGTGTTCCAATAGAACACGGTAAAACCCAACCAACTCAATCGACTAAAACTTTCTTTTCTAAATGACCAAACAAAAAACAAAAAACAAAAAAATAAACAAGCAAACAAAAGAAATATTTTCCACGCTCAGATCATGAGAAAAATCTCCGCCCCCACGATCTAATCCGGTTGTTGTGACACAAAGAGAGACATTTTTTAATAGTGATGAATTTTATTCATTTTAATATTACAATACAACTTTAAAAAAATCACTGATCAATAACGTACTCTGACATAATACGTCTTGCAATTCTACACTCTGTTTGACAGCTGACAGTACAATATTTATATTCTCATAATGTTTTCGTCTAAATCAATAGTCAAAGGAGAAAGTTTCAAGTATTCAGTCACACTGAAACTGGTCATACCATCTCCAAACTGACAAAAACACAATAAGCACCCTAATAATCCTGGTGGACAAAAGTCTTGGGACAGTTTCGGCTTCTTCTGATTTCTTTCCCTACAATAAGGAAATAACCACGCCTTTCACTTCCTCCCACCCCTCACAAAGTTGTGATCGTAAATCCAGAATACTATTCACACGTCAACACTGTTTGGCGTAAGGAAGGGGGAGGGGAGGGGGGGGGGAGGCAGAATTCTTGTTGGAAAGCACATCAAGATCATTTCATTCGTGCAAATTGGCATTTCTTAATGTCTCAAAATTTGAGCTGTGTCCCAAGAACTTCTGTCCAGCAACTGTAGATGAAAAATACATTTATGGTTATATAGATCATATTTTTAATGCGCTACAAAACTTATCACTGGCATCTATGTTTTCTGTTGGACAGACGCTGTATTCCTATAAATTGAAATTTTTCTTCTTAATTGTTTGGCGAAAAAGAAATACTCAACCTTTTAATGTGACAGAAGGTGATCACTAAGTTCTCTTCACCTTGTTTAAATATAACCCCAGCACACTGAAAAAAAATGGGGTTCTTTTTCAATCAAATGAAAAGCCAATCAATGCCCTGTGTAAGTGCTTGAATCAGATAAAATGCCATAGGACTCCGTTTTCATTCACGAGCATGAATTCGTCTTCCACTGCACTGTCCTGTACCAACTGAACGATTCTATTTTTGCTTTATTGCTACAGTTTATAATTATAAGCTCTTAAAAGCATGTTTTTCGTTGTTCAGGTTAAAATGTGTGAAATGTTAGTCTTACCAGGGTAGCTCGGTAAGTAGCATTCCCCTGGTGCCAGGGTCATACTCCCTTCATGTAAACAGACCATAACAATGATAACCCACTTCAAGTTCACATCTTCAGGCTGCTAGGTCAGCAGCAATGAAACGAAACCCAACTCAAGTCAGCCACAACAAAAAACAGAAACGTGCAGCTTGGTAAGAGTGCAAAACGGAAAAAACTCCCGGAGAAAGAAACAATCCAATAAACTGTAAATTTGCTGACCTTGAAAGCGGTTAAACGTTAAGACGCGTGCTCAGTTTCCGCTACGATTTTGGAAAGAAAAATACACACAAATGTAGCTTTTGACGTTCATTTGTTCAAACTGAAGTGACTCTCACCCTCAAAATTTACGGGGGTGAAAATTTGGTTTGCTGAGCATTTTGCATCATTTTCATGCGAACTTCACCCTCGTAAACGTTTTACTAGTTCAAATTTTAAGGCCCTGAAAACCGGAAGCGACGTTGCTTTTGCGTTTGACCGCTGTGAATCGTACTTCTCACAGGGTCAAACGCAAATACTACGTCACTTCCGGTCTTTCAGGGCCTTGAAGTTTGAATCAGTTCAAACATTTACGAGCGCGACGTTCGTATGAAACCGAAGCAGAAAATGCGATTTCGCGCAGACGAAACTTGTGGATGTCAATTGCCTCATTGTACACACATACGCAACGTAAAAAGCTTACGTTTTCACAAACAGCGTTAATTTTTGCGGTTAAAGTGAACCTTTCCACGTTTGCCCACATTTCTCTTTGCAAAACTATGGTGGGCACTGCGCATGCGTTGTACGTTTGACCGCTGTGAGATCAGCAGGCTCCTTAGTCAGCGGTACCACTAACGGTGACAGTGAAGACGCGTGCGCAGTTCCCGCCGTAATTTTACAAAGAAAAATCCAACTTCATGCCTTTTCTGAATACTTGAGTATGAGTATGTGTTCAAAATGAAGTGACTGACAGGGCACATTGTTTTCAAACGAGCTTCACGCTCGTAAACTGCTGCGAACATCTGACAACCCCAAGCAAACCCCCAATCTTATATACGTTTGACTCAAAGACCTGTACCAACCTAAATTTGAACAAGAAAAGCCCCAGGGGCATTAGACCCCGCCGTTGTTCTCCCCCCCGGGGGGGTGTAAAATATGTTACGGTCACTCAAGATAAAAGCCCTTCGCTGTGTAGCGAAAGACACGGCGAGTATTTCTTTGGCCGAGCGAAAACCAGAGGTCTGGGGCAAGTGACCACCCAAAAAAAAACCACGGAAAAAAAAATGGCTATTACTAGACCCCGTCCTGACGGCGGGGTAACAAGCAAAAACACAGAACGATGCTGAAAAACATGCGGACGCATAGGCACGTAAGGCGTCCGCATACCATCCTAAACCATAAACCCACTATCAGATCCCGGTGCAATTCTGGCGTAGTTCTCTCCCTGCTCTCTTTCTCTTAGCTCTGTTTCGGTCTGCTTTATTTCTCTTCGCTTTTTTCTCTCGTGAAAGAAGTATCGAGACCCCAAAACCAACAGTGCAACTGCACTTATTGATAGAACAGAAGCACCAGCAATGATGAGTGGTTTCTTCCAGAGGGCTACCGAAAAACAAAGAACAATATATTAAAGCCAGGAAGCTCTCTGTCAGTCATTTGATGAAAGATAACTTTCCAGTTGTTGGAGCCTTACTATATGTTCCTAAATTTTTAAGTTTGGGGACGAAACCCTACTGCCTTCCCTCGCGAATCCCCCATTTCCCTTCCCTTTCGATGCCTTCCATGTAGGCAAACAAAATCCTCAAGTGTGACCGTGCGGAGAGCGATTGGGGAGTACTTTCCCGTTGTAGTGCACACTATTACAAGATAGTTCCAACTTCTAAGTCTTTGATAGAAATCTTTTAATTGTGACCATTCACATGAAAACTCTTGAGAAGTACTTTCCTGTGATACTGTTTATTATGGTGTACAAGGTGGTTCTAACTTTTGTGAATAAAATCTTAGCCTGCGTGCGTCGCTAATCGTGTTCCAGTATCATGCTGTTTTTTCAGGAATTCATGCTGTTTTGGGTTTTAAATTTCGCATAAATTATGTTCACGTAAACAGCCCTGATGTTGTAGGGCGAACAGGAACGATTCATCCAAAAGAAATCGCTCCTCGGGAGAAGCCGATGTTCCACACTACACTTAGCTTGCATAACAGCCGTTATTGAGCCGAGCGAGTCATTATTTCTGAGCTTCACGCTCGCGCCTTGCTCTTCGCATGGGTCAGAAAAAAATAACTCCCTCGACTCAATAACGCCTGTTATGCTGGCTACACTAGACTTTCCAAGCGTTTGGACCTATTTTCCGTTATTGTCAGTCCTGTGCGCCCTGTGCGCCCTGGATTTTTCACAAGTTATAAAGTCCTTGTCGCTTCCGTAGCTTTCCAACGCACGGTTTACGGACATACGCGATTAGAATGTACTGCAAACTGTAGAGAAAGGGATTTCCCTGTAAACTGTAAGTTCTCCGTTCAAGATTTTTATCGTGATGCTTCAAGATAGGCAAAAAATGGTGTTGATCTGTCAATTGAAAGCTCCAATGAAATTATGCCACATAAATTATCCTGAGTGTTTATGATGACAGTCAATCAGAATTGAATCTAACAATGCCTACTGACGGGCAACCAATTGGAACACTTTGCATGAATGCCCGAAATACTGGAACACGATTAGGGACGCCGTTACAGAGACGTCCCTTTTTCGCGTGAAGCAAAGAAATAGGAGACGTCTGCGCGCAGGCTAATAAAATCTTGAAGTGTGACCCTTCAGTTTTAGGGCGTCGAATTGACTATACATGTTTCTGTCAAAATCCGCGTGCCTTATTTCGCCTACCAGTTTTAGACGTCGGCCGTGCAGTGGTAGTTCTTGTCCTCGATGGGTGGCTTATAGAAATTGAAGAGGTTGTAAATTTAACGCCTGGAATTGGCGGAACATGGGAGTTGTTTGATAGGGGATCCAAAGTTGTTCCATAGAAAATTAGCGACCAACTGTAAAGTGTACCTAGAATACAAAGGAAACCAAATAATATAGACAATGAAAAAATTAACAGTATGGCACATACATAGACACATGCAAACATACATAGTTTGTGGCAAAAGTCTGAGAAGAGCTTTTATTGTTTATCGTTTACTTTGAACACTTAGAAAAAAGCCAGCAGTATAAAGTTTGTAAGTGCAAATTAAGCATCGTAACAACCTGTCGCTTGGTATTAATCATATGTGAGTATTACATATTTTAGTTTGAGGTTAACGAGTCTGAAACACCCCAGTTGGTTAGTTAATAAGCTCATCGAAAGCCAACAGCTTTGGAGAAGTAACAACAACAACAACAATTAGCTTTATGTGCATGACTATAAATTCTTACAGCATACAACTCGACAGAAAGAAATAATAATGTAATAAAGAGAGAAGAATTAAGTAACATCAGTTTGAATTGATAAGACATTATTGCGTAAATTTAAGCATGATAGAATGTATCTAATCAATTGAATGTTAACAAAATAATTATCAGAATTCATTAATTCTTTCGTAACTTCTAATGTAGACAATCGTTTATACTTGGTAGGAGGTACTCTGTTTTCCTGTAAAACCTGTCTCTAAAAATTGAGTATTTAGGACAGTGAAAAAGTAAGTAAATTTCATCCTCAGTTTGGTTGGATCCGCAAGTAGGACAAAGTCTATTAACTCTCGCGATTTGACTATATCTACCAGTTTCAATCATTAGTCTGTGATTACCTATTCTGAATTTCACTAATTCTTTCCTTTCATTTGACTTGCATGTACGTTCTAGATAACAAGAAGGTGTGTGTTCGCTTTTAAAAGTGTTATAAAATTCTAGTTTCTTAGAGTGTTGAATAGTATGTCAAAATTAGGCAAATTATAGTATTCAGATATCCTCATAACACTAGAGTAGAAACTACTTTTACCAGAGGAATGAAGATCTGCCGACATTAAAAAGATCTGTTTAACAATAGAGTCATTCCCCTTATTATGAAGATATAAAAAGTAATTAATTATTTTTCTTAATAGCTATAATAAGAGGAAATCGTCCAAGTTCAGCTCTACATGCTATGTTTGATGCTTTATTGCTTACTTCTAGATAACGTTTGCAGAATTGTAGATGAGTTTTTCAATCTGCGAACTGTCCCAAGACTTGAAATCAGGTTTTCATATACACCCCAGATTTCGCTGTTATATGTTAGAATTGGAGAGATCATCGTGCCAAAGATTTTATTTGCAAGGAGTGGAGACAATTTGCTTATATTCGTATGTTTTCAAAGACTAAAAAGAGTGTGGAGGGCCTTCTCTTTCAACTTGTCAAGTTACCCGTTGAAGAGCTTAATGTACCCAGATAGGTACAGTTTTGAACGATTTCAATGCTTTCATTGTGTTCGAACGAATTCGGCGATTTTTACGAAACTGCGATTTGGAAAAAACTGGAAAATCCACAAAAGAAAAACGTCTCTTAAATCTTCGACTCTTCTTCTTGAATACAAATCAAGTTCTCTCAACGCTTGAATACTAATCACGTTCTATCAACGCGCGAAAAACTTATACTAATTACGTTCATTGTTAGGTCGTCCACGTGAGACGAAACTATAATTAGTCGCCGGAACACATTGGCTGTGGTCACATTATAAAGTTCACTCGCGATTTAGCCTTCAGATCACGCTTGACGAGTCATCACGATTTAGCGCGGAGAATCGCGATTTAATGTTTTCGATCACACTATAGAGTTAACTCGCGATTTGTCATTGTTTAAACGTGTCAATCATTTGGAAACAAGGATGGTCGACAACGGTCGTTGTATTGTATTGTATTGTATTGTATGCCAGCAAAAGAATTAGTTGTTATTTGTACAAATGCAACCAAAAAAAAAAAAGAATTTGCCGCGAAGTTTTGTTCATGAAGATTTTCCCTTTTTTTCCTTTAATCCTTTGTCTCCGTTCAATCACCTTTATAGTTATCAAAGGTCTACTGGGAACAAAATTATCGTATTCTTTGACACCTGAGTTCAAACAATGATTTTTAACTGGCAAGGTCCAGCCAGTGGAGTTTGTTCAGACCATTATACATTTTTGTACGTTCCTACTTCCTTGATTTCTATTTCAACTAATATAGCAACAGAATCTTGTGAATGATAACGGCATCCCTGCTTTGATAATGAATAATTCAGTATTGTAGCGTACCTTAGGCCCGGTTCAAACGTCGAATTTCACACGTGCCGAACCTAATGCAAATTAGCAAAAACAATAGTTTTTTCTCATTTGTATTAAGTTCGACACATGTGAAATTCGACGTTTGAACCGGGCCTAATTATATGACAACCTATCTCGAAATAGCTGTAAATTGCACACACACAAAGAAAACAAAAAACAAACGTGCTTTGGCTAAATTAGCCAATCACACCGGTTCGTATACGAAGCTTCAGTTACAGAGTTAAATCGTGATTACAAGTCAGGCTAAATCGCGATTTAGCCTTAGCCTGTGTATGACCGCAAAAGTACCTCCATCTAAATCACGATTAAAATGACGTCATAGAGGCTAAAACGCGGTAGAGTTCAAAGAAACAACTCTCCATCTAAATCTCAGAAAGTTGTAGGATTTAGTTCGTGATTTGTCTAAAGCTCCTTTGGATAACCAATCCCGTTGCGAAGCAAACAATGGGTATGGGTCTCGAAACGTGGGCTACATCTCACATTGTTGAGGGGAACAATAAAACGCTAATTACACCTCAACTCGTGCAGTTTCTAAACACGCAATCGTTAAAATTTTCTTCTGAGTTTCAGGGCCAATTTTATTAGAAACTGCCTCCAAGAAAATAGGAGCACGCGCATTTACTAAAAAACGTTCCTAATTGTACCTTAGAATCCGAAAAAAGTATTTAAAAGTGAGGAGGGCAATCAAGCATTTTCGGCAAAATGTCTTTTGTGCAACACAAAGGCACAGATGGATTGGCGACTGTGTTTCACATATGATTGACAGGTCAACACAATAACTAATCACGATTTCACTCTGTGGTGTGTCCGCCTTCCAAAGTCAATCTTGATTCTCCGCTAAATCATGATTTTCTGACCGCAGCTTTGAAAACGCGATTTTCACGTTAAAAAAAACGCTTTGACTCGTAAAACAGACCACAGCTGTACTTTTGAAGATCATGTACGTGGAAAGTTAGTTTTTTAAACTCTTAGGCTTGTCTGGTTTATCACATTTTGGAGTGAGGTCTACGAATGGGTAATTTGTGCAGTCACACAATGATTAAGGCTTAATCACGATTTAGCTAGCTAAATCGCGATTTAACTCTATAGTGTGACCACAGTCAATTGTCTATACGTGAAAGCTAGACACAGTACATTTCTCAGCACGTTTCTGAAAGATCATAACTTTGGTCTTTTTAGGATTGATACTTAACATCCACGAATTGCAATAGGAAGATAATCTATTAAGACAAGTTTGCATTCCTGTTTTAGATCTTGACAATGTTACTAAATCATCCGCTTATAGAAGCGAATCCCTTTTTGTGAATTTAATTTTGTGCCATTTGGTAAAATGAACGGATCAGATAAAGTATTTTCGAATGAGTATGGTATGTTATTAATAAAGAGATTGAATAACAGCGGGCTTAAGATACAACCTTGACGTACCCCTCTTGTGTACTGAAAGGATCTTGTTTGGCTGTTTCCAACTTTTATTCAACATGAGGAGTTTGAATACAAACTCTTTATTAATTTGTAAAAAAACAACCTCCGACATTGATTTGCAATAATTTGAATAAGAGTCCGTCATGCCAGACTGAGTCAAAAGCTTTTTTGAGATCTACAAAACAAGCATAAATTTTTTCGTTATGAAGATGAACATATTTATTTACTAAAGTTCTCAGTGCGAGGACATGATCTGCTGGACGATTGTTAGGTAGAAAACCAATTTGAGAATTGTGCAGTATACTATTAGAGTTGACATGCTCAAGGAGTCTTTGTTTTAGGATAGAACAGAACAATTTTCCCAGAGAGTTTGAAGCACAAATTCCCCGGTAATTTGCTGGATCACTTCTTCCTCCTGATCTATATATCGGTGTAATGAGACCACCACACCGAGTCTGAGGCATTGTACCTAAACTGAGAATTGAATTCAACAGCTTATGGTATACAGGGAGCATTATTTTCGTGAAGGCTAGCTTTGATCATTTCATTTTTTATTTTGTCTGAGAACAAAGATTTGTTATTTTTCAATCTTTTCGCAGTTGTGATCCAAAGAGCAAACTGCTCTTTGCAATTCTCAAGTTGAGGACATGATCTTCTCAAGTTGAGGACACGCTAACGAAACGGGGCATCTTCCTATTTGGAAAGAAGTTAAGTTTATTGATCGTGACCCTCACTGGTACACACGTAGGGTCAAAGAGGCTATCCATATAAGACTTCATCCTAACAACATCAATAGAGATAGCGGAATCGAAATTCCAGAAGCTTGGATACCTACGATCAGAAAGCACAACAGCCGACCAACCACAAATCGGACCTGTGAGGGAACAACATCTAATAGTCGGAATAATAATGAGGATCGAAATGCACCAATAGCAGCGAACCACCATGCTACAAATAGCGACACGTAAACAATTGACCTCATCGCCTGATGAAGACTAGCAGTATTGCAGTCGAAACGTCGCGATCAACAACTCTAAGCGATTCCATCGTGAGACAAACGAATATACGTTCATCTTACCAATTCTCAAGTTGTTTGAGTTCATTGATGATTGTCTGCTGTGCTGGGTTTAAAGGTTTATTTGAGTGAAGAGAGTGGAAGTAATTAAGCCAGTTTTCGTCTGAGACTAATGGGTGAACATCTTTATCTTTTTGAATGTCATCTACTGATTTTAAGCACTATCAAAAGCGTTTCCTATCCAAGTTTTCTGTACTTTCCTCTAATTCGGTGATCTTTTAATTGCAGTACTCAGGTCGTTTTCTGCACAACAACTTTTTGTGTTCCGTTAAAACAATATGATATTTCTCTCGTAAATTTGCATTTAAGGGGCCTCTGTGTTTTTGGTTTAAAAGCTTCCTTAGCTCATTTTTTTTGTAAAGCGACATTCTTTATTAAACCATTTTTTGTTCGACATTGGCTTGATTCTCCTACGTTTTTTTCCTGTTTTAATCTTAAAGCATTTTTTCACGGCCATGATCAAAATGTTTTCAATTTTTTTCGAGTGTGGTGTTGACATCTTGGATTGGAGTATCGTTATCAATGTATTCTCGTATGAGGATTTGGAGATCTGTTGAGCGCAAGATATCTTTGAATTTTGGTGCAGAATCCTTTTCCCAGGGAAATCGTATCGGTAGGCGAGATAACCGATTACTTTCATGTGAGGGTTCAAGCTCAAAGATATTGGTGTTAATATTTAGCCAAGTTATTGTTGAACTGTGATCCGATAAAGAGCATGGCTACTTTACTACAAAATTTGCAACATTTAAAAGAGTATCTTGGTCACATATTGCATAATCAACGACACTTGTTCCATTTCTTCCGTGAAAGGTGGCTCTACCTAAAGTATCACCGCTGACTCTTCCGAAAATTTTTAGATCAGCGCTTATGCAAATATCAAGAAGTCTTTTACCGTGACTAATTAGTTCGTTATCATAACTATTTCGTCAAATGGGACAATGCGAGGATTCAGATTGATCATTTACTATGGCATTGTTCCCGTCCTGACAGACAACATCAGAGTATTTTCCTCTCCTCGCATTAAAATCACCCATGAGAAGAATTGATCCTTTGGTAGCAAAATTTAAGAGATCTTTTTCAAGTTCTTCAAATAGCTCAGGGTAATAATAATTTGAATCATTCGGTGGAATACAAAGACCGCAGATGTAAAGATCTTTTATTGTTTTGGGATAACTTTTGTTGGTTTTGAACCAAGAAAATTGTCTGTTTATGTCTGTGCGTGGGAGAAATGTAGAGTAGATTATTTTGCTGGTTGGAAATTTCGTAGCAGCCTCAGTAATCGACGTAGAGAGTTCAGATATGAATTCGTCCATGGGAGTGGTTATGGACAGGTCATTTGTTCCAGTATGAATTAACAGAAGTTGAGGAGAATCACTTATATTGTTTTGTAGTTTAGTTCGTGCATTTTCAATCTTTGGGCACCAGTAATAACGAACTTCTCGGTTTGGTGGAAACATCCTCTTCGTATTCAAAAATTTTCCATTTGAGTCGCATAAAAATACGGCATGTTGATTTGCGTTGATGATCACTGATTCATTTTGATTTGTTTTGGAGGGATTGATTTATTATGAGGAAACTTTCCTGTGTGAATCTGGTTCCTGAAGGTTTGTTAATATTTCTGGATTCTTGATCTGTAAACTTCGGTTCTGGTTCGTCGGCATATCTGCATTTCTGGTTCTGGTTCGTCAGTATCTCTACAAAGGATGGTGAGAGTGTGACTTCGGATTATCCACTGGTTTTTGCCACAGGGCCCCTACTTGTTCTCTGAGAAATGCCACGTCTTTCTCAAGTTCACTTTGTTTTTTGACCAAGACTGCATTTTCTTCTGTGAGTTTCGCCTTTTGCTTTTGGAGTGACTGATTCTCCTCTTAGAGTTTCTTAGGCAGTGTGGATTGTTGAAGCAGGCGGCTATCACTCAAGGATTTTACTTGCGATCAAAGGTCGGAAGCAATGTCGTCTATTGTTTTCCTTTGTAATTTTAGCAGATTGCCTTGTTTAACAATTTTATCCTCCAGCTGCTGGATGTCACCGGAACTTACAATTTGAAATTGAGTGAATTCTGCTTCTACAGTCCCAACAGTGTCTCTCAAGACTGAAATAGTGGTTATCCGACTAGGTAAAACAGAGAGGTTCAGCGGCCAATCTAGCTTTGTGCATAGTATTAGATGTTTCCGCCGGTTTCTCGGAGGGATGAGAATTATTTGTGGACGTAGTTGAGTTGGCCGAGGTATGGATCTCGTGAGTTTACTCGTACGTAGCACGAGTCAAATTCGAGCCCGGGGTCAAGTTCGAGTCACGAGTCAAGTGCAAGTCAGGTTAAAAAAATCGTTTTTTTTTTTATTCCTTTTGATTGTGATTCTTGCTTTCGTAATGAACATAAAGATTATTTTACAGTCCAGCCTGAGATCTTGATCAATCGATGGATTACGAGCGTCATTCAAGCTACGATTCGCAGCCTGCTTTACAAAGCAATGGCATCTCATAGTATTTATAAATTTTACTGAAGGAATACAGCTGAAGAAGAGGTCCCTTTTTCGCAATGTTCCGAGCGAGAAAACTGACGTGAATCAGGTGAATCACAGTATTATCCCGTTCGCGCCACTCGAGCGCTATCTTGTTACGTCCACAGGGAACCCAAGATATCATTCAATAGAACCTGCCGTATTCCCTTCGCGGACAAAATAATGGAGGGTATATTGTTTTCAGTATTTCGGCGGCATACGAACATCAATTAACAGGATGCAATGGCAAACTTATCTGGTTTGTTTACAAGGGGTGGGGATGTATAATTTCAACATTCCAACAGGAACCAACTTCCTGTCACCGGTGTCACGAGACAAAACTATACCCTGTGTTTCCAAAGCTAGTAATCTGGGAACTATTACGGATCGTCATCTCACCATGACAAGCCACGTCAACAACATCTGCCGTCATGCATCTCTGGCGCTTCGCAACATTGGTAGAGTCAGGAAATATATTAACCAGAGTAGCACCGAGCGCTTAGTACATGCTTTCATAACTTCTAAGCTGGACTATTGCAATAGTCTGCTGTACGGTCTGCCATCTACTGAAGTTCAAAAGTTACAGCGCATTCAGAACATCGCAGCAAGACTAGCTGTTAAGGCTAAGTGCACTGATCATACAAGCCCTATTCTGCAACAACTACGCTGGCTCTCCGTTAGCGAACGTATTTCGTTTAAGATCTTGCTGCTTACTTATAAGTCTGTGAATGGATATGCTCCATCTTATATTGAAGATCTCCTGAATCATTATGTACCATCACGCAGTTTACGTTCCACTTCGCAAGGCTTGCTCATAGTTCCTAGATCGACCACTTCAACATATGGCGATCGGGCCTTTACGATCGCCGCGCCGAGACTTTGGAACACGCTGCCTCTAATGACAAGGAATGCACAGTCAGTCGCTGCCTTTAAAAGGCTTTTAAAGACATATCTTTTTAAATTAATTTATTTTTAGCTAGTTCACCGATTTTATATTTTATCCATTGTAATTGGTAGTTAGCTTTCTTATATTTTATCCATTGTTATTAGTAGTCAAGCACTTTTTTTTATTTGAAGGTTGTAATTTAGGTTTTAATATTTTTATCTTGTAAACGCATTGAGGCTCTGCGAAATGCGTGTATAAAAACTGTTATTTATAAAACTACATTAAGATTGATTATTACTCCGTATTAGTCGTTAGTGTTTCAGCACCATAGAGCGACCACATTTAGCGGCATGTATTCAGTCTTGTATTCAACCATATTCGGGGACTCTTTCATCATGTTTAGTCAGAGTACTTTTCTAGACTTATCTGACTTATTTTACAAGGGTGTCAAGATTTAAGGATGGACGAATGTTACGGAAATAAATTCCGCATTTAGCTGTTTTACAGTTCAATCCGTTCTTTCAGTCGTTTATCTCATTTTGTGCACGTTACCCGTAAAATCTAGTTTAAGTGAGCTTCGCTATACTTATTCAGCTTTCGGATTAGATAGGTTTCGTTCTAATGTTTTGTTTTTTGCTATTCACATTTTAGCAGGTGGAAAACCACATTTACAGTACATATTTAACCTTTCAAACATTTCATTTTCAAGAATGATAAGGGACAAAAATAACTACAAAAGCCAACAGTAGTTATTCGGAAAACAACTTAATTGCCTGAGCTGTACCTGAATAGGTCTAATTAACGTAGAGCTCTAGAAGTGTTATTTCAAGTTAACAACTTGTTTAAGCTTAAATTATCTTCCTTAATAAGTTCTGCTCCGAAATTGCAGTCTCTTTTCAATTCCATAGGATTAATTTAGGACTTGTTATTTTGTGGACTCATTATCTCTAACGAATACGTCTTGCTGATCTAGTGTGTTTTCTAATTGAAAAGGGACACTGATCTGTTAGTTTTTCAACTATGAATATTTAAGTACTTAATTAACACTTTAAAGAACTCATTAGTTATCTACTCAGTTTAATTTACCTCAGAAGTTTTTAATTTAGTTTAATTTGAGAGAGGCAATTTCCCGGCTTCCTAGCAAACACTTTCAATATTTTAAACTTAAGTGTAAAACGTAGAATTTTTAATATTTTCCGCTATCTTCAAGGACTTTCCGCTTTACAGTAATTACTTTTCACATCCACTTGTAAGCACTTATACTTGTACTTATATTCTGTTAACAATAGACTCGTTTAGAAACCACATACAAGCAACCCTAAATGTACAATTTTTCGATTACAATTACGGATTTGAGAGAACAAAGTGCTGTTGGACCAAACTCAAGTTGTCGCTGTTATTTCCAAGTCCAGTTCGTGGTTTAGATTCCCGAGTACCTAGAAGAGAGTGATGGCATTTTCCCGCAAAGCGAGTGCCTCCATTTGAGTCTAATTTCCCCCAAGAGTTGTTCAAGAAGTCCCGTAGACGCTGTATTTACGTTTTCAAGTTCCCCGTTCGTCAGAGTGGAAAAACCCACCGTCACACCGGGAATGAACTCTCACTATCGCTGGACAGGGAAATATCTCTTGAACTGTTCTATGTTTTGAGCAGCAGTTTGGGCAGCATTAGAAAGCAAGACTTGCAATCAAAAGAAATTTAAATAAAATTTAAAAAAAAACGGATTTTTTTAAACCTGACTCGAACTTGACTCCTGACTTGAACTTGACTCGGGCTCGAACTTGACTCCTTCTACGAGCAAACTCGAATCTCGTCATCGGAGACAAAAATAATGGGCTTTCTAGAACAAGCACCGTTATTTTAGGTTTACAGCATCAACCGGATGACGTCATTTTCATGACGCCATCGATTAAAAATTAGACAACGATGACGTGGAGAGCGGTTTTTCTTCCCATGAAGCTGATTGAATATTGTTTACAATTTCCAAAAGGACTGGAAATTCCTCCGTGCACCATTCCTTGTATCTCTTCCCTTGAATGAGAATGCGTCCAGTGGAAACAAAGACTGTTATTGTCAGGTGCTCGTCAGGGTCAGTCGAGATATCGAGGAGATAAATAACTATCTTCTCACATTTGGACGGCGAGCTATATGCTTCTTGTTCTTTCCAGGTGGTTTTGTAGCCCGTTGCTTCATCGTTTAGATATTCATAGTAGCGGTTAGTAAATACGGGTATCCAGCGAAAAAGGCAGCTTTCTGAGGTGCAAAATGCTGCACATCTAGCGGAAGGTTGGTAGAGGGAGAGATTAATGGATAGGAAGAGTGCTGGTTTGTTCAGGTCCGTGCTCGGTTGCGTAATCACCATGTGTGATATGTTCGGCCCGCATTTTTTGTCATCTGGCACGTCTTCTTTCCGCTGATCTTGAGCTCTTTCGCTGTCTTTTTCCATTAGCGAAGGATAGTAGTAAATTTTGTACCAGGATAGGAAATAAATAAGCATAAGTGAAACTATTTATTCCCCATCATAACGGGAGCCGTGTTCACCTTGTAGCACGATTCCGATAGTACAGGAAAGATTAGCTCACCCATGGAACCTCGTATAAATTCAACAGCCAAGTAAGTTATTCTTTGGTAAACTCAAGGGCATGTTTGTACGTCATTTCCAAGTCACTGAAGAAGCTACCGTTGGCCTAAGCACTGTGAAAGTCTCTGACGTCCACAGAGGATAATCATTGTTGTAACGGACACCGTTCTCCTTTTGGTATAAAATTCTTCAATTTATGACCTTGTGACGAAGAATCAAATGATAAAGAGGAAGGTGATTGTGAGGTTACTGTTTATTTTGTGACGTCATCGCTGTAATGTGCTCGGACTTAGAAAGACTGTGTGGTAACACTTTGGTCTCTTTGGGAATAAACCTTACATAAGATCTGACACCACAAACCACACCTGGTGTCAGACAAAGAACTCAAAAGCCTTCGACAACTGGTAATCGCAGTGTACACTGATCGCGAATCACCAGGGTGGCATCCCAAATTTCATTACCTGAAAAACTGGGCTCCAAGAAGCCTGAGGATTGGAAAATATGGATAAAGCGCTTCGAGTGTTACTGCAATCCTGGATATGGTGAAAAAGACTATAAAGTGCAAGTGAATACTGTAAAAAGACTTCTTTCTGGGGAAACTCCTTGACTTTTACGTAGCTTTTCAAATATTAAATCCCGTGCCGCCCAAAACCGCCCGTAAAAGACCATGGTCCTAATGTTCAGTTTGTGACAACATCACTTTGAGTAACAGCAGATCTTTTTAATAACCAATTGATGCACCAGGCACACTTCTAACAAAAGGTGCGTCAACTGAAGCGCTCACTTAATACTGACCAGAGGTACACACAGAAAAAGAAAAAAAGTTTTCTTGTGAAATTGACGCAAAACTTGGCCTTGGCACTTGTTGACACTTCTCGTTGAAAACTTTTTCTTTCCTGAAAGTTTACGTGAAATCACTTCTAGTCCAAGGACTAGAAAGAATCAAATTGAGAACCAAAAACGATCGGACTGAGCTCTGAAACCCGGAAAGACAACCTGGTAGGGTGTTTTTCTCTGTCTTGCTTTTCTCAAAATTTGGAATTGTGCGCATGTCTGAAACCAATTGACCAGATAACCTCGGAAGATAACCTCGGAAATGGGAGAGAAGTTTAGTTTCCATGCTGCAGAGGAAGTTATAGACGCCTGGACCAGGATTTGAGCAGATAGAAGCCAAGTTTCATCGTCATTGCTTTAAAGGGTGGGGATTTTTTTCGAAAAACAAACAGTTTGGGAGTTAATGGGTTAAGCAGACCTGCATTAAGTGGTCACCCTCTATTAAGGGGTCAGTTGAAAAAGCCCTGGAAAACTTTGAATCGGTCACCGCTATTAAGCGGTCACGGTCACCTATTCCCAGGTCCCAACAATCTGTCTGAAACAGTCACCTTATTAAGACAAATCATTCACTCAACAGAAAAAAAGTGATTCTATTTTTTGATTTGATTCCATTGTATTATTGTTGTAGTAGATACCTTACAAAACAATTGCAGCAATATCTCTAGGAAACTCTCTTAAATGATAATTTAGGAAATATGGTGTACTAAATGGGATCCTAAGCAGATTTATGAACCAATCTTAACTATGAAAATGGTACTAAAACAACTCAAAAGCCACCATGCAATTTCGAAGCCATCCGTCGTCGCCAGCGATAGCTTTTCACACAACACTTTTCCAGCTTCGGGCTTCTACACAATAATTCTTGAATGAAAAAATTATGTACGGCAATTTTATAAAAGTAGGTGGAAACGTTTCACATAATCCTGACTTTCAAGTAGTAATAATAATAATAATAATAATAATAATAATTATAATAATAAAAATAAAAACTTTATTTATATAGCGCCATTTCCACCACTGTCCAACGGCGCTTAACAGATCTTAAAAATGTTAACGATTGAAAGAGAAGATGGAGTTGTTCCCAAACAATGAAGATGTCCTTTTAATTCCGTAAAAGGAAAACGTAATAAAACAATTGTCCGGCGCAAATCGCAACTTAATAGTTAATTTTTTTCCCATAGGCAACTCTTGTATGTTTAAGATTTGTTTAAGCTCAAAATATAAGCTTATTTAAGCTCATAGTTTTGACAATTTAAAGGATCAAGAGAAGTTGAACTCATCGATTTTAAAATGCCTTAGCTTACATTTTGCTACACTTTGCTTCCCATCAGCATCACTTTGCACTGAATCGTGATTTCGACTTGTTTTTTATTTGGTTGAAAGGTTTGACGTTTTTTGTTTTCATACCTAGAAAAAGTGTGTGGGGTATTAAATTTAGGTCGTTGTCATAGATCGATATTGATCGAGTATCGGAGTCGACATTTTTCGACCACTCTGTCATATTCCCAAGCGTTTAGACACTGATTACTTGACTGTTTAAGCGGTTTAATATGAGTTTAACAGTGAAGTAGTTCATTGAGGAAGAACTCTCTTTTTAGAAACACCTTTTTATCTCTGGATAAGTTATTCTAGGATAAGGACTTAAATCGTGGATTAATTGCTTTCCAGGAACTGTGGACAGTTCCGGGTTTTATAGGCACCTGTCAAGGTCGCGGTTGGTTGTTTTTTTTTTTAATTTCTGCAAGGAGAGTTTTGCATTTAATTTCACCAATATGTTTCTCTCCGTTCATCAGGGTCCCGAAAGCCCTAAACCCCTTTGGGACCCTGGTTAGTCAACAATTAAGATTGACCTGATTCTATAACTTTCTTTCTCTTGTCAGTCTCTCTTCTCACGATTTTTTCACATATAAATCTTGGTTTTAAGTTCGCAGTTGCTAGCAACGGAGAACTATAAGAGCGAGTACTGGAGTTGTTAACGTAACTTTTCGGCAACAACTAAGCCAACAAAGCCATTCAAAAAAGAATCGTTTGAAGTGTTGTAGGCACGTTTTGAGGGGGCTCTTAAACATTAGTTTTGCGCTGTCTTTATCGATGAAAAATTCATGAGTGGTTTGGATCCTTGAAAATACTGTAGATTTTTATTTGCGAGGATGACACAGGAAGGAGTCAGAAGGAAAACTTTACTCAGGTGCGTGTTAGGAAGCTCACTAGTCCTCAGTTTAGGTTCATGGCATTCACCAGCAGGTTAGGAACAGCCGGACAAGGAAAGGAATTGTGTGTTAAATTTGGTTGCTGGCGAAAATATTGCAAAGAAGTCTTAATGTGTTGCTGTTTCTAATCTACAAGTGTAATTATTTCTTTATTGATGAGTTGAAATAAATTAATGAAGTCAAGGAAAGGAGATTGTGTGTACGTTTTCATCTGGTACAGTTTACGTTATAAACTATATATCAAACAATCATCCGCATCTTACACAGTTCAATGACTGTATTCACAGCTTTCGGTTTGAGTTTTGTGAGGTTTATTTCGAGCTGTCATATATGTTGCTCGGTATTATAGGCCAGCCAGGATTTTCCTAGAATTTAAACATTTCTTGTTTCATTTGCCAGAGCAGACCTGACACATTCCCGTTAATGAGTTTTCCAGAATTGACCGTTCCTGAAGTGCTTTTTTTGTCTTTTTGTTCAATCGTCCCCATTTTATCAGTTCAAGGACTTTATCACGATCCAGTGGTCTCTTTTGATGCATTTGAGATGACATTATTTGCGCTAATGCTGTCTCAAAATGCTGGCTTGTGATTGTTTCAACAACTGTCATGACCACGCGGCCAAGGTCAAACAAAGTTGAAAAAACCTTTGCTACAATGTGATTCGTCTCTACAAGCAACTTACCTTGTCAGACTGCCAAAATGTTAAGTGTGAAAACTTTAAAATTGTGTATTTCTCTTTAAAACAGTCTGTTTTTCGGTTTTTATTTCGCGATGCATGCGCTGTCTTGCGTTATCTTGTGTTCTACTTTCAGCCTATTATGTCGATCCCTGTCGTTTGAAGAAATTTATGTTGATGCACTGAAAGAGTTTATTTTGTTTCATTAAGCAATTTTTGGTTGAAAAAGCAGCGAATTCAAACATTTTGCTGCAAAACCAAAATTGTTTTCGTGAGCAAGTATGGCGCGTGCAAATCTTCACAACAAGTAAGAATTTCTATTTTGATCAACATAAATTATTGTCCTTTTGTTTTTTCGCGAAAAAGAGACGTGGATTGTGACAAAAAACTAAATTCGATTTTGAGATGACATTACGGCTTTATAATGACGGCGTTGGGAGAAAATATATTCCGTATTGGGCGGAGTCTTGAAACGGAATATATTTTCTCCCAACTGGCCGTCACTATTGACTTCTTATTAACTGAGCGCGAGGGCCGTACTGGGAGAATATTGCTCGAGGTCTTTCTGGTACGGACTGAGCTAAGCGAGGTCTGTACAAGAAAGACTGAGGGCAATATTCTCCTGGTACGGTCCCGAGCTAGTGAGAGTTAATAAGAAGTTTATTATATGGCTGTGCCTAACACTTTATTACTTGAAAAGTGACGCGTGGCAGATTGGGATGAATGAAACAATTTACCGGAAAGGATTCAAAACTCAGCAGTTTTATAATTTTCACAAAAAAATATATCGCACAAGAGAAAATAAAAACTTTGAAAGAAACTGTCTCTTTTCATTTAGCTTGAAATCATTCCAACTATATACTTTCACATTTTCTATATTCCCGCTTTACCAGCTGGGCATTAAACATCGCTCATAATGCCTGTGGGCATTATGGGAAAATCCGGCCCCGAGTATTACCAGCTCTAGCCACATAATAAAAAGCCGTCATGTCGTCTCAAAATCGAATTCAGTTTATAGTATTTAGAGCTTTCAGTTTGAGTTTTGTGCAGTTTATTTCCAGCTGATATATATGTTACTCGGAATTATCGGCCAACCAGGATTTTTCCCGAAATTTAAATATTCCTTGCTTCATTTGCCAGAAGAGACCTGACTCTTTCCCGTTATTGAGTTTTCCAGAATCGACCGTTACTGAAGGGCTTTTTGTTTCTGTAGTTCATGTCAGTAATTTACTTTTGTGGTTCCAACAGTTCAATATGTACGGCTTGCTTCGTAATTAAGGCATTGATCTGACGGTGTAACGTAATTCTGAACTTTCCAAACGATGTTTGTTCCCTAACGAACACCCGAGAAGATTCTTGAAATCTTTATCATTTTAGCTGCAAAAATTTCAGTGTCTTCTCCCGCTTAGCAATTAGTAGAATGTTTACATAGATGTAATGTTGGCAGGATTTCCGACATGAAAGTATAACTGTTTGTCAATCTCGAGTTTAACAAACTCAAACAACTTATATACACCCAAAACTAGCCCAATGTCTGTTTCTCTTCAACAATGTAAATATAATTCTTCTACATTCATTCTATTATTACTGAAAAAAGACCCATTTCCCAGATTAAGTATCGAATATTTCTTTTCGAATGCTGGATTACTTTTTTCTTAAGATCCTGTCAATGCTGATCTCCCTGATTTCCCCGTTATTCTTTGAGCTGCCTTATACCTCACTTTGCCAGTGACACTCTCTACCCAATAACCAAATCCTGCCGCTGATAAACCACTAAACAACAACAACAGAGGGGGCAAAATAGTAGTAACATCCAAAACAAACAACAACAACAACTGCGAACTATCCCAACGGATCCGCTCGTTCATTACTCGTCCCTCTTGTTGGGCTGATAATTGAAAGCATCTTCTTCTTTATCGCTCACTCTTAAGTTTGAACCTATTATCTGGTCTACATTTTGAAGAGGCACAGCCGTGATACGGCTGATACGTTATAAATTCTGTTTGGATGAAAGATATAAATAACAGTAGGATCTTGTTACAAACCAGCAAGCTCTATAACATTTGTATATGAGTCAATGGAGCGTAAATTTCTTTCGATTGCATGTACATACGAATTGCAACTGCTCAGAAAAACCACTTTGGTAGACTGTCGCGGCCACATGAGTAATTTTTTTGCGTGCGATTTTTTTAATGGGATTTTCTGGCAAATTGTCGCATCGCCACCGCGCGTGAAAATTGCACGTGTAGCCACCCTCGCACAGGTGATGCGATAGCTGAAAAAATCTCAGAAAGCAAATTGGTCGAATTTTTTTCGACAAAACACCGACATTGTCACTCGTGTAGCCGCGTCGAACCTTTCCCCTCAGATACCATGAAATCACGGAATAAAAACTACATATAATTATACTGTACTGTTTTTAACAGGGTGGGTAATTCTACTTATGTTGAGAACTCTCTTGACTGTGTAGACTTCTTGATATCACGAATGCTACCTTTAGCTTAGCAGTCCAAATTCCAAAAACGTCATTCTTCCCTGCATAATCTTCGATTACCATTCTCAACGTTAGTTACAGCAAAGTAGAACACTAAAATGCCTTCTCTGATCTCCTCCTCTTAATACCGGGCTAACAGTACAAATTATTCCACGCGTGTTTCCTGTTTTCTCTTGTTAAACAATCCTTTTTAGGTATCTTTTGAAATTAACAATCGGCAAAGGACAGAAGCTGCAAATGGTAAATTGAATGTTCCAGCAAAGAATTTCCAATCATCAAAATCAAACACTGCACCATACAAGATCTGTGATTAGTAATCAAAACCTAAATCGACTGTTCTTATCGACTGTGTATGCTTCACAATAAAGACAAGTATAATCACGATATGCTCCCGATGAAAAGTGCCCTGAGAACACATCGCTCTTAAATTTAACTGCAATATATTGAATACTACTGAGCATGAAATTATTGGTAAACGACACGAGTTCTCACTCAAATCAGCGGGAACCCTATTACCCTAGTTGTCTGATACACCAGCGCATAAAAACAACGAAAACATTTTCAACAAGGCCCGAAGACACAGAGAAGTTACTCTTGGAAATACCGAAAATCACACCAACAACACCGAATCTGCAAGACCGGCTCACGGAAATAACCACAGGAATGCACCGATGTGGTCACATAGAAACTATCCAAACTCGCCCTTTTTCGAGGGAATGTCTTGACAGACTCTTCTTGCAAACACCTTTCTAGTTAAGGTCCCAGATGTTAAAAACATTTATTGAAAAGAGACAAAATAAAGGGCTGTCCTTCACAAAAATTTTCACACAACTCTTTGGCAGGGTAGACATTCAAGACCAATTTTACTCTGTTCGCCTAGAGAAGACCCCTGATACCTAACATTCCTAGACTTAAGACTTGTTACCATCTCAAGCAAAGCGCTCAAAAGCAGTTATAGTGCAAGACAGTCAGTGACCCGTTAAGCTCAAAAAGAGGGAAAAAATCAAAGTAAAACACAAGACGATGCATAAACTGCAAAGACGATTTCCCTCAGTGGACTTAATGATGTCCTTAGGGAGACTTTGCATCAGGTGGCTCACTGAGAATCTAGATCTCAAGATACGTAGTAACTCAAGAGACCAATCAATATTTCCGTAGATATGTTTCAAAAAATCGGGTCAGATATATACTTGCCCGTATTTTGCTGACTTGGGTCAAAATTTCCAATTTTGAGTTTCCACTGCCCCTCAGGATCTTCTCCCCAGTTAAACAGAGTGGTGATAACCCAGTTTGTCAGGTTTTTGTATCCTGTTAAATTGTCAACTTTACGCTTACGGGTCAGTGGGGATGTGGTACCAGTCGGTGCCTCCAGCTCCAGATGTAGGTTTCCACGGCGCGTGAAATCGAGATCTACTTTCACCTGAACGTGCTCCAGGAATTTTATGTCACAATTGCCAAATGTTATAGAAACGTCGGATGGGATTGCTCTGAAATTGTGATAAGAAAATTGTTATTCATGATAAGTTGTCGAGCGAGACAACCAGTAGTGAGAGCACTCGCCTCACATTAATGTAACCTGCTTTGAATCTCAGAAGTAGGCTGTGATTGTTGTCAGCCCCCCTTCTCCGAGGGTTTTTTTCTAAGTTGCTTGGTTTTCCTCCCTGCAACAACAACAATTGATCTGGATATAGCAAACTTGCATGTAAACAACCTGTGAGTGACGTGAATTTTCGTTTTCTACTTTTCGTCAATTTATATGACGACGAAAAAATGGCAGAATTTTAAAAGCCAAATAATGCCTTAAATTGGATTTAAGCCCGTGGCCTCTTGATCGCATAGGAAGAAAACTGCTACACTGATACTGCTTTCAAATGAAATTATCGGTCCTTACGACTGGCCCCAACCACCAAAAAACAAACCAGAAATGTCAAACCTGTTTTGATCCTGGCCTTTTATCTCACATCTCCTTTGTGGTGGGACAGTATTCCAGCGTTTTGCCAAGTATACCATTTTGCCAGCATCCATAAGACCAAAGCCGTAATACTTGCTGACAGGTAAACCAGCTTTGTTTGTCACCCAGTATCCCATTCCTAGTTGAACTCCTCCTGGTGCTGATCTTGCACTTCTAACTATCAGGTGCTGTACGTCACGCCATGTTAACGAGGGGCTATAAAACAAAAACTAGTGGTTAACTAACAAGTAGTAAGGTAAGATGATGCCTTTCGTTTTACAATTTATAAAAAGCTCAATAGTTACTGACATTTTTTAAAAACTGAAATTTGTTTGGTGTCCTTTGGATGATTTTAAGACCAAGATGAAGCGTGTGGATTTGAACCTTTAGTTTCTTATGTTTAACAAATGACAATCGCTCAGTGTGCAACTATCACGGTTTGGAGACAGGCAGGACGTTGCTAAGCACGAAAGTAGTGTAAGAGCCGCTGAGACGATAGCTGGGAGCCACCCTAGCTACTTGATTGCTTTGCAAACCTCCCAAGTGCATTAACAACTCGATGGTTATACATGTCTGGCCCTTCCCAGTTTTTCTTTACAACAAAAAAAAACGCAGTTTTCCTAGCACGATTGCGGATGCTACGATTTTACGCGTGCAGTACCTGCAAAATCATTGGGAAAAAGCGGCACCCAATACCTGCAGAAAGTGATAATGTTTTCCAACTAGCACGAGATAAATTACGACAAATTTAACTGTTTGTAATTGTTGTACGCAACAATTTTCAAGAGGGTTTGGGACATTATAGGGATCGAAAACGGAAACATAAGCCCGCAATGCATGCAGAACCGATGAAGTGCTTGTTTGTCTCGAAAACCAACCAAGCAAGGTGTGCGTGACTGCTCGTTCGAACACATTCAAGCGTGTGAAACAGTAAAACAGTAAGTTGCAGCAAAAGTGCGCAACTGTACGTCCCATGAAAAGAACAAAGACCAAAACCCTAGAAAGGAGGGCTAACGAATTATTCACCCTCTCCTCACCAAACATAGCTCTGCAGACTACGCTCACAACCGCATTCTTCACTCATGAACATTTTTCGCTGTCTTTTGGTCAGTCTTCCTCAAAACCATGAACAAAAAAAGCCGTCACAACTCTCAAAACAGACGCATTTCAATGAATCAGCGATAAAATTCCCAATAAAGTAACCACATCCTTACGGTTGATCAGTATTGGCATCTTAACAGCCCAAAAAAGAATTTAACTCCTTCCCATACCTGGGAACCACGCTTTGTGTACAATTCCCATTAATCATAATTGAGCCAACTCTTGAACGCAAATACGAAATAAATCATTGCTTTGTGATCAGGAGCATTTTTTTTTACAAAACGAAGGCTTCGTTCTGAAACTACAGGCTCTCTTGAATGTATTTTCGCCTCTCCCGTACAGGTTACAAGAAAGTGCATTAAATTTTGTGGGCATTTACCAGTCGTTTTGACCAACTCCACCCCCGATAAACAGATGTTAGCGCAACTCAACATTACGTAGGAATCTGTGTGGTTCCATCCCGATATTTTTACTTGACTCAACGTACTAACAGGCACAATGAAAATTAAGACAATATTTTGCCTTTTGCTTTACTGAATGACGTAATGTTTAAAATCTGGTGACTCAGCTCACCTATGTTATCGCTTTGAACAGTCAATTTTGTTAAACATGGAAAATTAAACTAAAGAGTTATTATAAATGCCGACATAGGTAGTATAGCCCGTAGGTTTGGCACAAACCAATCAGATTACACGAAAGACAAAAGAAATGAAAAATGGACCAGCTCGATTAGCTTTATAGTTATCCTGAGTAAACATTACCTCTTTTTTGTATTAATATATTATATTGTAAAGTCTAACTTTTTTTCCTTTTTCTATTTGGTAATAAAGCTTGTTGTTGTTGCGAGGTTTCAAGGGTGATTTACAGGGCTAACAGTGCTGCTACGTCATCACTAGGAAGAGTAGAAAGCGCACGCAAAAATATAACATATATAGAGCATGTTCAAGAGATGGCTCAATACGGACAAGTTGACACCACTCAACTTCAGGAGTTATGTTTAGAGTTAAAAAAAGGAAATCTGACACGCTTCAAAGATCGAAAGAGAAAAGACGACATGTTTGGTGCCACATAAAGCAGGAGTTTGTCCTCGGAGGAAAGCAACGTTTGAGTGGATGGAAAAAAAAGATAGAAAATGGCGTCAACAAACAGGGTGTCGTCATCAATGGCATTGAAAGATGTTCAACATTAAAACACGTGACGTTTTTGGAATATGTGACCGTCTATCACGATATCATAGAAGATGAACTGTTGATGACAGCACAGGAGCCAGTAGCGACGGAGGAGGAGGTAGCCAATAGAAAATTACCTTTTCAGAAGGAAAGGTTACAAATGAGAGCGGCATTGCATTCGTATCATTTGAAATGCCAGGCCACACAAGAGGCACTTCAAAAAGCAAAAGATGAGTAATGTGGTACAGTGGAAAACACGTCATGTTTGGAGTAGAATGGCGGACTGACGATTTTGCAACGGATGACAACGCTGAAAAAGATTTCCGAGCATCGGACAAAGTTTATGAGGACTTTGGTATGTTACAAGTCATCTACCCTGAATTATATTTGGGGTCAAAATTCGCCGAAATAGAAGCAGAGTTAGCATTGGAAGCGCCTGATGAGTTAGAAGAATTAGAAAGGGAATATTTGACAGGAAATGAGGGCAGTGCAATGCGTAATACAAAGTTAGTAATGCAATTGATTTTAGCCCACGAGCGACTTCATCACGCAAAACCCAAACTGAAATGTTCGGTTTATGACAATTTTGTTCCATCTGAAATTGACTGGTTTTTGACGGCTGTAGAATTGTGGGCCGACAGTCATTTTCAAACAGAATTTACTGGAGATGGTTGAGAAGTTTCAAGAGCGCCCCCTGTCTTGAAGTGGAAGATTATGGAGTGTCCAGATGACCGTCGTGTATTGTGGGGATGCCAAAAGATGTCTAGAGAAAAGCGTTTTCCCAAGTTACAAGATTTGTGTCGCTGGACCATTATGAGAACAGTGGGAACTAAACGCGAATTTCAGTTGTATAAAGTATTGTTAAAGTAGAACCCACGCAAATTTTTGTAATTTTACCTCTTCTTGCTAATTTTTTTTCCAATCTGTATTGTCGGCGACGAGGAAGAAATAAATACATCACAACATTGTTTGTTAATCCCAAATGGTTTATTTTGTCACACTAATAAAATATAGTTACATCACACTTTGTTTAATAATGACTGGTTAATATAGGCCGGTCGTTTCAATTTGATGTTTACATTCCATTAACTACAAAGAAAGAGGAAAAGAAGAACAAAAACGAGTTTACACTATTACTGAGAAAATGCATCAAAGTAAATCTTTTTTTTCTAAATCGGAGGAAAAGTAATGAGTACACGTTGGATACGATAAAATGCCCGTTCATCAACGAAAAGTGAACCTCTGTATCCATAAGGTGATCGATTATAATCCAAGATTAAGGCTATTCGATCAGCACAGTTAGGTGGCATGATGAATTGCAGCAGTTGTTTCATGTGAGTAGACGGACGAACCCTTACATTTATCCATCCCGTCGCATCGTGTTCTCTTGGACCCTCTACCATCATGTAAAATGTAAGTTGAATACCACGCTCAAAAGCACGAATCGAGAACTCATCACCAGAGTTTCTAAAAAAGTGTAGTAGGTCATCTATCATCCACCTCACTTCGTGTCACAAACAGTCAAATGGGAAATGTGTAACACGAATAAATAATTTATTAGAGTTCATGTCTGAATTGCACGTTTACTTGAACTCTATGTTAAGTGTAACGGTTGTACATTGTAACATGTGCTGGTAAATGTTGAATAACCATAATCACTCGTGACTCAAAAAGGTGGTACTTTGTAATCCATAGAAAAACCTACTACACGCTCTTGTCTTCTTCTAGCCCATGACCTAAAAACATCATTATCGACAGTATCGCATACAAATGAACAACAACAATATTCATTAGGCGGAGGTGGCCGTCTATGAAAAGGATGTGTGCTGTAGGCAGCCGATAAGATGAATGAGTCATGATTGGTTTGTTGTTGAAGGAAAAAAGAAAAGATGTTTATTTCAAAGTGCAAATAAAACGGAACAATCGGTAGTATTTGTACTAAAAACAAATACCATTTCATCAACCATAATCGCTCTTCAAACGTTAGCGCAGCAGATAAGGTTGGATGTTGATGAACATTAACAAAATGGTTAAAAACTATCTTAAAGGTAATCATGTTAGCCAGTATCGTGGAAACTTTGAATGAGTGCGTCGATGATTCCATATACTTGGGATCTCGTCATATTCACACTTCGTCGCTCGTTTGGTGTAAATAAGGAATGAATATAAGAAAACAAGAAAAGCCCCAGGGGCATTAGACCCCGCCGTTGTTGTCCCTCCCCTAGGGTGCAAAATATATTACAGCCACCCAAGATACGAGCCCTAACCTGTGTAGCCAAAGATGCGACAAGTATTTGTTTGGCCGAGCGAAACCGGAGGTCTGGGGCAAGTGACCACCAAAACAAACAGAAAACAAGAAAAGCTCCACGGGCATTAGACCCCACCGTTGTTCTCCCCCCCCTCCCCAGGGAGTGTAAAATATGTTACTGTCACTCAAGATAAAAGCCCTTGGCTGTGTAGCGAAAGACACGACGAGTATTTCTTTGGCCGAGCGAAAACCGGAGGTCTGGGGCAAGTGACCACCAAAACAAAATTAAACCACGGAAAAAAAAGGGTATTACTAGACCCCGTCCTGACGGTGGGGTAATTATTCAACTTGGCGAAAGCGAGGGACTTCCCCAAATCGGCTTCTGTGTTTCAGTGATGTAACGTTTACGTGCCAGGGCAAGTTAGGCGAATTCATGCCAGCTTCAAAGCTCGGTAGCACCTTCGTTCTTGCTTTCACCGAGGGGGTTTTTATGCCATTAAATCGCCAGTAATTTTCTACACCAACTTTCATGCAAATTTTGGCAAACAAACGCTAAACGAACGAAGATTACCTGCAAGTATTGTTTTGACCGAGTGGAGGTCTGGGGCAAGTGACCACGAAAAAAATTAATGAAAAAAACGGATATTACTAGACCCCGTCCTGACAGCGGGTAATAACAAGAAAAGCCCCAGGGGCATTAACCCCGCCGTTGTTCTCTCCCCTCGGGGTCCAAAATATATTTAATGTGGCCAAGTAAGATACAAGCCCAAGTGGTGATTTATCATATTAATAATATAAATCAAGGCATGAACTGCCGCATTTTCTCTGTTTTAGCATGCGTGACGAAGAGCGCGATGAATTATTTTGACCACAGCGTCACTCAGTCTGACCCAAATAGTTATTGCGCCATCAAAATGGGAATGAATGCCAGCTCGATTTATTACCTTTCAAAGCTCACCAGCACCTTCGTCCTTGCTCTCATGGAATGGAAGTTAACTCGTTTGAATTCCTTGTACTTTTCTACACTGGTTTCTCTAAAGATTTTAGCGAAGTAAACCAAAACTGCCGAAAATGCTTGCATTTCACGAAAGCAAGGGACTTCCCCAAATCGGCTTCTGTGTTTCAGTGACGTAATGCTTACGTGCCGGGGCAAGTTAGGCGAATTCATGCAAGCTTCAAAGCTTGCCCCTGCGCTCATCGAAGAGAAGTCAACTCTACTGAATTTCTTGTACTTTTCTACACAACTTTCCCTAAAGATTTTGCAAAGCGAAGAAAAACTGTCAAAAAATGCTTGCGTTTCACTGTTGAATATTTAACCGGCTCGGATCGAGTGGCGAAAATAACAACAACTATATAACAACAGGATTGCATCGGTGGCTTTCAAGGCTCGTTAGCATCTCCGTTCTTGCTCTCATCGAATGGATTTTTATGCCATTCAATCGCCAGTGATTTTCTACCCCAACTTTCATGAAAATTCTGGCAAATAAACGTTAAACGAATGAAGATTACCGGCAAGTATTTTTTGGCCGAGTGGAAGTCTGGGGCAAGTGACCACCAAAAAAAATTAATGAATAATGAATGGCAACAAAAAACGGGTATTACTAGATTCCGTCCTGATGGCGGGGTAAAAATAGAAACAAGAAAAGCCCCAGGGGCATTAGACCCCGCCGTTGTTGTCCCTCCCCTAGGGTGCAAAATATATTAGGGTCACTCAAGATACCAGCCCTAACCTGTGTAGCGGAAGACATGACGAGTATTTGTTTGGCCGAGAGAAAACAGGAGGTCTGGGGCAAGTGACCACCAAAAAAAAATTAACAAGAAAAGCCCCAGGGCCATTGGACGCCGCCGTTTTTCTCCTTCCCTCAGGGAACAAAATATATTACGGTCACTCACGATACGAGCCCAAGTGGTGTAAATTTTGAAGTTGGTGATTTATCGTACCTTTGACGTGTTTGCTGCCATTCCCCCTTACGTCTTTTCCGCACCCTTCTCCCTGTGATAACATGAATCCCTGATAGTTTCCCTTATAGTTTCCCATCCCTCATTCCTTGGTCATCCGCCTGTCCTAGCCTTCGTGAAGAAGAACATGACGAAATATTTTGACCATAGTGTGACTCAGTTACGTCATGTTTTTTTAAATAAACGAATTGACATGTCAGCGTAATTCTAAATAACGCTGAGTGCACGGAAATTTAAATAAATCTGTTGATAAAGAAACTTATTCTAAAATCTAAAGGAAACTGTTAAAAAAAAATTTAAAAGTCTATTCTAGGCCGTGATTGGATGAGTGATTTGGCGAAAGCAAGTTACTTCCCCGAATCGGCTTCTGTGTTTCAATGACGTAATGTTTATAACAGGAGTCAGATTGTTTCCGGACAGTCAGATTGTTTCCGGACTCGATTTCCTACGCTTATTAAACAAATTGCCCGTCTTTTCTACTTAATAAGCAGGTTTGACACGTCAAATTTGCTTGTTAATCAAAAAGGACGCTACTTCTGTGTTATTAAGCAAAAAAGGTAACACTTTTTGCTTATTAACACGCACCTTTTGCTTAATAGCCAGAAAATTCCTGCCTGTTAAGCAAATAAAGGTATATGTTTGGGTTATTAACCAAAAGTGTCGACAGACTTTGTAAACAGAAGTTTTGTCGGCTTGAGTCGCCATTACGGAAAAAAATATCGAGGGCGAAAACTACTTAACAGAACAGCTTTGTGAGAAAATACCTATCTAGCCGAAGGCAAGTGCGGGAATTCTTTCAATTTACCAGGAAAAAATCATAACTTTTACTTTAGTGGCCGAAATTTTTCAAAAGTAAGACTTCGCAGCGCGATCGATCGAGCGATCTGGCGAAGCCGTGAGATCTTTCACGTACGCGATTTCTGTAAACAGAGACAACGAAACTCAACACTTTAACAGAGCAAATAATCCAGGTAAAGAGAATGTACAGAGAATATTCAGAGCTGTCTAAACCTGAAATACAATGAAGAGGAAATTTTAATTCACGGTTTATTGTTTCTTTCGACAGAGAGAGAAAAATAACTGACACAGCGAAACGAACAACACAGTACAGCGCGGCAATTATGTTCTTTATGAACTTAGGGATTCTTCCACGTTCACGATTTCTGTAAACAAAAGTCAGAGCAATGAATTAACAGATGAAATGCTGCGAAAACTGAATAAAACATACAGACACTTCTAAAACTAAAATTTAACAACAAACAACAAAAAGATCTCATGACTTATTTCAAAATTCTTCCGAGAACCGCCAAATTTAATCAAAACACGGCGAAATGAACAACACCGAGCGAGGCATTATCAATCGAGTCACAGTTTAAGAGTTTCTTTCCCCTCGCTTTAAAAAAAAAAACTTCCCTAATAGAAAAGTAGAACAGTTTGACCTTCGATCTAGAAAAGCTCCATTCGTAGCGGCGGAACTAATTTTCGTTAATTTGCAGGTAATGTGAAAACGGGAATACGTCGGATTTCCGTAAGAATAAGAAAACTCGGAGGGAGATAAAAATATAATCCCATAGCGAAACATTTTATTTGTTGACCACGAAACATCGTTTTACGAAATCATTTCTACATACGCGGTACGCCCTAATCGGGTTAAACTTTGCGAAACTGTCAAAACAGAGCGGCAAATTCGTCAGCTTTATTTTCAGCTTATTAATCAAGAAAGGCAGCGGCGGTAAAACTTCGCGAAACTCTCAATACAGAGCGGCAAATCCGTCAACTTTCAGTTTTATTAATCAAGAAAAGCAGCGAGTGGTACTACATTCGACAAATAAGAAGGAATTACTACCTAAAATCATCGCGTGAAGGTAGTTGTTTTGACTATTAACCAAACAACCAATTCTTTAGGAGTAAAATTGTGAACTCTTTTAGATACCAGTGCAATGTAAATTCCAGTGAAAACGAACTTCAACACGGCAGCACTTTCCATTTAGCGAATGTACAACCGATTCACTCACCGGTCAAAATACTAATGTTTCTTATTTTATTGGCGTAAGTTTTAGAAAGAACACTCTCTAAGAGAAAAGTAAAAGAGATTGACTTTTTGAAAAGGTCAAGAATCCTGAATCAAAATCAACAACAACACATCCAGTAATGGAAATAATGCCGAGGGGTTCCGTGAGAAAACCCGGACGTAGATAAAAATATAACCTCATAGCGAATTTATTGTGCACAAATTGGCAACGAAACATCGTTTTTAAGAAATTATTTTTTCACATACGCGGTACGATTACATAGAGCTAAATTAAAAGTTGGCAGACAAACTTCGTCATACAGAGCGGCAAATTATCCTTTCACTTTTAGCTTATTAATCAAGGTATACCACATTCGCTAAATAAGCAGGGAATTCCTGCCAAAAATAATCGAGTGAGGGATCGGGAAGTAGTTGTTTTCAGTGATTATTAACCGATCAATCAATTCTTTACGAGTGGAATGTTTTAAAATTCCTTCACAGTGTTAACGAAATGAACATTTATAGCGCATACACTTCAACGCGGCAGCAATCTTTCCGTTGGGCGAATGTACAACCGATTCACTAACCGGTCAAAATAATATATTCTGATTTTATTGGGATAATTTTTAAAAAGAACACTTTGTAAGAGATAAGTAAAACAGATTGGCGTTTTGAAAAGGCTCCCACCTTCACAGTGTAATTTTTTTCATTCAAGAGTACGCTTAAAATCAATAACAACACATTGTAATTAAATACGCTGTGTTCCGTCGAGTTCCGTACGAAAACTCGGAGAGAGAAAAAGTATAACCTATAACTAGTTCTCTCGGTTAACTCAACCAACGGAGAGAATTTATCTAGAGTGTATTTTTTTGGCTATGTACTCAGGTCGTCCATTGAGAAAGCTATTTCACTCTTCCCAGCCTAATGACATGCAAATTAGTTTTAGTGCGAAAGTTATTCTTCGCGGGAAAATAATGCAGGCTTCTAACTGAAGGCCTGTTTCAGATTACAACTACGTGCAGATTACAAAGCAGCATCATTAGCGTGAACTTGATTAATACAATTGGTTTATTATTAACACATTGCAAAAACAGAAATAAACTCACCTTCGCAAATTTGACCGGAAATCGGTTCCCCGGCCCGTTACGCGTTACAACACAACCTCAAGGCTATCCACTTCTGACAAAATCAAGGTCTCCAAATTGTTTTGAAGCTCTTGCAGTCTACATTTAACTGCTGTTGAGTAAACCGGATTCTTGATTTTGTGACTAGTTGCTCATCTGAGAAAAGGTCTGTGAACTCTGAACTTGCCGGGTTGGTGATTCTTTCATTATAGCGCAGTCCACGTGCAAAACATAGCCTTTCATTCTGAAGATGAACAAACGTTTTGTTGCTGGTACAGAAAGCCATTCTTGATCGGATTCAACAGCCTACTGCAGCCTTCACTAAAGATGTCTGTTTGAAGTTGAAACATTCTGATCCACCCACTGTCTTAGCCCAGAAGGAGATATTCGCTGAATGTGTAAGACGCACAGTACACGTTTCTGTGGAGAGCTGTTAATGGTATTTTCGCAGTTTCCTCCACCCTCCCCACCCCTGCAAGACCAGTTTGCATGGAAAAGCAAAGAAAACGATTCCGTGACTGCTACACCTGTCTGGTGCAGATCTTTCGGCCGCACAGAACTCTGGCAGAAATGTAGACTGTCTTGCAGCCGAATCAAGCATTTAGAAAAAAAAAGAAAAAAAAAACTAAATGCGAATGATGACGCGCTTTTCAGCTCGGTAAAACTGAACCAGTGTTAGAATAACTAAACTAGATTTATCAAATTTCCGGCGATCTTTGCGGCCATCGCAGATTGAAATTAAGAAAGGGACAACTGAAATAGACATACAGACACTTGCATTCATTAAACAAAAGTCACACTAAAACGGATATACGGACACTTATGCTTATTAAACAAAAGTGGACACTGAAGAGACATACACACGCTTGTGTTTATTAAGCAAAAGTGACCATTGAGACAGACATACGGACCCTGAAACAGACATACACACACTTGTGCTTATTAAACAAAAGTGACCACTGAAAGAGACACACGGACACTGTTTAGTAAACAAAAGTGGACACTGAACAGACATACACACATTACTGCTTATTAAACAAAAGTGGACACTGAGCAGAAATATGGACGTTAGTGCTTATTCAACAAAAGTGACCACTGAAAAAGACATACGGACACTTGTGCTTATTAAACAAAAGTGACTACTGAAACAGACATACGGACGTTAGTGCTTATTCAACAAAAGCGACCACTGAAACAGACATACGGACACTTCTGCTTATTAAACAAAAGTGACCACTGAAAAAAGCCATACGGACACTTGTGCTTATTAAACAAAAGTGACTACTGAAACAGACATACGGACACTTCTGCTTATTAAACAAAAGTGACCACTGAAAAAGACATACGGACACTTGTGCTTATTAAACAAAAGTGACCACTCAGACATATGGACACTTGTGCTTATTAGCCACAAGTGGGCACTGAACAGACATACGCACATTTGTCCATATGTCTCTTTGAGTGGTCACTTTTGTTTAATAAGCACAAGTGTCCGTATGTCTGTTTCAGTGGTCGCTTTTGTTTATTAAGCACAAGTGTCCGTGTGTCTTTTTCAGTGGTCACTTTTGTTTAATAAAGACAAGTGTGCATATGTCTGTTCAGTGTCCACTTTTGTTTAATAAGCACAAGTGTCCATATGTCTCTTTGAGTGGTCACTTTTGTTTAATAAGTTCAAGTGTCCGTGTGTCTGTTTGAGTGGTCACTTTTGTTTAATAAGCACAAGTGTCCGTATGTCTTTTTCAGTGGTCACGTTTGTTTAATAAGCACAAGGGTCCGTGTGTCTTTTTCAGTGGTCACTTTTGTTTAATAAGCACAAGTGTCCGTATGTCTGTTTCAGTGGTCGCTTTTGTTGAATAAGCACTAATGTCTGTATGTCTCCTCAGTGTCCACTTTTGTTTAATAAGCACAAGTGTCCATATGTCTCTTTGAGTGGTCACTTTTGTTTAATAAGCACAAGTGTCCGTGTGTCTGTTTCAGTGGTCACTTTTGTTTATTAAGCACAAGTGTCCACATGTCTGTTTCAGTAGTCACCTTTGTTTAACAAGCACAAGTGTCCGTATGTCTTTTTCAGTGGTCACTTTTGTTTAATAAACACAAATGTGCGTATGTCTGTTCAGTGTCCACTTTTGTTTAATAAGCACAAGTGTCCGTATGTCTTTTTCAGTGGTCACTTTTGTTTAATAAACACAAATGTGCGTATGTCTGTTCAGTGTCCACTTTTGTTTAATAAGCACTAATGTCCGTATGTCAGTTCAGTGTCCACTTTTGTTTAATAAGCACAAGTGTCCATATGTCTTTTTCAGTGGCCACTTTTGTTTAAGAAGCACAAGTGTCCGCATGTCTGTTTCAGTAGTCACCTTTGTTTAACAAGCACAAGTGTCCGTATGTCTTTTTCAGTGGTCACTTTTGTTTAATAAACACAAATGTGCGTATGTCTGTTCAGTGTCCACTTTTGTTTAATAAGCGCAAGTGTCCGTATGTCTGTTTGAGTGGTCACTTTTGTTTAATAAGCACAAGTGTCCGTATATCTTTTTCAGTGGTCACTTTTGTTTAATAAGCACAAGTGTCGATATGTCTGCTTGAGTGGTCACTTTTGTTTAATAAGCACAAGTGTCCGTATGTCTTTTTCAGTGATCACTTTTGTTTAATAAGCACAAGTGTCCGTATGTCTGTTTCAGTAGTCACTTTTGTTTAATAAGCACAAGTGTCCGTATGTCTGTTTCAGTGGTCACTTTTGTTTAATAAGCACAAGTGTCCGTGTGTCTTTTTCAGTGGTCTCTTTTGTTTAATAAGCACAAGTGTCCGTATGTCTGTTTCAGTGGTCACTTTTGTTTAATAAGCACAAGTGTCCGTATGGCTTTTCTCAGTGGTCACTTTTGTTTAATAAGCACAAGTGTCCGTATGTCTGTTTCAGTAGTCACTTTTGTTTAATAAGCACAAGTGTCCGTATGGCTTTTTTCAGTGGTCACTTTTGTTTAATAAGCACAAGTGTCCGTATGTCTGTTTCAGTAGTAACTTTTATTTAATAAGCACAAGTGTCCGTATGGCTTTTTTCAGTGGTCACTTTTGTTTAATAAGCAAAAGTGTCCGTATGTCTGTTTCAGTGGTCGCTTTTGTTGAATAAGCACTAACGTCCGTATTTTTGCTCAGTGTCCACTTTTGTTTAATAAGCAGTAATGTGTGTATGTCTGTTCAGTGTCCACTTTTGTTTACTAAACAGTGTCCGTGTGTCTCTTTCAGTGGTCACTTTTGTTTAATAAGCACAAGTGTGTGTATGTCTGTTTCAGGGTTCGTATGTCTGTCTCAATGGTCACTTTTGCTTAATAAACACAAGCGTGTGTATGTCTCTTCAGTGTCCACTTTTGTTTAATAAGCGTAAGTGTCCGTGTATCCGTTTTAGTGTGACTTTTGTTTAATGAATGCAAGTGTCTGTATGTCTATTTCAGTTGTCCCTTAGTTAATTTCAATCCGCGATGGCCGCAAAGATCGCCGGAAATTTGATAAATCTAGTTTAGTTATTCTAACACTGGTTCAGTTTTACCAGCTGAAAAGCGCGTCATCATTCGCATTTAGTTTTTTTTGTCTGTTTTTTTTAAATGCTTGATTCGGCTGCAAGACAGTCTACATTTCTGCCAGAGTTCTGTGCGGCCGAAAGATCTGCACCAGACAGGTGTAGCAGTCACGGAATCGTTTTCTTTGCTTTTCCATGCAAACTGGTCTTGCAGGGGTGGGGAGGGTGGAGGAGACTGCGAAAATACCATTAACAGCTCTCCACAGAAACGTGTACTGTGCGTCTTACACATTCAGCGAATATCTCCTTCTGGGCTAAGACAGTGGGTGGATCAGAATGTTTCAACTTCAAACAGACATCTTTAGTGAAGGCTGCAGTCGGCTGTTGAATCCGATCAAGAATGGCTTTCTGTACCAGCAACAAAACGTTTGTTCATCTTCAGAATGAAAGGCTATGTTTTGCACGTGGACTGCGCTATAATGAAAGAATCACCAACCCGGCAAGTTCAGAGTTCACAGACATTTTCTCAGATGAGCAACTAGTCACAAAATCAAGAATCCGGTTTACTCAAAGGCAGTTAAATGTAGACTGCAAGAGCTTCAAAACAATTTGGACATCTTGATTTTGTCAGAAGTGGATAGCCTTGAGGTTGTGTTGTAACGCGTAACGGGCCGGGGAACCGATTTCCGGTCAAATTTGCGAAGGTGAGTTTATTTCTGTTTTTGCAATGTGTTAATAATAAACCAATTGTATTAATCAAGTTCACGCTAATGATGCTGCTTTGTAATCTGCACGTGGTTGTAATCTGAAACAGGCCTTCAGTTAGAAGCCATTATTTTCCCGCGAAGAATAACTTTCGCGCTAAAACTAATTTGCATGTCATTAGGCTGGGAAGAGTGAAATAGCTTTCTCAATGAACGACCTGAGTACATAGCCAAAAAAATACACTCTAGATAAATTCTCTCCGTTGGTTGAGTTAACCGAGAGAACTAGTTATAGGTTATACTTTTTCTCTCGCCGAGTTTTCGTACGGAACTCGACGGAACACAGCGTATTTAATTACAATGTGTTGTTGTTGTTTTTAAGCTTACTCTTGAATGAAAAAAATTACACTGTGAAGGTGAGAGCCTTTTCAAAACGCCAATCTGTTTTACTTCTCTCTTACAAAGTGTTCTTTTTAAAAATTATCCCAATAAAATCAGAATATATTATTTTGACCGGTTAGTGAATCGGTTGTACATTCGCCCAACGGAAAGATTGCTGCCGCGTTGAAGTGTATGCGCTATAAATGTTCATTTCATTAACACTGTGAAGGAATTTTAAAACATTCCACTCGTAAAGAATTGATTGATCGGTTAATAATCACTGAAAACAACTACCTCCCGATCCCTCACTCGATTATTTTTGGCAGGAATTCCCTGCTTATTTAGCGAAAGGATATTAAGTGAAAGGATAATTTGCCGCTCTGTATGACGAAGTTTGTCTGCCAACTTTTAATTTAGCTCTATGTAATCGTACCGCGTATGTGAAAAAATGATTTCTTAAAAACGATGTTTCGTTGCCAATTTGTGCACAATAAATTCGCTATGAGGTTATATTTTTATCTACGTCCGAGTTTTCTCACGGAACCCCTCGGCATTATTTCCATTACTGGATGTGTTGTTGTTGATTTTGATTCAGGATTCTTGACCTTTTCAAAAAGTCAATCTCTTTTACTTTTCTCTTAGAGAGTGTTCTTTCTAAAACTTACGCCAATAAAATAAGAAACATTAGTATTTTGACCGGCTCGTGAATCGGTTGTACATTCGCTAAATGGAAAGTGCTGCCGTGTTGAAGTTCGTTTTCACTGGAATTTACATTGCACTGGTATCTAAAAGAGTTCACAATTTTACTCCTAAAGAATTGGTTGTTTGGTTAATAGTCAAAACAACTACCTTCACGCGATGATTTTAGGTAGTAATTCCTTCTTATTTGTCGAATGTAGTACCACTCGCTGCTTTTCTTGATTAATAAAGCTGAAAGTTGACGGATTTGCCGCTCTGTATTGAGAGTTTCGCGAAGTTTGACCGCCGCTGCCTTTCTTGATTAATAAGCTGAAAATAAAGCTGACGAATTTGCCGCTCTGTTTTGACAGTTTCGCAAAGTTTAACCCGATTAGGGCGTACCGCGTATGTAGAAATGATTACGTAAAACAATGTTTCGTGGTCAATAAATAAAATGTTTCGCTATGGGATTATATTTTTATCTCCCTCCGAGTTTTCTTATTCTTACGGAAATCCGACGTATTCCCGTTTTCACATTACCTGCAAATTAAATGTGTTGTTATCGGATCAAATTAGACTGGCGAATTCTTGGTACAAAACTCTTGAACGAAAATTAGTTCCGCCGCTAAGATAGGAGCTTTTCTAGATCGAAGGTCAAACTGTTCTACTTTTCTATTAGGGAATTTTTTTTTTTAAAGCGAGGGGAAAGAAACTCTTAAACTGTGAATCGATTGATAATGCCCCGCTCTGTGTTGTTCATTTCGCCGTGTTTTGATTAAATTTGGCGGTTCTCGGAAGAATTTAGAAATAAGTCATGAGATCTTTTTGTTGTTTGTTGTTAAATTTTAGTTTTAGAAGTGTCTGTATGTTTTATTCAGTTTTCGCAGCATTTCATCTGTTAATTCATTGCTCTGACTTTTGTTTACAGAAATCGTGAACGTGGAAGAATCCCTAAGTTCATAAAGAACATAATTGCCGCGCTGTACTGTGTTGTTCGTTTCGCTGTGTCAGTTATTTTTCTCTCTCTGTCGAAAGAAACAATAAACCGTGAATTAAAATTTCCTCTTCATTGTATTTCAGGTTTAGACAGCTCTGAATATTCTCTGTACATTCTCTTTATCTGGATTATTTGCTCTGTTAAAGTGTTGAGTTTCGTTGTCTCTGTTTACAGAAATCGCGTACGTGAAAGATCTCACGGCTTCGCCAGATCGCTCGATCGATCGCGCTGCGAAGTCTTACTTTTGAAAAATTTCGGCCACTAAAGTAAAAGTTATGATTTTTTCCTGGTAAATTGAAAGAATTCCCGCACTTGCCTTCGGCTAGATAGGTATTTTCTCACAAAGCTGTTCTGTTAAGTAGTTTTCGCCCTCGATATTTTTTTCCGTAATGGCGGCTCAAGCCGACAAAACTTCTGTTTACAAAGTCTGTCGACACTTTTGGTTAATAACCCAAACATATACCTTTATTTGCTTAATAGGCAGGAATTTTCTGGCTATTAAGCAAAAGGTGCGTGTTAATAAGCAAAAAGTGTTACCTTTTTTGCTTAATAACACAAAAGTAGCGTCCTTTTTGATTAACAAGCAAATTTGACGTGTCAAACCTGCTTATTAAGTAGAACAGACGGGCAATTTGTTTAATAAGCGTAGGAAATCGAGTCCGGAAACAATCTGACAGTCCGGAAACAATCTGACTCCTGTTTTATGTGCTACGGCACATAGCATGAATCATTGGCTTTCAAAGCTCGCTAGCACCTTCGTCATTGCTCTTGTCAAAGAGAAGTTAACTCCATTGAAGTCCTTGTACCTTTCTACACAAATTTCCCTAAAGATTTTGGTGAAGCAAAGCAAAACTGGCCAAAAAATGCTTGCATTTCACTGATGAATATTTCATCGTGTCTTTTGGCAGGCTCGAGTCGAGTGGCGAAAATAACAAGATCGAATCGGCGGCTTTCAAAGCTCGTTAGCATCTCCGTTCTTGTTCTCGACGAAAGGGATTTTTATGCCTTGCAATTGCCAGGGATTTGTTACGCCAACTTTCATGAAAAGTTTGGCAAATAAACGCTAAACGGACAAAGATTACTGGCCAGTATTTTTTCGCCGAGCGGAAGTCTGGGGCAAGTGACCACCCCCCCCCAAAAAAACAGAAAAAAAAAGTATTACTACACCCCATCCTGACGGCGGGGTAAAAAGAACAAATATCTAAATAATGTCACCGTATAAATTTAACACACCATAACTTTGACAGTTATCTACTAAAAATGCAGAAATGTCAGCGACGAGATAAAGTGGTGGGAGACGCCCGTCATTGTAAGGAGGAAGCTCGCTAACCCAAGAAAAATTGTAATCTAGTGATACAAATAATCGCTTGTGTGGAATTCCTAAAAGATGCTGTAACAAGCTTTTCATGTGAACAAAAGGTTGCACATCTCCACCCTCTATCGGTCCTCTAACATCTATTTCAAAATGATAATCATAAAAACTTTGTTTAACCACTCCGTCACGTTGGACTTCAAAAAACGCCACTAGTTGCTCCAAAATCCATCGACAGTCATCCCACAGGCAACGATAAGGTAACTATAAAAGAGAAAACCAGTCATGCAACGCTGCAATACATCGTTTCTTCCTGCTTGTATATGTGTTATCAGTTCGTCTAGTACAATTATGGCACCCTCACGTCCAACGAAAGACATTAACAAAAACGCAAATCGCTCAGGTGGTAACCGTTGAAAAGGTGAAAAACCAAGTCTAAGCTACAACAAATCGATTGAATAGCATGTTTTAGTCAACAGATATTCGGTACACAATACGCAAAATTGGTCCAGTTGTCCACATAAGCCGATTCACCACACCTCCGAAAAAAGTACTTCAACTTACTAAGCTTACTAAGAGGAAAAGTGCATGCGATGAAGATAGAGACTTGCGCAGTGTGACTCACTGGAGGCGGACGGGTTTTCTATAGCTCTGTCTCTTTGAGAGATGTTAATCTGAGTTACCAGTTGTTAGACCGCTCATGAATGGAAAATATATAGGGAATGAAAAGGAAGATAGGTAATCAGCTTTTGGCGGTCGCAAAAGATTGAGAGAAAATGGTTTGCAAACGGATGAAGATGAACATGTGGCAGCCATGACGCAAAGAAGCTCAACAGATGCTCGTTTTGACCACCTGAGCGATAAGCTAGATAGAGTCCTACCAGCATGCAAACAAATCGAGTCCCTGAAAAGCGAAATTATTACTCTACGTAGTGAAGTTAAAGATTTGAAAAACTCGCTGAACTTCGCTCAAGAGAATATCACTCAACTTCAAACAGAGTTAGCGAAGACGACGCCAACCGTTGAAGAACACAGTGATGATTTAGATTCCATGGATGCTGATATTGAAGCACTGAAATGAAGAAACATAAAATTGGAAGCATATACCAGGCGCGAGAATATGCGAATTTACAATGTTAACGAAGAATCAGAAAATATCGAAGATGTGGTAAGAAACCTTTCTGTAAGTAAGATGCAAATTCCACCCGAAGCTGTTAAAGCGATTAGATTTGAAAGGGTGCACAGAATTCCAACTAAAACATCAAGCCAGAGATCGCAAAGCCGACCTAGACCAGTGATTGCTAGATTCAGCCATTATCAGGACAAAGAATTTGTTCCTTCCTTTTACAAGAACTTAAAAGGAACTGATATTGGAATCTCGGACGACTTCCCGAAAGGAATTGAAGATATCCATAAAACGCTGTATTCAGTGTTAAAAAAGGCCAAACGGGATCAGAAGAAAGCATTTTTTAATTTTGACAAACTCATTATTGATGGGCAACTCTACAGAGGAAAAGAAACCAAAAACCTTCCCTACTATGGAAATATCATGAAGAACTTTGTTTACATGTAATCCCATGAACGGTTTCATCTGACGAAGAGAGAGAACACAAGGTTCGAATACACCACTGGTAAATGATTGACTGTATGTTTACATGTGTATGTGGCTTGTGTGTGTGTTTTGTTCTTTATATCTTGTTTTAAGGGGAAAATAATTCTTGTTCTGTACTTTAAAGAAACAATTACTACTCCGAATTTAAAGAAATATGCGTACACTTCCAAATGAAATCTCAAAAAAGGAATATTTTCTATATACTACGAAAAGTCGTAGATGGCAAAATTATTTAAATTAGTCTCCCTCAATGTAAGGGGTATAAACAATTTTCATAAACGTAGAGCCATAATCACGTGGTGTGGAAAAACAAAAGCTGACGTCATATTCCTTCAGGAGACACATTCAAAGGAGGAATCTGAGAAACAATGGGTGAATGAATGGAGTGGGAAAATTGTTTATTAACATGGAAGTCCAAATTCCTGCGGTGTCGCAGTGCTGATAAGAAACGGATTTAATTGCATAATTCATAACACTATTATTGATCTCTCTGGGCGTTATATTATATTAAAAGTAGATATAGAAGACAAGGTTTATGTCCTAATAAACATTTACGCGCCCAATAAAGATAAAATAACTTGCAAATTTTTCAAAAATTTACACAAAAAGCTGCAAGAAGAGAATTTAGATTGTGTAGAAAATATTATCTGTGGAGGCGATTTTAATTGCCCTCTAAATCCAAAGCTTGATAAAAAAGGTGATGTAATGGTCAGCCAAGAAAAATGGTAATAGATAATATTGAATGTTTACAAAATGAACTAGATCTTGTTGACATTTGGAGAATCAAAAACCCTCAAACTAAAAGTTACACCTGCAGCCAAAAATCGCCACAAATTTTTTGTCGATTAGATTACTGGTTAGTATCTAACAACTTGCAAGACTTTGTTGACTCAACGGATATTACTCCAGCGATAAAAACTGATCATGCAGCGATTGAAATTACCCTGACCAATTCATATCAAAATGCTAAAGGTCCTGGTTTTTGGAAAATGAATGTCTCTCTGCTTGATGATGAAAACTATCTTAAGGATTTGGAAAACAAACTTCCACAATGGAAGATAACAGGTATGAATGACTTATCCGATAAACGTTCTGTCTGGGACTGGCTGAAATTTAATATTCGAAATCATGCCATTTCTTACTCTAAACAAAAGGCCAAAGAACGAAGCAAAGAGGAAAAATCTCTGCAAAATGATTACCAAATAGCAACAAAGAATTTCGAAGAAGACCGACTGTTTAGAGTCAAAATCGTTTAAATGAAGCGAAAGACGCTCTTGAACTTTTTTATGAGGAAAAAACAAAAGGCATTATCATTCGCGCAAGGGCTCGGTGGCACGAACATGGAGAAAGAAACACAAAGTATTTTTTAAATTAAGAAAAACGAAATAATGTTAAAGAGCATATTAGAGAATTACTAGTTAGTGGTGCTATCACAACCGATCTCTTCAAAATACTTGATGAACAGAAGCGCTTTTATCGCAACCTTTATAAATCTCAATTTCCCGGCATAGATAACAACGATGGCGAAATCCTTTTAAACAACTTGAACATACCGAAATTATCTGAAGAACAGAAACAATCTTGTGAAGGTGAAATATTCCTCGAGGAATTAAAGTCCATCTTAGAAAGCTTTCAAAAGAACAAATCACCTGGTAATGATGGAATACCAATTGAATTTTATAAAACATGCTGGAACCTAATTAGTGATTCTTTTATCGAATGTGTTAATGAATTCTTCAAATTTGGTGAAATGTCCTACACGCAAAGAAAAGCAGTCATCACTTTAATTGAGAAACAAGGTAAAGATCAAACTCTTATGGAAAATTGGCGACCAATATCCCTCACTAATGTTGACGCGAAAATAATCTCGAAAGTTATCGCAGCTAGAGTAAAAGATGTCTTGCCAAACAGTATTCATCACAATCAAACCGACTATGTCAAAGACTGTTACATTGGAGACACAGTGAGATCGATTTGTGACATAATGGAATTTACGGATAACGAGAACATTCCTGGCATTGTGATTTTTATTGATTTTAGAAAAGCCTTTGACACCTTAGAATGGCATTATCTTTTTAGTTGTTTGAAAGCGTTTAATTTCGGCCCTGACTTAATAAATTGGGTTAGAACTTTTCATCAAAATATTCAGAGCTGTGTAATAAACAATGGCTTAGCATCGGATTATTTTACCTTAGAACGAGGTGTGAGATAGGGCGACCCCCTTTCCCCCTACCTCTTCCTCTTAGCCATCGAGACCTTGGCAATTTCTATTCGACAAAATCCTGAAATTGAGGGAATTAAAATAGGAAAAAATGAAACTAACCTTCTTCAATATGCAGACGATACTACTGCTGTGTTATCAAATTAAAACTTGGCAAATGCTTTATTTCAACAAATGAATTTATTTAAAAATTTATGCGGACTTGAAGTCCACAGTTCAAAAACAGAAGGTATGTGGATTGGGTCTCTTAAAAAAACGAAGAAAAGCCACTTGGAATAAATTGGCCAAATGAACCCATTAAAGCTTTAGGAGTATCTTTCATGTACGATCAAACATTACTTTACGAAAAAAACTTCCGGGAGAAACTCGATAATATGAAAAAACTTACAAATATTTGGTCTTCAAGAGGACTTTCCATTTATGGAAAGGTCACTATTATTAAATCTTTACTCATCCCTAAATTAGTCTATGCGTCCTCCTTGCTTCCAACCCCGGCAAGTATTATCAAACAAGTAAATCATATAATCTACACATTTTTATGGAAAGGAAAAGACAAGGTGACAAGGCTCTCAGCAATTAACGACTTTGAAGGTGGAGGTATAAAAATGATAGACATAGACAACATGATCAAAGCTCTTAGGCTAGCCTGAAAAATCATGGAAAATCTATTTGATGCATCTCTTAAAAGATGTTGGGGGCTCATTCATTTTTGAATGCAACTATGAAATAAAAGATCTTTCGATAACCTCAATTTTCTATAGGGAACTGCTGTAATGGTGGTCAGAATTCCGAGATCTCTTTTCTGATGAGAAAAATTGGATATCTGTAGTTTGGAATCACAAAGATATAAGAATAAATGGAAAACCTGTTTTTTATAGGACATACTATGATTCCGGAATTTGCACTGTTGATGATCTCCTATTAAATCTAAACAACATCGAATCATTCGACATAATAAGAAATAAAATAAAAAAGGTCAATTTTCTTACATGGACAGGTCTTAGACATTCAATACCTTCCGAATTAAAAACAGTTCAGTACAGGTTCACAAGAGGGAATCCCAACAATGTTATTTTTGACATTACAAAAAAGAGATCAAAAGACTACTATTCCCTGATAATTAGTAAAAAAGCTCAGCTACCTAGTAACGTTCAGAAACTAAGACAGCATTTCAACTTAACTGATGAAGAACTGAAAGTTGCTTCACCCTACCACATAAAATAGCGAATGAACCTTATGTCAAAGCTTTTCAATAGAAAATCTTAAACTCAATTCTTTCTACTAACACGCAATTATTTAAAATTGGATACAGCGAGCATGATAAATGTACTTTCTGCAACAATGAATCAGAAACAATACACCACCTATTTTTCAACTGCCCTCACTCAAATCTATTTTGGAAGCATCTGGAAAAATATTACTTTAACCTAACAAAACAACTTAAAGTTCTCAGCCTTCAAGAAATCATTATAGATTAATTACAGCATCATCATGCCCCTTACTAAACTATCTAATTTTAATCGGTAAAGTTTATATTTGGGATTGCAGGAGGAAGTGTGTACAGCCGTATATAGAAGGTTTTATACTGAAAATAAAAACAAAATATCAGATAGAAAAATACATCGTGACCAAAAACAACGATCTAGAAGCATTATATAAGAAATGGACGGGAAATTTTCCACTCTTAGTTTAATCTTTTTTTTTCTTTTCTTTCCTTATTTTTCCATTACTTGTTTGTATAGCTGTAAATTAATGTAAAATAGTGTAATAGAGTAACTGTAATCATTATTGTTGTTAAGTAAATGTTATTGTAAGTGAAGGCAATTTAGTATCATGTATAAAATAACTTCAGTTATCTGCAGTTTAAATCTAAATTATACAATGTATATATATTTAACTAATTAATGATTAAGGGCATATTAATTGCTAAAAACAGCAATTGCGCGGCTGTTTTTAGCTTTGTAAATCTAATTTGTAATTCTTTGTAATTCTGTGTTTGTATGTACTTTGTGTTGTAAATGAATAAATAAATTTAAAAAAAAATGTGATGAAGACAAAGTATACCCACCGAGTCGGAGTCATGGGAGAAAAACACAAAAAAGCATTGTGCAGAGGGATTGATAAAGTTACTACTCATGATGGTATTTAGTACAAATAAAAGGTTAATACGGTCGTTACTATCTACTAAGCTATCGTAAATGTCCCCATCTACAATCGTTAGAAAATCATGTCTTCCAATTACTAATAGATTTTTGCCTGTAACTGTCTTCAATTTTCGGGTATATGCTTATTTAAGACATCTTATCCTTGGTCAGGACTCAACCCGAACAAGGTAATAAATCATTGGATATTATTAGGAGAAACGCAAACTTCTCATGATCAGTCGTACGACCGACAGCAAAATGTTTACAAATTCCACTAAATTTACCATTAAAATCTGCCCAATTTAATGAGGACTTCAAAAACAGTGGGGATTTTAGCATCCAAACATCCTTTATTGACGAGAAGAATCTTAGTCACCTTCAGGGTACCTTGTAAACAAGAAAGCCCCATGGGCATTTTAACCGGCCATTCTGACCCTCCCCACCCCTACTTTTCACAACTGTTAGCGCGATCCTGTATTTATACGAACCGGCGTAACGAAAAGTGTGATTGTGTGACACAATATTTTGACTATAGCGTTACTGGATGATGCAATGTTTAAACTCTGATGACTCAGCTTATCTTTCTTATCGCTTTTATTAACCGGCCGTCGCCATATGGCGACCGCTGGTTTATAAAACGAACATGTTTTTTTCCCTTCGCCAGTTGGCTTAACATACGAGCAAAGTGCTGTAAAGCTTGTGATATGGGTACTCAAGAGCGTAACTATCTTATATAAGACGCATGCGTATATTAGTCTGCTGAATGTTACCTTCGTGTGTTCTTGTCTCTTAATTTACAGTATTTAAGATATGAACGGCGAAGGGTTGTTAAGTATGGGGTTTCAGTATTTGTCTTGTACAATGCATGCGCAACTGAGTAAAGCAGCTAATAGGATTGAATGCAAAATTGGCTGTGTTGTCTGATCTAGTTGGCGGTTATGGTGAAAATTGTTTTAGTGCAGGAGTTTTGTTATGGGGATTGACATTTTGAGGGATGAAAAATGTGGGTGGGGAAGGATTTGTGAATGTGAGGAGCATATCACACTTCTGTGAATGTGATTTGCTTTGAAAGTTACGTTTTGTATAGCAGCGGTGTAATATTGTGCTGCGTGAGAGGCAGTTTCCCTTAACGTTTTATGGGGAGATGGTTTCCGAAGTAGATTGCAATTTTTCTCATTGGATAACCTGTATTTTGCAGAGGAGAGAAACGACAGCTGCGTTTGCAGCTTATTAGCACGGTAAGGAACGGTGGTTTAGGAAGAGAAGGGATTGGCACTAGTATGATGATGCAATCAGTGGATTGAACCATCGATACATCACAGTTCTTCTCAAGAACTATGATGTATCGATGGTGCAATCCACTAATTGCATCATCATACTAGTGCCAATCCCTTCTCTTCCTACGCCACCGATCCTTACGGCCCTAATAAGCTGCAAACACAGATGTCGTTTCTCTCCTCTGTGAAATACAGGTTACCCAATGAGAAAACTTACAATCCACTTCGGAAACCGTCCCCCCATAAAAAGCCAAAGGAAACTGCCTCTCACACAGCACAATATTACACCGCTGCTATGCAAAATGCAACTTTCAAAGCAAATCACATTCACAGAAGTGTGATATGCTCCTCACAATTCACAAATCCTTCCACTCCCACATTTTTACATCCCTCTAAATGTCAGTCCCCATAACAAAACTCTTGCGCTAAAAAAAAATTCACCATAACCACTAACTAGATCAGACAACACAGCCAATTTCGCATTCAATCCTTTTAGCTGTTTTACTTAGTTGCCCATGCGTTATACAAGACAAATACAGGAACCCCAAAATTAACAACCCTTTGCCGCTCATATCTTAAATACTGTAAATTAAAAGACAAGAACACACTAAGGTAACATTTAGCAGACTAATATGCGCATGCGTCTTATATAAGACAGTACTGCTCTTGAGAACCCGTACCACAAGCCTTACAGCACTTTGTTCGTATGTTAAGCCAACTGACGCAAAAAAAAAAAAAACACATCCATTTTCTAAACCGGTGGTCGCCATATGGCGACGGCCGGTTAACAAAGCGGGAGGCATAATGTCCGAACCCAAAACAGAATTTTAGCGGTGCTTGATCGTTATGCCAGTTTCCTTTTCCACTGGGAATTCTTAACGTTTTTGTTTTTTCTACAAAGGAAACCAAAATTTTCGAAATTTGAATGATTTTGAAGTCGTCCAAATTGTCCGACGTGACGTGGATCACATTTTCGTGACCTGATGTTAAACGTGGCTTTCCTCGCAGACAAACCCACGGAAGATGATTTGCCTCGAATAATGACTAAACCACTTTAAACAGAATTTTCTATGGCTAGCCATTTAATAATACTTTTGATATCAGTTGAAGTGGCGAACAAAATTTTGTAGCTACCCATAAACTAATTCTAGACATAAACAGAAAACTGGTCGGATACTAGGCACCTTAGGTCAAAACTCAGTGGAGACTATTTACTTCTGTTTTGCTAAAAATTTTGAAGCTAATCAGAATTCGATTAGGCTCTGAATACTTTATCTCTTTCATTCTAATAACGCCAAATCTCTTGATTTTTCCTCGAAAATATCGTATGTAACAGACCCTCATTTGAACAACGGTAATTTAACTGCCCAGAGAAAAACGTCAAATTTACCCCTCAAGGTATTACTCACCCAACAAACAGAGCGGCAACTTTTAGAAGTCTCCGTTGCGCAATAAGGCCATTAAACCAGGCAATTGGAAGCTGAAATAACATGCTTTTTTTGGAATACTTTGTTTTTCGCCAATTTTTAATTTCGCACAAAAAAATTTAAGTTGAAGTTTTGTTGGTTGGATACTGGTACCGGTCGTATACTGGGCAACATACTGTACAGCCCTAATTATGATGTGTTACTTTTTGCAGTATACTAAACTAACATAAGTATTACGTAGATTACATTCAGTCTCCACGTTTAGCATGCAAGGTGCTTCAAATCGATTTCTAAAAATTAAGTCTTTTATACAACAACTGATACATGACTGATTATGATTTAAAACACGAAGCAACCACTGACAAAATTTATATTGGCCCTGAAATTCTATACGTAGGATATTTATGGAAGACTCATAAGGTCCTCTCATCTTCTCTATGAATTGATTTATAAAAGCAATAAATCTCCTTTTGATTTCTCCTAAAATAATAATGTTGGCGAGTCATGATCAGTCCATTGTTATAGGAATGTACGTTTCTTCGAAAACAAGGAGGATATATTTCCCGACTCAACGAGGTCAGTTGTCTATCCAGCTCGTCACTTGCTAAAAGCTCTTGTAATCTTGCAATGACCCGTTTACAAGTCAAAGGAGGAGCTGGAACATTAACAGTGGGGTGACGGGATGCTGGCACGATACGTCGTTCAAACAGCTGGTGTCTGCAATGAGGGCAACTGTTGTTATTCTGTTCCCACGACCGTAAACAAGATTTGTGCAAAAATTGCCCACAGCATGGTAACTGAAGGTGTTGCGAACCGTCTCACCAGATGTATGGCAGATGAAACACTCGTAGTGTAGCTGAGTGACCTCAGACGCCTCACCCTTCAGACGTTTACTCTGACATCTCTCAGCCATGGTGTGGAAGTAGAGTTTATTCAACGCTGAATAATACACACAGACCAAGTTTACCCCAATAACAAAAACGAGTCAGTGACAACAACCAAAAAAAAAACTTCAAAGCTCCTAAAACCAAATCAACGCAAATCCCATACCAATACAGCAACACTGTCAACACTCTCATACTTTTGCGCTTTCAACTGTTGTTCACTATTGCTCCGATTTCCCAGCTTCCCCATCCTAAAGCACTACCAAAGTCTTATAACCTATGCTTCAGGCCGCTTGTAATACATTCTCCCCAAAAACAAACATCCTGAGTTGGAAAGTGTTCTCACTTTAAATCATCGATGGAACTCTGACAACTCACACAGTCAGCCTTATATAGCTATTTTGAAACACTGTTCATGTGACGCAATCTTACTGTCTTAGACCTCCGTTCTTACTTTAAAGCACACTCAACCTTGGCCTGCAAATGACAGGATTAACCTGGTATGAAAAGAACAATGAAAGGATTAACCTGGTGCAACGGTGTGAAAAAGTAGTTAACCGGCTTAATGAAATACTCCCCGGGAGGTGTAAATGGCGTAGCAACGCCAGTGACGTAGGGATGCTAATGACGTACGGACGCGACGCTAACGCGAAGAAAAAAACAGCTATGCTTGTACCCCATTCACAGTCAATCGAGTCTTCGAACTGTACCGAACTGTATTTTTTTAAAAACAAAATGGAAGATCGTTACATTTCTGAATTTATTGAGGCAGACAGGTTTTGCATAATTTGCACGATTTACGTGGACAAAGAGGTCGATTGATACGATTTAGAAGCTACTACCGACGAGTTTTATCGATTTTCCGCGATTTTGTCGCTTGGACAGTAAAGTAAGAAACATAAAGTCACTTTTATTTTAATTAGCTGCTAACCGTAACAAATCGTTCAAAATTGTCTTAAAACAACCTTAAATCGTATGAAACATTTCTTAAACCATTACTGAAGCGTCAAACTTTCATTTAACACACTTCAAGTGCGAAACAAAGTTAAAAAGTACTAGTTTAATTGATTGTAGCTTATATAAGGGAGTACCGTCCCCCCTCCCCCCCGAAATTTGGAGATGGCTCAGGACATTTGGAGCTATTTGAAAAAATCGTTCTTATAGGATCAGGTAGTTTTGTGATTATTTTAATAAATAGTTCTTTTTTTTTTCTCACATAACTTTTTTTCCTGCTAATGGAAAGAACATAATTCAACATTTAAACATCTTTTTATTTCAGTCTTTGTTCTTTCTGGTGTCATACAGTGCCTGACACTTTGTAACGGTATATGTATCAGACAGTACCAGACACCATCTTTTGTAACGGTATTGGTATCGTGAGGGGTCTTGGGTGGGCTTATAAACGGGGGGGGGGGGCTTATAAACGGTATTAAAAAACGTTTTGGAATGAGCAAATAAGAAATAAGCTGAGACTAACCAAAAACATGCAGCAGTCACACAAGGCACAGAGGTCTATGCATGGAGCGTCCTCAAAATGGAAAATACCGGCGGTACTCGAACAAAAAAACCTTTGACGCTGGATAAAGTTGAAGCCTTGTCTAGATGCCCTGTCGGCATGTTGGCTGTTAAAGACTGTTTTACACTTAAAATTTAAAATTGTTGCTTTAATGAGGATTGACAAGAAAGTAAAAAAAAATTTGTTAAGGAGTTAAGGTGTAAAACCACTGCAAAAACCGTGTACGATCAGTCTTGCACAACGTCGGATCAGAAAGATCGTGATCAGTCCAAACTGATAAAAATATAAATGATTGTCAAAATGACTACTGCAGAGACTGATCAAACAACGTGGAAAGACGTAGGTTACCAACCTTCATCAGGTTTTATTGAGGCAAATCACGAGGTTACAGAAATATATACATGTATGTAGTAAAACAATGAGCGGAAGTTACATATACGACGTGGTATGGCTTGGCTTAGAAATGATAGAAAATAAACAAACAAACAAAAACAATTTTTATATGTAGTTACAAATTACAGTTCATGTGAGCGAACTTTCGTCGAAAAGCCGGGAAAAGCCAGGAAATTCGTCGAAATTGACTTGCATTACTTTTGCACAATACTGTAGGTACATGAAAGTCTTTCAACACACACGAAATGAGCAAAATCTATTTTTCAGCCCAGATCGACCAGACTGCTCTTAGGGAGACAGCCTCTTAATTACCCTGTGATCATGCATGGTTTACGATGGTAACCAAGGTCAAGATGATGGATATATCCGCTTGCGGCGGCATAATATTTCAGCTCCCACGGTGAGCAGATCGTGCTATCACCGCAAGCCTTTGCTTTGATCGGTCGCCCATGCCAGAAAACGGAGAAAATTTGCCTAGTAAATTTCCTTCCGATGGGCAGCCTGTCAGGTAACTATAAAAGATGGCACTGTTGAAATCGTTGTTGTTGTAATAGTTTACTTTTGCTTGTGGCAACCTTAGCTTTGAGTAAATACTGTGCTCGATGTGGTTTCTCGCCAGGAATCGAGAAGATGAATATTCCATGTATCCACGATTTTATGGATACGATAATCCCTACCCTATGTTCAATCACCCTGCCCAGTTCTTACAACGTTATGGAATGACGCCAAACATGCAGATGACGCCAGACAAATTTGTTGTAACGCCGCGGCAACATTGACAGATTACTTTGGTTATTTGAGCCGCTATAAACACTGTACGAATTTACCAAGGTTTGGTAACTTGACCCAGGTAAATGTTTACCTTGGTAAATGCTCAAGTGTAAACACAGCAAAGTTATATCCCTCATCCCTCATTGGTACACATATTTAAACACATTTGACATACGTGGTTAGAATCGATACTTGTACCCCATTGGATACAAGCATCACAACGCAATCAAATGGTAAGCCAATTTTCTGCCCAAGACAAATCCGTGAAGGACATCTTGACGTGAAACCAATGAGGAAGACTTCGCTTCTCCCACATTTGTGGTGGTAACGTACAAGGATTGCTAGGATCGTACTCGTCTCTTTCTTGTGCCATATCTGTCTGCAAATTACTACAGACATTTTATAAGGTCTCTAAGCGTGATGTCACAATACCTCTGGTTAGCCCTGGAAACCACCCTTCCAAACTCGCACGCTGATTGGTCCATTTTTCATTTCTATTGTCTTTCATGCAATCTGATTGGTTTGTGCCAAACCTGCAGGCTATACTACTGACATAAATTTGTCCACAGCTGAACATGCTTTTACCAATAGCTGTGGACGATTTATTTATATGCTATCGTGAATATAGCACTGAAATCAAAACATGATTCTCAATAAAGACACATCATCAGAATCTGGAGAAATTAGTAAAAAGCGAAGTTATCGCTCCATGCTCAAACAGGTTAAAACCTGTCTTATGACGTGATTGTTTAATCCAGTTCGCTCTTCCGGGAATTCCCTGTAAAAGTCAACAGGTTGTCTCGAACTCTAAAATCGAACAAATCGCCTCAAAAATCAATGAGTAAAGCAGAAAAATTAAAAAGACTAACAGGTTTATCCTTCTCTGCTGCTTATGCTATCCAACAGGACTGATCCATCAATCGAGTAACAAAATTCCAGCTGGACCCATTCATTTCGCTTTGTGTATTTATGAGTTAAAAATGGTCCTCTCTCAGTTGTTCCCAGCCACTAACTCCACCATTCTCGACTCTAGTGCCTTAGGCCGTGCAGGACAAAAACTAGAAAAGCTGTGGGGTCAAGACAAGACATCCACGACACTTGTACCAGGCATAATCTGAGAATGGACGTCCCGATGTCTTTTCCGTTTTCTCTCCCTACATAAGCCGACTTTTTCAGTTAATAATATTAAGAAAAAATTTTAATCTGTGAGCCTAATGGCTCACAAATTAACTCCAGCTTGTAAGGGCCTGTCCATTCAATTACATTACGCATCCTTTCTGTGCACGTGTGCACATTTGGAACTTGATAGGTTTTCAGTGAAACCTGAGAAATAGTCATTTTTAACCGGCCGTCGCCATGATGGTGACCGCCGGTTTATAAAATGCACACGGTTTTTCCTGAAAGCAAGTTGGCTTAACATACGAAGAAAGTGCTGTAAAGCTTGTGGTACGGGTACTCAAGAGCGGTACTGTCTTATATAAGACGCATGTGCATATTAGTCTTCTGAATGTTACCTTCCTATGTTTTTGTCTTTTAATTTACAGTATTTAAGATATGAACGGCGAAGGGTTGTTTAAGTTTGGGCTGTTTTTGTATTTGTCTTGTATAACGCATGCGCAATTGAGTAAAGGAGCTAATAGGATTGAATGCGAAATTGGCTGTGTTGTCTGATCTAGTTAGTGGTTATGGTGAAAATTTTTTTAGCGCAGGAGTTTTTTTTTAGTGGATTGACATTTCGAGGGGTGTAAAAATGTGGGAGTCAGAAGGGTTTGTGAATTTCAGGAGCATATCACGCTTCTGTGAATGTGATTTGCTTTGAAAGTTGCGTTTTGTATAGGAGCGGCGTAATATTGTGCTGCGTGAGAGGCGGTTTCCCTTGGCGTTTTATGGGAGGGGGGTGGTTTGCAAAGTGGATTGTAAGGTTTCTGATTGGCTAACTTGTATTTCGCAGCGGACAAAAAGGACAGTTGCGTTTTGCCGGCGTGGGCTAGGAAGAGAAGGAATTGGTACTAGTATGATGATGCAATATTAGTTGATTGCACCATCAGTACATGATAGTTCTTGTGACCGGAGAGAGATGAGTGTTTATTTGAGGCGAGAAGTTGATACGAAGGAATCGTCATTAAGAAGGAGATTAATTAATAAGGCAGGTGTTACGAGTCTTTTTGCATTGAAAGAACGAAAATATCTGAATATTATCGACAGATTTGTGTGGTTTGCGTGTGGTGTTCGCTAAAGGCTACGAGCAGTCTCACTTTCCGTTCAGAGATTGTGAAGGAAAAGAAAAACAGGCGAGTGCGCGCAAAATTGATTGCGGCTCGACAGGCACGTTAGCTTTCAAAAACGTGGGCGACTTTCGTCCCCGCTCGCTTGTTTACTTTTGCAAGGGGATTACTGGGTTAGCAAACCGGATTTAAACATCACGTCATGAGATATGCCTTGACGTGCCCCATACTCTGACGATCTGCTCGAGCTCGTGTTTATCAAGCGTTATGTTTTGATTCTACTGCTATGTTCACTGTTTGTATTTAAGGTCTAGGCACAACCATAATTACTTCGTCGTCCCTGTGTGAGCATTCTCAGTTGTGGACGAATTCATATCGACATTCAACGTTTGAGTGAATTTGCATTTTTCAGCACAAATAAAGCGATAAGAAAGATAAGCTGAGTCATCAGAGTTTAAACATTAAGTCATCCAGTACCACTATAGTCAAAATATTGTGTCACACAATCACACTTTTCGTCACGCCGGTTCGTAAAAAAAGAGGATCGCGCTAACATTTGAGAAACCTAGGGGTGGGGAGGGTCAGAATGGCCGGTTAAAATGCCCAATGGGCTATCTTGTCTCTTAAATGAACTCAGTGACCCCACGTTTTTATTCTATTTATTTAAGAAAAATACGACTCTACATGATATATCCAAATTTGAAAAAATTTTCACTATTCGATTTTCAAATAATCCGATTGAGTCACTATTATAACCTGATTTTAGGCAATAACAAGCAAAACAGTCAACCACATTTTTAAACTAGATTCTCACTTTGCCTCGAGAGTCAGTGCAATGAGACCTGAAGCCATCGCTGCAGCTGCTGATGTTCCTCCAAAATTATCAACGCATCCTGTCTGCGTGTCAGCAGTTATCTGGACAATGCAAAAGAAAACAGAAAAAAGTATTTTTCATTTACTAGACATTTATCAAACTGAGTAAAGCGGCCTTCACACGTGAAACTAATGTTGGCCACCTCGTGTTGGCAAACTCAAATTGGTGTGTGTAAACGACACAACAACATGCTGGCAAACTGTTGAGAAAAAGTTGGTGAGAATAGAGACAAGTTCTATTTAGCGCCAACAGTTTGCCAACATGTTGTTGTGTCGTTCACACACACCAATTTGAGTTTGCCAACATTAGTTTGAGGTGTGAAGGCCGCTTTAGAGAAACGTGAACAACTCAAAAAATAATACATGCTTTCCAACGTAACAGCGTGCAATTTGGAAAGTGTTTTCATTACGGTTCATAGCATTCTTCATCACGTTTGCGATAGGCTTTTGTTGTTAATTATTTTGACACTTAGGATTATGTAACTACGTTTGACAGTATGCTAATAAATATTTGTATAAATATTAAGGTAATAGCATTTTTAGGCTATCGCTGGTTAGTAAAGAAACTTATAATTATGGAATCTAGTCAAAAGCTCTAAACCTCAGAGCTCTATACGCTGCATTCAATCGAGGAGTATGTTCCCGGTTTTTGTTTTTTGTCCCAATGGGTTTTTTTATTCCAGGTTCTTGTACCGAACAGCGTATCAACGCATTGTATTTTCTTTTTCTAGGTTTTTTCCCAGGTTTACTTTTTTTTCATTATGCTTTTTTATTCATGTAACTGCACTTGCACTGCCTTTAATTTCATTTCCTATAGCACTGTACGTGTATCCCTGTAGATCTCAAGTATACATGTAATCCGTTACATTTATCATTTGTTTAGGATCGTTTGTAATCGTTCGGTTTTTTCTTTGTTTTACTTTGTGCATCAGTCGCGGTGTTATCCCACTTATGTTATCACAATTTATTGTAAATACTTGCACTCTTCATAATTTTGTTTAATAAAGCACTGGTCCATGCTGTCCATCAGGCACCCAGCACGAATCACACTCCATAATTGTCATGGTGCGCAGTGTGCGTAGGGTAGGAAAGAAAGCTTCTGATGATAAGATAAACTTAACTTTGGAAGCCATGTAAAATGTGCCGTAAACTCAAATGATCTCAATCCCTGCTAAATCAGAAGTTCAAACATTAACCTAAAACAATACATGTGCCTTGGAATTAGCTTAGGTTGTTTTTGATAGTCTCTTCGAGAATCTTTGAGCCCAAAACTTGATGCCAACATCTTGTACCCTTTATCATGAAAACCAGAATACACATTTGACAATTCAGCTCATTTCATTCCAACGAAGAACAGCAAGAGGGTACAAAAAGACGTGATAATGGTGCCCTTCAAGGTAGAATCACTCTTGACCAATGTTCCGATTGGAGGTGCATAACAGGCTCCACCACGCAAACTAGAAAGTGACTCTGGCCTCCCAACTGCACAACTTAGATTGTAGAACCCTTGGATTTTGTCGGAGATCTACGTACTTGCAGCACAATGGACCAGTTTATGAACAAAAAGACAGAACAGTTACAGGCAGCCTGGTCGCTCTAGTTTTTACTAACCTCTACAAGGAGTTTGAATAATAGGCTTCAGTACCCGCACACAGTAAACCTATGATATTGAAGTACTACGTACTAGATAATACTTCTAGCGTCTTGAGTCGAGACAACATTGACATTGTAAAACACCTCAATAGTCAACAGCCAACCACCCATTTTAGAATGGAAACTGAGAATAACAAAACAAACCCTTTTCTTGATACTTTGGTTTCAAGAGGTTCAGATGGGAGCCTCACTACACTACACTACACTACTACTCAGCAGACGTTTTTAAGCTACAGACGGCAACTGCAAATTGAATGTTTCCCTTTTGGTGCATTTTTATGCCATCACGTCCATTATGGGAATCCAATTCAGACACCAAATCAGGTTTTCCAGCTTATTGTGGGGAGCTGATGATGATGTCCACACGACCCAATTAAATTTTTGGGAACACATCTTTCCTACAGCTATCTCGGTTCTTACTCTTTACTCTGCCTTAATGCTCTCTGCTCCGGAGTCAATCATTCAGCAAAGTCCAAAGTCCAAAAAGCCACTTCAACAAGGATACGATCAAAAGCGATGTGCTCTATCTACCACTGTCAAAAGGAGGCTCAAAGTTTCCATGCTTTGGTACAATGGGAAAAGTGGTATGATTGAGTTGGATCAGTAGATTTTAACTCGGTTCAGATGAATCTTGGAAAGCAATTCCAAACTCATACTTTAACAAACTTAGTAGGCTTCCTTTCATTTTAAAATGTAACTATATAATATTGCAAATTTGAAAAATTGCATGATAGCCTAAAGAGTTGAATGTGCTTTCCTCAGCCTTTCCTCAAACATTTATTTAGTTATTTACATCTGATTGTTAGTGTTTTATTCTAATTAGTTATGACAATTTGTAGGTCTGAGTACTACTAATACTTTAACTCCATCGTATTGTATTGTGTAATTTGTGTGTGCAATAGAGTCTGTTATAAAGAAAAAATGTTTGTGCAAAGACCACAAAAGCCGAGACAAACAGCCAGAAAAGGGCCTGTGTCTAAAATAAAATCCACTGCAGTTCTACCATACTACAAAGGCGTATCAGAGGCATTCCACCATTGCATACAACAACAAGGCACATGTGCTTTTCTTAAGTCTGACTCAGCACTCAGATTAAGCTTAGTGCAAACTGGGGAGATGTCGACGTTCACGTGAGACTTCACCCTAATAACTTCTATAGGGGCACAGGAATTGATACTCTTGAAGCACGCATATTGTTGGCACAGTGGACCGCTGAGGTAGCAAAATCCAGCCAGAAGAACAGCAAAACAACAATGAAGATTGAATTCACTCGTGAATGATGAGTGGTAAGCGGTAAATACATCATGATCCACAACAGTGACTATATCGCGTGAAAGCGTTCATTTAAAACCACCATGAAAACTCACATCTTCTACAACAAGACTTTACCTGATGAAAAAGCCTGAGCTTTTCTGCGCATTATTTAGCTTACTGTTTATAGCCCTGAATTTCAAGAGTTAATTTCTGGCATTTTGTCCTCGTGAACGCAGGGATCGATTTTCTCCAAATCAAAGAGGAAATAAAGGTCCATCCATGATGCTTTGCATGAAATTCAATAGGTTCGTTCTTGACAGTTTCCTAAAAGGTTGTTCATGGCGCATAAAATAGTAGGATTTTGCTTGGATTTTCCCATTCTTCAAGGTCGATATTGGCAAATCTTTTGTTTTGCATTTGCTTTTCGTTATTTTAAGTTCCCATAGTCGTAGAATTTTCTAAATACATTCGTGGTCCCTGCTGTTTTTCCAAGCCTTTCTTTGGGAGCCATTTGGTGTGAAGACATCATTGTTTACGTGTTGTCCTTCGACAAAGGCATGTTCAATTCCATTTCTTTTGTAATGTAATGGATACATTAGCCTTTTGAAGAGTCCAACCTCTGCTTTAAAGGTTAAAGAACGGTAGCAATCGCAATGTACTCTAATGTACTCATGAGTAAGGAACGAATTAAAATTACTCAAAAATTGGCGACAACCATCATTTTCCTCGACCCGTGTCACACCAGCGAGATGCTTTTGACTGCTAGTCCTCACAATGTTACAGCAGCTTATCAGAAGCTGTTCACTTCCTTGGCACATTTTTATTTGTTATAAGGTTCTTGTGATACTGTATTCCTCATATCGCTGAACTCTGGGCTGATTTCCATTTAAATGAGGTCATGTTTGCAAGTTGTATGATTGATTAATGTGACCTTCCTCCTTCTTTGTTCCAGATGTCGTGAGTCAGGTCTTCCAGCACTGACTTGATGCTGTCCACAAGGAAATCCATGCACCCCACTGACAGACGAAGTAATATTAAATACAACCACTTTTGGTTAGCTGATTTTAAGTCTTTGTTTGTTCATTAACAGCGGATGAACTGTGCCGTATTTTAATCGGTAGCTTCTTCAGTGATCCAAACAAATTTGTCCTTACACGGTGCTATAAACCTCTCATATAAATAACTTTTTTCTCTTTGTATTCTCAACCGATTTCTAAGATAATACGCCATTTCAAGGCTAAGAAAATGTAGATTCTACCATACACGATGATTTGAAGTTGACGGGATGTTAAATAACCCAAATTTTGGTGTGTTCGCGATCCAAACAATGCCTTTGCGGTACTCATATACTGATATAAACCTTTCACATAAATGACAATACTTTTTTTAATTGGGCAATAGATTCATACAACCGAGATTTCATCCAAAACAGATCTTCAATAACTGGGCTCCTAGCCAAATTACATTGTCTCCTCACTTCCCTCCTCAGTTTTTAACTCGTGAATGCAACAAATGAGTTCTTACAGGGGCTCAATTTGGGCTCGCTCACTCAATCACGTAAACTTTATACTTCATATATGCCACAATGCATCATTGGACGAATGGAGTCACATGAATTCACTCTTCCAATCACACGTCGTGGCTTATGTGAAGTATGAAGTTTACATGATTGAACTGTCCACTCAATCACGTCAACTTTATACTTCAAATAAAGTTATTTAAGTGTCGCCACAAGAATGGGATTGTACATACGAAGAAAATGGTGCCGCAGGCAGATCAGTCCTAGATTTTCAAGATGTATTTTTCTACTCTTAAGCTTACGATGCTTCTATTTTGGAGCTGAAAATGGAAAGGAATCACCCTAAGGAATAATCGAATGCCGAACAAGAGGACACGAAGCTCTGTTAAAGGGACGAAAAGCCATTTCGTGTTGAGATTCTTTTGATTTGCAAAAGATAAACTAAAGTTTGTTCCAGAATCTAAATTGAACCACGGACTTCAAATAGATTTTACAAGACCGGGGTAAACGCTACAGTATGGTAAATGCTGTTTTAAAATGTTGATTTGCTTTTTAAAAATTGTTTAACTGATCGTTTGATCCAGATTTCTATAATTTTTGCAAGTTTGTTCACAAAGCCGCTCCACTTAAACGGTCACCATGAAGTCATGTGAAGTGTCTGCCAAAATTACATGCATGTGTGCATGCACAAACAATTCAGCATGCGTATTGCAATATAAAAGCTGAAAAACAAGTGTTTTAAAGAAACATACACAGTTTTATAGTTTTAGAAGTCCCATTTCAGAAAATCTGTTACGGTAAGTTGCTTGTAGGGATGAATCAAATTGAAGTAAAGGTTTTTCCAATTATATTACTAAGCAAAAACTAAAATTTTGCCGGCTGTTCGGTGAACAAAAGTTTTGAAGGTTGACCTTGACCACATTTTCATGACAGTTTTCAAACCCATCAAAAGCCAGCATTTGAGATGACATTATTGTAAAATAATGTTGCCTCAAACTCAATAAAAAGACCACTGGATCGCATTAATCATGAAAAAAGTCGTGTATAAACAGTATCCATCAGTGACATCGGGATGAAAGACGAGAAGGAGGTCAAGGGGAAGGAAAATGAAAGGAGATAGGTAAGGGAGAAAAAATTTGTGGAGAAGGAAGAGGAGAGAGCAGGAACAAGGTGAGAGAGAAAATGTGGGAAGGAGACAAAGAAGGAGGGGAAGCGAGGAAAACAAGAAGAATGGGTGGAAAGGGGAAAGAAAACGACGAGGGAAAGGTAAGGGAATAGAGGGGCAAGGAGGAAGGGTGGAAGGAAAGGAAAGATGGGACGAGAAGGACAAAGTGCAGGAGGGTGGGGGAACACCAAGAAACATATACAACTCATCTACTTTATTTACCACTTTTCCTTTAACTGTGTCAGTGCTGTAAGTTGTGGCCATGATTCCAGGACATTCTTCTACATAGCTGGGATTAGAACCATCTAAGTTGACGCCGTTGATTGCAACAGTGTAAATACTATTAACATAACCATTGTAGGCACAACTGTCTCCACTAATGCCGCCATTTCCAGAGGAAAAGACGTAGATAGCCCCCAAGCCATGACGACCCTAGAATAAGACAAATGGAAGAATAATTATATTGTGCTCTATGGCTCAGATGCATCACGAAAGTGACGCCTTAGCAAGGATAATGAGCTTCCTGGGGGAGAATGCTTCGAGGGCTTCCTGGGCTGGTTTGAAGCTTTTTGGGTGAGAAATTAATGTTTTATTTTTCATGTTTGCTAAACATTTAGAACTAATTAAAGGCAGGAAACAATTTGACACTGCGTGTCAATTGAAGTTCGATAAATTCCATCACAATAAACGAATTGTCTCTACCCTTACCAAACTGACATATATGCAAAATATCTGTAAATATCTGCCACATATCTGTGACAGTACTGCACTTTGTCTGTAGTGGGTTTGTCTGTATCTGCACCATATCTGCATGACGTTCGCAGATATTTTGCAGATATGTACGAGCTTGTTTAAAATATCTGCAAGGTATCTGCACAACACCTGCATATATTTGACATATACGTAGAAAATATGCAAAACATCTGCAAGTCATCTGTTGTAGTTTACAGATAGTTTACAGTAATGGTGCCACCTTAGAAGCTAGATCCCATCAAACTGTAGTTTAAAGTGATTCCACAAAACCAGTGAAACAAATTTGAACCTATTAACAGTCATTGTTAAATACACTGTAGGAAACAATACAAATATCCAACGATATCTATTCTACGGCCGGGTTATGTGAAACGACTCTATAATGTGGGTGCACTCATCGCTATAACACAAATACCCAGTTTCTCGGTTTATTTGAAAGTTACAATGAAATACCTTTTTGCAAATCTACATGAATGTGAATCTTTTTACAATATTAATGCAACTTTACTGTTGTACCAAACTTGCAAAATACACTGAATGTTTAAATGAAGCTCTTTGCATGGCCTGGAGAGGACACTTCAAATTATATACAACTGAGAAAATAATTATTACTAATCTGTCTCAATAAAATTAGGAAATCTACTAATGTAAGCATGGCTTATGCCTTGAAACTCCATGTAAACGCATTTTTCCTTCACAGAGCTGATCTTGATCACTTCTACATTGTCCGCCCTGCCAAAAAAAAATTATTACAGCCATTTACTGAGTTCATTTTTTGTACACAAGTGTCTGACGTATAGACTTACATAATTATGCATGCATGCACACAGTAGGCATGGATTTGCTTGTCATACTACAAGACTGAATTATATAATTATACTACCTAGTGTATTTAAAATTTTAACACTTTAAATTTCTTGTATTGAAACATCTTTAGCCTGTTGACCTACATGTAACTGCTTTTATACATCAAACTCAGTTCCAGGCAATCCCCGGTCTTGACTACAGTAGTTAAAAGTCCCTCATAGAGGATTGGGCCGTGCATTGCCGATCGACCGGGGGGGGGGGGGGGGGGGGGGTGAGGTGATCCTTATTGCAGAAAATGTGTCACAAATGTCTCCCCAGAGCTAGCCACTATAAGGTAAATATCTAACCGCACTGCCAGCATGGTTGGTTCAGAAGAGGAGTGGTTAAGGCATCTAACCCAGTAGTTTAAATCCTGACTGGAGCACATTTTCACTGATTTGCTTTGTTGAGTCGATTTGATTTCTGTTCCCAAATTAACTGTAAATATATAGCATATAAGGTACTTATAATACATTTGCCTTGCAAAAAATAACAGAGCAACCATTCAACTTACCATGGCTTCTTTACAGCATGAATGTGATTGACGGTAATGTTTGATTCAGGATCAACAAACTGAATAGATGCTTCTGGCTCAAGTCTCTGTATCACTGCAAATGGTGCTGGTTTACACAATTGGCAGGACCGTACTATTCTATGGGAACAAGGTGGCTCATGTAGAAGGAAGAATTGAACTTGGCCATAAGATTCAACCTGCCCTGGCTGCTTGTTGTATACCACAGTGTAACTGTTCCTCTTAGAGACACGAGCATATGCCTTGCCATGGAACACCTCTCTCCCAATCTTTACCCTGTTAAACTTTTTCACTGTACCAAAAGGAGTCATCCCCAGCAACTGAAGCAATTTGGCCTTAACATTTTCATCCAATGTGCATTTGCTGGCAGCACCTAACTTGTAGATATCTTGGCCAATTGGGGTCAACCTGGAAGGAGATTAAAGTTAAAATACAACTTTCAGGCTATTAAAAGGCTACTCTCTCTCTCATTTAACAAGTGCATTAAATTATTCATTGTTCTTTAGTGGAGTGATTTACTCAGAAAAAGGATTTTTGGTTTCATTTTTACTTCCCTTAGTTAAAATAGTCATTTCTAAAAATTACACAAGTGTGGAATATACCGGTAGCTGGAAAAGACAAAGCCAATGAAAGCCAGATTTAATCTCACTGGGGGTGCCATGGTGACACAGTGGTTAGTGCATTAGGCTTCAGATCTGAAGGTCGGTGGTACGATGCCAGTTATGCCATCGTGTTGTACTAGTCATTGTACTGGTATTGCTCGTATTGCAATGTCTCCAGGAATGTCTGTGTTTTTGCGCATAGGAATGCTCGCCGACTCAGAAAGCGGGTTAAGCTCCAGCCGTGTGGGCCTCCTTGGCTCATTTGAAACTTTTTAATTTTTAAAAACCACAACACAGGAATGAACAGTTCATTCTAACAAAAAGACAACATTTGAATTTGTTTTAAACATGGCAACTGCATTAAGGAAAACACAAACATACCAGAACTCACTTTGTGTTATATTGACAAGTCAAATAGGTTTGATTGCTTGATTTACTAAGATGAGCTACAAAATTCACTCACTTGCCCTGGACTCCAAACTTTAGCTTCGAATAGAACTGTGCAGCAGGAGAATCCTTCTCTAGTCGCTTGGAAAGATCTGGCATACTCTGCATGGCCATCACAGCTGTTACAATCTGATCAAGACCAACAATGAAAGTTCAAAAACAATCCTTTCACCCCACGACAATATGGGTTGCTATTACATCACCTCCTTTCCACTATATATGAGCCCAGTTATACAATAATTTTTGAGTTTGTATGAATTAAATGATGTTCAGAATGTTTTACCTGCATATCAATGTTCTGTGAGCCATGAAACATGGACTTCAGGTCTCCATTGGCATCTTCAAATTCAAACGATGAATTTGCCCAAAGTGGACCAAGCTGTTCCACTGACCTTCTCAAGTGTAGCAAGTTGTGCACATTCATTGTCATGTGACGTTCTCCTTAAAAGAGTAATAATACAGTATTACAAAAATCATCAGAGAATCAGTTTGACACACTGAAAGTGCATCAGGTTTTCACGAAAGATGATTAAGCAGGATGTTAACGCAAGGACAGGGACCCTCTGGATACCACACTTGTTGCTGAATGGGCTCACCTGCCTAAATGAAGTTAAATTTACAAGTATATATATCTTATTAGATGGTTTAGTGTGTAGTATCGTGGGATATTTTTACGAGTCGCGCAGTATTTTGGAGAGCCCGTAGGGCAAGTCAAAATACAAGAGACGAGTAAAAATATCCCACGATACTACACACTAAACCGTCTAATAAGGGATTTATTATTCAACTTAGCTACAAAATGGAAAAGTGGTTTACAAACTGCCTGAGTCGCGTGACAAACTAACGTGACTTCTGAGCAGCGAGTGAGCGCGCCAGCGGAGTTTCGCGCGCTTGACATGAGGTTGTTGTTGATTGGTCAAAAACGAAAACTTGTCAAACCTGTGTCAATCGAGCGAAGCGTCGGGATTTTATTTCAAACTTGCAAGGAAAACAAAGATGGAACAAGGCAAAACTGAATTATTTTCGGGTTTACAGTTAGATAAACAACAATGTTCTTGGTCACCGAGTAAAACTACGAAAAGAAAGAACTCGACAGAACAAACAGAACTCGAAAGTCAAGTCAAACAAAGTTAAACAGCACTTCAAGTTCAGTCATCTTCGTCCGAATCACTAACCACGGGTCGTTTTGGAAGAGATAGCAGTGGAGATTTCTGATCGACAACAATTGTGCATTTGTTGAAGACAGCTCCTGAGAAATGATGGATTCCGTTTCCTGACTTTGACAAACAAATGACATAAAAGGTTGTTAAGTTCCTCGCCGGGAATTTCTTCAATGGCCCTTGTTTCTTTAACGGACTTGAGGTCAGTTTTTGTATTTTCTGTTGTATTTTAATACGTTTCGATTTTCTTCAATAAATAAAGAAATTTCACTGTCGTCTAGGTCATTGCTTGTCTCTAGGATCTCGTTTTCGTTAAAACCCTCAAAATTTGGGAAGCATTCATTGTTATTTTCCGGAAAAACGAGCGTTTCGGCCATTTTTTTCATCGTTCACCTTGTAAGCCTAAAGCCTGACGTGGCATTTGTAGAAAACCTGTCAAACCGGTCTTCTGGAGTACAAATACCGTGGGATATTTGTACTCGTTTTGGGTGTTATTTGTACTCTACTGAATGCAGTTGAATAATAATTACAAACACTGATTAACCTAAAAAATACAGGACGGTGCAGGTTTAAAATCCTTACCATAGAGGCCATCAAAGTACAGCACAAACTTTAGCAAGCAGAAGCTACCGTAAACCATGTCGTCCTTTGAGATACATTCCTGGTTAAAAAGCCAGGCACCTTCTACGAGAAGCAAGTAGTGCTTAAGGTATTTGTCTCTTAGTATTCCTGTGAGGCATGGAAGACTGTAGTGGAACAACCAAGAACGCAGCTCTGATGCTGATGAGGGAACAAAAAAGAAACCATTTGATTTGCCAGCACTTAAGGACGTTCGCGCCAATTGTTTCTGTGCATCCTTACTGCAAACGCAATTCACTTCGTGATGTCATGCCTCGTCATGCATTGAACGCGCGCGCTGAATGTGTTGTAGAAGTTTGATTTTTTTTTAACTTTTCTGCCCTTGCATCATCGAATTCTACTATTATTGAAGTTGCACGGTGTTCATTTAAGTCCATCTTAGAGGTTGAGTTTAACTAAAAGGATGACACCGGTTCAAATTATTTACTTAACAGACCCACTTAAGTAAAATTTGACTAAGAAAGTGGATCTACAGCTAATCATTATTAATATTTTTCAACTAACAAGCACTGAGGCCATGTCGAGTTATGAGGGCCGATTTGTCAAAATTGGGGTAGTTTTTGATGTGCTTTATTTCTAAAGCGAAGTCGGTGACCCCCCAATTTTTTTCCCTTTCTAACATAGGTAACTCATTATCTGACTGTAGCCAAAGTATGAAAAAAATCTGTATTGCAAAAGTTTCTTGCGCAAACGTCCTTAACAGCACTGTACCACATGCATACCTCATAATTATTGAAAAAAAAAACTGTCAAACAAATACCTTTCCAATATTTTCTGTGATGTTCAAGGGATCTTGGAACTCTGGTTATACTGTTTGGGGGCTTAATGCTCAATAACCGTTCATCAATGAGGCCAATCAAGCTTCCACAATACCAGTCCTCACCGCTGAACTTGGAATCTAGCCATAACTTGAGAAGCTGCTTGCAGACTCCAAGTAAAATCCCATGCATGTAGTCTACTGCTACACCATCTACAACATCAAAGTTGCTAAGTTGGGCAAATTGGCACACACCTTTCACCCCTAACACCTGTAAAGAACAAAACCAACTGTCATCAGTTAACCCTTTCCCTTTCCCTTTTTCCTAAGTGTGTTGACCACTATAATCATCAATTTACATTTACATTTACATACAATCAAACTTTATGGTTCTAGTCTTTCAAATATACAAGAAGCAATATTTGGTCAAATGACTGGGATAAAATTGGCATACGAAACATGGAGTAGGAGTCACAAAGGCCTTCGACCCCAATAATTTTACTGAGTTCTCATGCTTGTTGACATGAGGCCATAACTACATGTACCGGTACATTTAAATAATGATCTTGTTGATAAATGTCTGATGGGACAATTAGAAGGCCCCTTTCCCTTCCCTCATCCCCATTCTCTTTCCTTCCCTTCCCTTCCCCACCCCCCTACCTTTGCTCTCAGCCTGTAGCCTTTCTTTTTCCCTAGTTTCCCAACCGAGAACCTGTTCACAGGCTATCACAGAAATATACACTAATAAGTATAACATTGAATCAATCAAGTACAAGTAAACTAACTGGCTTTCCATCAGGATCCTCCAGTGACTTCATTCCATTGACTATGGTGTCTTCATGGGTTCGCAGCTCAGCATGGCCTGTAGCTGATTGATCGTTGAAAGGGTAGACATGTACTCGACCCCTTCCACATTCACTGGACTTCACTGATTTTCCCGCTTCAACACAAAACGAACATCCACAGAAACCATTGAATTGGATCTCCTCCAGCACTAAACTCCTAGCAGGCAGGTCAAAAACACCACTGATTAGATAGACATGTGACCTGACTGTCTCCTTGTTGGGAAGCTGAAAATCATTTCCTGTGTGAAAAGAAGTCACATATTATTTAAAAAAATACTAACATTACAAGATGATGATGATGATTCTTAGACAGCCCGTTCAGTCACTGGCTTTCTCTCTGAGATGACAAGTTTGCACTCATTGAGAATCAAGGCAAGATTCAAAATTTGTGACTGCGGGCTTGTAATTTGTTTTAATTTGAGGGGGGGGGGATATGTATATAATATACTGTATTCTCTTTATTAAACCCTGGCCCTCAAATAAATGCTGGGTTCAAATTAATGCTGGGTCAACACAGTCAAATTTTAAACGAACCACCCGAGCATTTATTTGAGGTGCCGGTGTTTATTTTTGAGGTCCAGCATTTACAAGTTTGAAATTGAACCTTCATTTATAATGGGTCCATGAACCACTGTAGAACTCCAGCTCAATTTATTTCACTCATTCCAACTAAAGGAAGTTGGAGTAATGTATTCAACACTCCATTTTCTGGCTTTGTTTTGAATTTTACCGACTACAGACGGAATTGGTGACATTAATTTTTTTTCCCTTAAGTATTGAAGATCAAAAACTGAGTGTATAAGAAATGATGAAAAATACCCCCTTTTATAAACGCTGGGTTAAAAAAAATGCCAGGTCTACGAGGTCTAGTTTTAAATAAATGCTCCCAGCATTTAATTGAGAAATCACAATAATATAAATACCCTCAGTCTCAAGCAACGAAAGAGCTTCTTGAAATGGTTTCAAGAATGTCCTCATAACAGGTTTGTGCTCTCCAAACCACAGGCCTCCCATCACCATGTTGCTAACTTGCCTCCTTTAAAGAAAATTTAAAGTAAGAGGAAGTGATATATACATGTAAGGTTATGATAAACAAGTTTGTATGTGTTTCATAGATCTGTTTTTAGATCTACTACCCCAACCTAAAGAATAGGTCTGCCCAGTCCGAACATGTGGTTACTGCAAGATTAGGGCACCGCACAACCACCGCACGCCACTATTGACACTTGGTAGATTTTCTCCACCATGAAACTCTGCAAAACCATTGCTGGAGACCCCTTTCCCCTCAATTTTTTTCATGAGTAGAATTATATTATAACAAATAAAAAGGTACACTTCCTGGGAACTCAAACCTGTGCCACCTAGCAGTCAGAGTTAATAACAAAATGTTCAACCAATGTAATAATAGAAAATTGTAAACTGTTTAAAGTAACTTGTAGAATGCAAGAGTACTGTTACTAGTTATAGAGATCACGTAATCTTCCATACCTTTTCATTGGTGACAGTTCATTTATTTCAAAGTGGATTGGCCACAAAGAAAACCCAGATGATTTGAAAATTGGCACTCCATCTGTGTTAACTTTAAGTGATATGTTATTTCGCTTTGACAAAACACCACCATTGCAAAACAATTTCTGATATTGCCATCCGTCATAAACATCATTGATGCTGTCACCCTCTCCCCTTGGTCTGGTGAAGCGATACTGCAAGTCTTCATAGAAACCTTCACCTGCAGATTTTAAATAAATCCATTTTTCCAGATCATGTTCTTTGGAGGCAATTTATACCCAGAGATATACTAACAGACACATATCAGACATTATCGTAGCAGACATACATAAAAAAACATTGAATTTTTATTGTGATAAACCGGAAATGGAAAAAGCACAAACGAAAAGGTTGTATACCTTATCACAGGTAACACTTTCCCTGAAGAGCACTCATTTTCACTAAAGGATCATGCACAGCCATCACTCGTATGTTTCACCCACAGGTCACATATAAGCTTACGATCATTCACATACCGGTAATAAGACATATACTCACGTGAAAAAAACTTTGAGAGCTGATATTCAATTGGCAAGACAACGAAGTATTTCTTTGATGAAGGTGAGTTCAAGTCCGTGTTGCACACTGGGCAAACATTGCATTCCTTAGTAAGCAGACCAAAACAGCAATTGCAGTAGTAGAAGAGATCCAACGTCTCTTTGGAGTTCACAAAATAAGACTTCAATTCTCTCAAACTTTTAATTGAACGATTCTGAGTTCCTGGGATACAGTGTAAATCGATAAGTTTGATAACATCAGCCAAAGCCTCTCCCGTAAGCTTATGTCGAATAGCTAATGTCATGATAAGTAAAACACTTTCCGACAGCCGTAAAGGGCAAGATGGATACACAGGAGGGTCTTGATCTTCTTTTGAAGTTTCACTTTCGTTTGATACAGTCCCAGTAATTTCCAGATCTGCTTCATTGATTATCGAGTCAGTTTCACCTTGGTCTACAAGCTCTTGCAACTCGTGCTGGAAAGAAGTTTCATTAATCTCATGCGAAGGACGTTCGTCGCTAAGTTCAACATCAAAGTTCTCTTCTAAAGTACTTGCACAATCAATTGAGCCATGATACTGAAATGTTAATTCCTCAGGATACTTGTCAGGGTAAAAAAATTCCATGTCAGCTGTTTGAAAGAACGATTCATTTTGTGAAGATTGTGATTCAAGCGGTAGGTACTCCACATTCGCGTCCGCGGGCGATTTGATGGATTCGTTGCAGAGTGGAATTGCACTTAAAATACTTCTTATATGACGCCTCAAACTACGTTTTGGTGGCAAAGGATTCGAAGAAGCTCGAAAAGTGTTATAACGCTTTCGTTTTCTTCCCGTATCTTCCATTTTTTCGCGATCGCTTGTTGATATTGCAATTGACTGAGCGAGGTCGAATTGACCGAGTGGAGAATGGGACTGAGCGAAGTAAGGCATGTGATTGGGTAACCTGGAATTTCACAGCTTGGCGGCAAGCTTTTGGCGGTATTTTTGAGGTGATACATTTCAGTGTTTTACCGCCTGGTTTGGCGTCGTTTAGCGTGGAGATCGTGGAGAGCGGAGTTTTACTTACTAGAGCTGTTAAGATCTACACTTTTGAAAATGGTTGGAAGGACTTCCCGAGTTACTAAAGCGCCAACACGCTTTCAAGACGACAGTGGTAAGTTAAAGACTTATTGAAAAGTGACTTAACTTCGCTTATAATCTTCACGATCTTCACTTAAGCTTTATAAAAAGTGAAAGAAGTTGCGCCTTTGTAAGGAGCATGCTGTTGTTACACGGATTCAAATAACCCCAGTCACGTATTTCCTCGTTCCCTTTAGACTTCTACCTCGTCAAATTCACAGAGGATGGAATCAAAAGAGTATTAAGTAGAGATAAAATCAAGATCGACGGTGAAGCTTTCGAGACAGGCTCGACATGCGAAGCATATTGGGAGGACGCGCAAACCAAGGGCTGGTTTGAAGCAATAATTCTTGCTTTTGGAGGTAAGAGCGCTCAGTCTTCTTCTCTGGAGTTGGCGAATTACACAATTGCAAAGCTTTAAGTCACTCATATTTTTAAGCTCAGACTTGTGCTGTGATGATTCCCTGCAATGATTTAACAAGTCCATAGACACTTTAAGCTTAAGTTACATGTAGTTTTAAATTCTTCTCTTTGAGTTTTACTAGCAAGGTAACGTCGGTATTTTGAACTTTTAATGTGTCAGTCCTTTCAAGGTTTTATGAAATTCATGGACTTTAGATATCAAAAAAGACATCCCTTTCAACACTGTCAGTTACAGCAAAATACTGTTCATGCCCACCCTCCATCCTTTTCTGCAGTGCTGTTTCTTTTAAGTTTTTTAGAATTTCAACACAGAAATTTGCTGCCTTGGACTTCAAATATTTACTAATGCAACCCAAGTTTATATTTATTTTCAAACACACCATTATTTTCTCAAACTCACTCTTGCTTGAATAATACAAGGCTTTGCCTTAAGCTTCTCACTCAACTTATCTACTTTGTATGTTGTAGATTCATATGAGAATTTACTGAAGGCCATGAATCACAAGAAAAAGACACAAGAGTCTACTGCTGATCCAAAAACAATGCAACCCAACAAAGGAAAACGACCCAAGCAACAGGGGCTGGAAGGTGAACCAGTACAGTCTAAAAAGAAGAAGTCTGACAAAAAAACACAAGAAGATGACACAGAGAAAAAGAGAAGGGAACAAGAGAGGGAGGTCAAAAGGAAAAAGAGAGAAGAAGAAAAGAAAAAGAGAGAGGCTGTGCAACAGCAGAGGAAAACCCAGCTTCAACAGATTCAAAGAGCCTTTCAGCAACAGACAACTCAGCATGACAATGAGCCACCATATGATGATTCAGAAAGTGATGACAGTTATCATCCAGATCTTGATAATGACACGGACTCTGATATAGAGGAAGTAAGTCCAAACCCTGTGCGTATGGCCTCCACACCCAACTCTACACCAGTCTCAAGATCGTCACCCCATAGTATTGCACACACTGCCTCAAGACAAAGTCTCACACCTACAAGGTCTCACACCAGTGTTTCTCCAGGTCCTTCAGTTGACATCTCACCTGCAAATCAACGTCGCAGCTTCATGCCAGTTTCTCCAGCTCCTTCTGCTGACATTTCATCTGCAAACCTTAGTCGCTCCTTTGTGCCAATTTCTCCAAGCCCTTCCATTGATACTACACCTGTAAACCACAGCCCCTCATTCACACCATCGCCTATTAACCACAGTCGAACCAGAGACTTCACACCACCACCAGCTGCTCACCCTATCAGACAAGCCTCTGCACCACGACAAGAACTTACGTCAACACCACAGCTCTCTGCACCAAAAAGGTCTGTGCCCCAGGGTGACGATGGAGTGGACTGGAAACATGAATATGACAAGCTCCACAGCAAATACTGCATACTGAAAGAAAAAGTTAAAATGATGGAGCAGCAGACAACTCAAGAAGGTTAGTACATTTTACTTTTTGAAGGGTGTCTATATTGAAAGGAACATCAGTAATAACAAATGCCGTTTAAAAAACACATTGAAAAAAAAGGAGAATGGATTTGCAATGCCAAAGGAAGGCTGTTTTTCCATAGTCTAAAAAGAGCTAGAATAAAACAGTGCATGGTTCAATGTTACTGTGGTTATGAACAGTACTAAAGTATGTCTGTACCACTTCCATTCCTCTACAAGCTCATCTTTGGTCATTTCTGAGTCCATTTACATGAGTACAAAATTTCTGTGAGTATCGTTGCAAATCTAAAAATACAATCCATTGTTAATAATTAAGGTGGCTCCCTAGAGTTTCTACAAAAGTGAGTATTCGAACTGGCGAGGGTTACAAAAGAAACCCTAATTCTGTTGTCTTGCAATCTTTGTTCCTGAGATTTGCCAGTAAGTTTACCAACATAATTACCCTTATTTTTCAGTTTTTGCTTCTTAGGCATAGGCCGTTGTCGTGGCAACAAAATGTCTAAATGATGGATATTTACTATTAATTCATCTTTATTCTTTAATATTTTGATTTTCCCTTGGTGAATTTTTTTTAAAACTTTCCAATCTTGTGAAAATGATTTTTACTAACATTTTGCAGGGGAAAAAATATGAGTTCGTTCAGACGGTTTCACCGATATCACATGATTTCTTATTTTTAACCGTTAAACTGAATTGCTCTGACAGAATTTTTTCAAAAAATAGTATGTGGAAGGTAGCGTTAGTATCTCAACATGTGCAAAATTAAAAAAAAAATTCACCGAAGGAAACGCGAGAAAATTCCCTGTTAACTTTGCTTTTTTTGCCTATGCTGATGTCATAAAATGTCAGGAAAACCTTACGATTTCATGTGAGCGCACGCAGATTACTACAGCTCACAGCGTCAGCGCGCGTGCGGTCAAAAAACTATAGGGAGCAACCTTAACAATGGATTATATTTTTAGATTTGCAATGATACTCACAGAAATTCACAGAAACTCACAGAAGAAGGGATTAATTATTATACCCTTTTCAGTATAAATAGGGTATGTCACTTGCCAAATTTCAACAGTATTTTTTGTCAGTTTGAAACTTGATCACCCCAGTACATGTACATCGTTTATGTATAAGCATGATATTACACTTTTGTTCCCCCTAATTGTACCTTTTCAGCTATGCTAGCGTAATTGACTTCAATTCATTCAATTTTAAATTACTTTTCTAATTTATTGTCCTGTCTGCATTATCTGATCTTATATCTGTAGAATTATCCAGTGAAAATGAAAGGCCACCTCCAGGGATCTTTACTGCAAATGAGGCACAAAAACACAAGGTGAGTTGATAATTTTACTTCTCTAAATGTTTTTCTTAAGGATGATTAAGACCACCTGAACATCTTTGTAGCATGTGACATAATTATGGTTATGTCAAACCTATTTGATACAAATTGTTTTGTGCAAATCAAACCAACAACTTTTTCTCATCGTAAAAATGAAGACGGGAAAACAGTTACTAAGTACTAAAAAAGGTGGGAAGAATTACAGTCTTCATAGATTGTATTTGTCTGTTAAAAGACTGTATGTCTATGCCTTGTATACAGTAATTGCATGATTACCAGCATGTATAAGGTGTGGAATTTGTAAGACACTAACTTGGTGCTTTTTCTGTCCAGATGGTTGAACTGTATCCAGAAACTGGAGTCTACTGGTACATGGGCAACAAAAATGCTGCCTTAAGCTCTACCAAGACAGCTGGTGAGCTGACAGCTTATCTTATGGACACCTTCTTCACAAAGGAAACAATGGCTGTTTCAAACATGAAAGGTGGAGGCACAAAGGGATATCAACAGCTGAATCCTGCCATTGTTAATGCCATGAGAGGTAAATTCTGTTCTGAATTGTAAAATCTTCACTATTTCATTTGTCAAACAATTTGCAGTAAATTACAGTACATGTACTATCTCAGGGCTGAAAAAAGTCCTATCTGGAACAAGTAAAATATATTAGTGCCGGGTAAGAATTAACTTTTCCGGCCAATTTACCCAACAAGTAAGGACATGGATGAGCAATACATACACACTGGCATACTTTAAGGTGCTTGCAAGATACTTGTGAGATCCAAACATTATTTTTCAACCTTTGTTCTAATACATGTCTTGTTTTTCAGCTTTCGTCCTGGATGAAAATAACTATGGCAAGCATGCTGCCATGCTGTTTAACAAGACAGTGCAGGACAAGTGCTGTGGAGCTCGAAGAGGAGTCTCAAAAAAAAACACATAGACTTTTCATTTTATTTATAAGTTTATATATGTTAGGAGTATCCAAATCTGTTAATGTTTGTGAAAAGAGTTTTTCATGCAGTCAGAAACTTTTTTTACTTGTAATATTTAAATTTCCAAGAACATTTGCCAAACATAGCTTTCAAATACCTATTTTATACTTCTTTTTATGTCAAAGTGCTTACATGAAGACAAGATCAAATGCAAATAAAACATCCACGTTTTAAAGAAAATAGCTTGCACAGTGTTGACTGGTCATATTAAGGTTTAATCAGGTAAACCAAGCACGTGCATGGGCTAGTTTCAAGCCGCATACATTACAACCAGTTCGAGTGCTATTATACCATGCTCCTGAAAACTGCATGTGCAGCATATTTTGCCTATCTGTAGCAGATAGTCCGTGCAGATATTTTCACAGATATGTATGAAATGACCCTTCTCAGTATCTATCACATATCTGTGACAGATAGGAACATGGGACCAAATTCCTATATGTCACAGACATGTAACAGATAGTCAGCTGCAGATATTCCACAGATATGCTGCAGAGCTGATAGATATATCTGCAGCATATCTGTCAGTTTGGTAAGGGTAAATATAAAATTCGCCTTTCCTGGTATGTGTTTTTATTTGAAGTGCACACATGAATGTTTGCGAGCCGCATTTTGACGACGAAAGTGCCCTCGGCCGGGGAGAGGCTGAGTGAGATTGTCGACAAGCAAAAGAGGACACTGCAGAGTCCAGAGAGGTCGGTTTGACCGGAAAAAAGAACTATTAGAATGCTGTGAAATTTACTTGCCTCACTTGGCACCACAAGCATGCTTTAACGTCTTAGTGCGACAAAATATTAGCATAGCAATTTGTTCCGTCACGTTTACCTGTTTAACACAAAAAATGTTCTCGCAATTTAGAAGCAAAGACGAGGACTAGTTTCCACCTAGATAAAAAACAAAAAACAAAAATTGTACCGGTTTTTAAAGGAATGTAAATTGTAGTAGGTATTTTTCCACAGTCACAGCAATATTCTTCTTTTTTTCAGGGTAAGACAACCCTACATATCGAAATAAAATAATGAGGTTGATTGGCGGCCAGCAAGCAGGATCACTTGCGCCAAATGCCATAAAAATCACGAATGGATTGATCACAGTGCAGCTAAAGAGAGTTCTTCAGTCGTCCCTTAAACAAAAATTTGGTTTTCCAAGTTAAGTGAGACGAGTAAATTTCACGGGCGTTTTAATATTTCTCCATTTCCCTTTAAACCGACCTCTCTGGACTCTACAGTGTCCTCTTTTGCTTGTTGGCAATCTCACTCACCCTCTCTCCAGGTGAGGGCAATTTTGTCGTCGAAATGCGGCTCGCAAAAATTCGTGTGTGCACTTCAAATAAAAACACATACCAGGAAAGTTTCATATTTAGGAGAGGTCTTCAACAGCTTAAAATAGGATCTGGAACCCATGAGAAAAACCAGGGGTAGGCCAAAGACCCAACAATACACTTTTGAAGTCTTAGGGCAATTCGTTTATTGTGATGGAATTTATCGAAACTCAAGTGAGGTGCAGTGTCAAATTGTTTCCTGCCTTTAATAAATTCTAAACGTTCAGCAAACATGAAAAATAAAAACGTCAATTTCTCGCCCAAAAAGCTTCAAACCAGCCCAGGAAGCCTTCAAATATAATAACCAATACAACAAAGAAATAAGACAAATTTCGAATTCTTTCTTGTCTGTGGCAATTTAAGATGTTTTATAGCATTTCCATACAAGCTCTCAAATGTTGCCGATGTCATTATTATGCATAGCGTGGAAGAAACAGTCTAATTTATGCATAGTTCTCAACGTTAGCTTGGGCTGCCTGTGCTTACAATTTTAGTGACATTTTGTTAAAGTGCCGGAAAAGACGAATGGTGACAATCAAAAGACGCTAATCTGTTAGTAACCTGCGATCAGGCCGAATTTTAGCATCGCTCTCATATTCTCTTACGTTGGTCGCTCGCTAAAATAGGGCCTGATACAATCTCTCACAGGAGTTCGTGTCGGCGGCCAAATTTTGGCCGCGGGAATCTCGCAACCTGATTGGCCCTTTAACAATAGAGCTGTCAACGGAAGTAAATTGTCTAGGAGACTCACTCACAATTTCGATTTGACCGCCGTCGCCAAGGAACAACCAAGGAAGAAGTCTGCCGAAGTAAAATGTGTTGCTCTAATAAATTCTCGTCGTTCTAGGAGAATTGCCACCATTCTTTCTCTCCTGAGAATGGCGTTCGGTTTGACGCAAGCTGTCTCTCACCTGGAGCAGAGAAGTACAGCAACAGTGAAGTATTTATTCCGTTTTATCGCATCGTGTCTCGGAATTTGCATTTGACGGCTTTCAGCTAGTATTGATAACATGAACAGAGTAGTGGTTGTTTCCGCGTTTTACGAAACAAAACGAATAGCAGACGATCAAGTATATTTCGCCAAGAATGATCAACAAGTCAACCGATAATTCGGTAATTATAAACTTAACGGTAAACTGATGTTTGGCGAGAGCCGCAATCAAGTCGCAATAACGATTTTCAGTTTATTCATACTTATGTCGTTTTATTGATCTCTGACATTGACATCAAAGGATCTGACTAGTTTTATAATAAATGTTCTTCGTTTTAAAATTCGCCGCTGTTTAGAGATAAAATTCGCTGCTGATCTCAAATATTTATCACTTCTGGAACTGAATTAAATTACAACATACTCCTTTGTTTATAAACGGTTTTATTTATATCTTTATTCTAAAGAATGAAACTGAAGGTATTACTCTTAATTGCCCAAGGTTTTTTACGCAGAAAATCGGTGACAAATGCGAAGAGAATATTTCCGGATACCACCTGAAATGGGAAAGGATTCAAGCATACAGCATATTTTGGTACATGACAACCTCGTCGTGTTTTGAATTTTCATTCAGTTTCAGCTCAGACAGAGTAACCATGTACAATACCGGAACCTTCAAGTTAGCAATCGTGTAAATTTGAGTGCTTGTGCCTAGAAGATACATCGTAGCCTATGATTTTCTTATTTTACCGACATTTGCGTGACTTTTTGCGAATTGCCGTTATTGGAAATTTGCATACCGAGGATCGTGCAAGCAGAAGAAATTTTGATTGGTTGATTTGTTGAATGTCAACCTATCAAAAAAGTGGGCGGCAGGCGTTCCGTAGAAGAATTGTATCAGGCTCTATTTTTCGTTTCGCCCGTCCCGCCTGAATGTTTCACCGAGCGAAACGAAAATAGAGCCTGATCGCAGGTTAATCTGTTAGTTACTGTAAAATTTTCGTACAGATAGAAAATATACCGTTAAATTAAAAGAAAAGATTCCTCTGTCACGTCCCATTTTTAAATAAGCGCCACACTCAAACAAGCGTTGCCATCGAACAAGCGCCGCATTTGAGGCGCGAAAAATTTAATAAGCGCCATGGCGCTTATTTGAGCATGAGCTATAGGAAACATGGATTTTGAGTTCTCACTGAACGTAGTTTCAAGCAAACGGCGATGAAATATGTCAACAATTCAATAAAACTATCACCTTACCATCAGTTCTGCTGTCCTTCTGCAAACATCCCTATTTCCCCTCAATTCGTTGGTGAGTTCGAGATGCTTACTTTTGTTGCCCGCCATTTTGAATAAACACGTTCCCAGTTCTACGCAGCTAACTAGAAAACCTCCTAAAGCCGCTCTAAAGCCCCTGGGTAGGAAGCACTTGGGCCGTTGCTAGGAGATTTGTGCCACTGGCCAATCGTAGGCCCGAAAAGACAATCGCTATTGTTTTTCAAATTCGTCTTCAGCTGGTATGAGCAAAAAGCGTTTTCCCTACAGAACCTAATCTGAATTGTTACTTTTTAATCCATTGCACGACGACCTCGGAAGTCCATCGTCCAATGTTCTTACAAGCTTGTAACCATAACCTGGAAAAGATGGCCTACCCAGGGGCTTTAGAGTGGCTTTAGGTGGTTTTCTAGTTAGCTGCATAGAACTGGGAACGAGTGGTTTTTTTGTTCAAAATGGCCGGCAGTAAAAGTAAGCATATCGAATTCACCGAAGAATCGGGGAGAAACAGGGATATTTGCCAAAGGTGATGTAGAAATCAAAGACACAGAACAGCAGAACTGACGGTAAGGTGATAGTTTTATTGAATCGTCGACATATTTCATCCCTGCTTGCTTGAGACAATGTTTCGTGAGAACTCAAAATCCATGTTTCCTATAGCTCATGATTCGAGTAAATGCGGTAATTCATAGTACAGCAACAGATTCTGAACCAGACTTTCTCGACAACGACCAAATATAAGAATGTTAAAAAACAAAAAGCCAGCAACCTCTAAAACCCTACCAACAACAATTTCACAAGTAACATTGTGTACACTTAATCCCCCCATACTGAAACAAAAGTGCACACGATACCCTATGCATACCTGCTCTATCCCAAGTTTTATGGCTTTACTGGTCAACACTCCTGGGCCTTTGACTTCCCAGCCCACATCCCCAGGTCCCCAACTGTTTGAGTAAATGTCAACCATCTCTATTTTGTGAAACAAGCCAGCTGACTCTGTGGCATCAGTTGACTTGATACCTTTATCCAATATCCGAACACCTGATGGAACAAAATAGCAAACTTTATAGGTATCTATTTGCACCTTCATTAATCAAGGCTGGTAAAGTGGTCTGATGGTTAGTGGCGTCATAAGAAAGGCCTCTAAAGGCACAAAGCATCATCCAAAATTGTTGATGGCAGTGTGCAGCCTGGTTCCAATTTGACCGATTCTTAAGGTGTTTCGATAGTTTTTTTTGGGACCATACCTCACTTTTAAAATCGGCTCTTAGACAGTCTTTATCTTGTCGGATCAACGTGAAATTTGCAGTACTTTTTGGTTTTGGATTGAACTTTAGCGCAGTGTACACTTTGTGAAAATCGATATTTCCATGACAACGATAAACAAAAAACCTCAAAAAAACTAAAATTGAAATTTTGCGTGATCCTGACTTCGCTTTGAAAAGCAAATACCAACATCTTAAACTGTGGTGTATGGCAAACAAAATATACAAGAACAAAAAAAATCTGTGTTTGTTTCGAAATCGCAAAAACATTTTCAACCTTAGTTTTTGCATAGTAATTGTAAATGCACCGAAAAATAATCAATGCTTTGATGAAATGGCTCGAAAATACTTTCAAAATGTGTCTTTTACTTTCTATTTTACGCCTAGAAAGTTTTGTTGGAACTAGTGTTCGCGATCTCGAGAACGAATTGTTTTTCTAAGATCATTCGTGTAATAATTTTGTGGTAATTTTTTAATTTGAGCGCTTTTGCGAAAATCTTAAGAACGGCTTGATGGATTTTTTTAAAACATTAAACACTCGTGCTTGACAAAGTGACCAGTTTTAGTATCGAGTCTTATTAACATTGACTCACTGGAACACTTTTAGATTTAACGCTAAAAAGGACGTATGAACCGACGGAAAAGGTTGCGTTACAAATTCACCGTTGGCAAGTAAATGCTAATATATTCAAAGTAATGCGTAATTCATTGCTTCGTGATTTTTATCTGGTTTCTTTGTTCTTTGTTGCACCGTAAATTACAACGAAAAGTAAAAATCACAGAGGAATGCTTTGCGCATTACTTTGAATATATTAGCATTTATTTGCCAAATGTGAATATGTAACGCAAGCTTTTCCGTCGGTTCATACGTCCTCTTTTACGTTAAATCTAAAAGTGTTCCAGTGAATCAATGTTAATAAGACTCGATACTTAAATTGGACACATCGTCAAGCACGCGTGTTTAATGTTTAAAAAAAATCCATCGAGCCGTTCTTAAGATTTTTGCAAAAACGCTCAAGTTCAAAAATTACCACAAAATTATTTCGCGAATGATCTTAGAAAAACAATTCGTTCTCGAGATCGCGAACACCAGGTTCAACAAAACTTTTTAGGTGTAAAATAGTAAGTAAACGACACATTTTGAAAGTATTTTCGCGCCATTTCATCAAAGCATTGACTATTTTTCAGTGCATTTACTATTACTATGCAAAAACTAAGGTTGGAAATGTTTTTGCGATTTACTTCAAAACAAACATACAGAATTTTTTTGTTCTTGTATATTTTGTTTGCCATACACCACAGTTTAAGATGTTGGTACTTGCTTTTCAAAGTGAAATCTGGATCGCGGAAAATCTCAATTTTAGTGTTTTCGAGGTTTTTTGTTTATCGTTGTCATGGAGATATCGATTTTTACAAAATATAAACCACGCTAAAGTTCAATCCAAAACCAACAAGTGTTGCAAATTTCACTTTGATCTGACAAGGAAAGGACTGTCTAAGAGCCGATTCAAAAAGTTAGGTATGGTCCCAAAAAACTGTATCGAAACACCTTAAACATCACTCACCCACTCAACCTCATCGCCTCCTGATGAGGCATAAGACCAAACATGTTTCTTAAACCTGGAACCCCCAAATAGAATTTGCTTAATATGTAGAATACTCAAACTTGAACGCCGGAATGACAGAGTACTTGCCTAGTTCCTATACGGCTTTTTTTCAAGCCCCTCATGGTTAATTCGTTGTGATGTAAGATTCGTTTTGGTGGTGTATCCGGGACGAATGGCCGGGGAAGCCTCACTTTTTCGCTCGGACGATGTGACCCAAAACGGTTCAACTGCGACGAAATATAGAGGGCTAGGAACTAGGCAAACAGAGTACTTTAACCTTCAACGCCAGAATGACAGAATACTTAAACCCGTACTGCCGGAATACTCAAACCAGATTATTAAAGAAATAGAGTACTGAAAGTGCTAAGTTATGTCACACAGAGAAATTTCCTCGAAATTGAAGTAAATGGCTAGGTTGCCCAACACCATGCAGTTCAATTGCATCTTATTGAATAACAGTAGGTCCCATAATTTATTTTTCACCCCGTTTTACAAAGGCTTCTTACACGTCACGTTGCATTCTGTTATCGCTCCCAGTAAACCCAAAAATTAGAAGTTAACCAATATGGTGAAGTCGAACGAAATAAGCTACTATGGTGAAATCATAGTTTCAATCCAGTTTGAACAATCATTACAACAATCAAACACGTACCACATTTATTGGAAGATATTTTCCCAAAACTTGCACCAGTTCGTTCACTTCGGAGCAGTTTCATTGATTCATTCAACTTTGCAAAGAAATGCCTCCACTCATGTCCAATACTGCTGCACTGATATGGACCGTTATTTGCAGTTGACGGTCCGTAAGTTTCGCACGGACCGTCGTTCTTGCTTACGGTCCGACTGCAGTTGACGGTCCGTACGTTTCACACCAACCGTCACCCTTGCTTACAGACTGTCATTTACAATTCATGGTCCGCATGTATCGGTGTAAATAGCCAATACAAGTATGATCGAGCCTCACTATTGAACCTTACGTAAGTAGCAAGCGAGATACACCAAAAGAAGACGGTAATATGTCTATTACTCGTTCTATAAGCGTTGCACAAACTGATGATAGGGCTCTAAAAGCGGGCTCTCCAAGAGACAAACAAAGAGATCGATATACATGAAAGGGAAGAGAGTAGTATGTATGCCCCGTTATTTAAGCGTACGTACGAAGCGAGCGAGGTACACGAAAAAGAAGACGATAAGATGTCTATTACTCATTCTATAAGCGTCACGCAAACTGATAACAGAGTTCTAAAAGCAAACTGTCATGTCTCTTTATGGTGGCTAATTTACCTTATCAACTCAGTTGATAAATGCAAAATTTTGTGTTCCATGTCCCCACCGACGCAGCACCAGTTTCTTTAGAAACTAACCCCCTTGCTTGTTATGTCGATTACTCTTTCTATCGAAGCCTTGTGAAACTGTGCAAGGGAAGACAACTATGATTATGCCTCGTTATTTAATATTGTTTCACCGGTTAAGCAAAACCACTCGAAGCGTGTCAATACCAAGCACTCAGTTTTCTATTGCCATAATAGGCTCCAAACTAAACACCTGCTTTCTTGTCCTCCACGTTTGTTCAAATACTTTCCACATATTTCCGGGTGGTTTTAATCCTCGTCAGTTTCTAGAAGGCGATGAATAATTTCATTTGTTTCAAATATCCTTTTCTCTTTTACTCTTGCGTGTGTAAACTGCCAATGCGAATCTGACGAGAATAAAGAGACTATCGATTGCGCTATTTATAAAAATGGAATAACACTGCTGCACGTGACAATTTCATAGAGGAATGTTGCTTTCATGCATATTCTGCCTTCGTTTGTACCCTGTATCCACTAATGAGATGCAAATTATGGATCATGAACACTTCTGTACGGACCGTGTGTGTGGTTCATGGTTAGCCTGTCCCAGGCGTTCAGATAGTGGAGCGCGAGCGAAAGAGCGGGAAAAAACCCAGGAGAATGCTTGGAACAGGCTAGTTCATGATCTGTACGAAATGTACGGATCGTCAAACCAATATCTTCCTCTGATAACAAGAGTGAAATATTGGAGGTCCAACTAATGAGATGCAATTTACGGACCGTGAACTCTTCTATACAGACCGTATCTGAAGTTCCCAGTCCGTACAAACCGTACAGTCCGTCAACAAAATCTCTCCCTCTATAAAATGGGTGAAATATTCTAAGACCCATTTATGAGATACAATTCATGGACCGTGAACTCTTCTATACGGACCGTGTGTGCGGTTCATGGTCCGTACACTTCGTACGGACCGTCAACACGATATCGCCTTCTCATAACAAGAGTGGAATATTCGAAGTCCCACTAATGAGATGGAATTTACTGACCATGAACTCTTTTATACAGACCGTATCTGAAGTTCGTGTTCGGTACGAACTGTACGGACCGTCAACACGATATCGCCCTCTGATAACAAGGGTGAAACATTTTAAGCCCCACTAATAAGATGCAATTTACGGACCGTGAACACTTCTATATGGACCATGTGGGCGGTTCGTGGTCCGTACGAACTGTACGGACTGTCAACAAAATCTCTCTCATAACAAGAGTAAAATATTCTTAGACACACTAATGAGATGCATTTTACGGACCGTGAACTCTTCTACATGGACCGTAAGTGCGGTACACAGTCCGTACGGTCAACACGAATCTCCCTCTGATAACGAGAGTGAAATATTCCCACTTTAATATTCCCATATTAGTCCCACTAATGAGATGCAAGTTACGGACCGTCAACCCTTCTCTACCATCCGTATGTGGGTTTCATGGTCTGTACGAATTCTACAGACCGAAACCATAGTCTCACGGTTCATTATGGTGCGTGTGTATTGGACAACCCTCAAGAAATGCTGCAACACTTCGCAAGGGTTTGGCACCTTTTTTGTACAGTCATGTGATCGATTCTTGTTCCCTTTTTATCTTTTCTCTCGCTTTATTCTTTCTTTCCTGATTTGATTACAATTAGTGGTTGAGTTTTTAATAACATAGGCATGCAATGCGAGCAGAGCCAGTGACGTTTTGTTTCACAATATGATGAAATTTATCCTGACAACCTATGGGTATTTACACCTCCGGTAAGTCCCACCCTAACCCCTCAACCCCGCCTTCCCCCTTCCCTACCACTCACGGATGGTCAACTTTCAATAGGGTTTTTTGATGTTCTGCGTGATTTGCATGACACGCGACTTGCTTTCAGACGTTTCAGTTCTACGTATTGTAAAAACAGGAGTCTGCCATAAAAAATTAATGTACGTTTCCTGTATCCACAAAATCTTTGTTCGAAATCAGTTAAAACTAGCATTTGTAAACACGATTGAAATAGTGTTATCTCTGTATTTATTTCTCCTGTAGACTGAAGTTGCTTGCTATGTAGTCAAGTCGGCTATAATAATCTTTTCGGCACAGTACGGCAAAGAGACCAGGATTTCGAGTGGAAAGCGAAAGACGGACGGTGAAAAAATTTATCTGTCAGTTTTTCCCGAGTTTTTGGAATTTTGAGGTTCTGTTTATTAAAACTAACCAAAACTGTTGATTTGCAGGTAATATGTTAAGGACGATAATGCTAAGGATCATGAGGTTATCGTTATCAACAGGTTGCCATAAGATTCGTATCACGTTCGAGGGTTAACTCAAAAACAACAAGTAAAGGTTCTCTGTATTTTGACATTTCAGCGACGAACCAGTGACAGAAGATGATTCCATGTTTGCCACTGGCGAGAATGAATCTTTAAGGTAAGAAAACGTAGAATACGGCTTGAAATTTCAACCGACCGCTACTGAATTATTAGAGAACTTGCCATCGAATTTTGAATTGATTTTAATGTCGTGCATAAAATGCTAAAAAGTCAAAATACAGAGAACATTTATTGGTAGTTTTAATATTAACACTCAAAGTGACTGTACTCAAAGTGATACGGATCTTCTTATACCAACCTGTCAATAACAATAACCTCGTGATCCTTAACAAAAACTCAATAATGACAATAATTCTAAAAACTCGGGAAAAACTGACAGGTAAATATTTTCGCTTTCCACGTGAAATCCTCGACTCTTTAACGTACTGCGCAGACTCCAACTTAATTTTTTTAGATATTACCGCTGACTACTATTTCTCATTCCCCATTCCTCGTTTTAGTAACATCCTACAAAACCTGGTCGCTTTCCAGTCTCCAGTAAATATTTGTCTCATATTCGAATTGACTCACACAACTGGTTGGAAATCAAAATATTGTGAGTCCGTCTTACATATAATTTCTGACGTGTTTTTTCGGGAAATTCATGGCTAAGTAAGCGCAAATAAAATCAATTCAAACCTCAAGTCACAAAACAGCGCATTCGAAGCAATTCACACCTTCGTAGTTCACACCTTTTCAGTTTACAAAGTGTTTCTGCTTCGCAGCAGAACACAAAAACTCACGAAATAAGTTGAGTTAGTTAGTTACAGTCACGACGTTCTATTGGGTGATTCCAGAAAATATCCATACCCTATCACGGGCGGCATCTCCATCTGGACCCCCCTTGCCTTAGGAAATTCCAAAATGCTCAACCCCCCCTTGCCCTCGGAATTCCAAACCGTTCTACCCCTCCATGCCTTGGGAATTCTGTAATCATTCAAACCCCCCTTAGGAATTGCCGCTTTTTTCTTCCAACTGATTGGAAAAGCCCTCTCTATATTCCAAACACCTTTATTAAACGGAAATTAATCCTTTCGCTCCCTCCAAAAGAAAAACGTACATTCAGCACAGCAAACAATCAACGTTGCTTAATGACAAACAGCGGCTGACTGAGTGATATTTTACATTGTAACCTTCCACGGCAAAACGTACACTGCCGATATATGATAATCCGCTAACATTAGAAAACTCAAACGGCTTTGAAGTCATTCCAACGCTTGGTCCAATGTTTAAACGTGTGTCTATACTTTTTGGTGTCGAGGGTTGCCGTGAATAATTTGCGTGCCGAATGCGACGCAAAATTTTAACAACAAAGCTAAAATTTTCAGAATTGAATTTCGAAAATTCATAATTGCATTTGCCAGACTCAAACCTGCCGTTAAAAGCGAAACTGTTGAATGCGACCTATTCTAAAAATCGAAGGTTATGATGTTAGGAAAAGAATTAGAGTAAAATAGCAAACTTTTTTTCCTGCAATCATTTTTAAACAAATCAAACTTTTTCCCTGCACTTTATCCTTCGATTAAAATTAAAATAGTAAATGAAACACATTGAAATTCAAAGTCAATGACAACTTTAAAAGAATTTGTACAAAATAGTGAATGTAGTCTGATCAAAAGTGCATCAGATTTGTATAACGCGTGAAATCTGTCCTTTTCAATGAACGTCGCATGGTATGTAACGCAACAATTTCACATGTCTCGATGATATCTGCTTTAATATAGGGGCTGAAAACCCTTTGCTGGGATCTACAGTATTGAATTCGAGCAAAACAATCGAAGAAAAGCCTACGATCGCTTTTGTGACCGATCTACTGGCAAGTGAACAGCTTTCAGCCGTCATGTTAGCATAAACATTTTATTGACCATGACCATTGAAATGTGTGTCCGGCGTGTTGATTGAGTTGAACGTGTCTCGTGTTTACGAGTAAATCATCGTCCTTAGATAAGTCGTTTTTGACGAGTTTTTCTTGAAGAGACTTAACTACAACAAACTGGAGGTTACTCTCCTGAAAACCGTATGCCTTCGGAATTCCAGTCCAATGAACTCCCCCATGTCCTCGGATTCCAGTCGACGTAACTACGCCCTCCCCTTTGGAATTCCAGTTGACGTAACCCCCTCTCCCCTTCGGAATTCCGAGATGCCGCCCGTGGTATGGGTATAGATATTTTCTGGAACCACCCATTCACACCAAATCTCAAATTGACGAGTCCATCTTGTGTATAATTTCTGATGTGTTTGTTGCTGTGGAAATTTGTATAAAAATGGCTAAGTAAACGCAGGACTACAATGCAAATAAAATTTTGCCAGACCTCAAGTATACAAAACAGCGCATTTGAAGTAGATCGAGACTCGCGAATGCAAACCACTTCAAAGCCCAGGGATCGTACTCCCATAGTATAAGCTGTATGGGTATTTGCCGCTGTTGAGGTAAGGGTTTCAGTGTCCCGGTGGCACACCCCCACCCAAAATCTCACAGAATACCCCCTGGCCTCACAGACGAAGGCAAACAGCAATCGCGTTCCTTGATTTTTTAGGCTACACAATTAGTTAGAAACAGTAGCTGAACTCGGGATTGTTGGATATAAAATGTTTATCACTCAATATCCAGCGTGTCACTAGAGAACTTAAGCAACAGACGTTTTCGGCGAGACGTTGACTGGACTGACAGAGGTAAACTGGGACTGAGGTCGCCATTGCTTCCCACCGAAATTCAAATGTTAAGCACTGAGTTCATTCAGAAGGCGAAGACTTGATACTTATCTGCTATGCTGACACCGTACTCTCCGACAAAGAACTGTTCAATTTATAGGGGAATTCTTAGTCAAAGAATCCAGATTTTCCAAGGGAAGGTTATGACCCATTCACCCTCGAAGACGTGAAAGAAGCCGAGTGTAAAGCAGAATTTTGCGTAGAAAAGAAAGATCTACACTCGAGAAAGTAGTGAAACAAATGCCACATCAATAATAAGTGCTTAGGGAGCTGCATATTACAGTTGTGTCAATGCAACTTATTTTAACGGAATGAAATTCGAGCTGCAATAGGTTAGCAAAATTCGGCAAAATTCCATAAGCTAAACCAAGCTATATAAATACGACTAACAATCACTTACATGTTGCATTTTTGTGACATGGTCGAGCAGGTGACAACAGCATTAAAGTTAATGTTTCCAGTCAGAATACATTTTGTAGGTGTTAAAATCACAAACGGTTTGCTGCTTGTCATGATCTGCATTTACTCTGTGTTTAATTACCTCAAATGAAGACACACCACACGTCTTACCAGTCTTAAGCAAACAAGAAAAAGCAATCAAGCTTCCAATGTCACAAATATATTAAGGAATAAAATATGGGTAACATTTTTGAAAAATATCTGCTGATGAACGCTCAAAAACTGGCCAAAATGAAAGTTTAATACTTATGTTTTCCTCAAATGTGCAGCGTTTTTTGACCAAAGTTTTCCATGGAGTTTTTGGTTGATCGACCAGCTCGACGGTCCTTTGCATATCTGTCTTGAGTTTTGTCATGTTGTGTTCTTCCAGTTGTGTTGCGTTGTGTTGTGTTGCGATTCATGTTGTGTTCTTGTCTTTTCCCTGTTGTGTTGCGTTGTGTTGTGTTGCGATTTGCTGTGTGTATTGTTCTTGTCTTTTCCCTGTTGTGTCGCGTTGTGTTGTGTTGCGATTTGCTACTGTATCCGCTTGACATTTTTCTATTATTATTTACCTTCGTTCGACCACAGGACGGAACAACTCGACCGACAGACAACGGCTTCACCAGCGCGACGAGCTCGACCAATGCCACAACTTTAAGCACGACTTCCATCGTGTGTTCTCCACATCCAAACACCTTATTTTTCTGTTTAGTTTTCGCAATGCTGACTGTATTATAAATCTCTCCCTGTTTGTTGGATCTGACTATCCGCCATCTTTGACAAAACTCCCCCTCACCTACTCCTCCCCAGTAATGAAACCCTCACCTACTCTTTCCCAGTAATGAACCAGCTCGCTTCCCCTTGATGTTACAAAAACTTGACAGGCCAAACACGACTCCTGTTGGTCAAGATCGATAAAACGTTCACCTTCAAAGCTTTGCCTTAACGAGTACGGCTTTAAATTATCTCGGTCTTTTGACCAATTTTGCTTCTTGTGTTTTTGTAGTGGGTTTAGTTTGGAGGATTTTTCTGTGGTGACTGAATTGAGCCGTTACAACTTAGGTGTCGCATTTTTTTAAAACTTTGATCTCTAGGTCATATCTGATCAATTTTCTAATAACCGGTGGATTCTTGTGGCTCAAGTGCACTGTTTGTTATTCTCAGTTAAATTTGACCTCTGATCGTTTGTTAAGCGACTAAATGTGGTTTCTATGCCACTTTCGGCATATTACGTACGTTGAATCTGGCTTGTTTAGGAACTTGATAGAGTTTTTCAGCCTCTCATCTTTGTATTTGTGACAATAAAGGATCTGAAATATTATCTTCAATGCGATCAGTTAATTTCCCTGCTGATGTTTGTAACGCCGGGCCCGGCTTATTTGTATAATTATGTTGCAGGATGTTGTCTTTCGCATCACGGAGTGTGATCTATAGACCCTTTTCATCATGAATCTGAAGTTGTAGCTTCTTTCTAGCTATGCAACATGTAGTAGGTGGCTGAACTCTGCTTCAGTCAAACATGTGTGAGTAAGCCCCTCTTGAAACTGAGAGTTTCGTATCTAGGAGCTTTATATCTTTCCTCCTGTTCTTAGCAAGTCTGACGACCGCGTGTTTGTGTGTGCCAATATGGACAGGCAAATTGATCCGTCTTGATTTAAGATGCTTTTTTCCTCCATGGTTTGTCTCAAGCAAGACTGCAGTTTCGATTCTTTCAGTGAATCTCTTCAGTTGCTACTATGTTAAGGTTTTGAGGAATGGTAGTGGAAGCTGTTCTCATTTCGTTGAAAATGAGGTGTGCAACCTTTTAAGTACTCGTGGAGCGGATCGAAAATGAAGGATTTCTATTCGCTAATTCAAATTAGCCAATCTGGTTATTGCCTTTTCGACCCTAAGTGAAGTTGTGTATTTTAAGAAGGTCTAGTAACGATTTTTCTAGCAAGTGAGATTTTCATTTCTGCCACGAGGGCCTCTTGTTGATTAGCACCGATGTTTTCTTTACTTTGTTGAACGCAGAAGCGTTTTCTATACGTATTTGCCGTGCTTTTTTCAGTTTATCACTTGCGTTTTTCTATGCACATGTATTTTGTTATTCAAAACCTCAAAATAATTTCCTGGCATTTGGGAAGCACTTCCTGTACTGGCAGACAAACATATCATACTTTCGTACACCAAAATGGGAAGAGCTTTAGTCGCCACCCTTTTTTCATGTACCTTAAGTTGGAACTGAAGTTGGCTAAAAGATCATGTCTTTAACATTTCGATATGCTAACAAAAGCCTAACTTCTTAAAGAACAATGTGAGAAATTTCGGGGCTTGATATAAGAAGCTAGAAGAAAATAGGCTAATGTGTGAAAATTCACTTGTCCTTACTTTATTGCAAAAAATGACCCTGAAAAACTGGGCTAATGTTTGAAAATTCACAATTCACTTATTCGTTCTCCCTTAAAGAAAATCAATTGGCCTCCTTTATGTTAATGTTATAGAAGAAGAGATCCCTGTCATAATTAGTGTATATCAACTACATACACTAGTTATACATCATCGAGGGTTGTTGCGTTGGTCATGTCGCGTCGAGCTGTAGAGATGTTGTCTGGCAGTGGGTGAGGTTAGTTGGGATGATCTATAGCTGTCGCAAAGTCGGATGCACTTCCATATCGCGGCACGCTGCTACTCTTGCCTTATACATACTTATCACCCAAGCATGCAATGATTTCTATAGCTTTTCGTCACTCAGTTACCATGGTAACATAACTTATAATAAAAGTGTTCCCTATAAATTGAATGAAACTTCTGAGAAAACGCGGGGAAGGTAACAACACCTTGCCAATGTATACTAACGTTTGGATAACCTGTGCACAGTGAAACTATTACGATACAAACATGATCAGTGTACGGAGATGTACTGAGGTATAGAAGAGGAAACTGGTCATTGTAAAAATCAAAACTATTACGTTACAAACACGCTCAATGAAGAAAAATTAAACTAGCCGTGAAATCTTGTGCCTTTCGTAACTTTAACAGGTGAAAATAAATAATAAATGCAAGTAAAATTAATCGCCGGATTCTACTCTCTTGTTCGCACGATACGGTACGATGCTAATGAGAAAAAACTATAAGATAAAAGAAGGATGTAATGCTCGCCTACTTTGCTATGATGCTAGCGGAGAAACATAGGACATGTCGTTCAATATTTGTCGATGTAGTCACTCTGTACCGTGCGGGGTTACGGGGCTACCACGGTACGCTGCTATAACTTGTCACTCTTACTGTGTGGGGGTACGGCGCTACCACGCTACGCTACTATTATTTCCTACGTCACTCTGCATAAGTCGATCATTCCTTGTGGGGGTACGGGGCTATGACGGTACGCTGTTCCTTCATTACTTAATTGATTGTAAATACTTTGTCATAAATTCTTAAAGTGGTTTTTACAGATGTTCTGGATGAAATCGCAATACTAAAGCTACTATACCCGTACGAAACAGATTACGTTCGCGCAGTGCTGCTTTAGCGGTTATCAATGCCTGCAGTGAGCACAACAGAAAGATTGCACGAACGCTGTTTTCATTGCGCTGCAGCAGTGACAAAAAGTGACTGCATGAGTGCTGCAGAGGCAACATTGGGAGCTGCTGGAACGCTGCAAGAGAGCTACTGCAAAATAGCAACATGAAGCTTTATGGCAGATTAGCAGCGTATCGCTATAACGCACAGAGAAACGTTGAGAAGATAAGACAAATACTGAAGACAAATACTGTACAAACGAACAAACGTACAGAGAAACGCTAAGAAAGTAAGACAAATACTGTACAAACGAACTAACGTACGGAGAAACGTTGAGAAGATAAGATAAATACTGTGCAAACGAACTAACGTACGGAGAAGCGTTGAGAAGATAAGATAAATACTGTAAAAACGAACGTACGCAGAAACGCTGAGAAAATAACTCAAATACTGTACAAACGAACTAACGTACGGAGAAACGTTGAGAAGATAAATACCGTACAAACGAACTAACGTACAGAGAAACGTTGAGAAGACAAGACAAATACTGTACAAACGAATGAACTTACGGAGAAACGCTGAGAAGACAAATACTGTTCAAACGAACTAACGTACAGAGAAACATTGAGAAGATAAGACAAATACTGTACAAACGAACTAACGTACGGAGAAATGTTGAGAAGATAAGATAAATACTGTACAAACGAACTAATGTACGGAGAAACGTTGAGAAGATAAGACAAATACTGTGCAAACGAACTAATGTACGGAGAAACGTTGAGAAGATAAGACAAATACTGTACAAACGAACTAACGTACGGAGAAACGTCGAGAAGATAAGACAAATATTGTACAAACGAACGCGTGTTTTGATAATCATGAAAGAGGCCGCAATCTTGGTCTGTCAGATATACGACCGATTTTGAGGCCATTATCTTCGTCCGTATTTCAACATCATTATCTATACCGAGCCAAACGCGGCCGTTATCCCATTACTTAACGGCCTTGTTTCGCTCGGTATGTAGTGATATATACCGAGCCAAACGCGGCCGTTATCCCATTACTTAATGGCCTTGTTTCGCTTGGTATATAGTGATATATACGGAGCCAAACGCGGCCATTATCCCATGACTTAACGGCCTCGTTTCGGTCGGTATATAGTGATATATACCGAAAGCGTTACTGGATGACATAATGTTTAAACTCTGATGACTCAGCTTATCTTTCTTATCACTTTTATTTATTCTGCTGAAGATGCAAATTCAACTCAAACGTTGCATGTCAGTATAAATTCGCCCACAACTGAGAATGCTTTCACAGAGACGACGAAATATTTACTGTTTTTCCTAGACCATGAATACAAACAGCGAGCATAGCAGTAGATGTTTGATAAACACGAACTCGAGCAGATCGTCAGAGTCTGGGGCACGTTAGGGACGGTTCATTATAAGTGGGGATGACCAGGTCGGGTAAAGAGTGACAGGGCCATTAAAAAATTATGGTCCTGAAACGGCGTACTTCAATTTTTTTTAAGCAAAAGACCGAGTTCTGAAAAAAAAAACCCTCTCCTTTATGAAAACAGTAGGCCACTTAAAAGTATGAATACTGATTAATGTACCATCCTGCAGCAGTGCTGGAAGTAACAGTCGGTGATCAGACATTGTCCCACCAAATTTCGAAATTTTCTGACCAATTTTGTCATATGGTCTGACGTGATATCCGAACACGAAAAAACGTCATAGCTTTTTCCCTTGAAGATCTCGTTCAGCAATTCGATTTGCTTCGAACCATATTCAAATGACAACTGATACAGCTCGACATGTTTTGTTTAGCTGCAATACACTCCACATATACATAGCCTCAGACAAACTGTTCCGATAGAATTGAAAACGAACGTACAAGTGTGCTTTGACAATCGCTCAGTGATACATTGTGAAGCTAAGCAGTGTTAGAATTGCGTGTATGCCCACAGACTGGGTCTCAACATAAAAAATTTTAAAAATTGAACCAGCTCTCGAACTTCTCCCAGTTACTGATAATTTCGTTGCCTAACAGCTGCACTCTCTCAAAGTTTCTCTAGTTCTGAACGTTAGTTCGTACACTACTAGTGTTGTCGTACGTTAGTCCGTTCGTATGGTATATTAGTCTTGTCTCATGTTTCTCCATATCGTAGTACGTTCGCACGATGTTACTGTCGTCACATTAATTGTTCTCGGTGCGTTATGCATCAGTCAATTCCAGCGGTGCCCATCCCCCCGGGCATTAGTGGAGCATTTTTCCTCATTGTCCGTCCCGGGGGCCGGGCATTAGTCTACCCCGGGGCATTTGACAGTCTTGTGATTTTCACGTCACAGTACTGTCACTTCCTTTCAGTGATAAGTTTATCGGGCAAGGACGATAAATTTTTGATTACCTTTGTCTAAAGAGGACAAAATGAGACGGTAGATCCACAAAACTAATGATCATTGAAGCAATACACAGAAATAAGGCTTATTTCAAACTTAGTTTGGCCTGATTTAGCTTTGATTAGAATGGAAACAAGCTCGAAAACTAAGAAATCAACTTATTTTTTTACCTGTACCGAGGGGCATTTGAACAGCTTGTTTGTCCCTGCCGTGGGGCATTTGCCAGTTTGTTTTCAAAAAATGCTAATGCCCGGGGGTCGGCCTGGGGGGGGGGGGGGGGATGGGCACTGCTGGAAATGACTGTTAGGTCGTTTGTACAGTATTAGTCTCACCTTCTCAACGTTTCTCCGTACTTCAGTCCGTTCGTACATTAGTCCGTTCGTATGGTATATTAGTTTCGTCTCATGTTTCTTCATATCGTAGTACGTTCACACGATATCACTGTCGTCACATTAATCGTTCTCGGTGCGTTAGTTTGTTTGTACAGTATTAGTCTAACCTTCTCAACGTTTCTCCGTACTTCAGTTTGTCTGTACAGAACTATTAGTCTTGTCTTTTTCACGTTCCTCCGTACATTGGTTCGTTTGTACAGTATTTGTCTTATCTTCTCAGCGTTTCTCCATACGTTAGTTCGTTTAATTTGTACAGTATTTGTCTTATCTTCTCGACGTTTCTCCATACGTTAGTTTGTTTGTACAGTATTTGTCTTATCTTCTCAGCGTTTCTCCGTATGTTAGTTCGTTTGTGCAGTATTTGTCTTATCTTCTCAACGTTTCTCTGTACGTTAGTTCGTTTGTGCAGTATTTGTCTTATCTTCTCAACGTTTCTTTGTACGTTATAGTGATGCGCTGCTAATCTACCACAAAGCTTCATGTTGCTATTTTGCAGTAGCTCTCTTCCAGCGTTCCAGCAGCCCCCAATGTCGCCTCTGCAGCACTCATGCAGTCATCTTTTGCCACTGCTGCAGCGCAATGAAAACAGCGTTCGTGCAATCTTTCCGTTGTGCTCACTGCAGGCATTGATAGCCGCTAAAGCAGCACTGCGTGAACGTAATCTGTCTCGTACGGCTCTAGTAGCTTTAGTATTGCGATTTTTTCGTGAACATCTCTAAAAACCACTTTAAGAATTTATGACAAAGTATTTACAATCAATTAAGTAATGAAGGAACAGCATACCGTCGTAGCCCCGTACCCCCACAAGGAACGATCGACTTATGCAGTGACGTAGGAAATAATGGCAGCGTAGCGTGGTAGCGCCGTACCCCCACACAGTAAGAGCGACAAGTTATAGCCACATAACCGTGGTAGCCCCGTAACCCCGCAAGGTACAGAGCGTACAAACGACTACATCGACAAATATTGAACGACATGTCCTATGTTTCTCCACTGGCATCATAGCAAACTAGGCGAGCATTACATCCTTTTGTCTCATAGTTTTTTTTCACTAGCATCGTACCGTAACGTGCGAACAAGAGAGCACAATCCGGCGATTAATTTTACTTGTATTTATTATTTATTTTCACCTGTTAAAGTTACGAAAGGCACAAGATTTCACGGCTAGTTTAATTTTTCTTCATTGAGCGTAGTTTTGATTTGTATAATGACCAGTTTCCTCTTCTATACCTCAGTACATTGCATGTTTGTAGCGTAATAGTTTCAATGTGCACAGGTTATCCAAACATTAATATACGTTGGCAAGGTGTTAGTGATCCCTTCTCCACGTTTTCTCAGAAGTTTCATTCAATTTATAGCGAACACTTTTATTATAAGTTATGTTACCATGGTAACTGAGCGGGGAAAAGTTACAGAAATCATTGCATGTTTGGTTGATAAGTATGTATAAGGCAAAAGTAGCAGCGTACTGCGGTACGTTCTGTGCTATACGGTTTGAAGTACATCCGATTTTGTGGCACATTTGGGATGCTCTACTTCATAAATAAGCCGGTTGTTGAGTTGGTCGAGTCGCGTCGAGCTGTCGAGATGTTGTCTGGCAGTGAGTGAGGTTAGTTGGGTTAATCTACTTGATAAATAAGCCGGTTGTTGCGTTGGTTGGGTTGCGTCGAGCTGTCGAGATGTTGTCTGGCAGTGAGTAAGGTTAGTTGGGTCGATCTACTTGATAAATAAGCCGCTTGTTGCGTTGGTCGAGTCACGTCGAGCTGTCGAGATGTTGTCTGGCAGTGAGTGAGGTTAGTTGGGTTAATCTACTTGATAAATAAGCCGGTTGTTGCGTTGGTTGGGTTGCGTCGAGCTGTCGAGATGTTGTCTGGCAGTGAGTAAGGTTAGTTGGGTTGATCTACTTGATAAATACGCCAGTTGTTGCGTTGGTGGAGTCGCGTCGAGCTGTCGAGATGTTGTCTGGCAGTGAGTGAAGTTAGTTGGGTTGATCTACTTGATAAATAAGCCGGTTGTTGCATTGGTCGAGTTGTGTCGAGCTGCCAAGATGTTGTCTGGCAGTGAGTGAGGTTAGTTGGGTTGATCTACTTGATAAATAAGCCGGTTGTTGCGTTGGTCGAGTCGCGTCGAGCTGTCGAGATGTTGTCTGGCAGTGAGTGAGGTTAGTTGGGTTGATCTACTTGATAAATAAGCCGGTTGTTGCGTTGGTCGAGTCGTGTCGAGCTGTCGAGATGTTGTCTGGCAGTGAGTTGGGTAAGTTGGGTTCATCTACTTGATAAATAAGCCGGTTTTTGCGTTGGTCGAGTCACGTCGAGCTGTCGAGATGTTGTCTGGCAGTGAGTGAGGTTAGTTGGGTTGATCTACTCGATAAATAAGCCGGTTCTTGCGTTGGTCGAGTCGCGTTGAGCTGTCGAGATGTTGTCTGGCAGTGAGTGAGGTTAGTTGGGTTGATCTACTTGATAAATAAGCCGGTTGTTGCATTGGTCGAGTCGCGTCGAGCTGTCGAGATGTTGTCTGGCAGTGAGTTGGGTAAGTTGGGTTCATCTACTTGATAAATAAGCCAGTTGTTGCGTTGGTCGAGTCGCGTCGAGCTGTCGAGATGTTGTCTGGCAGTGAGTGAGGTTAGTTGGGTTGATCTGCTTGATAAATACGCCGGTTGTTGCGTTGGTCGAGTCGCGTCGAGCTGTCGAGATGTTGTCTGGCAGTGAGTGAGGTTAGTTGGGTTGATCTACTTGATAAATAAGCCGGTTGTTGCATTCGTCGAGTCGCGTCGAGCTGTCGAGATGTTGTCTGGCAGTGAGTTGGGTAAGTTGGGTTCATCTACTTGATAAATAAGCCGGTTGTTGCGTTGGTCAAGTCGCGTCGAGCTGTCGAGATGTTGTCTGGCAGTGAGTGAGGTTAGTTGGGTTGATCTACTTGATAAATAAGGGGGTTGTTGCGTTGGTCGAGTCGCGTCGAGCTGTCGAGATGTTGTCTGGCAGTGAGTTGGGTAAGTTGGGTTCATCTACTTGATAAATAAGCCGGTTGTTGCGTTGGTCGAGTCGCGTCGAGCTGTCGAGATGTTGTCTGGCAGTGAGTGAGGTTAGTTGAGTTGGTATAGTTTGTCGGGTTGTGTCGAGGTGTTACTAAAACATAACAAGGGTTATTAGACATGACTTGTCAACAACACAACACAACACAACACCGCAATGCAACGCAACGCAACAAACAATACACAACCAAACGCAACGCAACAACCGAACACAACGCAACGACACACAACATCACAAAACCAAACGCAACGCAACGCAACACAACGAGGACAAAAAATACCAACAGAGCACAATGCAACGCAATGCAACGCAACACAAGGGAACCAACACAAGACAACACAGCCGGTAAAAAGGCAAAACAACGCAAGCAATACCATCCCAAACACAAGGCAAGAACAACACAAAGCAAGGCGAAGCAACAACAAAAGACAAGAAAGAAGACGCAACACAACAGGGAAAACACAACGCAACGAAAGAGAACTAAAAACGACATCAAAACAAAACAGATACAATGCATGACAACAGCACAAGGCAATGCAACACAACACAACCAGTCCACACAACACACAGCAGATTGCAACACAATGCAACGCAACGCAATGCAACACAACCGGACGATACAACACACAGCTAATCGCAACACAACACAACGCAACACAACCGGCACAACATGACAAAACTCCAGACAGATATGAAATAGACGGTCGAGCTGGTCGATCGACCAAAAACTCCAGGGAAAAATTTGGTCAAAAAACGCTGCAGGTATAGTTTTCCTGATGGGGTTGTGATGGCAGCGAGACTAGTTAGGGCACTCGCAGTATCGCAAAACTCATGGCGTCACTTCGGGCCGACGACACCATCGCCATGAGAACGTCTGTTGCTTAATTTCTCTATTGTTAAATACAATACACAAGAAATGTAGAATAGAGATTTAAATGTATAGAAGATTAAGTCGCACACGAGCCGAGGAGGCCAACACGGCCGGAGCTTATCCCGGTTTCTGTAGCACGAAGCAACTGATAGTATTGCTACTCCCCCCCTGGATAGGATGCTAGTCCATCGCAGGGCTACCCCCAGCAGTGTGTCCCCGGTACCCATTTATACACCTGGGTGGAGAGAGACAATGTGGAGTAAAGGTTCTTGTCTAAGGAAACAACACGATGGCAGGGACTGGGCATCAAACCACTGACCTTCAGATCTGAAGTCCAAGGCGCTAACCACTACACCAGCACTCCCCCATTAGAAGATTATGTCAGTAAATTATGATCGTCTGAGTGTAGTCCTGAGAAGGACTGTTTGTGGTGACATTGACTGACGTTTCGACAACCTGAACGAAGTCATCATCAAGTGAACTGTGAATTGTCAGTAGCTGTTATAAGTCTCTGGTCATTGTCCTGATTGGTCGACAATATCGTGATGTTATTGGTTGTCTGTCAGTTAAGCCGTGATGTTATTGGCTGTGGAGACTGTAAAACGTGATTGGTGCATTCTATCTTTCTTTTGTTAGTCAAATGTTCGTTGGTCTATTGTTAGTAAAATTAGTCAGTTTGTCTATAGTTTGTATGTCTCGTTGTTGTTGTCAATAAGTCGTTTGTAAGGTGCAGGTAGTTGTTGCCAACGGTTCAGTGGTGTTTGTTCCAAGTTTCTAAGAGCGATTCGTTGATAGTAGGTAACGCATTCAGCAGAGTCCCAGTCGACTCTGTGGTTTGTTTTTAAATGGTGCTCAGCAATGTGATTGTTGAAATCACCATTTCTAGTCGCTCGTTTGTGTTCAGTCAGTCGGATGTTCAAATTCCTGCCGGTATAAGTGGCCTGGCAGTCGCAGCATTTGATCTCATAAACTGCTCCATCTGTCCCTTGGTTCGTCTTTATCCTTAATGTTCGTCAGTAGTTGTCGTAAAGTAGTGACAGGTTTGTGAGCAATGCGGATGTTGTAGGGTTGTAGGATCTGTGTGATAGTTTCAGAAGTCCCCTTGATGAAAGGTATGGTTGCAGTAGTGACAGGTGTCATGTTAGTGTCCGTAGTGTTTGGTTCAGAGTTTCTGTAAGTGTTGTGTTTAACAAAGTCCCGGATGTAATAGTTCTAGTTGAAAACATTGTCTAAGTACTTGACTTTGTCCGTTATAAGCTGTGGGGTGATCAGTCACAAACTAGTTGGGCATGTCTTGTCAAGGTCCGTACAGTCACAGCTTTGTGAGAAGTGGGGTTGTAACATGATTGGTCTAGTAGTCTGTCAGTATGTGTCGGTTTTCTGTAAATTGTTGTCAAGAAAAGGTATTTTACCATTTTCCTCAATCTCTTTAGTACACTGTATGTCAGCTCTTTGTCTGTTGAGGTGTTCATGAAAATAGTTGATTTTGTATTTGTGTACGGCTATAAAGGTATTGTCCACGTAACGTAACCAGAGTGGCAGTGTTCGTTTGTACATTAAGTTGCTTTGTAGTGCTTTGTAGTGCTTGCAGTTGTGCTGAAAGGAAGTACAAGTAAGACAAAGGTTCAGTACGTCCATTAAGTCGTCTGTAGGTAGCGGTAGTTCAATAGTAGAGCTGTTGATGGCGGTCTCAGTACTGACTAGAGCCAGTTGAAGTGGAATACTGGTGAACAGTGATTTCACATCAAAAGACACTAGTTTGTAGTCATCAGGTATTTGTACTGTCTATTTGCACTGTATTTGTACTGTTCTCAGTGGACTGTAGTTTGTGTCGAGATTTGTCGGTCAAAGGTTTCAGTACGATAGTCAAGTATCAGTTGGTAAGTCAGGGAACCACAGAATGAGACTCTGGGTCGCATGGGTATGTTAGGTTTGTGCAGTGTCGGTAGTTTGTGGAGTATCGGTGGCTGTGGTACACAGCATCTCAGTCTGTTGTAGCGTTGAATGTCAATAGCATCATTTTTCTCGAGGTCACGTAGTTTACTGTTAAGTTTACATTGAAGTGCCTGCGTCGGGTTTCGTTTAAGTACTTCGTAGGTCTGTTAAAGTGCCTCCATTTTGTCATAAGTCTGTCTTGTCCGTAACAACAGTCACTCGTCCTTTGTCAGCGGGGAGTATGACAATGTAGTTATGTATCCAACCATCAAGTAAACCCAGGCACACCATGTTTTCTTCTCTTCCTTCCTCTTCTTAATAATACTGCATGTAGCAAGTAATAGAATACCTGGCACTGAATCTGCTGTTGACAAACGAAGTGACCACATGCAACTATGCTTGTCAGCCACCTCGTTTTCCCTGGGATAATTACAAGTGTAAGACAAAAATGTTGCTTTAAAAAATGAGGACTCGTAGACTTGAACAATTAAACATTGGCCAATACAATCAGGAGTCAAAATAAATAGTTGAAGTGACAAATTGCAGTGCATATTGATTCATTGGACACCGAACCTGCCGAGATAAACAAACAAACAATTGTATAAGCAGGCTTACCTGCAATTTTGGCATTGTATGCCAATCCCACGCCACACAAAGTGTTATTGGCTACACCTGCTATAACACCAGCACAATGATTGCCATGTCTATAAGCAACAACAACAATAATTCTTATAAGGGTTTGCACAGAAATGTCCCAGGAAATACAAGCTTGAAATAAAGAATGGTAATGACAAAAGCCACTGCTTCTTTGACCAAGGAAAAACTGAATGTTTAGGTCGAGTTCCCCAGAAAAAGGAAAATCAATAACACTGTTTTAAAAAGACCATCGTATTTATATATAAATATAAAATGAAATGGGAACAGAAATCAAACAACAAACGAGGGAAAATGTGCCCAGCTGGAATCGAACCTAGGTCTCCTGTTTGCCAGTCAGATGCCTTCTCCAATAGGCCACTGGGACAACCACACTAGTGAGCAGCTGTGACTAAAAGTGGGACAGGGACGTGGGGACGGGGGACACATTTTTGGGGACGTAGGATGGGGCTACCCACGGGGACATGAGATATGGGAGGCGTGGGGATGCGAGATAGGGGACACGGGGACATGATATCGGGGAAGTGGAGACGCGGGATTGGAGAAGCTGAGACATGATGTCGGGGACATGGCTTTTCTGTGAGAACAGATGTCTCAGCCATTTGGTTGTGACTTCAACTACGCGAGGAAATTGAGGAAATGTTTATGAAGTTGTATTCAACAAGCTTTTAAGCCTTTAATCGTCATGGCTTACCTGTTATGGACACAGAGGAAGTCATGCGGAATGGTGCATTGCTGAAAGTTTGTCATTCAGTGTGATTTGTTCTCGTGAGAGTGATGGTTCTCCACCGGGGGTGGGGTTACTCCCATAGTGGGCTATACGGGGAGGCTCTGCCCAAAAGGGGTGCATTTTCTAAGCTCGCACTACACTAAGGGATAGGGAAAATCGTCATTTTACTATATTAAAGGGTCACAAAATTCGCTGCAAAGTGAAAGAGATGGCGGCCAAAGTTAAGTGTGTAAAAAGGCGTCAAAGTTCGGCAGAAATAACAACACAAGACAAATTAAAGCTTAAGGCCTTTAAGCAACTTAGCCAGAAGGCTTGAAAGTCCGGCAAAAATGTGGCAATCATAGGAAATTCTATTGTTTGGCTCATCCTTGAGGTATACTAAAGGAGTTCAATTTGCTCTAGGTATATGAAAGGGGTGCCATCTCTGTAACAATTAGTATATTAAAGGGTAAGGGAACCTCTGGGCGGCCTAGCCTCCCCGTGTAAAACTTTATTATCCCTAGGGTTCTCCACCACAGCTCTGAAGAGAACAGTTGTGAGGTACTATCAGTAAACACAGACTTTGAATACACGCATTCCATAAAAGATAACTCAGGTAAATCTGCACAGAGCCTTTATAATGATGTAACTTGTGTATTGATTTTCTGTTTGAGTATTTTTGTGTCTGTACGGAAAAGGAAAAAAAGGTACATGGGGCACATAGAAACTGTTAATGGGTCGAAAATGCCACTACATATTAGGCAACCAAACGGCCAAAACATCGCATAGTTTTCCGATCGCACATCCCTGCGTCCCTGTTTTCACATCCCCATGATCCTGATCTCACGTCCCCACGTCCCCAAACTCACATTCCCGGGTCCCCGATATTGTTTTCCATGTTAATTATTTTGATGCAACAAAATTAATCCAGTTTTTGTTTTTGTTCCCTCCTTATTTGAGCTAGATTTCAAATGCGTTGATGAAGTTATTTGTGTGAGTTAAAGACAGACTTTTCATTACCAAATAAATTTATTATCATGCGTGTTATTTACTCCGGGAATTAGTTTACCCAGAAAGGGCTTTAAAAGCCTGAGGAAGTCCAACGCCCAAGATGTATGACTTATTTCTCAGTTCTTGACGTTCAGACAAGCCTTCTCTTCGAGGAAAATATTACATTCTGTCCTTGAGCCTCATTTGAATGGAGACGTCCAGAGCTCACCTTTTGAATGACCTATTTTGATCCATATAATGTCCAAACCCTCTTGAAAATTGCCATTGCCCCCATTTTATAAATTCGTCCAAATAAACGTCAGAGGCATTGCATTAACCAAGCCCTGTCCCCAAGAAAATGACGGTCAAAACATACTAGGCCCTTTTCTTTCCCCACACATAACCTACTATTCTTATTCCTGTAAGACGGTGCCTCCATAAGGCCCATCTTAATAAACTTTTTTAATTTGGAAAAGAGCCACCACATACCCTGTCACGGTTTTCCCATTAGGAACTGGTATTTCATCATCTTCCACATAATCATAACTTGCTGAAGAATTCTGCATAAGAAGGAATATCTTTTAAAACATAAAAAATTACGGCTGAGCAAGTTGCAACTAGGTTATGTGCACACAATTTACCAGCTAACAATGTTCATTTAACAACTAAAAGCTGCTGCTAACATGCTGCTCTGCTGCTTACCTGTTAGTGTCAGGAGACAAGTAAAACTTCTTGTTTTAATTGAAGAACTCAATGAAAGAGGCGTTTTTGAACGCCTCTTTCAAGCTTTCTTAAAAGTGCTAAATTTCTAGATATTACTGCTCAGATATGCTTGGAAAAGCTTTATTTTGCTAGCTTTGCTGCTGTTGATTACGGGAATTCATTTGGCAGTACAATATACAGTACATGACATTTCCAACATGTACCTCATAACTAATAAGCATTAAAAGAATAAACTTTTGAACAACTTTCCAAAACTGTTGCTAGGGAAGACTGGATAACAGACAATCCTGCGGGTAAAATACAATTTCAGAGCTTTCACTTCATTTCATACTTTGGGGGTTTACATAGTATGAGGAAATTAGAACAATTTTTAAAAATAAATTGCAGTTTTAGACAAGTAGAGTAAAAATGATTGAAGTCAGTACATAGTTGGATGACAACTCAGGATGATTTCCATCAACTCCATCATCAACTACTGCGACAAGAATTCCTTTCCCTGTGTACCTTGCCCACACAGAAGTGATGTTATATGTTGGCTTTACAGGTCTCTCCTACAGAAGTAAAAAAAAAGGTTCATCAGATCAATTCAATCAGAATTAAGACAAAAAGCCATGTGAATGTAATGACTACACTCCATGCAGGTTAAGTCTTCAGAAGAAACGAATGCAAAAATGTTCTTTGGACCACCAACCCAAACTTCGATTTAAAGTTCATTAACCACAACACCACAACAAACACACTACCACAGGCTATGTAGAAAATGCATCTTACGATTATTATGGGTAAATTCCCAACAAACATTACATTCCCAGATGTTATTATTCTGTAAATTTTGCCACCACACTGGACTAGGAAAGATCTCTTTATTTAAGGAGTCAAACTGTACCCCCTGCTATTAACAAGCAACATTTCAGCGTCTAATTTGCTATACTCCAACCCATGCTAATTCAGAGTGAAACTCAGCTTCAGTAGCAAAATACATGTTGCACTTTTAAGGTATCAGCCACCCAAAAAAGTGTCCCTTTTTCATAATTGAGATTTTTACATGCTCAAGTTCATTGGAAAGTTGTAAATACGTTTTTAACTCCAAGTCGACAGCCACTCGACCAATTTGGCTGAAATTCGGCCGGATTGTTGCCAGTCTCTGCGAATTTTTATCCCTCTTTTCGTTTTTAAGCTACAACTTTTTCCACGCAAAGTGCTAATTTGTATGTCTTCTTCTGACTTCATCTGCTAATAAAAAGTCAAAAATCTAAGACACTGTTTTTTAGCGTGAGGTGTCAAGAAGGGAATGTTTCTGGAGGGAATGGAACCTAATCTATGAAGACATGTATGTGTAAAAACACCTTCCCAGTTTCCGAACACATTAAACTTTTGCCTCTTTTTAAATAATGAGCTATTTTATGCTTCAATTTCTCCCACAGAAGAACAAACTTAGTCAGAATGAAATATGCGCTGAGCTCCGTTCGTAAAGGCAATACAAGAAACATGACGGGAGAAAATTGGCTCTGTGAAATTTAACACATAGCCGCTTTATTAAGTTCTAAATATCCAATATAAATATTAATACAAACTTTCATTAAATATGTATTGCCTGCGAAGGTGAGGGCAATCAACCGCTATAGCGCTAATCACCGGAGTACAAGAAAGAGGCAGGAGAGGGGAGGAGGAGGGCCGATGAAAAAGTTGTGTGTCAACGAGATCAAGAACACGACATCCATTACACGACGATCCATTAATACACCATCAATGGTAAACATCATCTTCGACTCAAATTTCAAAACTATATCCTCGAGTCCATATTTCCAAGCTCCCTTTGCATTATGGGAAAATTAAAATGAGTGGTTTCATTGTCACATAAAATTTTATTTGCAAGCAAATAATGTATTTCTGGAATTATTAATTAAGCTGGCAAAAAATGTATAGTTCATAGGGTTTTTTTTTCAAAAATAACAAAACCTAGAGCAATCCGTGCTCAGATGGTCCTGAAGGATGGCTGATACTTTAGAGCAAGCACTTTAAATTCCCAGTTCTTATTAACAATCAAGCAAATCACAAGTTACGCAGCTCGCAACTTGGCATAAGTGACCTGACAGGCTAAGCCGAAAGAACTGGCAAAAGCTCAGTGAACTTCAAGTGCAAATCATGCCCCTCAAGGGTTGTGCCGGTTTGCCTCCTCAAGGGTTGTGCCAGTTTGCCCACAGGTGCAAGCAGTGTGGCAAGAATCATAGGCAATAAAAGTTAGGCTATTTCTACCGTCATAAGCTAAGGAATGCCACCAGAAACAAACCCTCAGCCTACTAACATCCCAGTGTGTTGTACTCCTACATGGCCAATGAGGTTGTCTCAGCCATGGTGGCAGGTTCCTTTGTGCATCCTCCCATCCCTAACCATCCTTAGCTTTGGTGTAATTCCCAAGGAGGGCAGTCAGGGAAGTAACACCTGATAGTTGACCTGTCATCCCCCAGGGGGCTAGCATTTATGATGGGTTGCCCAAGTGATTCGTATGGTCTCCCAGTATGGCCACGGGGCCTTGATGGCAAAGTTTGACGTAGAGGCAGCATACAGGAACATTCCAGTACACCCTTTGGATCGCTTTATCTTGGAGATGAGGTGGTGAGGGGACTACTATGTTGAGTTAGCTCTTCCATTCGGCCTTCACTCAGCTCACTTCAGTTTTAAAGCGGTGGCTGATATGGTGGAGTGGATGCTGATTAGTTGCCATCACTTCTCTGACCTTCTGCGTTATCTGGACGACTTCATTGCAGTGGGTCCCCCAATTCCGATCAGTGTGAACACAACATGAGGTCAGCATTGAATGTTGTAGCCACCTGGGCTTGCCTCTCCACCCCAATAAATGTGTGGGCCCCTCGCCTCAGCTTGCTGTGCTTGGGATTGAATAAGTTCACCCGTTAGCCCGGCTTCCCAAGGGAAAGAGCTGATCCAAGAGTGATGTCATCACGTGGTGCAATCGACAGTAGTTGCAATCCTAGATTAGCCATTTACACCATTCTGCCAAAGTCCTGGCCTGAGCAGACAATCCTGCGGCGCACGATTGACCTGTTATGTACTTTTTGCCAAAAAGACTGGTGCCAAGGACATCGCAGTAGACTTCGGGTTAAAGCCAAGGTCTCAAAGACTGATCCCTTCCTTCTGCAAGGATTCGAAGTGTATATCGGTTGAGGTAATCACCCACCATGCGCCATCCAGGCCATGATGTTTTATTTAGCAGTCAGTGGAATACTCCAGCCATATTGCTTTGTTACATGATGGCCAGCCTTTATAGTGCAACTTGCTTATGTCATGGCTGAGGCAAATTATGGCAACTGCTGGCATCTTTAGGAATTTCTCCAGCCACAGCTCTCAAATTGGTGTGGCTACAGTGGCAGTGTACAACAGCGTTCACGGCCATTTTATATAGGCATTGGGCCGCTAGTGCAGTGATGTGCATCAGCTGTACATTACAGCTGTCATGTCTTGGTAATGTCCCCATCCACTTGTCCAAGATGGCTAGCGAGGAGGCTGCTACTTTTTGGTTTTGCTTACTCATATTCCGTTGCTGGCAGTTGCTGACGGGCTAAGGGATCATTCTCTCTTAACATGTAAGTGTTCTTCTGCCTACGTTCATGTAAGGGATTGGTGCTTCAGTATAGGTTGGGGTTCGGACATCCCACGTCACCGTGTTTGTGGCCTGTCTGGTCTCCAAGCACTTTGGAAGCTGGAGGACTCATTGGGTTGCCATGGCTAAGTCCCTTGCTGTGCTGCCACCTGTGCTTAAAGCTAATCCATTTTCTAAGGCACCTGCTCCCAAGCTCATCAGTTGTTGACGAGTTTAAACATGGAGCAAGCCTACATGTACAAAGGATCACAGGAAGCATCTTGTTTCCTTCATTTCCTTGATTTGACCAAATGGCTCTCTAGTGAAAAATTAAACTACAAAAAACTTGAATCACAACTAAAAAAATTCCCCCGATGCAATTTATCTGGAGCTCAACAAATACAATCACCTTTATGTCATGCAGCCGTACGTTATTTAATAACTGAAACAATTGTGTCTACAGTTAAAATACTCGCTGTTGGTTAAACATGGATACAAAGCAAAAAAATTCATTCAATACATTTTAATTTTTTGGTTAGTTCATGGGACAGATTAAAAACAATTTAGTTTAATAAAATTTGCATACAAGTTTCAAAATTCGTTTTAACTGTTTTGGTTGCACATGATGTTATTTTGAACCGCTCGCTTTCTTTACAAAGTTGATTTATTTTATTTACTTATTTACAGTCGAACCTCGATTATCCGGACATCGATTATCCGGACTTTTCGATTATCCGGACTTTTTCTCTGGTCCCGTTTTTTTCATGAATATTAATGATCTTAGATGTTAAAAACTTTAGGAGGTAAAAAAATTCAGAAATTATGTTAAAAGTCAGGAAAATTGCGTTTAAAACAGCGCATTACACGCTCCGCTTTCAAAAGATCGAGCGATTCGCTAAATGCTCACGACCTGGAAGACTGGCTCAATCTAGACAATGAACTCCCGACTACAGAACGATGTCAGACGAACAGATTTTAGCGACTGTAACCGGACATTCCAATGAAAATGAAAGTAGCGATGAGGAAGATGATGGTCAGGAGGAGAAACAAGTTTCCAATTCAGAGGCAGCAGAATGTTTTAAAAAATGCTTGTCCTGGATGGAAGGACAGAACAGTGTTGACTCTGTTCAAGTTATGCAACTTCGCCGTATGATGGACTTCACCATGCGATCTCGTTATAAGACTTTAAAGCAAACTAGTATGTTTCAGTTTTTTAGAAGCGATGAATAGGTTCTCATTTATAAACACTGAACGTGATAGACCTTCACACATGTATTTGCAGTCATTGAAGCAAACTTTTAGAATTAAAAATGTGTTATCTTTATTTCTTTTGTTTACATTGTCTCATTAATATTCATATTTTCGATTATCCGGACTCTCGATTATCCGGACTATTTACCCTAGTCCCACCGAGTCCGGATAATCGAGGTTCGACTGTATTTATTTATTTAAAGGCATTACAAAAAGAGTACTTTCTCTGAATCATCGGAAATGAAATGACAAAATTTTTATTCCATTTACTTCAATGCACGTCACCATCATGCTCGAATTGCTTTTCCCAAGCGGCCTTAAAGGGGCAGTCTCATCAACTTTTAGTATCACTGTGAAAAGCCAAAAGACACATTTTTATCTATGGAAGCCTAAAAGTAACAGTCCAGTAGTATTAAAATGCGTATTCCAGTACATGGAAACTATAATAAGTATGCCTGGATAGGGATGACCAGGATGGAGTTGGCATCCAACTTGAAAATATCTGGCAGAATTTTTCAAGTTTCTGCCCTTGTGTCTCAGATAAAATCTCTAAAAACTAATTGTGGCTTGTTTTTGTTTTGAAACTTTATTTAATATTGTCCTCTTGGTGGTCTAAAAGCAATTCATATGTGAGCAAGGTACTTTGATATAAATTAATCAAAATTGTGACAACGAAGATAGGAAAACTGCCATGAGACCGGCCCTTTAACTCTTAAGCATTAGCGGTAGGTATCTTGCCTCTCAACCATTTTCTTCTTTTGAAACTTCGCAATGCAAAACTCCGAGCATAAAAAGAGACTTTATTTTCAATACATACGATGATCTAAAATTTGCTATCCACCTATTTACTGTCTCTTCTGTAGAGGAAAAAACAAACTAGCTAGTGTTTATAGAGCAGAGATTTTGCAAGAATTGTAAAAGCAAATTGATGGCTTCTTGTCTTGTTGGTGAGCCAATCAATTGCAGTCATTTGGCACCTGTTGAAGCACTTTACGATTTTGTTTCTTTTATTGAAAATTTGAAGAAACTTGACATTTTATGCCTTGCCCTGCACGCAAAATTAAAGTTTGTTTTGATTGGCTCCTTTTGAAAGCGCATGCATGACTGGTCAATTTTGAAAATCATGGCATCATGTAATGGCGCACGTGCAAGCAAAATAAATATGAACAGAAGCGGAACGTTTTCGGACTGTGGGAAGAAAATTTTCCTGTTCGGAACATCGCCCATACATTTTGGTCCTCCAAGACTGTTATGAGTTTCGTTAAAGGAGTGGTTTGTTTGCAGACAGAACGTAGGGTTGTCGGTAACAGCAACAAGCGGTTTTATTTCAAACCAAAATAGCCTTTACAGCTTACAGCACTTTTACGTCACACAGACTCTTCTATCACAGCACACAGCTCGGCACACAGCCACTTCACTAGGTTCAGCACACAGCTCGGCACACAGCCACCTCACTAGGTTCGGCACACAGCTCGCATGACAACTTCTCAAAACTCTTTTTGTAGACTGACACGCTCTTACTTATATACATATCACAACAAGTCCTAGAAACTTCTACGAAATCTGTTTTTAGTAACATGACATTACTACTTACTATTTAAAGAAATCACATAATCATTTAAATGACTAAGCACTTTATAACGTCCTAGAGAGTTCTATAGAATATTCTGGAAGGTTCTGAGTAATACTAGACAATTTTCATAACAGAGACAAATGTGAGACGATGTTTTGGCGGCATTTTGGCAAGGGTTCAGCTGTGTTGAGGGAGGAAGCAATAATCCCCACTTGCAGCAAAATAACATGAAGAAGTTGGGGGGGGGGGGCGGGGGTTAAAAGAAAAGGAAAAATGAATTTTCGTAACATAACCCCCTCTCAAGAAGAAATTTGCAAAATTTCTGCTACCAACGAAAAATTGTCTAAAAATATCAGTCCGAGGATAAGTCTAATGGTTGTTCTCACTCTGTCGCTCGGCTCAGGTAGTCAGCTCCAACATTTTCTGATCCCTTAATGGCCTCCACTAACTTCTGATGCATCACCTTAATCTCAGCTTCCATCTTCTTCATTCTCTCCTCTAAATTTGGGGGAGCATTCTTGGGTGATTTAAGTGGCTCTTCTGCACTCCCTTTATTTGTGTCAGTCTCCTCAGAATGACTCGGGTCGTCTGCTGCTCTAGCACCTGGCACATTACCAATGACAAGATCGTAGATCGCATGGGGAAGTCATTGTACTTCAACAATACCAGTGAGACAAGGGGTATCCACATAAATCCTTGCAACTGGAACTTTCCTCACTGTACCATCGATTAGTACCATATGGTTATATTCGCCAATGTACTGATCCTTGGCGACAAGCTCCTTCTTAACAACAACAACAGCACTGCAACCAGTGTCTCTCAGAACATTAATGCTTGTATTTCCCACTTTGCCTTTTACTACTGGCATCCTATTTTCGGCTAACGGCTGAACACACACACTACTCACCACGGGGACTGATTTTCCACAGGCTAACATTAACTGGTTATCTCAAATACACGACTCCAACTCTTCTTTTGTAGCTCATACCGGGGGCGACTGAACTGAACAGCCAGCACTGATGTGATCACGGGGCACAGGGTTACTAGTCTTGGTCTGACCTCCTGGTCTCAGTGCACTAGATTTACAGTTACACGCCTCGTGACGTTGCTTGTTACACAGATGACATTTTCTTACTCCATTCAGGCAGTTGAAAGACTTATGGCCTCGGCCATTACACTTAAAACATCTTACTGTTGAACTATCACTCAGTGTTCTCTCAGACTCATCATCATCTGTCTCCTCAGGAGCCTCGTTCTTCACAGGGTTGAACAGATGCTTACCATGTGCTTCTAAATACTGGTCGGCTATCTTAGCAATCTGATCCAGGTTTTCAGCTGCCCTCTCACGTAAATGAACAGCAAGTTCCTTTGGACATGAGTTAATGAACTGTTCTTTGACAATCAAATCCCTCAGGCCTTCAAAACTCTCTGTAGGTTTAGAAAGTTCAATCAACCTCATAAGATACTTAGTCAAACGGACAATAAACTGGTCAGGGCTCTCATCAGACTCAGGTTTTGACAATCTAAACTTACGGCGGTATCCATCCTCCGTTAAATCATACCTCTTCATTAGGGCCAACTTCACTTGATCATAAATGGACTTGATATGAAGAATATGAGAATAAACATCCAGTGCCCGGCCAGACAACAAGGCACTCAACTTGGTAGCCCAGTTGGTCTTTTCCCACTTGGCGTTGGTTGCAAATCTCTCAAAGCGTTGAAGATATGCGTCCAGATCATCCCTGCCATCAACAATGAGGGTAGTTTAGGGGTCTTGGCCCGATCCTCTCTATTATGTACTCGATCACCAAGGCCATGCTCCTGTCCCAATCGCGCAAGTTCCAACTCATGTTCTCTGTTAGCAGCCTCCATGGCCTCTTTCTGTTTCAAAAGTTCAGCCTCCATTTCTAACTTTCTTAGTTCACGCTCTTGCCTTCTGGCTTCTCTCTCCTCATCCTCTCTTCTACGCCTTTCCTCCTTCTCTTCCTCTTCCTTTCTTCTCTCTTCCTCGAGTTGTCTACACTTCTCTTCTCTCTCTTCCTGCTCTCTCTTTTTTCTTTCTTCCCTTTCTTCTGCTTCTTTCCTTCTCTCATCCCCTAATTTCTGTTGTTCTCGAACGAACGCGAGTAGCTTTTCTCCTTCCAATCCAAACTTTTCGCCTAACTGTATAAACTTCTCCATTACTCAAGGTATTTCACAGTTTGTTGCACAAAGTAAGTCCTCAAAGCGAACAATCCACGCTTGTCACGTAATGCAGTGTCTACTTATCGGTAAGCTCCACAATTTTCACTCTTTCAGTTGATCTGTACCTTTCCTGGTTACGGTAGTCCACAAAACGATTCTTGTACTCCTCCCGGACAGGCCCCCAATGTTATGAGTTTCGTTAAGGAAGTGGTTTGTTTGCAGACAGAGTGCAGGGTTGTTGGTAACAGCAACAAACGGTTTTATTTCAAACCGAAATAGCCTTTACAGCTTACAGCACTTTTACGTCACGCAGACTCTTCTATCACGGCACACAGCTCGGCACACAGCCACTTCACTAGGTTCAGCACACAGCTCGGCACACAGCCACTTCACTAGGTTCGGCACACAGCTCACACGACAACTTCTCAAAACTCTTTTTGTAGACTGACATGCTCTTACTTATATACATATCACAACAAGTCCTAGAAACTTCTACGAAATCTGTTTTTAGTAACATGACATTACTACTTACTATTTAAAGAAATCACATAATCATTTAAATGACTAAGCACTTTATAACGTCCTAGAGAGTTCTATAGAATATTCTGGAAGGTTCTGAGTAATACTAGACAATTTTCATAACAGAGACAAATGTGAGACGATGTTTTGGCGGGCATTTTGGCAAGGGTTCAGCTGTGTTGAGGGAGGAAGCGATAATCCCCACTTGCAGCAAAATAACATGAAGAAGTTGGGGGGGGGGGTTAAAAGAAAAGGAAAAATGAACAATGAAAGTGGACTTGAGGAACAAGACAGGTACAAGAATGAATTCCGTGAATTATGTGGTGTAGTTGGAGTGTTGATAAGGGAGAAAAAAGTGCAAAATCGAATTTGACATGGTTACTAAATCAAGGAGTTGTGCTGTTGTCGGGGGAAATGAACGATAAACAGACAATAGTGGAGATGGAGTGGATAGAGAGGCAGAGGGAAGAAGTGGTGAAGATTTTAGATGAATTAGAGACCATTTACCCCAAATTGCAAGCCGAGAAAAATGAGAGAAAGACGAGTATGGAGGTAGAAGTTAACGAGCAAGTAGATCAAGATCTACTTAGTCAAGCTTGACTCATTATGTTAGCTCAAGTTAGCAATTTATGGAAAGCACATAGTATTGCATCTGGAGACATTGAGAAAGTTAAATAGGTGGGGCATACACAAAAAGCGTCTGTCCAGAAAGAAGATAAAAGAGAGAGTGAACAAGTTCGAAGTGAAGAAAGAAGAATCAGTCATGTTAGTGAAGCTGCAGAGAATTGGATTCCCAAGTTTGGCAGAAACAAGCTAGAATTCCTGTGATTGCACGCCACATTTTTGAGCTGTGTAAATACATCTTCCCTTTTGCCACGGTTTAAGATGTTGAGGCTGGAAGGACATCTTACTGGAGAGGCAGCTGAGAGGATCGATCAAAGGTCTGGGCTTCTCAGAGGCAGCATATGAGACAGCCAAAATGCAAGGTTTTCTAGGTGACAGTAGGGTTACGTAGAAGAGTTAAAGGAGATTAAGAAAGTTTGCGAAGATGATGCTCAGCCTCTAGAGAAGTCTGCTGACGTAAACATATTAGAAAGAGCTGTGGTCAACCTGAAAGAGAATGATCGTCAGTCTTGTAAGAAAGAGAAGTTGCTGGCTCAGTACTGTAGGCAGATAAAGGAAAATCAAGAGCACGAGTCACTCGAGAAGCTAAAAGAAGAAGCAGAACATCGAATGCAAGCTGCCAAGAGCGAAAATGGAATCAGTTCTGATGTAAAGACAAAAGAGAAGATAGTGCTTTGGAAACGAAGTGAAAACAGCACTAAATCCTTCATATCAAGTCCGTGTTATGCGAAAGTGAAGATTCAGAAGTGGAACTCGCTGGTAAAGTCATCCGATTTGGCATTGTGACATGTTTAAAGGAAGCTCAATGGACAGAAGATGGAAAATGGCAAAGTGGCTGGGGTTGTGCTATAGATGTTTGAGGAATGATCATCTTGGTAGTGATTGTCCAAGTTCTAAAGAAGGTAAGATTGGTGGGTGCAAAGATACCCACCAGATAGAGTTTCCTCACACCACTGAGAAACAAAGTACGCTGGTTCAAACAGCCCAAGTGTGGTGATAAATGAAGCTACACCAACTACCAATCAGACCCACCTTTCCCAGGAAGGTACAACTTCCCAAGTTACGGAAGGGAATGGGAATGCAAGTGCTCCTACAGCTGCCGTGGGAGTGAAACAGACAGACGAAGAAGTAGTGGCCCTTTAGACTGTCCCCGTGATCATAAAAAATGGAATCCTTGTGAGCTCATTTCTTTACGAAGGAAGTGACACAAAATACATCAATGAAGGTCAAGCCGAAGAACTAGGTGAACAAGGTCAAAAGAAACAAATCATCATTAACGTTGCAAATGATTAACAAGTGAAGTTCATGTCAATGACTATAGAAGTCGGGCTGGAGAGTATTGACAGCAAAGTGAATCAAACCATTGAAGCAAAGACGTCACAGAAGATTTGTGGAGGAATGAAACCTCACAGCTCACCTGAACAAACGTCCTTGGAGTAGATAATCAAGAATTGATGTCTACGATCAAAGAAGTACCTGGCAAAGTGAATGAACAAAGTGCAAGGATCTTTCCACTGAGGTGAACGGCCATGGGTCGGATCGACAAAGACGACATAGGCACCACACATAAGCACCACACCGGACTTTTTCAAACCTTTCGGATCCAGCAGTAAGAAGAAGTTTCCTTACAATGTCAAGACATTAACGTGGGACTGAGAAAATTCTGGGAGCTAGAGCACATTGGAATCTTCTCTTCTAAAGAGCATTTCACTCCCGAAAAGCAAGTAGCATGGAAAAAGGTTAGCGAGTCATGAATCTGTGACGGGAAAGGTACCAACTGGCTGTTTCCTGGAAAAAAGAACGACCATGCCTGGTCAGTAACAGACCCCTAGCTGACAGACAGTTAAAAACGTAAAGATAGCAACTGCATACCAACAAATTATTGACAAGAATTTAAAGGCGAACTACATTTGATGCATCCTACCTACATTGTACATGTACTGAAGAAATGGGCGGAGTGGAATGGCTGTTACTCCATTTTCCGGTTATCAGACCAGAAAGAACCACGACAAAGGTCAGAATGGTGTTTGATGCCTCATCCACATTTGAAGGAAAAAGTCTTAACACAGATACTCTACCAGGCCCCAAGTTACAAAGTAGCATACTTTAGTACATCAGTGAGATTCAGGAAAGAGTAATAGTAGCCCTGACTGGTGACGTCAACCAGATGTTTCATCACTTCGACCTGAGGATAGGCCTTTCCACAGATTCCTTTGGTTAGATGCTATTGTCCGTTCTGTGTTCAGAACTTTTGGCAGCAACACACACATGACCACAAAGGCCAGCGGAAGCAGTGGAAAACAAGAAAGCCCACTGGGCATTTTAACCGGCCATTCTGACCCTCCCGACCCGTAGGTTTCACAAATGTTAGCGCGATCCTCTATTTACACCAACCGGCGTGACGAAAAGTGTGATTGTGTGACACAATATTTTGACTATAGCGTCAATGGATGTCGTAATGTTTAAACTCTGATGACTCAGCTTATCTTTCTTATCGCTTTTATTTGTGCTGAAAAACGCAAATTCACTCAAACGTTGAATGTCGATATAAATTCGTCCACAACTGAGAATGCTCACACGGGGATGAAGAAGTATTTACTGCTGTGCCTAGACCTTAAATACAAACAGTGAGCATAGCAGTAGAATCAAAATATAACGCTTGATAAACACGAGCTCGAGCAGATCGTCAGAGTATGGGGCACATCAAGGCATATCTCATGACGTGATGTTTAAATCCGGTTTGCTAACCCGGGAATCCCCTTGCAAAACTAAACAAGCGAGCGGGCACCAAAGTCGCCCACGTGTTTGAAAGCTGACGCGCCTGTCGAGCTTTCTTTTCCTTCCCTATCTCTGAACGGAAAGAGAGTCTGCTCGTAGCCTTTAGCGAAAACCACACGCAAACCACACAAATCCGTCGATAATATTCAGATATTTTCGTTCTTTCAATGCAAAAAGACTTGTAACACCTACCCTATTGATTGATCTCCTTATTAATGACGATTCCTTTGTATCTACTTCTCGCCTCAAATAAACACTCGTCTTTCTCCGTTCATAAGTCAGAACTATCATGTACTGATGGTGCAATCCACTAATATTGCATCATCATACTAGTACCAATTCCTTCTCTTCCTAGCCCATGCCGGCAAAACGCAACTGTCCTTTTTGTCCGCTGCGAAATACAAGTTAGCCAATCAGAAACCTTACAATCCACTTCGCAAACCATCCCCCCCCATAAAACCCCAAGGGAACCCCCTCTCACGCAGCACAATATCACACCCCTCCTATACAAAGCAAATCACCTTCACAGAAGCGTGATATGCTCCTGACATTCACAAATCCTTCTGACTCCCACATTTTTACATCCCTCAAAATGTCAATCCCAATAAAAAAAACTCCTGAGCTAAAAAAATTTTCACCATAACCAATAACTAGATCAGACAACACAGCCAATTTCGCATTCCATCCTATTAGCTGCTTTACTCAATTGCGCATACAAAAAACCCCAAACTTAACAACCCTTCGTTGTTGATATCTTAAATACTGTAAATTAAAAGACAAGAACACACGAAGGTAACATTCAGCAGACTAATGTGCGCATGCGTCTTATATAAGACAGTACCGCTCTTCAGTACCCATACCACAAGCTTTACAGCACTTTGTCCGTATGTTAAGCCAACTGACTATCACGACAAAACCGTGCCCATTTTATAAACCGGCGGTCGCCATAGCGATGGCCGGTTAACAACTGTTACATGGATACCCTAATGCCGTCCTTTAAGAATGCCAAAGAAGCTAAGCTGATGAGGAAGCAAATTTTGGCGTTTGGAGACAAAACTGGATCCCCTGCAAGAAAGTGGATTTCACATAGTCCAGGAGTTATCGAAGGAATTCCAGAAGGGGATCGAGTGGCTGAAATCAACTTGAGCAAAACAGGGTTCCCAACAACAAAGACACTAGGCACGTTATGGATCACCCAAGAAGACAAGTTCTCATTCCCGTACTCAGCCCCGCCAGATGAGTTCAAAGCAGCCACGATCTTTGATCCGCTCCCTGTACGATAGTGTTGTAGTTCTCAGCTAAGAACTACAACATTTTTGTAGCTAGGCAATGGTTAACCTGGACTTGATATTTTCAATGCAATTAGGAGCTGGAAGGAAACTACAATCATTTGTCAGAAGTAAATGGTATGCTTCAATCAATGAATAGAATCAAGTGCCACTAATAATTTTCAAGGAAACTTTGCTCGCCTCAGTATTTGTGGTCAGGTCTTCCATATTCTTTCCCTTGTGGAAAAATGGACTCAAATACATTGATGAGAGTCATTTCATTTTACAGCAAATCAAAGAACCTATATTTATCGTGGCAAACTTTATCCTTGTGAAAGCAGCTACACAGTATATTCCAAGCCAATCCGACAGAACAGTATGTTGTTTACAAAATGGGTTCAGATCTTCACTACAGACAAGCAAAACATTAAATTGATTCCAGATTGCATAATTATTAACAGTTACTCACCAAAGTGGAGGTGAAAGTGGTGGATATTTGCAGAGCCACGAAGCGGCGAGGTAAATATCTACCACTCCTCACTGACACTGAGGTGCATAATTGTTTTAGTATATACCAAATCAGGGGATAGCCAGCACCAAACAGTTCCTTTTCTTCTGACAAATGAGGCAAAACTTGCGCATGAAATCCAGAACGATGCTGGAAGGTGAATAGCAAATACCATCACGAGTTTGAGTAGCCAATCACAGTGGATGAAAAACACTATCCACTGGTTTAGGGAGATGCTTCACGCTAAAACTCCTGTGCTCTTCTAAGTCAAACTACCAACAGTCGCAAATATTTTGAGGTCAATTTTGTAACACGATCGGGAAGGATTATTAGTAACATGTTTCACAAAAGTTGGCCAAGTAGATTAATGCCACAGCTGTCTCAATGGATAGATAACATTCCAACACAGGGGTGTCGTGAAATGTGGAGAAATGGTGCTTTATTCCACAAAGCTGCTCAGAATCTTACTTGGAAAATACCTTTTCAGTGCACCACATACTGTCATGTACACACGATAAGCTGCCTTGATTTCTGGCCACGGATTGAATTAGTGAACTAAATCAACCAAAGTAGGTGGCATTTTGATCGTGCTAAGCGGAGCTGTTTGAGACCTAGCTGGCTATAAGAAGTGGTTTATACTGCGAACTGCATGCAGGAACTGTGGAATGAAAAAAATAAAATGCACATATACAGTACCGCTTGAAAGTATTGGTGCATTTTCCGCGATACTGCCGCGGTGGAATTGCAGTTTGTATCTCCGGTTTGACCTCGGGAAAACTTCGTCTAACTTCTTTGAAAACTCCGGTTTTACCTCGGTTTTTTGCGGTCAGAAATACCGCGGTAAAGAATAGGACGCGGTGGTGTTTGAATAGCCTTTTGTTTCCTTTGTTTCAAAGATTAATTAACTTCAATAAGCGAGACTTCGCGCGCCGATGATTTTATGATGTGATAGATTTCACACGATTATTGCTTTTACCGAGATTCACAAACCGTACCGTGACTTCTGAGCACTTGCTGAACGCTAACGTTAGTCGAAGAAAGAAATGGAAACTCGTGCCATTTGCAACAGCTAGAAGAAATAAAACGGACATCATAGAGATAGAATTGTTGCGTTACATACCATCTGACGTTCATTGAAAAGGTCAGATTTCACCCGTTATGCAAATTTGATGCGCTTTTGAACTGAAACTAACTCCGCGCTATATGTCGCTATTTCTTACAAATTCTTTTACACTTGGCATTGTCTTTGAGCTTCAACATGAGTTTCATTTACTATTTCAATTACCATCGAAGGATTAAGTGCGCAAAAGATCTAGAAAGGTTCGATTTGTTCCCGCATCGCTCGCACAATTTATTTTGAGACTCACAGTATGCAAATTCAAATTCAGTGCAATGCTCCGTGAACTAAAAATAATCTCAGGAAAAAACTTGCTATTTTACTCTAATTCTCTTTCTAACATCATAACTTTTGCTTTTTAGTTCAAGTTACATTCAGCAGTTTCGCTTTTGACGGCATGTTTGAGTATGGCGAAGGCATATTTCAATTCTGAAAATTTTAGCTTACGTCGCATTCGGCACGCAAATTATTCACGCAACGCTTGGCACCACGTAGTCGTGTTTGCCGACTAAAACTGTTTTTTTTAATAAAGAACATGTTTTACTTTACTATTGAACGTGTCAGCTTCTGTTCGTTCGCTCGAAGTTTGCTTGCGGCTGCCCGACAATCCATTCTATTGTGATTGTGCATGATTCTGGCACCTAGTCCCGCCGTCATGCAAAGTCTGAAACGAGAACCTCTCGTGTTGTATCGCACGGACTACCGGCTTGCTCGAAAAACATTTAAATACATCGGCTTGCTCATAGCTCTCCTTAAACGATCTAATACCAATAACAACACGATCTTTAAAGGTCTTTATTTATAATTGCACTTGGTGATAAAAACACCTGCAATGCCAAGCCGGCGTGACAGCACACGATCGAGTCCGAAATCGGTTTTATCACGAAGCGCAATCTTGTGAAATTATACTGCTAACCTTTTGTCTATTTGCTCCTTTGAGAATATTAGTGAGATAAAGTATAAACAATGCCAAGACAATAGAAATTAGCCACTATTGTTTGGTTACCGAGGCATTGCCGCGTCAAATCAGCCGCGGTGTTCGGTCGCTTTCGTCCTTACCGAGGTTGCGGTTTTCGTCCCACCTCGGCAAATTCGAGGAAAACAAAATGGCGGCGGATGAGGTTTCGCCGCGTGCTTATGCACCAATACTTTCGAGCGGTACTGTATAATGGATAGCCGTTAGCACAAAAACGTTCCGGAAAAGTCGGATAACTGCAAAATCTAAATCGCGGTGAGTTTGGGCTTAAGTTGTCTGTTTACATGTTGTATTAAAAAAAAGTAACAATATTCCAGCTGCTTGCAATTGAATTTGTTACTTTCCAAGCATATGCATCATGATTTCGATTCTGTAAGGTTATTGTTAGGCTAGATAATTTGGTCAATCCCAATCATTTTGAAGACCAAATAAACATTAGCCTTTGTAAGCCAACAGTACTCTATCAACCTAAAAAAAATTACGCCGTGTCAGGGTACGTTTAAGCCTAATTTTAAACCTAACAAAACCTTCTTAGTATAATTGCTCAGGTGATTACAGAGAAGCGCGTGCACTGATTTGTCGAGGATTATGTCATATCTTGCTTTAATCACCTCGCACGAGGTATTAATATAGGGGTATTAACTGAAGCACTAATTTTCAATATGGCCACTGCTCGATTTTTGATGTTTCTGAGGAAAGGAAAAAAAGAAAATGCATTTGCTCTCATAATCCCCTGACTAATTGAGCCTGAGGAGAATAATTATTATTCTCCTCAGGCTCACCGAATATTGTGGAATAATCCCCGAGACGAAGTCGAGGGGGTTATTCCACAGTATTCACTTCGCCTTCGGCGAATAATTGTTAAATAATCATCACCATCATCATCATCATCATCATCATCATCATCTAATTCTTAGAAAAGCACATTACATCCAAAATCTCAATGCTCTTTACAAAATAATGGAGAACAATGTAATCGATATAAAAACAGCAACAACTTAAACCTAAGAGTTAAATAAGAAAGTCTTGAGTCTCTCTTTAAATGTCTGTGTAGATGGTGCATCCCTCACATCGAACGCAGGTCATTCTGTAGCGTAGGCGCACACAATGAAAATGCGTGGCCACCATAATTCTTTGTTCTAAACATTGGTCTGTACAGACACACGTTGTCATTAGCATTTGAGCAAAGAAGCCTGTTTGGATTGCGAAGACTAAGTAGGTCTGTCAGGTACTTTGGTGCTAAACCATTAAAGACTTCGTAGGTCATAAGAAGAATCTTGAAGGTGATGCGTTTGTGTAGAGGAAGCCAGTGTAGTTAATGAAGAATAGGCGTGATGTGATCCAACATCCTAGTTTTTCTAACCAGTCGAGCAGCTGAGTTCTGTATACACTGAAGCTTTGCAATTTCTTTATCAGGAATCCAGTAATCCAGTTTAGAGTTAACAAAAGCGTGTATCAGTTTTTCAGTGCTCGGTTATTAATTTAAGGTTTGATGTCATTAACCCAACAAATTCGATGTCGCACTCTTGTTATGTTTGTTTATGTATATTTTACTTGTAAAATAAAGTTAACTAATGGAGCTTATTGCAGCCTTTATTTGTCTTCGTTCACAGTTAATTTGTTTACAAACACTGCGAGTACTTAGTTCGCACAAGGGACATTGCGTGACTCTGCTCTGTGTAAGAGCTGCTTTATTTATCTTAGCTTAAAACAATAACTGACCTTCAGATGCCTAGCATCCGGATAAACAACTCTTCATTGTTAGCAACCGTAATCGAAACCAAGTTATACTTGTATCTATTAAGGTGTGTCGCGTGCTATTTTGTTTCACATTGCGTGCTCATGCACTATAGAGCTCAACTGTAGTTTACTTCGCATAAGTTCTCTATTTTCCCGCCCCCCCCCCCTTCCCCTTATTAATAAAGCTGGACTACTGGCTTGGGTGCACACCTGCTACTTTTACCTGCACGTAGCAGGCTGGGTGGGGCCCTCGTCCCACCTTAGCTTCTACTCACTCCATTACCTTGCAGGGTGTGTCGCTGCCACCCTTACTGCATTGCTCATTGCTAGGGTGTGTTGCTGCCACCCTCATTTTATTATGTACTGCCACTAGGGTGTGTTGCTGCCGCCCTTATGGCATTCTCAGTTTTTTAGGGTGTGTTGCTGCCACCCTTATTGCATGCACTTTATGGGGTGTGTTGCTGCCACCCTCATATTACCCCAGGGTGCACCCAACAACCTTTAGTCCCATTTACTGCCAATCATTGTGTATGTGGTCTTTATTTACTATGTTAAGCGATTAATTTGTTAACGGTCTCAGTTCACTAAATCAGCTTGGAGTGAGGCCTGAATAAGGCTTTTTCGGGTCAAACATTTTTGTACGGGTCAGATGTCACACACCTTTCCCACATTATCGCAGGAAACGTGGACAGAAACTTTACCATGGGATGAAGCCCTGCCGACCGATGGTTATTGATCATACCCTGTGATCAAATACAAGACTGCGATATTCTTATGACCTACCCGACGAAATCCAGTGTCCGATGATCCTTCCAAACAAGCCTCCTGTTAAGGAACTAATTGTGAAATGCTATCACGAGACTGAAGGACATGCGCTGGGTTTCAATCATACACTGAACCACCTTCGTGAAAAGTACATAAAGTACATGAAGTAAAGTTATCAGAGGATATCCAGAGTGACAGAGACGATTCAGAGAAAAACCAACAACTCAGAAAATGGCCCCCTTACCCAGTATTCGATTGGAACCTACCATAAGGCCATTCACCAACTGTGCAGTAGACTTTGCTCGACCATAAACACCTTAACTCGCACGGTGGCAAAAAGAGGATGCCCTCATGACATGCTTAGCGACAAATGGTACCACTTTCATTGGTGGTTAGAAAAGCTACTTTAATTCAGTGACTAAAGTAAATCAATCAAGACAAGATGCAGATGATGACATTTAACGAAGGAATAAATTTGCACTGGAACCCACCGGCAGCTCCTCATTTTGGGGGAGTGTTTGAACGAATGATCAGATCAGCCAATGCTATCCTGGGAAACTCATGTGAAAGATTAGGAGTTGGAGACACTTTTTACCAGTATGCAGGGCTTAATCAATTCAAGACCGTTGACTCCATTAAGCAGTGATCCAAATGTCGAACCTGTATTGACACCCAATCATTTCCTAATTGGATACATGGAAGGAAAATTGCTCCCAGAAAGCGTAGACACAACATCATTCAATCTACGAAAGACTGGTGTTTAAGTGATCAACGCAAATGCACCAAGGACGTAATGGAAGATGGGATGCATTGTAGCAACCTACCCTGGAAATGAAGGTTGTGTTCATGTAGTTGTCATGAAGACAGCAGGTAGAACATACAGGAGACTAATTTCACCAATTCCTCCACTTGAATTTACAAGCTATAGCAGACAATGACCTTGAAATTCCTCGTGGAAATTCTGGAAGGGGGAAATGTTGAAGCACTTTGAGTTGTTTCTTTTATTAAAAATTCAAGAAATTTAACATTTTATGCCTTGCGTTGCGTGCCAAATTAAAGTTTGTTTCGATTGGCTTCTAGCACACATAATTGGTCAATCTTGAAAATAGGAAATTTATGGCAATGTAATGGGCAAAAAATAAGACTCAGAGATCACTTTTGATTGGAACCGCGTTTGTTGTTGTTTTTGGGGACTTTGGTCGGACTTTTTCGAACTGTGGGAAGTCGGGACATAAACTGTACAGGGCCTGTTGGGAGTTGTGATTGACGGGCGGAGACCCTTTGCCTCAACTTAGAGGATCATTCTGTGTTTAAATGTGACTAAATAAAACTAGGTGAGGTTAACCTTGAGACACCTTTCACCTAGTCAGCAGTGGCAACCCACAGCCTGTATCTGAGCAGGCACTGTGTCACAGCCCGAAAGGCTGTTATTTATCTTATGCATTTTCACGTGCTATTTGCTCAGCATGCTGATCTCTGTAGATCATTGAAGCCATTGTGCTTTTGCAGATTGCTGCAACCACTCCTCCCACCCACCTGGTAAGTATATATAGGTTAGATGAGTATTCCACAGGGTTGCCATGGTTACCTCTGTTGCTGTGCTGCCATTTGTGCTTTGAGCTCAACCATCTAAGGCACCTGTTCCCAAGCTCACCAACTGTTAATGAGTTTAACGGCACTCAAACCAATGCCTAGCAACACATACAACAACCATTTCCTTGCAGGCCAGATTCCACGGAAATGTCAACCTTTTCCTCTTGTTTTCATTAGTTTTAAGAAAAATTGATTTTATGTAAAGACTTACAATATACCATTGTTCCTTAAACAACACGTCATTAAAACGTGTCGACAAGAGTTGATACTTTTGTTCTTTTTGCTGCATAAACCATTCCACCTGACAATAAAACAAAATAAAAGAAATTGAGCAAAGTGATCATTGGATTTTGCATTGAAACATCAATCTCAAGGGGTTAGGCAGGGATAGGACTACCTTGCATAATTATATTACACTGTATTATATTAACCCATTCACTTCCAGCTAATCAGTTCTCAACTAATCCACAACCTGCGGGTACAAAATATACTACAGTATTTTCGCACCTTAACACCGGGGACGCTTCTTTAAAAGTAGACCTCGTAGACTCGGCATTTATTCGGGACTCAGCATTCATTAAAGAAGGGGTAATTTTCATCATTTTTGATAGGCTTACTTTTTTAGTCTTCACTAAAACATAGATATAGCATAGCATAAGTAAAACAGGTATAGAATGTCACCAATTTCATGTGTAGTCCATAAAATTGAAAACAAGGTCGGAAAAAGTAGAGTGTAAAGTACATTATGCCCGCTTCCTTTACTTGGAATGAGCGATATAAATTCAACTAAAGTGCTGTAGTGGTTAAGGAACCTGTTTTGAATTGATTGCTGTAGATAATTTTCGATGAGAATCGAATAAATGCAAGACTTTAAACACCAGTACCTTGAATAAACACCAAAATTTGACCAAGGCCCAGTGATCAATGGAGAAAATACGGTAGGCATACGATACACACAGAGCTGATGTTTTTGTTTTGTTTCACAATATTATTAATGCTATTTATTGTTGCGCCACTCTGTGAAATTTTCCTTGTTAAGACAGGTCTGTAGGGCGTCGTCTTTTAGTTCTACAAAAGTTTCATCATAGTACATATAGATCGTTCAAGATCGCCAAGATTGATTGACTGTTTAATGATATTCTATGGGGGTGTGGATGAGAGAGGGCTTATGTTTAGACATTGGTTTTCTTGGGGACATGGCTTAAGTAATATTTCAAAAACGAGTGCGAGTGTTTCATCGGGGTATCCAAACACAATAAAACTGACGAAAACACGAGGCCATAGGCCGAGTGCTTTTATTGTTGTCGAGTGTTTGGAAACCCCGATGAAACGCGAAGCATGAGTTTTTGAAATAGCTTCTCAAACATGCATCATGAACCAAGAACAATGAAAAAATGTCTCACTGATTTGGCATCATAACGCCGAACATAAATTACTTTTTTTGGTATTGTTTTAGAGTAATTAGCATTTGTTGTCACATATTTTAACAGTAGTGTCACAAGTCCCTGAAAAGTTCTATTGTTTTAAGTGGAACACATATATATCCGCTTGATCTCAATTCGATCATTCTTAATCAGATGTGGCGTTGTCACGTTTTCGTGAAGCCAAAACAGCCGAGGAGGAGGTAAATCTGGTTTGAAATGCGGAACCCAAGTCGACTTAGTACAAGAATAAATGGGCATGTGGAATATTTGAAGAGTGGCAAAGGCAGCGACTGGTTAAAGTACCAATTGTCGAGGTCGCAGGTTTATTTAAAACCTATGACTTCCATCAAGTTGAGTCATTGGATACACCTTTGGTCGAGATGAGTGTGTTGCCATTAATTGAAGGGCCCGGTGGAAAAAGGGCGTAGGTGACGATTTGAGGTTAAAATCGAAATTGCTCCTATTTAGCTGAACATTGGCACACAGGCTGGTTTTCATGTGAGGAACGCCGTTGCGCACTTATTTCTTGACCTGAGATCTAAAATTTGAAGAATTAGCGTATTACTTTTGCTTAAAACTGACACAAAGAAAACAACAGGACCGCGGATTCTAGGTTGAATTCCTTTGTTTTAGTTCAGGCAGAGAACAAAAGAAATCTTTCACGCATCACTTAAGCGAGTTCAGTTCAACAACACTTTTCACGCAAAAGTAATACGCTAATTCTTCAAATTTTAGATCTCAGGTCAAGAAATAAGTGCGCAACGGCGTTCCTCACATGAAAACCAGCCTGTGTGCCAATGTTCAGCTAAATAGGAGCAATTTCGATTTTAACCTCAAATCGTCACTTACGCCCTTTTTCCACCGGGCCCTTCAATTATTGGCTCACCAAATTCGTCCAGGAGGTTGCGAAGCCATTAATGTAAACGGATTATCCAAAAATGAGTGAACGTAAGGAAAGCAATTTATATTTATTTTGCTCAGTTGGTTTTGGATATTCTGTAATTGCCTTTTGGGATTAATAAAGCTTGTCTATTCACTTCGGTGTTTGTGTCATTAATATTTAAATTAGGATTACCCTGCATCACATGGGTTTGACGTTTTATCAAACTCTAGAGTTTGATATTTCATCAAACTATCGTGGAAAGGCCTCTGTCCAGTGTTTCATCGGGGTTTCAAACCACACACACCTGACCAAATTGGCGTATCCTGATTGGCTTGTAAATTCATGAATTATTAATCAGTTTGAGAACGTTATTGCCATGCCTCCAAAACGCTTGTATCTGACCAATAATCATAATGAAAAAATTGTTGTAAGCAACAAGGGTGGGGGGGTTAGATATTATACGGATCAAAATACACCATTTAAAAGGTGGAACAATTGGGAAAGCCCTAGAAGACTCGAATTATATGGACTGAACAATGGAAAGCTCAAAGCAATGAATTAATTGTTCCATGCAGGACAGAATAAAGCGTTTTCCTCACAGAGAAAGCTTATCCGAATGTCAGCAACTAAAAAGAGTCATACATTTCAGGCCTCCTTTCTGGAAGCCGCCAGCTCCAGTTACTGACACTTTTTCTGCTTCCTGAGGGTAACTGCTTACAGGAGCTTCGACTGCAATTTCCATTGGTCATTGTATAGCCAGTAACTTGTATAATTTTATTGCACGGTCAAACTGTATTCTTTACTTATAGAATTGTAATCAATGTTAATTTTTGCTTTGTTTTGGTTTTTACCTGCACTGTAAAATTCTCCTGAGAATATTACGACTTTATCAATAGCACTGAGACAAAAATAAATAAGCAATTCAAATAAAACATGTGATTATGAGTAACTCGTCAATAGGACCTTGACACGTCACAAAAATGAACAATTACAGGTGTAAGCTACATACAACAACAAAACTAGCAGCTTGCAAATTACAGTCCAAACCCTGCTGGTAGCACTACTTATTATCAGTTAAACCCACATTCCAAGGCCTGGATTAAGAAACATCCAACAGTTTTGGATTATGAAAAGATTTATTATCAGATTGAATTAGGAAAAGACTTATGTCAGTTGTACTAAGTACCACTACGTCTTGTCTTACTAACTTTTCTCGTTATGTCCATGCGTTCCACGACCTCGAACCAAGTTTTCTCGATGTTTCTGTAATTATAGCCTCATCTTCTCTATGCTCATAAGATGTTCGACGTATGTTTTTGACGTTTCTCCGCATGTTAGTATGTTCCCAAGGTATTAGTCTTCTTGACATTTTCTACACATTCATAGGACATCAGTGTTTGTGTTATGTTCCTGACGTTTTTCCCTATGTTAGTATAATCGTAAGGTGCTGTTACTTTTATCTCCTTGACATGTCTCCGCACATTAGCACCTTCATAATCTTATCCGTTGTTATCCCTACGTCAGTATGTTCGTAAGGTGCTGTTAGTATTATCTTCTCCTCGAAAGCTCTTCATTGGTACATTCGTAACGTGTTATCTCATCTTCTCGGCATTTCTCCATACATGTGTACATTCGTACATGTAAGTTGCTGTAAGTCTATTCTTCTCAGCATTTATTTGTAGGGTCATACTTTCCTTGAAACAGGAATCGCAAACGTCAAGCGGTTTTAAAGGGTTTTTGAGATGCATGTGAGCCTAGTGTCATGGGTAACATTTCGAGTCTCATGACGACCTTTCCACTCCAGAGCAGTAAAGGATTTTCAACAGAGTTATAACCTTACCGCTCTGAAATACTGACTTACCATTTGCCCAAAACCTAGGGAGAAGACTGCTTATAATCAATGTCTAATTAGTACAAATAAGTGAACAAGTCTTACCCTTGGCTCCACACCCAGCTTTCTGTCAATCTCAAATGACTCTGGAGTCTTTTCTGACCGGTGCCTTAATTCTGATCTTTTAAAGATGTGATAATCCTCAAAGAGCTGCAAAAAAAAATCGGCGAAATTTAGTTTTAATGGCTACATTCAGTCCTGCAATGGGGGGAGGGGGAGTTCCACATAAAAGTGACGTGTGTGCTCATTCGAAATTCAAAAAATAACCTGAAATATATCAGAATCTTGTTTTGTGGGTGTGGTTGAATTCATTTTGAGCTCCATTGAAAAACAAATACATGTATGTACCATAGAAAGACCTATCATAAGTCCAAGCAGTAGCTATACCCAGATATTTGATACATGTATCATCATCATCATCATCATCATTGTTATCATTACTAAGACGCTCATACATGTACTATGTCAGAGGTAAGTATTAGAGCATTATAAGTATTAAGAGTATACACTGTATGTACTACACTGCCATGGTGTACATATTTAGTATACATGAAATATACATCTGCAAGCAAGATCTGGCCTTGGCAATAAAAATTGATGCATACCATTTGTATAGATCAATGTCATTGATACATCAAGGCCTTCAAGCAGCAATGATGTATACCGCGTGGCACTAAATTTTTGCGGGTTCTAATTTTTGCGGGTCTTTTTCATGATCCGCCAAAAAAAAGTTCCAGGGAAAAAAATTTCCAGCAAAAAATTTTCTCCGCAAAAATTTACTCCACAATCGAAATTATATACTAACATTGCCTTTTACATGTAAGGTAAAATCATGTTGATGCCCATTCACTTAAACCGTCTCTTTCGTTCAGAAACAAAACGGAATTAGAACCAAACCATATCAGAAATAAAACGATGAAATTGCAGTTGGTAAGGAGCACCTGAGTTGGTATACTACAAGTACATGTATTTGACAGTTAAAATCTTTAAAGAAAAGGATCGTCTGAAGAAACTCCATTGATTAAGTTCATATTGTTCACCTGTATTCGATTGTTTGTACTCAAAAAAACGACGACGTTAGAATTCCAAATAGAAGGCGACTTCCTGAAAATCGCTAAAATTAAAGTCCGCTGTTCACGGAGAAGCGCATGCGTGAGCGGAACGGCTCAAAAATAAATTGTACGGGTCGACACTAAATTCGAACTGAGCTTACGGTGGAAAAATCCGTTGAAATCGTGCCCTAATTTTGCACATCCGCTCTTCGCTTTCCACTTTTGATAGTCTTTATTTCCTGTTGTAAATATTAGTTCGATTTTTATAATGTTGAAAGTGATTTAGCAGCCGAAATCGGCATTTTTATAGTCAATGGATGGTCAGAAGAGACATCGTGGTCGACGGCAGAACACAATACATTCACGAGATTGAAGAATCCTTGAGTCTTACGAACCAGCATTTTAACTGTTGCGGAATAACAAATGGAAAATCGTTAGGAACTACAACCAGACCATCACAAGCAGGTCAAACAACAACCTTTGTCCGAGTTGCTGCTGGAGATCTCTCAGTTGGATGCTAGTAGTTCGCCATAAGACAACAGAGGTGCAATGTTTTAACTCCAAGAATTCTATTTCTATTTTAACCACAACCACGAAGTGGAGTTAAAACGACAGCGCCAGAAGCTGTAGCTTCTTTATGATCAAAAGAGATGGCATTAGTCTCAGAATAATTAATTTGGATCTGACATCCGTGATAAAGAAAGTTACATGTCTTGCAGATAACCGCAAGCAAACATCAAATTACGTATTAAGAAACTCGTGGATCCTTTCATAAATTAAACGTCGTTCTTTTAAGCGGCTTTTAGGAATCCTGCAATTAAACTGAGCACAAACACCTAACTAGTTGCCAATAATACAGAGGCACAAAGATTTCAAACGGCTCTAAGAACATCAAACCCTCCAAACAGTATCACGGCTAGAGGTTTCTCCCAGATCAATAGGTCAACCACACAATTTACGGGCACAATTTCGCTGTGTCGCCTTCAAATCATGTTGATCAAGGGAGAAATCTTGATCAAAGGGACAAAGCTGTTATGAGTGTAGGTGGGCAAGCTCTATTTTGAAGGCTGGAAAAACTTCAACAACTAGCGGCAGTTGTGCTTGGCCTGTCATTGCGTTCGGCGATAGGTGAACGCAACCCTAATCCCGGCCGGAGTGAAATCGAGATTTTCTCTGTAGTGGATGGATAGATGGACAGATACCAATTTAGCCCCCCCGAAGATTTTTGCAGGGGCATAACGTCGGCCGGGAACTGGTGTATACGTTGACTCGCATTCATGGAACCAAATGACCTCGCTTTCACATCCAAAGGCGTCTTTGTTGCGAAGAAGCTTGTTTCGAGCGAGGGAAGTTCCAGGCTCGAAAAAGCAACCTTTCGCCCAAGGAGTTATTGTAAATCCTTGATCGAAGCCTTGGTACATATGTCAACCTGCAGTTCGCCGTTCAGATGGCATTCTAACCTTCTCGCCTTCGATGGGAAACACTCGGCATACAACATTCAAATTTACCGGTATATGTCCGTGAAAGAAACACGCTATTTAAATTTACTTGATGCTTAAATCATTTCTCTCTCGAACAATGCCTTGGCAAGTCACTCTCGAAGTTTTGTGTAATGTCCATGCTGCCACTTTTAAATTTAGAAATCGCGTTGTCTGCTTATTTCGGAAATCGACGTTTATCAACGAAGCCGCGAACTAAAAGAGGTTGAGAGGACCATTGCGCGAATATTTATGGAGGTTATCAAAGGTAAAGAGTTCAACCGTAGTTGTAACATTTCAGTTTAATTCTGTATTTATGTGTGTAACTTTCGATGAGTCATACAAGCGGTCATGTAAATGAATATGTCTGCCTGCAAAATAACATATGTCACGCAAATTTGTTATTTTAAGATTTACATGTATTTCATATCTGACAATGCTCGATTTCTATTGAAAATATATCAACTGTTAACAACCGAGGGTCGAGAAAGATCAGAAAGCTGAGGAGACTCTTTCTTTCCCTAATTTCGGTGTCGACAAGGGTTGCAGTCGAACGCACTCCACTAATCTGCGATTACTACTAGTTTCATATATTATCGACAACAAATTATAACAATTTACCGCCGTATCCCGCCAGGGTTGTGAACGTGCTTCTAATTGGTCTAAAAACAATTATCTTGACAGCGCTCAAGTCATCACTCGCACATGCGCTGAACCGTGAAACTCTGCCTTTAATTCCCAGCAAGAAAAACCAGTTTCTCCCAATCGCAAAAGTTAGTTCCCACGAAACACAAAAAATCGCCAATCCTCCAAAAATAAACTCCCGCAAAAATTTAGTGCTGCACGGTATGTTGTGGTTTACTTTTGCAAAGTATATGTCACTGAGTGCTGCATAGAGGCCAAGACGTCTACGACACAGCTTCAATGACACTTTGCTGAATACTTTTTGAATACTTTGCATACTCTAAATATTTTACTATATATACCTTGCTTGGTCAATAAAAATATGTTATTCAACTAGCGTGAGGTCCGTATTGGGAAGATATTGGTCGTTTATGGACCGAGCCGCAGGTGAGAGATAGATAGAGATAGATAGTTTATTAAAATATCCTTGGCAGCCAACAGGCTGAATTACAGATAATTCTACAAAGTACAAAGTAGATAAATATAAATATATATATATGTACATATATACGCCCATTTTCAAAACCATTGCAACTTGAAAAATATATATACGTATATTTATCTTTTGTCTTCATAACACAAAAACAAAAGATAAAATATGAAAACAAAAGGTAAATATATAGGTATACATATTTTTCAAGTTGCAATGTTTTTGAAAACGGCAATTTTATCTGATGAGTGCCGTACAAGTTGTGCGGTACGAAACTATTTAGTAATAAAAATGCCAAGTCCAACCTTCAGTTGATCAGACTGTCTTCTATATAATTTATATTTTTATGAAAGACTAGAAGAGTGGATGCTTGCGACAAGTTTATATATATATATATATATATATATATATATATACATTTATATATATATATAAACTTGTCGCAAGCATCCACTAGACTAGAAGAGTGGATGCTTGTGACAAGTTTATAAATATATATATATATACATATATACATATAAACTTGTCGCAAGCATCCACTCTTCTAGTCTTTCATAAAAATAATATAAATTTAACACAAATGAAGAGAAACCATTGCTGTTTTTGTCTGACACCTATATTTCGAGCACATTCAGTGCTCTTCATCAGGGTGACTAAAGCCGTTACAAGTATCGTATTACAATATTCAAACTGTCGAATTAAAACTACGTTTTTACGTACACGTAACTAAAAATACGTTATTCATGGTCTCAATGATCTTGACGGTTTTTACACTCAAAAAAAAAAGTCGTGCGTGCTAAAATATTTTCTTAGAAGAAGAACAGAAGAACATCAAGAAGAAAAATCAAGAACAGAGGCATTGAGGGACAGAAATCGAGAAAGAAATGACAGGCTGCCTTTTGTTGTTACCTATCATCCGGGGTTGCCAAACAACGGGCAGATTTTAAGGGACTTACATCCAATATTGAAGTCACCCGATAGGTGCAGTGGGGCAATCCCCAATGTGCCTATGGTGGCCTTCAGGAGACCAAAGAGTTTGGCAGAATATCTGGTACGTGCGAAGATGAAGGAGGGGGAAAGAGAGGACGTAGAAAGAGGCACGAACAAATGTGCATCTAAGAGCTAGGTGTGAAGTTTGCAATTATTTAGATGAAAGAGATTATTTCAAGCGCACTGGTACTGACAAGAAGTACTCCATTAACTATGGTTTGAATTGTAACTCGTCCAATGTTAATTATTTAATAACATAAAAGATCTGTCAACTTCAGTATGTGGGTACTACCACAACGAAGTTCAGAACCAGCACCAACACCATAAATCTAGGATGAGGCGCCACATAAATTTAGATCAGGCCCAACGGGATCAAGACGATCTTCTTTATCGGCATTTTTTTAGCAAAGGACACGGCGGGTTGAGAGATTTAAAGATACAGCTTATTGACAGGGTCAACAAGGAGGAGGAACTCAGAGACAGGGAAGGCCAGGCCAGTGGGCCTATAGACTCAATACTTTCAGCCCCTACGGACTTAACAATGATGATTTTTCTGGGTCCCCTTCCTTCATCTTTGAACGTACAAGATATTCTGCCAAACTCTTTGGTCTCCTGAAGGCCACCATAGGCACATTGGGGATTGCCCTACTACACCTATCAGATGTTCGGCAACCCCGGATGATATGTAACCACAAAAGGCAGCCTGTCATTTCTGTCTCGATTTCTGTCCCTTAATGCTGCAGTTCCGGGGTTGCCGAACATCGGGCAGATCTTAAGGGACATACTTTGAGCCCCTACGGACTTAACAATGATGATTTTTTCTGGGTACGGAACAAGCGCGCGAGGCAAAAGTGAAATCATTTTTTTAATTGTTAACGCACGCACATTGGTTTGTCCGTTAGTTTACGCGTTCTTGTGTATTGTTATTCTTTAAAGTAGTATGGCGCGAACTTGTAACTGGCTCCTGAACCCTGACGAAGGCTGCTAATTGCAGCCAAAATATAGGTTAACGGGTATAAAAAACATCTGTTTGTCTTCATTTGTGATGACTATATTTTTTCATGGAGACTACTGACTTTGAGACTGATGCTTGTGACATAATGATGCTTAATCACCCGAGCAAGAGACTCAATACCGAGTTAAGCAAATACGTTTGGCAGTTGAAAGACACCAAAACAAATTTTCAAATCACATGGAAGATCCTAAAGCAAGCTGCCCCATACAACCCCGCTTCAAATCGCTGTAACTTGTGCCTGTGGGAGAAGTATTTTATAATCTGCAGACCTGATTTGGCTTCACTCAATAAACGAAATGAACTAATAACCTCCTGTAGACACGCAAACAAATTCCTGCTCAAAAACTTCAAACCCGTCACGCAATAGCAACTGTTTATTTTAGATTTCAAAACTTCCATTGTCACGCATTTTTTAAGCATTTATTGTTTCGAAACAGTAACTGTTGTAATAAAAAAAAAAAAAAAAAAAAACTGTTGTAATTTTACACTTTGTAATTATCTTTGTCACCGAAAAACCGTTGTAATTTTATACTTTCCTTCTCATGGAACGTCCTTATATACCAGTGTAGCGTTGTAATCTTTACATTTGGCAATTTTATCTGATGAGTGCCGTACAAATTGTGCGGTACGAAACTATTTAGTAATAAAAATGCCAAGTCTAATCTTCAGTTGATCAGACTGTCTTCTAATATATATATATAGTTCAAGTGATAATCACCAGTGAAGTCAAGATAGTGCTCTACAGTGAAGGAGCTGTTGATACTTGAAAGACGGACTACTCGGGTCTTGAGCACATATGGTTTTTAATACAGATCTGTTTCGTAGGCCAACACTAAGTTGGCCCACTCATCAGTTAATTCCCATATAGACTGAAGTTTCGTTAATTTTTACATCAATATGATTGTGCAAGATGCGCTCTTACAATATACCGTTGCAAATCACGTTACAATCGACCGTTGAAAATCTTAAATAAACCGTTTAAATAAGTGCGCTCTAAATAGCCTCTGAGGTGTACATAAAGACTGCACGCGCAGCATTACCCGCGCGGTGTCGTTTAACTAAATTTAAGAATGTACTTTCTTTTGTGCCTACAGGTGGAAATTAACTCATTCCGCTTGTTTAGCATTGCCAGATGTGGTTTAGTAATGATAAAAAATTTCTCAGTTAAGCATAGATTGCATCGCTTTGTGATGTTCGTGTAGGCCTTCGCTTAATAGCAAGGATTTTCCATTTTGTCATGAAGTTTTCTTGCTTGCTTTTAAGCTGCCAAAGTTGCTTGCTTAGTTCAGTGTCGCTCTTTCGCTTCTCGTTTTTAAAAGACACCTGGTGGTTTCTCCATCTAGTTTTGAATTCCGTTGATGTTATTCCTACATAAGTCTCGGTTCTATTATTCGACTTAACAGTTGCCTGGTAAACAACTTCCTTTGTCAGGCATGCACCTTCTAAAGGGCACTCGTCCTTATTTCTACAGTTGCATGCCTTCTCGGCCTGATCTTGTGGCGGTTGTGAATCTTTCTTTAGGATGGTTTTATTATGTCCATCAATTATCTAATTAATGTTTGGCATGCAACTGTAGCTTATCTTGAGGGTGTTTCGGTTAAAAATCTTCCGCAATTTGTGTCCAGTCGGAAAGCGTTTATCAATAAGACGGAGGAACGTTCTGCCTATGTTGCTCTTAACATTTTTGCTGAAGGGTGGATTGTACCAGATTACGTTCCGAGATCGATTACGTTTATGCGATGGTGGTGCTTGCAGTTGCAGCCTAAATTCTAGGTTGTAAGTTTATCCGCTCTTCCTTAGCGCTTCCTGGTATGGTGCTGCCGCTTCACTGAAGACTTCTTCGTCGCTAGATATTTCTGAGAGCCTTCTGTTTACAGATTCAGGGATGTTCCTTATTATGCTAGGCAGATGATTGGATTTGTTGTGTACGTACAGGGGTGTGATCGTTGGCTTTGAGTACGGTTTGAATTTACCAGTGTTCAGATCAAAAGTTACATCAAGGAAATTGACAACTTTCTTGTTCACTTCGATGGTGATTTTCAGTTCGTTCTTTGTGAATATTTTGCAAATTTCTTTTTTAATTCTCTCTGTCTCCTTGGGGGTTTGATCCATTATTGCAAGCCCATCGTCCCTGGAGAGGCCGATGTTGAGAACAGGTATTTCCTTTAACTGTGATAGGAGATAGCAGCCGACTAGCTCACCTGTCTCTGCCCCATCGTAGCTTCCCATGGTTACGTCGAAGAGTGTGGTGGAAGTTCTCTTTTCCCATGGTTGGCCATTGTTGAATAAGAGCGAGTGCTTAACATCGATGATAGTTTTGTGGTCTTCGGCTGAGATAGTCACGTGTTGGGATGCGAAATCAAGGGCTCGGGTTAGGAGTTTCTCTGTTATCGACGGGCAAAATTCAACGACATTGAAGCATATAAATGCTGAATCACGTTTGTTTGTCAATTGTTTATGATTACTAAACCACATCTGGCAATGCTAAACAAGCAGAATGAGTTAATTTCCACCTGTAGGCACAAAAGAAAGTACATTCTTAAATTTAGTTAAACGACACCACGCAGGTAATGCTGTGCGTGCAGTTTTTATGTACACCGCAGAGGCTATTTAGAGTGCACTTATTTAAACGGTTTATCTAAGATTTTCAACGGTCGATTGTAACGTTACTTGCAACGGTATATTGTAAGAGCGCATCTTCCGTGATCATATTGATGTAAAAATTAACGAAACTTCAGTCTATATGGGAATTTAAAACTGATGAGTGGGCCAACTTAGTGTTGGCCTACGAAACAGATCTGTATTAAAAACCATATGTACTCAAGATCTGAGTAGTCCATCTTTCAAGTATATATATATATATATATATATATATATATATATATATACATATAGTCCATCAAAAACATCATTTGTCTAGACCTTTTCTCCAGAAATAAGCATATAAAACCACAAAAATACCGGAATAAGATTTGCCGATATTTCGTCTTTATTAGTAAAAGACTTCGTCAGGGCAACTAATCAAGCGGCTAGAGCCGTTACAATATATACACTTAGAGGTAACGTAAGACGCTCAACAGTAAAAATACATGAGTACATGCGGATGGTTACAACCGTTACAATATTCGCACCAAATAAAATAAACGTCAAACACTAAATAGCTAAGGCATGCGTGCTCGCAAGCACATGCCCTTATGTACAACTAAATATACAGCAAATAAAAATACAGTAATTTAAAGCATAGGGATTAAAACTCAATACAATTAAAATTTTAAAACAGATCCCTCCTAGGATTTCTACTACAGAAAAAAACATCACTGTTAAGCCCCGAAGGGTAAATTGTCCTCAGACGATAAGCCCACTGGGCCTCCCTTTCCCTTAGCGATCTTTCATTCGAACCCTTGTCAACTAATTGAATTCTTACATCCTTAAGACCCCTATGATCTGGCTGATTAAAGTGCTTGTATATGATGTCATCCTTAACCCTATTCTCAGCAGTAAGTTTAACGTGACTATTGAGCCTAGATTTATGGTTGTTGAACCTACATGTAATTCTAAATTTATTAACAGTGGATCCTACATATTGCATTGCACACCTGGCGCATGATATAAGGTATTAAAAATCACATGATCAGAATTACACCCCATGTTAGAATTAATTATGTAACTCTTGCCAGTAACTCCACTAATAAATCTGGTATCTTCAACAAGATAATCACACACACTGCATCTTTTATCTGTACACTTAACACAACCCTTATTATTAACCAGTGTCTTAAGTTCTGAGTGAACCAAAATGTCACTTAAGACATTTTAAACAGTCTGCTAGTAACGAACGTATTCCTTTTAATGTTACCTTCCACCCGGTACTTCCAAACATTGGGGAAATACTGCATAGATTACATCCTATCTTGCAGTCCTCTAGGGCAAGCTATAGGAGGGGTACCCATGGTGGCCTTTAGAAGGCCTAAATGTCTCAAGGACATTTTGGGAGGCCCAGTGGGCTTATCGTCTGAGGACAATTTACCCTTCGGGGCCTAACAGCGATTATTTTTTCTGCAGTAGAAATCCTAGGAGGGATCTGTTTTAAAATTTTAATTGTATTGAGTTTTAATCCCTATGCTTTAAATTACTGTATTTTTATTTGCTGTATATTTAGTTGTACATAAGGGCGCACATTTGCGAGCGCGCGTGCCTTAGCTATTTAGTGTTTGACGTTTATTTTATTTGGTGCGAATATTGTAACGGTTGTAACCACCCGCATGTGCTCGCGTATTTTTACTGTTGAGCGTCTTATGTTACCTATAAGCATATATATTGTAACGGCTCTAGCCGCTTGATCAGTTGCCTTGACGAAGTCTTTTACTAATAAAGACGAAATATCGGCAAGTCTACTTTTCCCACAAGCACAAGTTGCATTTCATGGTGACATTTGAGTACGATCTCGCTTGCTCTACTTTGCGCCATTTAATGTTCTTATCTTTCAGGTTCCAAATGTATTTGCCAAGTTCCATTGCATGTTTGTACCGTTCGTTTCTGAATGAGTACACATGGTTTCTGTATTTCAGTTTGAACGTCGTGTCGCGAAGTCCGATGTATGTTTCCTTAGTAGTCGGTGTGGTTATTTCCGCTTGATATGTAATGTTCTGGTTGTTGCAATTTCCATCCTACGTGCCGCCTGCAGATAAATCCATCTAAGGTCTGAAATTGGCGTGTTAAGTAAACAGATCCTCGATGAAACTAACACCTCCATCATCAATAGCATGCGTATCAACCAGTGGAAAAACACGTCCAGTGTCTTAAAACGGTTCAACACCTTGGAGAATAAAGAATCCTTATCTTTCATACGTTTTGATGTATGCAAATTCTATCCCTCAATAAATGAGAAGTTGCTTTCCAAAGCGTTGGACTTCGCTCATGAGTTCCGACTCATCAACAAACTTGAGTGTGACATCATCATACACGCGAAACGTTCACTGTTGACTGCCCATGAGAGAAGAAATCTTCAACCAACCCGTTTGATGTACCAATGGGATCTTTCGATGGAGCCGAAACGTGTGAGCTGGTTGGGTGTTATCTATTGTCCCTCCTTACCAAAAAATATGGCCAAAACATCGGGCTATACCGTGATGATGGGTTGGCAGCTTTTAAAGAGAAACCGCAAAAGATTGAAAAGATCAAAAAAGATCTATGCAAGATCTTCTGCGACAACGATTTAGAGATCACAGTGGAAGCCAACATCACCACCGACAATTTCTTAGACGTCACACTCGACCTAAAGGTGGCACTACCCCTATACAAAGGAAGGAAACACCCCACTATATGTACACAAGAGATTGAACAACCCACCGTCCATCTTGAAAAACATCCCGAATCTATCAGTAAACGGCTCTCAGAAATTTCATCAGACAAAGAATGTTTCAACAATGCGAAAGGCATATACCAGGAGGTAATAAACAAAAGCGGCTACAAATACAACCTCACATACAAGGAATCAGGCAACGAGACACCATGTACACGAAAGAACCGGCCAAGAAACATCATCTGGTACAATCCACCGTACAGTAAAAATGTGGAAACAAACATTGAAAAAATGCTTCCTTTCACTGATCGATCTGCACTTCCCTAAATCTAATCCCGTCCACAAAATTTTAATATCAAAACCATTATATCAAACCATAACAAATCTGTATTAAGCAAATCAGAACAGACTGATGAAAGTAAAAATTGTAACTGTCGGAATCCTAACGCCTGCCCCAAAGACGGGAATTGCAACGACCAGAACATTATATATTAAGCAGAAATAGGCACATCAACTACTAAGGAGACATACAGGGTGTACATCGGACTTTGCGACACGACGTTCAAACTGAGATACAGAAACCATTTGTGCTCATTCAGGAACGAATGGTACAAACATGCAATGGAACTCGGCAAATACATTTGGAACCTGAAAGATAAGAACATCAAATATAACATCAAATGGCGCAAAGTAAAGCAAGCGAGATCGTACTCAAATGTCACCAAGAAATGCAACTTGTGCTTGTGGGAAAAGTATTTTATAATTTGTAAACCCGAAATGTCCACTCTGAACATTAGAATAAATTAGCAATCAGTTAAAACATTATCTAATGTGCAGAACAACATACTGGATTGAGCAAACAACACCAACTCAGTTTAGAATAGGCATCATCACTAATTTTCAAATCAAATGCACCAACTGTGAAATACCAATCACTAAAAAAATGAAGAGAACATCTTAAAAATTGCATACAACATTTTCTCATCTGGCCACATGGAAAAAATTAAACTGTACATGTACTAGGAATTTTACTTTATTTACATCCGATCGCTAATTCATGAAATTCCTTGACTGAATTAACACAGAAAACGGGAACCACAAACCTCAGTTTATAAAATAAAATTTCATTAAGGGAGAGCAAAATGTATTCCTCAATTTTTGCCTCTTCCAACGACCATCCATGGGGTGGGCATGGATATTTTCTGGAACTGCCCTATTTAACCGAATTCTGTTCTTGTCAGTGTTCAGTGAAGAGTTATTGCTTTTCATCTCATTAACATCTGGCTTAAACACACTTTTTACTTGAAGCCTCAAAAGACAGTTTTAACTTAAAGCCTAAGTGTGAGGGTAGTCCGCCATTTTCTTCTAGTAAATAAACACACCAGTATTTAGACAGTCTTGCAAAATTTTAAATAAAGCAGGATTGTGACAGGCATCGGTCATTGTAAGTCATGTGGTGTCATGACCATCAAATTGACTCGCATGGATACATACAGTACCGCTCGAAAGTATTGGTGCATTTTCCGCGATACTGCCGCAGTGGAATCGCAGTTTGTATCTCCTCGTCTGACTTCTTTGAAAACTCCGGTTTTACCTCGGTTTTTTGCGGTCAACAATACCGCGGTAAAGAGTAGGACGCGGTGGTGCTTGAATAGCCTTTTGTTTCCTTTGTTTAAAGATTAATCAACTTCAATAAGCGAGCTCGCGCGCCGATGATTTTATGATGTGATACATTTCACATGATTATTGCTCTTACTGTGATTCACAAACCTTGACTTTTAAGCACTTTTGCCGAACGCTGTCATTAATCGAAGAAAGAAATGGAAACTCCTGTCATTTGCAACAGCTAGAAAAAATAAACGGATATCATCGAGATAGAATTGTTGCGTTTATACATACCATCTGACGTTCATTGAAAAGCTCAGATTTCACGCGTTATGCAAATTTGATGTGCTTTTGATCTGAAACTAACTTCGGGCTATATGTCGCTATTTCTTACAAATTCTTTTACAGTTGGCGCTGACTTTGAGTTTCAACAAGGGCTTCATTTACGATTTCAATTATAATCGAAGGATTAAGTGCGCGAAACATCTAGAAAGGTTCGATTTGTTTCCACATCGCGCATGCAATTTATTTTGAGACTCACAGTATGCAATGCAAATTCAGTGCAATGTGCTGTGAACTAAAAATAATCTCAGGAAGCAAGAAAACTTGCTATTTTACTCTTATTCTCTTTCTAACATCATGACTTTCGCTTTTTAGTATAAATTACGTTCAAAAGTTTCGCTTTTGACAGCATGTTTGAGTATAGCGAAGGCGACTATTTATATTCTGAAAAAGTTTGCTTCGCATTCGGCACGCAAATAATTCACGCAACCCTTGGCACCAAATAGTCAAGTGTTTGCAGACTAAAACTGCTTTTTATATAAAGAACATGTTTTACTTTACTATTGAACGTGTCAACTTCTGTTCGTTCGCTCGAACTTTGCTTGTCCGCCCGACAATTCATTCTATTTTGATTGTGCATGATTGTGGTGCCTAGTCCCGCCCTCTTCCATAAGTCTGAAACGAGAACCTCTAGTGTTGTATCGTATGGACTACCGACTTGCTCGAAAAACAATTAAATACATCGGCTTGCTCATAGCTCTCCTCTCTCGATCAGATACCAACAAAAACACGATCTTTAAAGTTCTTTATTTACAATTGCACTCGGTGGTAAAAACGCGCAACGCCAAGTCGGCGTGACAGCACACGATCGATGGTTGTTGCAATGGCGTAAATCGACGTAACTTCAGTGTACAGTATAAAACTTCCCTAACTTGTTATCGGCAAAAGACGGTAAGAAACTGTCTCATCTTCTGTCCCCGTTCCCAAAAACATAAAATACGCTCAGTGACTCCAAAGGCAGCCACTTAATTCCAGAGTCCGAAATCAGTTTTATCACGATGCAGAATCTTGTGAAATCATACCGCTAACCTTTTGTCTGTTTGCTCCTTTGAGAATAATAATAATAATAATAATAATAATAAGAATAACATTTCTAAAGCGCCCTTTCCCAACGGTCCAAAGGCGCTATTTACAATAAAATTATCAATTTAAAAAGCATGCTTAAAAAGAACTGTTTTCAGCTGTCTTTTAAAAATGTCTAGCGATTCTGCATCCCTAACATGTTGTGGAAGACTGTTCCAAAGCAACGGCGCAGCAACAGAGAAGGCACGGCGGCCATAACTATTTAGTTTGAAACCAGGCACGGCGAGTAAATTTTTCTTCGCCATATTAGTGCATATTAGTGAGATTAAGTATAAACAATACCAAAACAATAGAAATTAGCCACTATTGTTTGGTTACCGAGGCATTGCCGCGTCAAGTCAGCCGCGGTATTCGGTCGCTTTCGTCCTAACCGAGGTTACGGTTTTCGTCCCACCGCGGCAAATTCCAGGAAAACAAAATGGCGGCGGACGAGGTCTCGCCGCATGCTAATGCACCAATACTTTCGAGCGGTACTGTATATAGATATATTCTATGAGTAAGAGGCTCTGCTCTTCAAGTCTTCGGCCTGCAATGGGGCTCTGCTAAAAATACAAACAATCACACAGTTTGTGTGGTTGCTCTGAGGACAAAACAGTATTGTCATGAATCTGAAAAATCACTTCAAACTATCCGTACAGATCTGCTTGGTCATGGGCCAGGCCATGTACCCCTAAGATACAGAATGCAAATTTACTATACGCTGAAGAAAAACACTGGTTAATTGCACCTAATAAGCCAGGGCATTACTGTAACTATAAACATTATGCAGTTCAAAACAGGGAAAAGGTGAGTCAAATGGCAATAGTATTAACAAACACTAAAAAAGTGATAAAAATTTGTTAAACTGCTACGCTCTAAGCAAAGATGATCATGACCGCTCAATTCAACATACCCTCTATTTGCATCTCGTACCATTCATGCCATGCTGGTACTGTGGGGCGCCACAGTATCATTTATCATTTAGCAGTTCTAAAATTGTGTCGTTTTTTCCTGGTTTAAAAATAATGAGTAAAGTTAATGCAGTTGTTTATAAATAATGAAAACTGCCTATTTCATGATATATAAATCATATCTTTAAAATATGTTCTGGTTTAGAAATAATGTCTTTTCCCATGTCAATTATTTATAAATAATGCATTTCGCTAAAGCCATTATTTATAAATAATGCATTTCGCTTAAGTCATTATTTATAAATAATGCATTTTGCTTAACTTATTATTTATAAATAACAGATTTCATCGTGCCGATTGTAAATTTATTATTTATATATAATGGATTTGCATCACACCATAAAATTGTTATTTATAAATAATGGATTTGCATTGCACCAAGTGTAAATTGATTATTTACATATCGGTAATTTAACGTAAATAAATTAGCACTTTTTAGGCCATTTCTAGAAACATTAGAGAAGCATTGAGTACTACCCAGCCTCAGGGAGGATGGGTAAGTGCTCAGTGAAATAACAATGTGACTCATTTGCACAATGTGACTCTTGGCGCACCCTTGGAGCCGCTCAATGTGCCCCAATGATGCTTGCAGTCGACTCGATTTATATAATTATCATGAAATATCATGAAATAGGCAGTTTTCATTATTTATAAACAACTGCATTAACTTTACTCATTATTTATAAACCAGGGCAAAAAAATGATGCAATTTCTGTTAAGTAATACTACTATAAAATGGCGCCACATACTACTGGTGTCTCCAGCAGTGTTAATTAACATTTGGTTCAAACTTTAGCATGTGTGCTCTCCAAACCTCCCAAGTACATCATAACTCAATATACACACAGCGAAAAGCATGAACCAATTGTTTTAAAGCATAGCCAGTGGAACTATACAGCAAAAACTGAACAATTATAAGTTAGAAGTAGTTATTTTCTTCCGCATGATGTTGCAGTTCCATTTGTAGCTTCCGTTGAAATTTGTAACAAGCACATACAAATATATATGCAATTGATTCACAACTCAATCACTAGTTAACATAAATATCAAGAAAGAACAAGAAAAAATAAACACTCCGCATGCAGGCAGACATGGAATGAGCATCCTTGGGCACTGTGCATAGCCTTACATGTAAATAAGACCTGATAATGTAATGGATACAATTGATAGTATAGTTGCGGAAAAGCAAGTCACGTCTCAACTACCCATTTTGCATGACTAATTACTTCTAGTAGCAAAGTGTCAAAACAAAAAAATATTTTCTCAGTTTTCAGGCAAATACATGTGGCTTCAACCTAACTCTTGATTTTGGCCTTACAAAATATGAATGATAAGTCTTGCCTTAGTGTTGGCGGGTAGTTTCACTGTGGTTTCTTAACAATTATTATATGTTTTGAACATTTGTAACACATTTTTGAGACCAGAAAAACCACTTGCTAATCAAATTAAGTTAGTGTGGAAAATATCACAAAACTTAAGGTTCAGTGAGTGTACATTTCTCCAGGTCTTGTGACAAATTACGGCATACACGAGGAATGTGCAAACCCATGGACAAACACAGTGACAATTGCATGTGATGACAAAGGAGTGAGCCTGCTCATTCCAAAAAACAAGAAAGAGAAAAAAAGGAACAATGAATGATCACATGACTGAAAGAAAAAGGTGCCAAAATGTTGCAAAGTGCTGCAGAGTTTGTTTGCATAGCTGAATAAATCAATGAAACTGCATGCTCCGAAGTGAACATGCAAGAACAATTTTTGGGTAAAGTCTTCCAATTATTGGCTACAAAATGGGGTACAGGTACGATCTTTTACCTAAAGAAGACCAGTTAAACTAACCAAAACATCAATTAAAATCATTTGAACCTCAGAAGAATCCCGAAAAAGACAGAGCAATTTGTAATTTTTTAAAAATGAAAGGTGAAAGTTTCATAGATACAGGTTTGGTGCTTTCTAAAAAAAATTGTTGTATTCATCGTCCAAAGCAGATTGAAGCTGTATGATTTCACCATTGTAGCTGCAAGAGTTGAAACAAACACAATTGCAAATTACAAAACATAGTGGTTCTCAGTTCAGAAGTTGCAGACTGGATGCGGTAAAAACAACACTGAATAAAATGTTTGTCTCAACTAGGAAAGCAATTCAATTTATTTTACATGACATTCAATATTATTTGGACATTTGGAGCTGCTTGAACTCAGAGCTATATTGACTGCAGGTGCATTTATGCATTTACTACTATGTTTAGTAATAATGTAGGGTGATGTCTTCTGCCCTTTCTAGTTCACCGGCCGTGACCATATTTCCGATCTTTTCTCGGCCAACACACTCTTTCTCTTGACGGTTGCCTTAAACTTCCAGTTCCGGTCATGACATCACATAATCGTGACGTCACATAAGGTAAACAAAACATGGGCATGTCACATCACACTAACATTAAACAAAGTCACTGCTTATGTGTTAACGTTCCATACTTATATGGCACAGACAAACCACCGTTAACCTTGTAGTAGCAGATTAGGTAATGGTACATGTCTTACATGTAACGCATGCGCAAGTGAGTTCGACTTCAATGATACCTAATACATTTGACTTTGCCTAAAGCAAAATATGAATAATATTTCACCGGGTGGACTCGTCACATTGTGACCCAAAGAGAAACGAGTTAAATTTTGCTAGTCTTGACACGATTGACACATTTGTTTCAGTGAATGTTTCACCGCTTAACAACGGCGAAATTGTCATATCACAAAGAAAGGAAATGAACTCCGCTAATTTTGCCAATTCTCGCAACATGTTTAGTCTGTTTCGTACTACCTTTATGCATTTCCAAAGCTAATTGTTCGTTTTTAGAAGAGATCTTTTCAAAAATCGTTACGAATTCCGAGTCAACTTGTTTGCATTTGCAAGGGGATTCCCGGGTTAGCAAACCAGATTTAAACATTATGTCTTGAGATATGCCTTAACATGTTTGGGTGTGCATGGAGTGACAATTTCACTTTCCCTGATAATCTGCTCGTGTTTATCAAGCTTTATATTTTGATTTTACTGCTATGCTCACCGTTTGTATTCACGCTCTAGGCCCAACAGTAAATATTTTGTCATCTCTGTGTAAACATTCTCAGTTGTGGGTGAATTTATCCTGACATTCAACGTTTGAGAACTTTGAATTTGTCTTTTTTAACAGAACTATAAAAAGTGATATGAAAGATAAGCTGAGTCATCAGAGTTTAAACATTACGTCATCCAGTAACGCAATAGTCAAAATATTCTGTCACACAGTCACACTTTTCATCATGCTGGTTTGTATGTTCAGCGATGAAAAAATACGGAATCGTTAACCTAGGCGTGGGGGGGGGGGGGTATCAGAAAGGCTGGTGAAAATGCCCATTGGGCTTTCTTGTTTTCAGTTTAAGATTAATTTGTTCAGTGCTTATTTAGCTTGTCTTTAGGAAGTTTCTTTAATTTACAATTAAGTTTCTTGTACCCCGCTGGCAGAGTGTTTCTGGCCAGGGGGTTTTTTAGCATGTATGAAGTTGTATACTGTTCGCGTCTCTGGTATTTCGCGTAGTTGGCTTGTTTAGCATCCCGAGAGAAATACAAAAAGGGGCATAGAATGGTAAAATCCAAGACTCGCTGAGACGCCGAGATCCATGTTTTAAAATGCGAGCCCAAGACTTCCATTGGTTTGTAAAATCTGAGCCCGAGACTGGGTCCTCTGAAATTACGAGCCCGAGACGCACTAAACCACAAATCCGAGCTCAATAATCTGATAAAAAGCCAAAAAAACGCTTTCGGAACTCACAGAAGATAACAGAGAATCTTGTTTCCAAATTTCTCACTAAACCTTTGAACCTGGTGCTTTATTAAACTTATTAACTTACAGTAAAGCGAAGTAGCCAACCAGTCACATTTATCGGATAACGTACCACTACTTATTATCCAGGGTAGTTTCTTATAAACTAATGATTTGATCGTCTGGTCTGGTCTGTCTGAGTTTGTCTGGTCTGTTTCTAATGACTCTGGTTGAGTCAGTTGGAAACATTAGGAAGTGTGGCGTTCTGCTTTTGTAGTCTTTTTATGAAAGAGACAGTGAGTTACAATGGAAGAAGAAAGCAGCGAAAGCACAAATATGGTGAGTACATCTATTGTAGCTTATTACTGCAGTGTAATTATAGCCGCTGGCTTTTCTGGTTTTATTATTCAGTTATTGATGGTTATTGCGTTCGACGAAGGAGAACGCATTCCTAATCTTGTGTTGGGTGTCCTGTGTCTTACAAGGCAGAAAAATTTGAGATTTTCTGTAATCGTCGTCGATGACACCAAATTAGACCCCCCCCCCCCCCCGAAGATTTTTGCAGGGGCCTTCGCTCGGCCAGGAACTGGTATGGACTTTGGCCTCGCTTTCATGACGCCCAGGCCCCAAACGGTCAATTTAGCATGTAAACACAATGTCGTCTGTGCACGTGAATATTGATTGTGGTTTCAAGAGGTATTTTGTTATTTTCTTCAAGTATTTTTTAGAAAAGTTTTCAAGTTTGTCGACAAGGCACAGTTTGAAGTCCACTTGTAAACAAAACCGGCGCACCTAGGATGTAAAGCGGTCGAGAAAACATCGATTATTGGTACGGACTCTTGAAGAATTTGGAGAGTGATTTCTGCGTGCCAAAGACCACAAAGGCTCAAGACTTTTCACAAGACTCTTCCGGGAAAATTTATTTTCAAGTCTTTCGGCAAGACACAGTTTGAAGCCCACTTGCAAACACAAGTGGTTGAGGTAGGATATACAGCTTTCGAGAAAACATGGATTGTTCGCACGGACGTTTTGCTGTTCCTTGTTGCCGAATTTAAAGAGCGATTTCTGCTGACTTTCAGAGCCAGAAACTGGTCATGTTGCTGTAAGACATCACGATAAAGACTGATAGGAAGGCTAAATATTACTGTAAATGCAGGATGAAAGTGGACACTTCTGTTACAACATTTGTCGAGACACCCAACAGCCTAGCCTCTCTTATTTTTGACACGCTATAAATTTTTATATAAGCGAGTGAATTTGTCAGCAGAGAGATCAAATGCTGCTTGCTTGATACTAATTAATCGTTCCTATGTGGTGCTTGAAATTTTCTTGTTAATCTGCTTACCTTGATGGTCATTTTTAAAACACATCACCGGCAAATTTGTTGCCGTTAAGTCGTGCACAAACCACCAAAGGGTTTATAGTTGAATTGATTCCAGTTATTTTGTATACTGAGATGCCTGCCTGTGACGTTGTAGAGCCCAAAGCCCAATGGACACCAGCAAATTTTCTATGGCAAACCTCATTTGCTCGTGCAGATAAAAAACTTTTGTCCTTTTTTTTTTTGTTACGAATGTCTTTGCTAATTTAATTGGCGTGCCAGTTTCATTTGCCATAGAAACTTTGTCGTGTGAATTAGCTCTTGCAAACATTTCATCAAAGATTTCTGGAAATTTAGTTTCAGGCCCTTTGTTAGTACATGTTTTGGAGAGTTTGTGCTGGCTAACCAAGTGATAATAGCTGGGTTGGACACTCGCTGTTCCCCTAACTGAAACATTCTGGTCAAACCATGTCACAGCAATTCTCACTCAAAACAATATGTAAACCCTCTTTGGTGACAACTTGGGAACCAGAAGTGTTGGCTGTCTGATAGAATGCAACCAGTCGAATGCACTCTCTTAATCTTTGATTACTACTAGTTTTAGGTGATGCAATATTGGTCAAATATTGGGACAAACGATACACAGCCAAAGTGGAACAAAGTGCGTTATCTAAGGCTGTAAAACAAAAGGGGGACTTGTGACTTACGAACTACGTACTATGCCATCGTGCTTTCACATAAATGTTTCCATGACATGAAGCAGCTGTAGGTGCCTGTACTGTTACTAGAAGGATGGCAGTCGAGGCCATCGGCGATTAAATCTTTCTCTAAAACTTCTTTGGTACAAAATGTACACTTGGGCAGAGAGCCAACAAGGAGCATGGTTTCTAAGCTAAGGTCAAGAGGCAGTGCTAGGGGAGGGATACATGTAGGATCACCAATCAAAACTCAGTGGAAAAGCGCAGAGGTGGTGGAATTTACTAACAAATTCAGAACGGTATGTTACTATTTCGTTGGTCTTTAACAGCGTGAGATAGCTTGGTTTGTGCAAACTTCAGTAAAGCTCAAAGAGATTCAAAGCAGCTAAGCCCGAAGAAAATTGTTTGTGGATAAAAGTTAAGCTAAATTTCCCAACTTGCGTCTAATTTATCTATTACCAGTTATCTTGAATTTTGAGGTTTGACATTTAGTTTATTAGGTTATCAACAACAATAACAATGATAACAAAGTAGTTTATTATGTACAAAAATACATAAAAGCAAACATCAGTTGTTTAAAAGGCAGCCTATGAATCACTCAGTTAGAAGCACGTTTAGCTCGATGTTTAAAACAAATGGGACACACCAGCGCTTAGCGCCGAAGGACAGAATGATAATGGATAGTCTGCAACATTGTCAGCAAAGCCTTGAACCCTAAGTAATAAGAAGCCTAAGTAATAAAAACGGCAAAGTAGATCTTCCTAATAATTGATTTAGCTTAAATATGTACGAATGTTCTAATTCATTACATGTTGGTTATGTATCGCTGCTTACAGAAATAAACTTAGCACTTGCTTTGCTTGCTCGTTGAACTGGGAACTCCGTGCTAATATAGCTCAATATCGTGTGCAATTTTCGAGATTCTGAGATCCAAATTATAAAAATTCGAGACTTTGAGATGATTCAACGTGTAGCGAACCCAAGATTCCGAGACTCTTATTTTGAATGCTGAGATTTCGAGACTCGGCTCAATGTTCAACACTAACACTTGCCCACTTGCCTAGGGTAACAAAAATAATGCGCTGGGCAAGTAAAATTCCGGCACAACTTGCCCGATCGGGCAAGCAGTTCCTGTTCTTGTCTGGAAAGAATTAGACTCAATAAAAGTTTATTGAAAAGTCTTTGTTGTGAACAGTATGTACTTTTTAATAAGGATGCAATCGTTTGGAGCATTTTCACAGCAAAAGGTTGAAAAAGGGTCATTCTGAACAAGAAAAAATGAAACCTTCGATCGTCTTTTTCGTTGCCTCCATGCTTCAGCGCGTGCAAGGAATGATTGGTAAATTTTTAAGCCCAGTTTCCACGCGTAGCCAAATATGCTTCATTTTTGCATTGCAAACAAATGTGGCGTTCATTCTTAAAATGACTCTGTTTCAATTCCGGTTTTCAAGGAAAACACGAAAGGAAAATAATAAGATGCCGAAGCATCCCCACTAGCTAAAGAGGAAAGGTTGGAGGAACCGTCAACAGAAAAGCCTGGAAAAAGCGAAGGCAAGCGACGGAGATACCAAACCCCATGGGAGAAAGATTTCCCATGGTTCGAATTTGAAAAGGAGGAAAACAAAATGCAATGTAAAGTCTTTTAAATAAAATGTAAGCTAAAACCTGACTAAGTTAACGAAATAGACATCGAACATTTTTTTGTATGTTTTTCGTATGAGTTATTGGGCAATGAATGCAACTGGGATGCTTACTAGGTGGCGGGCAATCAAAACAAACACATGGGCAACTAAAAAAAACCTAGAGACCTGGTTGCCCAAAGGGCAAATTAGCAGGAAAGTTAGTGTCGAACATTGCGGCTGATATTTTCCAAGACGCATCATTTTGGATAGACCATTATATACCCCTCCAAAAGGAAAAGCCTTTGGGCTAGATTTTAGAATATCCGGCCACTTATTTGCATCTCGCTGAATTTGAGTGGATCCTTTTGTTTCTATATGCCTCGTTCTTTAAAGCGTTGAGAGATATGTAAATAAGTGGCCGGGTATTCTAAAATTGCTCCAGCCTCTGTTAGCAGGGTAAGTTTCTTGCTCATCCTATAAAGATATCAAACACGCACTCTGCAACAATTTCGCTGTCGTAATTTTCTCCAGGTTTAACTCTGCTGTAAACTGTTTTTTATTGGTCATTTACAATTGTACTCGCCGAGTTGCTCGCGAAGAAGACGGCTAAATTTGCTCAGCGTGCAGTCAACAGGATTATGATGCATGCTTACGCACTGAGGTGAGCTTTGCTAGCTGAGTTTTTATGTTTAAATACGTCTCTGTAATCACGATAACAGTTTTAGATTGTCTAAGGAAGCGCCACAAATTTTGCATTGCAAGTGAGCGGCTTAGATTAGGTTAGTTTTCACTGAGCTGTGCAAGTTCCAAAGCGAAGGGTAGCGAGCTTACAGTTCATGAGCTTATAGTAAAAGAACTTACATGTCTGTCGTAAGAGAAACCAAGCTCAAGGGATAGCTGCCTCGCCTTCTGTACGCTTCCACGAACTTTCACTGCCCAGATGTTAGTATAGATGTCTTCCGCAAAATTTTCAGTTCCACTGAAGAATATTACAATAAGACACAGAATTTCTGCCTTTGTATCCGCCATCTTGGCATACAAGACACCAAAAGCTTCCTGTTTACACAAGTCGCACTAAGTGACCGCGTCTCTCGATCGGCGGGGGGAGAAGAAGTGTGTATGGGTCCGGGGGTGGTGTTGACGCAGAAGGAACTGGAAAGTATGTGGAAATTGTGCTGAATCGAACCACCAGCAGTTGCTCACACACCCTATAACAGACAAAAAAAAGGTTTATTCTTTCTTCTGACCTGGCGTCTGGATCTCGCGCCGTACTTTTTAGTCGTTTCCCTATACTATTTTTTTTGTAGTATCGTTTTACGGAAAAGCAAGAGGGAATCAGGGAGCAAGGCTGATAATGTCCTTGTATTTTTTTTTTTTTTGTTATCGTTTGAAGGCCAATTCCTCATATGAGGAGACCACATGCTTCTGTCCATATATGAAGGGAGCGATAGACGAGATAAAGGCTTGTATTGTGTAGTGCCCAAATAGTAAAACCTCCTACCAAGTAGAGGAGTTCCTCCCCCCCCCCCCTCACCCCACCCCAACAACAACCTGGAAGCACCCCATTTCAACAGCCATTTCATGGTTACTGCTTAGCAACCAAAACAAAAAAATTTGCGTAATGTAAACCTTCCAGAGTTTTCTTCCTTTTTATGTGGTTGGGCAACGCGCCAGCTTTCAGGGTGCAATGCCTTGGGAAAATATCTTTTAGCACGCAGGGGTAAAGTCCAGTTGTGAACAAATGTTTTGCTTCTGGCATCACAGAATGTGGAAACTGAGTACAGTCGAACCTCCAGTAAAGCAGACAACCTAGAGTCCGCTAGGTTCAACGGACGAAAGCATCTAAATCACGTGGGCACGTTCCAACTGCAACCTCGTGGCAATGTGCCTGTCGAGTGTCGGAAACAGTGTCGCCGAGCTACCACGCAGGTATATTTTTAAAGGAGACTGATTTTCATGTGACTGGCTGAAACAGAAATTAACAATTTATTGTGTAGCTGTTTTAAATTAGAAGAAAGCATTACCTTTTTTTCAGTTATATAATGCAGAACATTATTTACACATATTAAATCTGTTTTGTAGAAGTCACTATTTGATGCCTTAAAATTGCCCGCATCTTGGACTGGCCATTCCGGATTCTAGAATAATTTTTTTTAAGGCGGTAAGAGTTTAGAAACAAGCGAATCCGGACAGAGGTGTAGTATAAATGGAGTGAAACAGTGTCGCGTGACATCGGGTTTCAAGAGAGGTGTCCGCTTCCGCTTACGAGAGATGCCGCTCACAGAAAGGTATAAATGCAGCGGAAAATCGCCGAGACGGCAGTTTGGTGTCCGCTTACAGGAAGTGTCCGCAAGCAGAGATTTGACGGTGAAATATTATTCTATTTTAGGCCCCATTTATATAGAGAATAGCTGTCTCGGGTACTATAACCCTCCCCCCGAGACAACTTTACCGAGCGTTTTTATGATAAGAAGTTGGTCCAGCTGACCGAGATAAAGTTGTCCCAACTTAAATATTCCTAAATCTTACTTTGATATTCATGACCTCACTACGCCCTTTTCCTTAAGAATTTTTCGTTGATTTGATCACTGTAGCCTCTGTTTGTCTAAATTTTCCTTCCTCAGTATACATTTTGCTGATTTAGTCGGGTTAAGTAGGGAGGAATTAGCAAGAGTTTAAATCAGCACGATTCTAAGGAGGCCCTGATTTGTCTCTTTTTCCAGTCTGTGTATTAAATTCGACCAAGATAGGTCATCAGACTGTGTAAAAGCTGAACCAGAGCTAGAGCTGCAGCTCGCAGGCTAGTAAAAACTATAAAAATGGGATTGAAACTTCGCGATCGATTTGAGAACGTGGTGATATGTCTACGTAAGCATGTTCAGTCATTTTTTTCTGTTAGAGTGGAGAGTTAATTCCCATGTGTTGTTTTTTTCTCTTCTTTTCTTCCTTTTCTATCGCCTCGGTCTGCCTTTAGGTGAAACTCATTGTTGATGGGGAATTGAAATACGTGTAAAAGTACTGTCCATATCTAAATGTATAAACACAGTCGCTTCAGATTTATGCAAATTTGCCTTGGTCGCGGTTTATAAAATAAAAATATTTTGCATTTACGACTTCAGTTAACAGTTCAGAACAGTGTTCAGTCGCCGCGGATTTTCAAAGATCCTCCAAGCTCGTCAACCATGTTTCCCATGTGTTTGAACCGACTCTTCCCTATTGTTACCTCGGTGGGTCAAATCCGAACGTCATTCAAGTGACTGAATCTACCGAGTGGTTATTATACGTGGTTTAACGGGTTTGGGTTACGTTAAAAATTTTGCGGTCCAGAATTTCTTTTCGAAATCTTTTTTTACGTGTCAAGAACTTGGTTTGGGTAATTACCAGTACAGAGCCCAGAAGTACTCAGCCCACGATGATACCAAATCACCGGCATTCGCCGGCGAGTGATCAGTGGAGCCTGAAATCAACGGTCAAGACGTCGACTGAAACACGAGCGAATGTGACGAAGGATTCTACCATTTCGATAAGGGAATAAACTGAACTGTTCAGGACCAGCGTCTCAACCACCAGAAAAATTGAGGAAAAATTTTTTTTCATCGCTTGACTCGCGGGCGAAAAAATTAATTGTTAAAAGTTACCTGTGTCTCTTTGGAACTTGAACTACTTGAGCTGTATAGACTGATGCGTTCAATAACAAATATTCTTAATAAGTAAATGTCTCTATATAAATCGTGTACACTTAGGAAAAACACTCAGTAGTTACAACAGGTGTAACTTATGTAGTTTAACAGCAATATATAGAAGGTAGTATATAGTTAATATTACTGATATAGAAGGTTCGACACAGATGGCAGGACTTAAACCAGCTTTGGAGAGGACGTTGTCGTTGACAAAATTAGCTATTCACAAACAGTTTTTTTTTTTCAGAGTGCAGATATCACTGATTTACTCAGGCTTGAAAACAGAACTTTGTCGACATCTTATTTGACATTTGAATGCTATGCGAAGATCCATAGCATACAATTTTTATATCCTCTATAAACACAAGAGACAGTATCATCACCCTTCAATGCCAACGCCGGTTACTAGTCTGACTAGTAAATCATGAATAACGTTTCAGCTTTGCCATACATGTTTTCCTACACGACTGTGCATCTTGCCGGGTCCCTTTTCCCTCCTTTAGTCTTCTCGCCTATCATTTTCGGAAACCATTAATGAGGCTTTTTTCCATTTTGCCTCAGTGTAAACAAGATGAAAGTTCCGGTTATAATTTCACGATTCAGTTTTGTTATTATACCGACTGGTTGGACACATCATGATGCTATCAATATGTAGTTGGCTGTACCAGAAACCTCATATCAAGTGTGATATGTATATCTAGCAAATAAAAAACATTGGAAGATAAACTGGTTTCATAGATGGTTTGTACACCTAGCTACGGTTGACCGAATCGAATTGTTGAAAACAGAATACTGTCAGCTATAATTTCTTTTCAAATGTCGTTCTGATTGTTCATGATTATTTAGATTATTGGGTTTGGATCCGTGGAAAAAAAACATCCCTGTAGACCACACATTTGTAGACTACGATAAATCTTTATTATTTAGAGATTTTCGCCTCACTTTTTGGTAATTCAGTTCTTTTAGTGCACTTCTTTAAACGGTTGACATGTTCCGAATTACACGGTTTCTTCTAATTCATCTCTATTTAACAATTAGATTATGAGCTCGAGATTTCTATCGAGTGACGTACAGTTGAAGAGGGCGAAGCATCAAAATCAAGAGCGAATAGTACAATTGTTTTAGTATAAATCTCGATTAATATTCCACTAAAGTGAAAAGCCTTACTTCACTGCATTGTTATTTTGAAGTATAAGACTGCGGCTGCCGCTCACCTTTCCGCTACTCGCTATATCTATAACGGAATAGACAGCGATTACGGTAGTCAATCAGATTGCAGCATTTATCAGGATAGAACGTTGGTAGATTTACACTAAGGATGGAATCATTTGCAGCATACGCGTATAGCCGTCGAATTTGCCTGTTGGAATTTTTCATTGTTCTGAAGCTTGAAAAGAAAAAAAAATTTCCAACAAACAAATCTGACGGCTATAAGCGAATGCTACAAATGATTCCACCCTGATATCTATACTAGTCAAATCATTCTGAATTGTATCACAACATTTTCGCGTGCTAATAGGAAAGTGTCATCTGTTTGTACTGCCCTATCTTGTGTTTGGCCGACCTGTGAACACTTGAGTCAGTGCGAGAAGCGAAATGCGCCGAGCGTAAAAGAGAGGAGCCAATACTGTTTAATATCTTCGTTTTAAAAACTAAATATCTGTAAAACAGAACCAAAAATGGGACTTGCTTTCCAACGTTTTTGTAGTGAATTTTCATTCAAAATAATATCGTTAAAACTTCCCGTAATGAACGTCATGAACGGGGTATGTTTGGCCAGCATGTTAAAATTTCTAGCTGTCAAGTGAACACTTAATTAAGATTTACAGCTTCACTTAATTTCCTGTTACCCTGTACCCGTATTTGCATATTAATCAAAGCAAAGGAAAGTTCACAAGACGACGTTTCATTAACGCTTCGCCACCCCACCCCACACCTCTCGCACCACGAAGAAGAACGAAAATGAACCTTTAGGTGTTTTAGATATTTGAAGCGCTTTTATAAACTTAATACGCAAATGTTTACTGTACGATTTGCCTTCAGCCCTACATCGGGTTGCCTTGACGGCAATACTTTTCACAAACTGAGCCTTTTGTGGATAAACTGACCACTCTATATCTAAGGACAATTAACATTTACATCAGTACTTTTAGTCAGAATCACAACTTTACTCTCGACCATTGTACGTTCATTAATCTCAGCTTAGTCACGACTCATCTGGTTCTTGTTAAACATACAAATTGTGGTGAAAATTGAACAACTGAGAAGAACTCTATAATGAGATACCATTGTCCAGTTGCCCACCCCCTTAAGCTACCCCCACCCTATGCTTCAGGAAGTAAACCTACGACTCCAAAGCTCAGACACGTTTAAGCTTGTAGTGGTAGTTGTAAACAATTGTCCGCTTGAAATATCCTTCAGTCGTTTTACTTCCTTGTCAAGACTGCATAAAAGGCGGCAATTGCTTCAAAGAAATCATTACGTTTCGGGTGGAGTTTGGAAGACCTCTCGACACACGAAGAAAGAATCGATCATCAAAATGGTAAGTGAAAGATGGCTTCTATAAACTGTTCAACGTTTAAACTGGGCAATATTAAATCCTCACGGGCTAGACTGGTGCCCCTTACGAGAGAAGCCTGGTGGCCAGCTGTTGCTAGGGGCACCAGTCTTCTCACGTTGTTAGACGTCAAGGTCGGTGAGAGAATATTTTTACGGAAATGGCGCGAAAATGTGGTTAATATTTGCCTCCCTGATAATTTATTTGTATGTGCTCGAGGCGATGATAACTTCATCACAGGTTGTTGTTTTCAAAGGAAGAATCCCGTGACAGTGTTACTAATGTAAATTATTAGTCTATTAAGCTTAAGCTAATTATAATTATTACTGATGAGCTTTTATGATAGTATATGGTCTATAATCATTAAGCTTATTATTATTCTGATATCTTACTAGAAGGGAAGGGGTCCAGTTTCTATTATTCAATGCCTCGTCTTTGCTCAACATTTATTTCTTTTCTTTTTGTTTAGGGATTTTCTTCTGCCGTTGCAGCATTGATTCTGTTTGCTTGTATCAGTCAGATGAGACCTGCTGTGGGGGGTGCAATGGTGCTTAAGGTATCCATTTATACCCAAACATTAACAAAAAAATATATAATAAATGGTAATTGATTAACGGCTCAATGAACTCACGTTAACTGAGCTGTTTTTTAGTAGTCTAGTAGGGGATTTAATGTAAATTACATAGCGAAAGGTGCTCCAGCTATTTATTAGGCAAAATTGCATATTTAAAAAGGTCTCTTTTCTCTTTGCACCAGATGTGAAAAATGCAATAATGTGTTAACTGGTCTGAGGCAATTTTTACAACAACTGCGGATATGAAAAGAAGTACAAAAGCATTTTTTTGTCTGTTTTGTAGGCTACCTGAGATTTCAACCCTGACTGGATATTCCATCATTTCTCAATTACTGGGAGAAGTTGCCTAAAGTTAAGCATGACCCACCCCAAAATTTTATTTTCCATTTTGTTGTTCAGCTTGTCTTATATATAATGCTCCTGTCTATCAATGAACACAGATCCCAGGTCCAAAGTTTGACGTGGAGCAAAAAGTGAGATCAGAGAAGTTTAAACTCCGCATTTCAGAAAGAGGTGCCAAGTTTGATGAGAAAATTGAACTCGACAAGAAGAAAGACATTGAATATTTCAAAGTACCTCCCCACAATAACCTGTCTGAGACTGACAACATGTACGACTTCAAAATGGTAAGAAATAACATTTGCCTGCTGATAAATAACATAATATTATGCTCTACTATAGTTACAACCGGCCCTGGCTTTTTAAAAGCGATTACTGAAATACGGTGAGGGCCAAGCTAGGATGATCCAAGCTGCTTCACTGTTCACACTCATGTTTGCAGCCCAGGGGGGGGGGGGGGACTCAACAAAGTTTTATACGGCGAGGCTCTGCCCCGGGGTCCAGCTCTTACCCTTTTATATACCATTTTTGAAAGAAAAGGTTCCCCTTTCGTATCCCTTCCATTGAAAAATGGTACCCCTTTCACATACCTACTTAAGAACACTGCATCCCTTTTCTAGACCCTTGGAATGCAGTTAATGAATGATATTAGGGGAGAACAGTATTACCGGTAGAGATGTTAACCAAAAAACAATATTATTAATATCTTCTCGAAATATTTTAATTAAAGCCCCTTTTAAATACCTAAATGACAGATTTCCTTACCCTTTCATATACTTCAGCTCATGAAATCCCTACCCTTTTATATACCCCTTTTGGGCAGAGCCTCCCCATCTCGGCCATTATAGGGAGTACCCCCCCCCCCGGGTTTACAGTCTCACATAAGAGACAGAACAGACTACTAGGTCTATTAGATTCTTGTCACTCGTCTGGTCAATAAAAAACATGATGGAATTGTCAGGAGAAATAGAATGATGACATCACTGTACCCTTCACAATTTATGGCACCTATGGAACTTTAATCACAAGGCATATGCCTTGCTGAGACTTGAAATGTAACTTTAGTTTCTTTACCCTGCAGAACATCACAGTCAGTCGTGTAAAGAAGGATCGTGTTTGTCACATCAGTCCACTGCCACCAGACCTGCCGAGACCGAATGTGTTGTCACAAGGACTGAAAAAGGTAAAATTCATTTCCACTCATCTTCTCACAATCTCACATCAAGTTATCCAGAAATATCCTAGAGTGTTTTCAGTGATCAATAACAAGACCCTTATCAGACCAAGTCGTGAATAGGGTGGGAAATGGATGCTCTGCTGTGAATTATATGGAAACTATTCCCTCTCACTTGAGGTACTTAAGGTACAGGGGTACCTGAAGGGTTTTAAGCATTTTCAACAATTTTGGCATATCCAATACAGCTTATTTTTGAAAGGCATTTTATAAACTAAGGGTTTCATTATTTTTGTCCACTCAATGGCCACATAATCAAGATGGATTACCATTAAGTGATAATGCTATTTTATTGCCTGTTCCAGCTGTCAAATTTGCCCCCAAGTCACAACATTGAAAAAATCACCCAGCAATGGAGAGTTGGTCACATTGTTGACAAAAAAATCTTGAGACCCGAAGTGCGAGATTTCTGTGGCCAGTTCCCAGTCTACCGTTTGGAACCATTCACACCCGATGCAGTTTCTGTGGTGGCTGGAGATGAAGGGAATATCGGTGTTGGTAAGTCTGGACAACTTAAATATATTGTATCCACCCTAATTAGATCATCAAAGCACGCTTGAATAGATGGACATATTTATCCTTCAGTTAAGTGTTTATTATTAGGAAATTATTACAAATTTAAACTTCATCCAAAACTTATGCTTGGCATGTTCACCATTCAAGCCTTGACTCTTATGTGCACGTACAGTACCTCTCTCCACTATGATGTATAAATGTGTTGTATTCTTGTAAGAGATACCTTTCTCTCACAGTACCCTTCTACACCCAGGTGTATAAACTTGTGGTTTTCTTGTACAAATTATTATACACTTTACTCTCACAGTGTCTCTCTGAACCCATGTGTACTTAAAGCTGTGATCTTGCACTTGACAATTTTGTCTCACAGTACTCCACCCAGATGTTTCAAAATGCTGTGATCTTGTACTTGACACTTTATACTCTCAAAGTACCTCTCCTCCCCAGACTTGGTTATTACTGAATTTGAAAAATGTATGAAAGTATTTCATATGTAGTTGCGGACTGAAATAGGGTAATTCTTACAAGGGTCAGTAAAAAGAAGTTTTAAAAAACGTCTAAAATTGACATGCTATTTTGCTGTGGAATTAGAACAGGTATCAAGAATCGAGCAGTATTAAATTAAGCTTCTAATCACAATTTTAAAGAATGCTCCACCAAGTGGATACAGCCATAAACTGTTTGTAGGCGACTTGGGAACCAGCAGCTCAAATGCCAAGAATAAACTGAAACTACAACTTCACTCCCTCAGACCACTTTAAGCTACCTCATTACCATCCTTGGTAATGAGACTAAATATATTTTGTTGTGACATTTTGCAGATAGAAAGCGGCGCCAAGTGAGAGATTTCATACTCTGTGACAACGTTATCCCTCCATGCAACCCAAACAATTGGGTGTTCCATTGCCAGATAGCAACAAGTCGCTGTGTGTATTACATACCTTGCATACTGGATCAGCAAAATCAATTTGTCAGCTGCTCAACGCTTACCAAGCATCTGTACAGCAGCATTGTTTGTTGCAAACCCAGGTGCTCCTAGGTGCACTGTTGCAGCCATTTAATTTGTTACTGCCAGTTTTCACTATGCACTTAAGGGCTGAAAACAACATATAAGATAGACTAGCAGAACACTGAAATTTCGTTCTGTGATTAGACTGAAATTCGACTGTTCTGGGATATGATTGTTCGTTTGGAACAACCAAACTTTTAGTTTCTTAATGTAACATGTAATGGCTGGGGTTATTTGGAGCATTTCAGTTTTAAGGTTACATCACAGTAACAAGACAGTTAAGGCAGTATCAAGTTCCTAAAGTAATAAAAATTGGGTTACAAAATGTGTGATAAAGCTGTTTTATTGTTCGTTGTCTTCTCCTTCAGTTTTCAATAGCTAAACAGGCTCTTCACAACCTCCTTCGCATTTCACCGTTGGTATGACTGCCCAGCAAATCTCCAGGGTCAAAAGCCGCAACCATTTCAATCTCCTTTGTTAAATCCGTAAATGGCAATGTCTGGGAGGGTTCTTTCAAATCTTTAACAGTCACAAAAGCATGTTTTGGTAACAATTTTGGGACAATTTAGAATCCTGTAACCTTTTTCCTTGCCAGCAGATGGAAAAAAAAACATGATAACTACCCACTAGCTTGACATCTTGCTTACTGTATTTACTCAAAAGAGTGATACCCTTGAATAAGTGCTGCATTTAGGAGCAAAAATATTTGGTGCCACTCTCGATTAAGCATCGCCGCCTTCCAGCATAGGCGGCGCTTACTGATTGTTGACATGCCTAATGCTGAAATGCTCATACGGCTGATATTGTTATTGCTGTTATTGTTTTTTATCGGATGTGGAAAGGGATATAGACCTTTAAAACTAACTTTTTATCGCATCCTTCCTATGCTATTATTATGAACACTGAAAACAAAGATTAGTATCTGACTGTGTTATACGCAAGTAGCCAGTTTTAAGTAAGTGCCATCCTCAAATAAGCGCTGCACCAATATGTTGAAAAATTTTAATAATTAGCATACAGTATACTTAATATAAGTTAGCAAGACGTTTTTCGGAGAAGTAATCATGTTGTGTTTATATTTAATACCATGACTTGATAGAATCCCGTAAGGTAGAATCCTGTGTTGCAAACCCTGTAGAATCTTTAAGTTTTTTGGGGGTATACAAAAAATTGCTAGTGCCTGGGTCTTTTCAAAAATTCTAATGACCACCCTTGAAACTTTTATATGCAAGTCGTCCTAGGTCATATAATCTCTACCACCCCAACAACTTTGAATTAGTTTGCTTGATTTATAAAGCCAGCAACGACAAACATATTATTGTTATAGAAAGCAGAGTCTTTGCTGCTATCCACCGCTAATGAAGTTTCTTTATGCCTTGATCAAGTAAAATCGAAAAAATTAGTTAGTGTTCAGCAATTATGAATGCCTTTCAACTGATTTGGCTGAAATTTGGCAGCTGGCATGTTTTTATAGAGCTGCTGCACAAAACAGCCTGAAAGTGTTTCTTTTTGTTTGTTTGTTTGTTTGTTTGTTAGTTTAGTTTATTTTCATTTTGCAGCTTAAGGACGTTTGCGCGAAAATCTTCTACAACACAGATTTTTTTCATACTTTTGCTACAGTCAGATAATGAGTTACCTATGTCAAAAATGCGAAAAAAAGGGGGTCGTAAAATGCCGAATAGAGTACAGTGCATGCCCAAAAGAGTACGACGCATACATTATGACTTATTGTGCAATATCTGTCTCAGGAGGAAGTAGTTTAGTCTCACATTGTCATCCAACGCACGCTTTCTACATTTTTAAAATGAGCCGGCTTAAAAGCCTGTTTCTCCCCAGTATCGGCCAAAACCACCCATCAAAAGAAAAGAGATGAAAAGGTAAGGCGGCCATCAACCACACAACTACAAAATCAAACTTGTTGGCAGTTTCTATTATGTATTCCCGCATTCACCCTGACTGTGTGTGCAATTGTCACTCGATCTTAAAAACCCTGTCACGCATACCCTTGACATGCTTGATACAGTGCAACCAAAATAAACCCGATGTGTTTAATATTGATCATGCCAACGACAAAGCGTTTTAAAATATCTGCAAAAGTAAGAGTTTCTCGGATGAGCAAGTGTAAGCAAAGGTTGACAACTGTACAGTTCGCATGGAACCTCCGCCGGGAACTTGAAAGCGAGAACGTGTAATCCAGGCTTAAAAGAATCGCTTGTTACAAAGTTTCACAGGTTAATAGTCAGATCTAAAGGAAATAAAAGTGTACTGCTTCGTGCAGAATAGAGAATGATGCTTGTCTACCCTAACGGGTAACAGGCAGATCCCAAAGCGTAGCAAATAGAATACGAGAATGATGCCTGTCTAACCAAGTGTTTAATAGGCAGATTTCATTGCGTGCCGAATAGAGTACGTGAATGATATTTGTCTACCCTAATAGACAATAGGTACATCTAAACTTAAAACACACACACACACACACACTAAAAAATGGTGTTCTCGTGCCGAATAGAGTACGAGAATGGTGCTTGTCTAGCCAAGTGATTAATAGGCAAATCTAACGGAAAAAAGGTAAAACAAATAGGACAATGATAGGATTGTAGTGCGTGCCGAATAGAGTACGAGAATAATGCTTGTCTAAGCAAGTGATCAATAGGCAAATCTAACGGAAAAAAGGTAAAACAATTGTTGATCTAGTGCGTGCCGAATAAAGTACGAGAATAATGCTTGTCTAACCAAGTGATTAATAGGCATATCTACGGAAAAAACAGTAAAACAAATAGGGATTGTAGTGCGTGCCGAATAAAGTACGAGAATACACTGTAATGCTTGTCTACCTAAACACACACACTAAAAAAAAGGTGTTCTAGTGCGTGCCGAACAGAGTACGAGAATGGTGTTTGCCAGAAACCAAGTGTTTAATAGGCAGACCTAAAAAAGCTCAAAGCCTTTTATTTCTTTTCCGCTAGTCAAATAAATTTCATATCAAAGGTCGATTCAGTCTGACTGATCTTATCACGCTCTAACGCTCACAAATAGCAGCAACGCCGTTTCGCGAGTCTGCAGTGGTGTGACATTTTAATAACCCACTTCCCAAGTTCGTCACTCTACTCGGTCTTGTGAAGTTCTTTGTGTTAACCCATTCACTCCTAAGAGTGCTTAAATGTGTAAAATACAAGATAAATCCCAAATATCATTTTGTAAAATACTTTAATACCGTATAAATGGTGCAATGTAAAATTACTGCTGACGAGGTTTCATTTGAACGGTCACACCTCAGGATTCCATCCACAGACTCAAAAGTCAGACTCACCTTAATGTTTCCACCACTGACTTTGGGAGTGAAAGGGTTAACAGTGGAACTGAATCTTACCTACCATATATAATACATATACATAAAAAAATGCGCTATGTAAGGAAGTTACAAAAAAATAATGAGTTCTGCAACTCAACGTTCCCCTTCTAAAACTCTGGAAAGTTCCTTAGAAATATCGAGAACTGAATCGATTATTAGTCTCGATTATTAGAAGTTCTACTAAACTAGAAATGCCTCTTTCATATTGCCCCTGGTATCTTCCGACCACATCGTCATCAGCTTTTTCGCCAGATAAAATGCATGCAGCTACCCCGAAGTCCAACGCCAGCCACAGTTCTTTCATTTCCTTTTCTATTTCTTCGAGTACCTGAGCTTTCTTCTGACGTTTGGGTTTCTGTGTCAGACGAAAAGTGTAAGCAAAGCTCGCTACTTCGTCTGCAACGTCTCGATGTGAAATAGAACTAGTTGGCGAATTCTTCTCCTCTCGTGCTTTGTTTTCCTTAAGGTATTTGTAAAGCATGCCCGCGTACAAGGTGGATACTTTCTGTTTTCCATTCTTCTCCCACTGCACTCGATAGAAATTTAGAGCTCTCCTTTCTTTGACAACGCCCAATACGTTCCTTACCTGAAAGGGATCCTTTACATCTTTTTTGGTTTTGGCTGGTACATTTTCTGGATCTTTAAAGCGTACAACTTCACCAACAGAGAATCGTACCTGAATTCAGCCGTGTGACGCCCTTTTAACACCCTAAACGGAACATCCTGAATGGTGTGATGCCAAGTGTTAATAATTTCCTTCGTCACAAGTGGAAGAAGATAGGGCTGTAGCTTGGCTCGTTCTTCAGTTGGTCTTTGGCACAGTAGTTTGGCAAGCTTTTTCTGGACCCTTTTGTTGAGGTTCTCCACCTGGCCTTGACTTTGTGGGTGGTACGGCCTCCCATGGAGGATTCTAATGCCAACAGATCAGTACACAGTTTCTTGACAACCTCGTTGATAAATTCTGTGCCATTATCGGTCTGCAAGTACTTTGGTGGCCCTTCATCATAAAAGAAGAAATTATGTAGAATGGAGTGCACCTCGCTCGCCGATTTTGTTTTTGCCGGTATCAACCAGCAAAACTTCAAGAAGCAGTCTTTGATGACCAAAATATACCGGTATTGTCCTCTGTTTTTGGTCATAAAGAACCGCTTCTTGCCATGGGCCATGTCAATAATGTCCGCCTGTATCCGCTCCAGAGGCACGTAAGAATGGACAGGGCGGGGCGGAGGGGAGATAGTAGGGAACGAAGAATGTAGTTGGCATGCCGGGCACGATTTCAAAAATTCCTTGGCCAACTGCTTGATACCGTTGCAGTAGAAGCGAAAACAGAACTGCCTTACTAAGCTATTAATACCTACAACAGTACAAACTCCCGATGGGGAGGAATGAATCTCTCTCAGTCGTTCGATCGCTTCTTCCTTGGTGACAAAATACACCGTTCCGTCGTCTGCCGAGAGACCATCCCGAGTGTGCTGCAAATATAAAATGCTTTGCTCTTCGTCCAGTCCACTTGATAACCTGTACCTCGGTTGTTTTCCCCTTCCAAAACAACCTACCTCTGTGTTTCAAAAAGAAAGCACGCAGAACTTGCCACCCTTCCTCACTGAGAGAGTCCGGCTTTACTGCCTTTCTATCTCGCAAGAAGGGCAAATATTAAAAAAACATTAAAAAGTGTCGACCAGCACGCTGAACACATTGGTCCCACGAAGGTACCACAATCCTCGCACCCTGCAATATTGAAATAATGGCCTTTCATTAACAATCAAAGAATTAACCAAATACAGACTAACTCTTGAGGTTCTGAGTTATGTCATTCTGCAATTCGTACTGTATTCGGCACGCATGTTCAGAATACTGACCTACACGGTATATTTGTTATACAAGTTGGTTAGACAAGCATTATTCTCGTACTTTATTCGGCACGCACTACAACCCCTATTTGTTTTACTGTTTTTTCCGTAGAATGGCTATTAATCACTTGGTTAGCCAAGCATCATTCTCGTACTCTATTCAGCACGCACTACAATCCCTATTTGTTTTACTTTTTTTCCCGTAGATATGCCTATTAATCACTTGGTTAGACAAGCATTATTCTCGTACTTTATTCGGCACGCACTACAATCCCTATTTGTTTTACCTTTTTTCTGTTTGATTTGCCTATTAATCACTTGGTTAGACAACCACCATTCTCGTACTCTATTCGGCACGAGAACACCATTTTTTAATGTGTTTTTTTTTTATTTTAGATCTACCTATTGTCTATTAGGGTAGACAAACATCATTCACGTACTCTATTTGGCACGCAATAAGATCTGCCTATAAACACTTGGTTAGACAAGCATCATTCTCGTATTCTATTCGGTACGCTTTGGGATCTGCCTGTTACCCGTTAGGGTAGACAAGCATCATTCTCTATTCTGCACGAAGCAGTACACTTTTATTTCCTTTAGATCTGACTATTAATGTGTGAAACTTTTTAACAAGCGATTCTTTTAAGCCTGGAGTACACGTTCTCGCTTTCAAGTTCCCGGAGGAGGTTCCATGCGAACTGTACAGTTGTCAACTTTTGCTTACGCTTGCTCATCCGAGATGCGAAACTCTTACTTTTGCAGATATTTTAAAACGCTTTGTCGTTGGCATGATCAATATTAAACACATCTGGTTTATTTTGGTTGCACTGTGTCAAGCATGTCAAGGGTATGCGTGACATGGTTTTTAAGATCGAGTCACAATTGTACACACAGTCAGGGTGAATGCGGGAATACATAATAGAAACTACCAACGCGTTTTGATTTTGTAGTTATGTGGTTGATTGCCGCCTTAACTTTTCATCTCTCTTCTTTTGATGGGTGGGTTTGCCCGATACTGGGTAGCCTGTTCCAGGCGTACAGTGGAGCGGAGCGAAAAATAAAGCGAGCGAAAGAGCGGGAAAAATACGAGGGGAGACCCTCGTTTTTTCCCGCTTTTTCGCTCGCTTTCTTTTTCGCTCGCTCTGCACTATCTGAACGCCTGGAATAGGCTAGATGCTGGGGAGAAAAAGGCTTTTAAGCCGGCTCATTTTAAAAATGTAGAAAGCGTGCGTTGGATGACAATGTGAGACTAAATTACTTCCTGCTGAGACAGATATTGCACAATGAGTCATAATTTATGCGTCGTACTCTTTTGGGCACTGCACTCTATTCGGCATTTTACATGTGTAAGGTCACCGACTTCGTTCTCGAAATAAAAGGCGTGGAAAACTACCCTAATTTGGCAAATCGGTCCTCGTAACTCGACATGGTCTTAACGGTTGTTAGTTGAAACATATTTAAATGATTCGCTGTCGACCCACTTTCTCAGTCAAATTTCATTTAGGTGGTTCTGTCAAGTAAATAAGTTGAACCGGTGTCATCCTTTCAGTTAAACTCAACGTTTAAGATGGGCTTTTGCTAACTCCTTGCAGCTAAAATAGTAGCGGAATTCAATGATGCGTAGGCAGAATAATTGAAAAAAATCAAACTTCTACAACACAGATTTTCTTCAATTTTTCAGGAAACGTAGATGGTTAACAAAGAAAGTGATCCATCAAAAGAAAAACTGGGGTGACCGAACATTTAAGAGAGTTAAACCCGTTCATAGATACTAAAATGCCCACTAGCGCTATATATCTGTATTTCTTCAACAGCGCGCGTGCTCTAATGCATGACGTGCATGACATCGCAACGTGAATTGTGTGCGCAGTAAGGATGCGCAGAAACAATAAGGGCGAACGTCCTTAAATTAGATTAAGTCATGTTGACTTCTCATCAAACTTAGGAGGGACCATGGAAACAATGCTCTATACCCTATGTGCTGCTTTTTGGACATACAAGTAAGATGTGTACACATTTGCAACATGTTCTAAACCACGCAACAAGCTAAGGAACACACATAAAGTTTGGAAATAAGTCAGCATTTATTGACAACTAAGTGAATATTTAGACAGTGTTACAAAATAAATAAATACAATGCAACTAATATGACACTTCTAGTAACTAGAAGGAAACTAAAACAGTACAATACAAAATACAAATACAGTCAAAGGACAGAAAGTAGGCTGTAAGGGGTATATTTAATAATAAAAATAGGATACCTGGGAGGGTGGGGTCGAAAAATGCTTTCCAATGTACAGTGCTAGTTGTGCTGCGTGCACGATAGTAGTGTCATTGAGCAAGTGAAGCAGGGAGCTAAACCAAGCTATATATAGCTGAGTGAAGTAGTTTTACAGGAGTGCTGTAGATTACCAAAATACACAATAGCATGCTACTTGCTTATATAGCAACAAATATTTTACTAGACAGCAGTGATGGCAATATATACTTGCTGACCTTTATTCAATCTGAAATCCAAGGCTGCCTTTAAAACTCCCAGTGCTAAAGTTTGTGATTTAGAGAAGCATCACCCAAGACTGATGCTTCCCTAAACCACACAACAAGGAAGACGCGTGAAGTTCGAAACTTAGACAGCTTTTATTGAAAACTAAGTAAATGATTAATAACACAATATTTCAAAATAAATAAATAAAATGACATTCCAAACCCAAACCGTGGAAGTTGAGTTGTTAGGAAGGATAGCCTTAGTGACCTCATTTATAGATTGTTATCTGATAGAAAGTGGTACCGTAAAGTAAAGGAGTATGGCATCCGAATATCAGTCGCCTAGCACCTTGATGAGCTCAACAGGGACACCCGCTTGAAAGGCAAAGGAATCCCCACCCCCACGAAAAGAATGGCAGGCACATACTCTGGTTGGAAGACCCCAGGGACTGTAGAATGGTGTGATGTTTGTGTAACATTTACAGGAAGCCGATAGTCTCTCCCCCCGCCCCCCCCCCCCCCCCCCACTTTTCCTGAGGAAAAAAGGTTTCTTAAAAAAAAAGAAAAAAACTTTTAAATCAGTAGTTCATGGTTTCCGGTGACCTGTTATGGACAATTTGCACTTCCGGTATGTAAGGAATTAAATGTATGTAAATGTATTACCGGTGACAGATGATTATTCGAGAGGAGAATGTCCGGTATTTGACACATTGGTTAACTGATAAAATCAATAGCAACTTGAGAACTTTGTTTTGTTTGTTTTGTTGTAATCGGTGACCTTGTTTCAGCCTTCAGGCAAGGGCTCCGTTTGGATCCTAACAACACGAGTGCAGGCTACTTGCAAACTAGAATCTATTGTTATAACAGTGATGCAATTGTCGTTCAAAGGTCATCATTTACGTCATTATAACAGCAAGGCCATTGTTCAGAGGCCGCGCAGGAGACCCAGCACGTGAATCTGTGTGACCAAAACAGTGGCTACCGTATGTGAAGCAATATTTTGACTAATGCTGTGACACTATCAAGAAAGATATTTTGGGTATTCAGAAGAATTTACAGGCAGCCCACGGTGACTCAATGGCATCCCCCCTTCCCACACTAAGGAGACAGCATGTGAACCTGCATGACGAAAACCGTGAAAGTGTGATGGAATATTTTGTCTATGTTGCAACCCTCTTGCGACGCACTGTGAACTGCGTTCCCTGAACTGCATTCCCTTTAAAAACACGATTTATAAACACGTCTGCAGCAATTCTTATGTATTTCATCAATCCTACCCTGAAGTTTTCTGCGATCATAGATGGAAAATTCAACTTAAAGGATCTTTAGTCAAGTCAAGTCAAATCAAGTCAACTTTATTTAGGCAGGGTAGCCCTATCAGCCATTGGCTGGTATCAAAAGGGGCCCTGCGTAAATTATGACTACATGATAAAAATTTAAAAATTAAAAATTACTTTAAAATTATGTACAAAGATTTAAAAAAGTGAATAAAAGGGAAATTACATATCTCCATAAAGTCGCAATTTGTTTAAGGTTAAGACAAATAAGACAGCTATCGAAGTTACCTGTTATTATATTAATAAGTAAAACTAATGGCTAAAATGAGATCTAAGAAAGTTCTTAAAAATGGAAAGCGACGTGGCTTCTTTTATTGATGTGGGCAAATTATAAAGGTCATGTTATTGTTTATTCACTAGGAGAATGTCTCACATTTGAGAGATTGGATTTCAAACGTGATAAAATCTCTCTGTTTACGTCATTTTAACTGCAAGGCCGTTGTTCAGAGGCCGCGCGGCCCCAAGAGGACTAAGTGGACTGACTTAGGACGACAACGTCGACGAAAATGAAAAACAAAAAAAGGCCACTTTACTAGTCAGCGCGACGTGCGCGTGTGCACAACGGCCGCCTAAAAAGATGGGGTAAGTAAAAACTCTAAACTGTAGGTCAGGGGAGCTTAAAAACAAAATGGCCTGAGATGAGGGAGCTGCAAAAACAGGTAAAAGACAGCCCGTTTAATAGCTGAACAGGGCAAAGGGGGGACCCCGGAAGAACATTTCGAAGATCAAACAGCCAAATTTGTTCTGACACTTCCTCAGAATCTTAAAATTTTAAAGGAAACAAACGAAGCGATTCCATCCGTGCTGTTTGTTTAGCTGATTTGAATACTTTTTATTGTTTTAGGTTTATTTTGTTTTTACTGCTAGTTTGCGTCTTTATTTCGCATACTTATTTTCACTATTTTCTTTGTCTGCATGTAAATATCTTAGCTTTTACCTTTTGATTATCGTATTTTTTCACAATTGTATATATCCCGAGTTTTTATCGCCGAACTCGAACTTAAAAATGACCGTAGAACGGTCGAAACGTTGTTCTTTTTTATCGCTCATTTTTTTAACTATTGTAACTCCAGAAATCTGCAGATGCAGTGCGCAGACAACTTGCAGACCTCAGTCGGAAGATCAATGCATCTATCAGCCCTGTGTACACAAGTCGAAAGATCAAGGACGAAATCAAAGTGAGGGAAGACAAGCCACCCCTTGTGAATCAACAATGCGTTGTTTATCATTTTCAGTGTAACCTGTGTGATGCAGGTTACGTCGGCTACATGTGCCGACACCTTCACCAGCGAATTGAAGAGCACAAGGGAACTGCAATCGGAAACAACCTGAAGGATCAGCACAATACGTCCCCAAAATTTAAAATTTTAAGGAAGTACCAGAACAAACTTGATTGCCTTATTTTTGAAATGCTTTTTATTAAAGAACGGAAACCAACTCCAAACAAACAGTGCGATTCAATCCGCGCTAAATTATTTGTTTAGATCGGTTTTAATTAGCCTTATTATAATCATTTCTTTTCAATTTTTAGCGGAACTCCTTTGCGGCCGAAGGCCGCAAAAGTGGAGCCCCATACTCATACTAAGAGGCATGCTGGTAATTTTTTATGGTCATGGCAAGCGGAATGGCTCGCGGGCGCGTGCGCCGTACATACGTACGTACATCGCATTTCATGACATTCTTTCATGAGGCAATTTTCGCTGGAAGAGCAGAGACGAAGGAAAAGAGACGGAGATAGAGAACAACAACGGGAAAGAAGGAGAAACGCCACTGAAGAACAGCGTCAAGCACCCGGTCAAGCAGAGCGGAAACGACAACGAGGAAGACGAGGGAACAGTACAGCAGAGAGATAAAGGCAACTAGAAATAAGACGGAACGGTACTGAAAAACAACGCCAGAGGAAAACTGAGAGACGCCGACAGAGAACTGTAAACATGTCGAGTACAGTTTTCTTGATTTTTATCTATTTGTGATTGGAAATAATTTTGTACCACCGAATAATTTACGTCTACGTTTTTGTATTTTATTCTACAGATCATCAAGGGGAAAGAAGTCGTAATCGAGAACGGAGAAGAAATTTACGCCAAGGACAGCATGAAGTTACGACATGTGCAGGTAAAATCAATTTCCCTGCTTTAGCAAAGTTTGTTTAACAAAAAAATGCACTGTTACAAAAGTGAACTTTTCGTCAAAACTTAAACCGCACCTTTTACGGTATGTCATTTAATACTACTCATAGAAAGTGAAAAAAAGAGGAAAACAAGAAAAGCCCCAGGGGCATTAGACCCCGCCGTTGTTCTCCCCCCCCCCCCCGGGTGTAAAATATGTTACGGCCACCCAAGTTAAAAGCCCTTGCCTGTGTAGCAAAAACACGACGAGTATTTGTTTGGCCGAGCGAAAACCGGAGGTCTGGGGCAAGTGACCACCAAAAAAAAAAAAAAACCACGGGAAAAAAACGGGTATTACTAGACCCCGTCCTGACGGCGGGGTAAGAAACAAACCAAAACAAAACGAAACAAGAAAGCCCATTGGGCATTTTAACCGGCCATTCTGACCCTCCCCACCCCTAGGTTTCACAAATGTTAGCGCGATCCTCTTTTTTTACGAACCGGCGTGACGAAAAGTGTGATTGTGTGACACAATATTTTGACTATAGCGGTACTGGATGACGTAATGTTTAAACTCTGATGACTCAGCTTATCTTTCTTATCGCTTTATTTGTGCTGAAAAACGCAAAATCACTCAAACGTTGAATGTCGATATGAATTCGTCCACAACTGAGAATGCTCACACAGGGACGACGAAGTATTTACTGTTGTGCCTAGACCTTAAGTACAAACAGTGAACATAGCAGTAGAATCAAAATATAACGCTTGATAAACACGAGCTCGAGCAGATCGTCAGAGTATGGGGCACGTCAAGATATCTCATGACGTGATGTTTAAATCCAGTTTGCTAACCCGGTAAACAAGCGAGCGGGGACGAAAGTCGCCCACGTCTTTGAAAGCTAACGCGCCTGTCGAGCCGCAATCGATTTCGCGCTCACTCGCCTGTTTTTCTTTTCCTTCACTATCTATCTCTGAACGGAAAGTGAGACTGCTCGTAGCCTTTAGCGAACACCACACGCAAACCACACAAATCCGTCGATAATATTCAGATATTTTCGTTCTTTCAATGCAAAAAGACTCGTAACACCTGCCTTATTAATTAATCTCCTTATTAATGACGATTCCTTCGTATCAACTTCTCGCCTCAAATAAACACTCATTTCTCTCCGTTCACAAGAACTATCATGTACTGATGTGCAATCAACTAATATTGCATCATCATACTAGTACCAATTCCTTCTCTTCCTAGTCTTCCTAGCCCACGCCGGCAAAACGCAACTGTCCTTTTTGTCCGCTGCGAAATACAAGTTAGCCAATCAGAAACCTTACAATCCACTTCGCAAACCACCCCCCCCCATAAAACGCCAAGGGAAACTGCCTCTCACGCAAAACGCAACTTTCAAAGCAAATCACATTCACAGAAGCGTGATATGCTCCTGACATTCACAAATCCTTCTGACTCCCACATTTTTACACCCCTCAAAATGTCAATCCCAATGAAAAACACTCCTGCGCCAAAAAAATTTTCATCATAACCGCTAATTAGATCAGACAACACAGTCAATTTCGCATTCAATCCTATTTTCGCATTCAATCCTATCAAAAATAATGCACGCGCAAGAAGTGGCACAAGAAGTTCTTGCGCCGCAAGAACAAGCAAGCCCGCGCAAGAAGTGAAAGTGCTAGGTTTTTGCAGTTTACCCGCAAGAACATTCGAAACGCAAGAAGTTGAAAATCTAGCCGCAAGAAGTTACTAATGTTACCGCAAGCCGCAAGAAGGCGCAAGAAGTACTGAGGGTCCAGCCGAAGAAACTTGTAGTGCTCGTGTTAGTGTGAGGTATTGCAAAAGTAATGAGAGCGAATCTCCCGCTCTATTCTCTTTGAAATATCACCGAGCTTTCGAGCGATTTTTCGCCGTGTTGGCGTGTTGGCGTGTTGGCGCGACAATTCGCCAAGTCAAGCGAAAGTTCACAAGGCTAATCAAAAAATCAAGGAAGCAAATGTTCGAACAACCGAAGTATCGAAGAAAATTCACATCACGAAATGGAATATCCGCCAGCTTTCCGACTGGAAGATAAACACCCGGTAAACATATGATCTCCGGCACATGACAAAACATGAACAATTTTTTTTAAGCGTGTCTCAGATACAGTGATACGGGTTCAACTCAGAACTGACTCAATTCAGTTTTTTATTCCATCCAAGAAATAGAAACAAAAAGGTCCAAAAGCTATAATTGTGGCAAACTGCGCGAACTCTTCTTTGACAGGCAAGACAACACAAGACTTACACATGCAGGAGGTCATGCCATCGCGTGGGTGAAGTCATCAAGAATCCCTGCATCTTTACCAGTTTAATTTCCCAGCAAAAGAGGGATACTCGAAGAAATAGCATAGACATATGATTTCAACTACACATTCGCCTTTCGACACAGCTTGCTGCCCGGGGCTTGCTGTCTTGACGGCTTAGAGAACTGCTCATGCATTGCGTTACAAAATGTCATTCAAGCAAATCATACCAAATTTGCATACGGCAGATTTCCGTTTACTCAGAATTGACGTGCCGAATTTCTTTCAGATCGCGGAGTTTTAGTTTCCTTCAGACTTTTTTGGTTTACTTCGAAGATTTAAAATGTGATATCGACTTCAGCGTAATGAGTGGAACTATTTTTACAAACATAATGTGTTTTTCCAATTAAGACTTCGGGTATTTAATATTTCTTCTCATCTGAGTGACCATGTTCATTTCTCACACGTGTGAGCGCAACTAATTAAAAGTATTTGTCCGAGTTTAATATGTTGGTGGAAGTACAGTAACACTGAACAGGTGAATGTCGGTTCTTTAATAATGTGACTGATGGACTGTGCTTTGCCATTGTTCCTCATTTAAGTGAAATAAATCGAGCGAAATCTTTCGCGCCGCTAAGCGTACCGCATGTCTGGGACTCCGGTACACATAAACAATAACATACGCGTGCTTCGTTTGAGCCTCGTTTCTCCCTAGCCGTTAAAAAATAACATAGAAGGCGACCAGTGTCAAATTCAGAACCTAGTGAACTCTTTATCGGATAAAAAATTCAAAACCGAACAAAAAAACTTACAAGGGACCAAATAAACAACTGATTGCAAGTTACAAAGGCAGCCAATTTCGAACGTGCCTTGCGCTACAAAGTGGTCTCTTTTTTACCTTCTCCAGGTTCCGGGTTTTTGAGATGTTAGCGCAATGACGTTCTTGCGCTTACTTGCGGTCCAGATATCTTACCACAAAGAAGTTCTTGCGGTTTTAACTTCTAAACGCAAAGACGTTCTTGCGGCTTGCAGTATTCAAGTGCAGGCATCCTGCAAGTAGCCGCAAGAAGTTCTCGGCTTGCGGACGCAAAAAGAAGTTCTTGCGCGTGCATTATTTTTGGGCTGTACTGTACAAAAAACCCCAAACTTAAACAACCCTTCGCCGTTCATATCTTAAATACTGTAAATTAAAAGACAAAAACATAGGAAGGTAACATTCAGAAGACTAACATGCGCATGCGTCTAATATAAGACAGTACCGCTCAGAGTACCCGTACCACAAGCGTTACAGCACTTTCTTCGTATGTTTAGCCAACTTGCTTTCACGAAAAACCGTGTCCATTTTATAAACCGGCGGTCGCCGTCATGGCGACGGCCGTTTAAAAAGGGAACACAATTTGAGGGGGTAGTGCAAAGGTGATGGTATCATATTACAAGGTTTCGCAATATGGCCTCGCGCGTGGATGAGAACGAGGACACAATACCTTTTCAACGTTAGAAATGAAAAGATAGGCTAAAGAAACTCGACTGCCGGTCCTAAATGCCTATTAAGTGGAATATGAATGTCTTTATTGAGAGGAGAAATATGGATTGCTTTGGCCCGATGCTTTAACTGAACCAGCGTGAAGACCTGCTTGCTGAGTTTCCCGGGTGAGTTTCTCGGAATTTTTCAATCATTTCACAGAATATTACGGTATGGGAAATTCGCTTTTATTTATCTCAACTCAACTGGCTAATTTCCAATTCCCCGTTATCTCGAACAAAGAGAAATTTGTCTTGGCTCAACTCGCTTATTTCCAATTCCCCGTTATCTCGAACAAAGAGAAACTTGTCTTGGCTTTGGTAATAAATATAATATTTCCAGTTATTTACTTTTACGACGATAACCCGCTTTTCTCAACTTTGAAGAATACCAGTGTGTTTTGTTTTCACGGAGCAAAGTGTAGCCAGGCAAAGGAGAAAACAGCTTATGAAAGCATGCAATGAAGTAAAAGGCGAAAACAAGTACAGTTGTACCAACGCGAATCGTCAAGATGTTAATTTAACTCATTGACTAAACAAAAGAATAACAAAACAGGACATAATTGATATATGCCTCGTTCTTTTAAACTCTGAATCCAGTCATTGTTTACAATATCCTCGGCAAAACCCCTACCAAATCCATGCAAGTAACGAATCGATAGTAGTTATAGAGTTGGGGGTACGAAAGCATTTTTGTCAAAAATGCTCTCTTACCAAACCCAACTCTCTAACTACTTCCCATCAGATGGAGATCATTTTATGGAGAACTATATGTATTTTATTTCATGGCAACAATTATTTGGATACTATATGTTTTATCTCATGATGTATCCAACGCATTATTACATCACGTGACGCCACACTGCAGGAAGTCTTAAAATGACAGAAAAGCATAATGATTCCACAAATTATCTCTGCAGCTAGGAGAGTGTGTAAATTTGTGTTTTTCAAACGCAAATCGATAGCATTTTTCATATTTAAAGTCAGATTCACCGATTTTGCTAATATACACTTTGTTATTTTTTGATCTTTTTTTTGTCAATTGTATAGTCAGGGTATCTGAATTCAACCGAATTGTAATCAGTAAAAGGTGCAGACCCAATACCAAAGTGAATAAAACTAATTTCTATAGTTTTTGTACATCCATCGTTGTAATAAATAGTTGTTAAAATTTTTGCCTTTCGTTTTTCTACTAGAATATCTTGGTTTTCATATTCAGTGCCAGATTCATCCATATTATCTCTGTAAGTGTTTGATCTTTTTTCGTCAATTTTGCCGTCAGGGTGTATGAATTCAACCATCTTCAATCTGAAATCATGTGTCTTCTCATTACCCACGTAATATTTCAAAATATGAATTTTTTTTTTACATCCATCATTATAATGCATTGTTAATGCCAATGTTGATTCTCGGGTTGCGATTTCCATTTATATATAATATAATTTAGATTATATTTAAGTCGTTTGAAACGTACAGAATGTTGAAGAAAAAATAATATATCATATAATAGTATAGAATGAATTGCGATAAAAATATTCACAATTACTTGAAAGAATCAGAAGTTGTTTGCCCTTTTTGTGACCAGCAAATAGATTCTGCCAGAAAACCAAAAGATGATAAATGCTGTGATAATCAGTATATTATTAACGACGATGGGATGTTAGCATGTCTAAGTTGTGGTGTAGTACAAGGATATAATTATGTGAAAGAATATGTTAATTTTTATGAGAACAGACATAAACTGAAGAGGAAATCTATTTACCATCGAGAGTACCACATCAACAACATATTATTCGATATCGAAGAAAAATATAATATTGAAATATCAAACTGTCAGAAACATAAGATTGAAGTTAATGGTACAAGGAAAAGGATGATTAGCGTAAATTTCATTATGAGAAAGATATTCAAGATGATGGGAATACCTTACAAAAATATTCCAATTAGTAAATCGAAAAAAACATTAGCTTTTTACAATCGATATTGGGTAAGTATTATGTCTCTTATTGGTGATAAAATAAAATCTATTGTTGAATGAACACCTTATTATATTTTTTTTCAAATTTGTCAGTTAACGGACACATATCGATAATTATATCATCGAGAATTTTGACGAAATCAAGAAATTCTTTGTCATTATACTCCAGTCCTCTCATAAAAGACCGTAAATGTGTTAAAACCTTTTCGTACGAAGTGTATGCGAATTTAGACATTTCTATCTTCTTTTTGAAATTTTTAGTCTCTGAATATGTTTTAAGTAAGAGCCTGGAACCAGATATCACTCCAAGAGGAATAGGGTTTAGTGTTACACCACCAACTATTGTTCCTGTAGCTACCAATAAAGCGGATCCAATATTACATGCAAGTTCTGTTTTTTTGAAATATTTGTAAGTCATTTTGGCAAGCCAGTATTTCTTATGATAGAATTTGTATAATGCTTTCAACTCAGATATTTGATTTTCCGTTAATTTTTCTGAAACATGGTTCCAATTGAATATATTATGTTTATCCATATATATTATATGGTTACATTTTTCTTTTTGAATGACTCTTTAATATTGGAGTATAATGTTCTGATGTTTTTAATCAATCTTTCTATGCTTTCGAGAATTTCATTAATTAAAATAGCTGTTCTCATATATATATAAGTTAGATTATTCATCCTGTAAACGATGTCGAAACATCGGTCAGCTTTGAAGTGTTTGGTTGATATGTTCCGCATTGTGATATATAATGAATGAAAAAATATCTATGGCACTCTATATTCAATCAACAGTAAGAGTTCTTCATTTTTTACAACTGAACCCAGTTCCACTGCCAAATGACCAAAAGCCAGTATTAAATTAATACTTATTGTCTGTGTTCGAGTTGCTTTGGTTGAAGTGTAAGTGATTGATTGAGTTAAATGGTCACTGTGTTTTACTTTTAAAGAAATAGGCGTATATCGTCTTTTGACTTTGAAATAGAGCACTGTTATAGTTAATATGTGGCTATGATTTGGAATGATTATTTTGTCACAACCATTTAATAAAAATGTGTTCCCATTTTTTGTATTCAAAATCCCATTTATGTAATGAACGGAACCACTCAAATTATGCCCGTTTAAAGATAAATCTGTTTCCATCACCATTTTTCCGTTTTCAATTACAAAAGCGGTGTCATAGACACTTGGGTCAACATTTGAAATTGTTTCTTTAACACCATAGACAATTAAATGACCAATTGTTAAAAGTGATGGAAAAGTAACTGTACCGTGTAGATCGAGATAAATAAATTGTGGAGGTGAGCTACCCCATCGGTGAAAATTGATAACTGTTTTGGTATAGTTTTCGAATGTTTTTGTTGCATAATTAGAAATTGAAATCGTAGTGCCTTGCACTGCCACATTCAACTCACTCATTTCCGGCGGAAACCATTCAACTACCAAAGTATAGTATCCAACAGGAAGTTTATAAAGGTCAAAACCGAGGCGTGATTGGTACTGGTTTGGTGAGCTTTTTTGATAATTTGATGTGGAGAATTGGAAAAATCAACAATACCCAAAACCTGAATATTTAATTCACTTGAAGATTCGTCGTCGTTTTCCATTAAATATCTGAATACATCTTTTTTCCCCGAGCTAGTGATCTGAGATTCATGAATTTTTTGAGTGACAAGATTTCTCAAAGTTGTTATTTCATTTTCCACAAAATTAACATTAACTGCGGATTTTGAGTCTCTGTAATCGGTTTGTAAGTTAATAATTTTATTGTTATTTAAATTCAAGTCTCCCGACATACTTGTTGTGCCATCAAGTTTGAGATAATGTTTTTGCGAGTTAGTGATTCTCTGAGTGATATATTCTACAGTAGCAACGTCTTTTTGGTTTACTGGAAATTTGACATTGGTGATCGCATTATCTTTCATATCGATAGTAGTGTCCTTATCTAATTTTTTCGCAAGCTGATTATCGACATACTTTTTATTTGTTGCTTGATCTGCCTGTAATGGATCTTTAACGTTAAAGATTGTATTATTGTTCATGTCTAAAGTTTGCTCCATAGATCCACCTTCTTTTTTACTCAAAAAAATGGCTCTAGCTGTGTTATATGATATTGCCTTATTAGTATTTCCATGGACTGGATATGGTTGAGATTGTAAAATTAAATCTCCTGTCATTGTACTACCTGATTTTGAAACAAACTGAGTTGTATCCATACTTGGAATCTTGGCTATTTCAGAATCGAGATAAGATTTTATAACAACGTCATTGTTATTGGTTCCTTGTTTCACATTAACCAGTTTTTTATTTTCCATATCGTAATTACCATCAGAATTTAGTTTAAAACCGATCCCTTGAAGTCCCCGTGAACCAGATGAAGTTGTGCTGGTTGATGAAGCTTGTTCATTAAAAATTCCCATATATTATATGATTAGATTATGATTTTAGTTATTGTATCTTTCCATAAAAGTTTCTTTTTATTAGTTTCTTCGGTTTGTCCACATACAGGAACGAATACGGTTTTTTAGTTGCTTTGATATATTGTTCCTTATCAACACCAAGTTCTCTAGATATTAAATTACGTTCGTTAGAGCTTGGAAATTCATACACAGAAAAATGACTGCAATTTAACCGTATATCCTTTGGTGTTCCATAGAAAGATTGACTCAGATAAATGACTGAACAATTTTTATGTCGACCTCTTATGAAATAATCAATCAGAGGTTTCTGATTCTTTTCACAAACATAATCATCAAATATGACTATCTTTTGTGCATCATCTTCCATATCTTCAACTGGTACAATTTCATTATTACTACATACAAGAACATCATAACCAACCGATTGACTGATTTGATTGAATATCTTTATCATATTCTGGTATTTTTCTTGTTCCAAGTTTTTAGCATATAGGTGGATCTGATCGAAATGGACTAATGGCTTTGTTAACATATGATAAAGCAAATTTGTTTTTCCACTTCCACTTCCTCCGCAAATCAGCATTCGAAATGTGTCATGTGGCATATATTGATACAATTGTTTATAACTGTTCGTTTTATCAACGTTTCGGTCGTAATTTGGTATTTCCATATATAATACATTAGATAACTTGAGATAAGTTAAGATAAGTTGAGATAACTTTATCTAAGCAATATATATTATGGACATTCAAAGAATGAAGAAAATATCAGAGGCTAAAATTAATGTCGGTAAACAAGTAAGTAATGTAAGAAACACGCTAAAAGAATTTGAACATGGAAGACAGGATATTCAGGAAGAATTATCTGAAGTATATAAGCCGATTGTTAAAGCTCAAGAGGATGTCAAACAAACAATCGATGAGAAACAGGACAAAATGCTTGAACAGTTACAGAAAAACCAAAAAGCATTAACATCAGGGCTTGAAGATCTTCTTATGTTTCAGCAATTACCTGATGAAAAACAGCAAGAAACGAAACTTCCTATTGATTATGAACCAGAAATGATGAAACCTGGATTGCAGTCTAATTTTGAGGCTGGTTTTGATGATGATGAAATACTAAAATTAATGGAGTATAAATTAAGTCCTCCTAGTCATGTATTAAAACAATCAATTGATGGACTCCTGGACATTAATGAATTCAACGCAGAACTTGGTGAACAAATAAAACAAATAGGTATACAGAAGGGTCATTTATCTACTACCAAAAAAAATCGAAAAAAAAATAAAGACCAGATTGATGATTTAGACAAAGACATAAAGTTGTTACAAAAATACAGAAAACGTATACAAATTTTTCCAGAAGGTCTAAAAACAGTTGGTAAGGGTTATACACAACCAAAAAGAAATGCGTACAAGATATCATCTGGTGGTCAATATGGTAATCTGATGATTGATGTTCCAAAATTGATGGGACAGTTGCATCTGGTGGCGAAAAAAGATGGTGAGAAAGTACTTGATAAAAAGGTTGATTTCGACACTCTTGATCTGCTAACAAAGAGATTTAATAGCAAAAAGAAGTATAGTGACCTTTCAAAGATGGTTTTCAATCAATTGACTAAACTAAGTGAGATACCTATCCACAGAACTTCTAAGAAATTCTCCAAACTTGGGTCAGGTGTAGTCTATTATAATAATGTTAATGATCTCATCAATCGGATGGAGCTTCTTGGAGGCAGCATATTGGCAGGTAATGATGGTGCAAAGAGTGAAATGTCTGAGATAGTACATAAATTATATGAACTTGGTAAAATTAACGCCAATCAGCTTAACGATCTGTTGAAAAGTTATGTCATCCAATTGTAATTTAAAATGTTTATCTAATCTAATGATATATGCAAGAACGAGCAATTAATATCAATTCAGTAAATCGTCAGAAAATTGGAAGATCTCGTCCTGAGGATTTCACAATCAAATTTGACCCCATCATGCATCTGGATAATGAGATGCATCATGAATTGGCAGTAGATCGAGTATCAATGACGTACTCATGGCATAACATCAATGCTGAATACGGAAACAATTCAATTAAATATTCGAAAGATAATGGAACTAGTTGGAAAACTATCAATTTTGTTGACGGTATGTATTCTTACGACGATCTCAGCGAATTTATAAATCAGGTTATTACAGATAACGGTGATCAACCGAGTAATAATCAAGTTGGGGTGAAGATTTATTTTGTCTTGTCAAGTTATCGGGTTGTTGTTCAACTTGGTAATCAGTGGAGATTAGATATACGGAATTCAAATTTTGGTGATTTAATTGGATTCGAACCTAAAATTATAACAACAACAAGTTATAGCACTAAATTACCAAATATCACCAATTCTGTCGACTCTATCCATGTCAATTGTGATGTTGTCACAGATTCCATTACAGATGGAAAATTCAGCAACACTTTAACTATAATACCAACCGACAATCTGACTAGATCCTATCCATTCACATTTGAACCACGACGTGCGCTTTTCTCACCAGTTTCAAAAACCATAATCTCTGAAATGCGCATCACATTGACAGATTCAATAGGAAGACCAATAGATTTGAATGGTATCGATTGGCACATGAGTTTGATCCTACGATCCAGTTTTATCTAATATATTGATATATGACACGTCAAAGTGAATTAAAGAGGAGATTCGATCCAGAAATTGGTAGATATGTAAAAAAACATATTCATTCTGGAGAAATACACGGTGAAGGATTGATGGATATTTTCAAATCAGTTGGAAGCAAGCTATTTGGTAAAACAGCTAAGGAAATAGCTAAAAAAGCAGCTACCACTGCAGCAACAAAAGCAGCTACAAAAACAGGGGAACATCTTGGTAATAAAGCAGGAGATAGAATCATTCAATTGCTAAGCAAGAAAACATAGGCACGCATTGCATGCTTGACCTATGTTGAAATGACAAGTCTTATCCTCGCTTATTTGCGATTTTTAAGACATACTCTGAGGACAAAACAACACGCGATTATTCTTGCAAATACTTCCCCCCTCCACTATAGCACCTGAGTGCATAAAGCCCAGTTCAGACGCTGCACCTCCCATGTGTCGTACCAAGTAGTACGTAGTTTTTTGGCAGTTGTACGGTGTCCAAATGAGTTTTTTCGACAGATTTCAATTAGGCAAGCCAAAATCTCAGAGTACGGCAAAGTTTGCCACTTAAATACGACCTAGGAGCGAAAATGTATTTGGTACGGCCCATGAGAGGTACGGCGTCTGAACTAGGCCTAAAACAGCTTTTTCGTTTACTCAGCAATACCCTTGGAATGCAAAAAAACATCCCGCTAAAAACCCAGTTGGACCAAAATTGGAGATAGAGCAACCATCGGGCTAGTAGGCTACAGGCTTAAAAGTCAAACTGACACTAGAACAAAACGACTGCATAAAAACTTCAAATTAAATTTAAAACTGAAACCTCAGTTAAGGTCAACTAATGATTGTCTGCATATTACTGAAGAATATAAATCCAGCTCACAACAAGATGTGAAAGAAATAAGTGTAGTAGATAATAATTTGAGGAGAGGACAGTCATTGCGGTCATGTTAAAATGTAGCCTGCAGACTGTGCAGACTGCAGACCATGCAGACTACGCAGACTGGTATTTTGTTTTCTTTAAGTAAACTGTGATTTGTTGTACTTTTTAGGACTTTTCACTTTTTGTCGTGTTAAGATGACATGGCCAGCAGCTGGCCGAGTTCTCCAAAAAATGCCCCGCTGTAAGGAATTCTCGAACAATTTCGACAGAAAGATTCGCACCTTCTGGGAGTATTTCATATTCCTTTGCCAGACGATTCAAAAGTACATTTTGGTTTTGCAGTTAACGAAGTTTCCGAGCTTGAGCGTACCGTGAACTCGCCATGTTACCGTATACATTACAGGTTTATAAACCTACAGACACGCTTGAACAAGCTAATCTATGCAAATTGCTATCTTAAACACGTCGCTAAAAAAATTCAAAAACCATATGTTCCCGTATATGATAAAACCAAGAAAGAAATCATTTCTGTCGGCTGGAAAATCTGTGGATGTGACTGATATAAATCATGGTCACAACATCGTAAACTAAAACTAAACCGCATTTTGGGAAGAGAAAACAGGTTTAAAAACCTACTGACACGCTTGAATAAACAAGCTAATTTATGCAAATTGCAATCTTATAAACACGTCGCTATAAATTTCAAATTACCAAACAAAGCGGTTTCAAAAACCTTGCAAAGTACAGTGAAAATTATCCGTATCAAGCACAGATACAATCTTTTTAATCAACATCTTGCTAAAAGATACATAACCAAAACAGCTGTTTCATAACACAAATCATAAAAGAACAAATTAAATTACAGTTTCTCGTCAACAAGTCTATTTTTGGAACGATGTTACATGTAATTGTTTTTGTCAAGTACTCACGTTCCACCGTTGGCCACGACAAAGTTCAATTTTACCTGCCCTTACAATAGCGTTAGGAAATTACCATCAATTCCACCACACCAAGCCTTTACTGAAAATATAATATTCGAGAGGTAAAAGTAGAAAAGCACATTTGCGCTGATCGTTTCCGTCCCCATATGTACATTCGACATGGCCGGTAAGCTTAACCTTGTCTGACCTTCAGCTTCAGTAAGCGAATTCTAACCAGCTCTTTCATTGGTAGAATGTACTCTTAGCTTAGTAGCCTCAATCTGATTGGTGCCACATAGTGCCACATAAATTCCCCCGGGGGGTGTACTCCCATGTGAAAGGTGCATGGATGCACGTCGTCTCGCTTTCTCCGTCTGTTTTAGCATAGCTTTAATTTAAATTTTCCGACGAACATTCCCGCCCGTCTCACATGAGATTTCCCCCCCGGATCAAAAATACATACATACATACATACAAACAAACAAACAAACATAGAAAGCGAAAAACTTCACGCTGACTAAGACCCTATGTTTTCAACATAGGTCAACAACCAGAACAACAAACTATTAGTAAAGCTAATGAAAGACCATTGACTGATTTCGAAATTGCTGAGAGGGTCAATCGACTTATATCGGGAGGTAAAATCAGAAGGTAAAATTATATAATCTAATGATATATGGAATCTTATAGAAACCCAAAATATGTCGAGAGATACGAAGATGTTATTTTCGAGCTTGAAACACCACTGAATTCTGTTGTCGCCAACAATCGTTCTCAAAAGAAAGACGGGTATCGGTTTGTTGTTGATAATTCAGGAGAAGTTACTCCTTTTGACTGGTACAATGCGCGTATCGGAATAAGTTTTAAAGTGAACAAACTGGCAGACGGTACCAACATTGCTGGAAATGACCAAAACGGTATTGTCAATTCAATTCATAGTTTCATAAGGAATTTTGATATCAAACTCAACGGGAAAAAGGTGTACGATTGCAACGACGCCAATCACTGTGTCAATATCAAATCCCTGCTTGAATATTCTCCAGGTTACGCACAATCAACTGCTACCAACGAGTTCTTCCATCTAGATACTAGCAGGGCAGCTGAAGAACGTGTAGCAGAGGCAACATATAACAAAGGATTTGCTGAAAGGAAACTGCTTCTGGGTACATCAAGTACGGTTACAAGAGAATTGCCTCTTAACAGATATTCATTTTTTGAAGCTCTTGAAAGAAATCTACTGCCATCAGGTCGACTGGAATTGAACATTGAGTTTGAATCGGATGCTAATTTAATCTGGCAAGCCGGTGCTAATTGCAGAGTCATTCTAACAAAGTTGCAACTGATTGTACCACGAATAACATTCAATAGTGAAGGACAAAGTATGTATATGGACAAATTTCTGAAACCGTATAAATGGTCATACCTCCGTGAGAACATTGAGAGGAGTAATTCAACTACACAGAGAGCTGGTCATTTCAAGATTTCTTCAGGTATCTCAAAACCCCGGCATGTTTTTGTTTTCATCATCAACGATGCAGCTATTAATTCACAGACGAGTAATCCTTTTCTTTACAACACATTTTCAGTCAGTACAGATCCCAGGACTCTTCAGAATTGTCATCTTGAAGTAGGCAATGGCAATGAGTATCCTGAGATTCATTACACACCAGCAACAGATCTCAGCAGGGTGTACAGAGATGTTCTGAAATACGTTCACAAGAATTCTGAATATAGCGAGGGGTCTCTTTTAGATATCTCAAATTTCCAGACAATTTTCCCATTTCTGTATTTCGATCTCACGAAACAGAAAGCAGACATCAGAGATGGTACAACAAAACTGACTTTTCGTTATGAGCTTTCAGGAACAACAGCTGCCGCCTATTCAGTCTACGCCCTAACTTTGTATGAACAGGCAGCTGAACTAGTCCAGCAGAACGGCAAGCTGCTTTTCCGATAAATGGAATAATTGTCTAAACAATAGTAAATGGATATGAGTTTTGTCAAAAGAATAGTGAATGGAATAATTTTTATCAAAAGAATAGTATGTGGATATAAATTTCATCAAAGGAATAGTGAATGGAATAATTTTTACGAATGGAATGATTTTTATCGAAAGAATAGTATGTGGATATGATTAATATGATAAAAACATATATTTAATCTAACATATATCATATACAAGATATGTCATATGTTAAATATGGAGTAAATTTATCTGCCGGACAGAAAGAAAAACTGGCAAAAGCTTTGTCAAATAAATCAGCGATAACGATACGATTGACAAAAAGTGATTTGACTGGTCATGATGAACTAATGCTTACGAGAACACAGTTGAAACGTATACAAAAAGCCATGAATAATGGTACTGGTGTTGATTTGAAAATCAGTAAAACTCAGATCAGACATCTCGTACAGGAGGGAGGTTCTCTTTGGGGTTCATTATTGACACTTGGTGCGAAAGCTCTTCCTTATGCAACAAAGGCTGCATCAAAAGCTTTACCTGCTTTAGCAACAGGAGCTTTGTCTGGATTGGCAAGTCTTGGTGTTGACAAGATATTTGGAAAGGGACAATCAGGTGGTTTTTTGATTCCACAAGACAAAATCAATCAACTGATAAAGCATAAGGATCTATTGACAAAAAAGCAGAAAGAACAAATTGTAACAGCTCTTCACACAGGAGGTCAACTCGTTGTTAAGCCAACAAAAACACAGTCTGGGGGCTTTCTTGGTACCCTTTTGGCTTCTATCGGTGTTCCTCTGTTGTTGAATGCTTTAACAGGAAAGGGATTACAAGTTGACAGAAGACGATCAAGACGATCAGCTAACGTTTATGCACCAAAAACAGGGCAGCCCGGAAGGGGATTGCAGGTTGACAAACATGGATTAAGAGGATCTGTTCCTATCTATGTCCCATCGCATTATACATCACCTCCATTTATTGGTTCATGGAAAAATCCTATCGGGATGGGTGTCAAAAAAAAAAGAACATCAAAAAAAAAGGGCAAGGGTCTGCTTCTCGGAAAAAACAGTCCATTCAACGGAATCCCATTGCTAGGAGCAATTCTGTAAAATTCGTGAACAAACCATTGAGTAATTTCGATTTATTGAATTGGGTTGAAAAATTGGGAATAAAACATTTTAGAGGTGTTTATAGTAGAGATGCATTACCACAAAAAATATTGAAAGATGAAGTTGGAATTGTTAATTTGGATTCCCAAATAGGGTCTGGTACGCATTGGGTAGCATATAGAAACGGTAAAAATGTAGCTGAATACTTTGATAGTTTTGGGTTAATAATGCCATCAGAGATTCAAAAATATCTATCAACAAGTGGAAAACAAATATTTCATTCAGGAGATGAGATCCAAGAGAGAGATTCAGTCCTTTGTGGGTATTGGTGTTTATACTATCTAATGGAGAGACAAAAAGGCGTTCCTATGCTTAATGTCATCCATAATGCAAATTTCGATATGAATGATCAAAGTGTCAATCATCGTTTCATTATTGATTACTTTAAAAATAAGCAAGGAGGTGAAGGTAAAGGTAAAGCTTTCGAGGCAGCCAAAATAGCCGAACAAATAACTCGCAAAGTAATTCCATCAACCAACCATGTATTTGACCGATATTGGTCTGGTGATATCTTAAAAGGTGCTTTTAATAAAGAAACTGGTTTGACAAGCAATAAATTCTGGACTAAACCAAAGAAGGGTACTGTCATACGTTTGGTGAAAAATCCGAAAACTGGTAAATATGAAAACGTATATATTGAACCTTAATCTAATCTAATCAAATAGTATATGAAATCTTATTGTTTGAAACAGAAGAAACAGACAGAATGCGTTCCTTACACTGAAAAATTGGTGGAAGTAAAAAATGGAAGAGTAGTGATCTTCTGCACTTGTGCTGAATGTGGTATTACAAAAACGAAATTCGACAAACTGCCTGAAAACAAACTAGGAGGGGATGGCAGAAGGCTAGTGCTTATGGCTCGACCAAAAAAGAATTACAAGCAAGAAATTCTGGACAAAAATAAAGAAGGGTACTGTGATGAGAATGTGAAAGTTGAACCGTAATCTTATCTAATCAAATAGTATATGAGATCATATTGTGTGAAACAGAAGAAACAGACAGAATGCGTTCCTGGTTCTGAAAGAGTTGTAAAAGCCAAAAATGGGAGATCAATGATGAAGTGTACTTGTTCTGAATGTGGAATCACTAAGACCAAATTCGTTAAACAGGCGGGAAACGGGCTAGCCCGTCGAAAGGGGCGGGCGTACTAGATACAGTAGCATCAACCGGTTTAGATATGTTTGTGCAACATGGAATCCCTTGGTTAGGTAAAAAGGCAGTTGAAATGGGAAGATATTATGGATCAGAAGCCTTGAGGAACCCAAAACTGCAGAAAAAGGCTATCGATTATACTCTGGATAAGTTGAATCCAATGATTCAGAATGTTGGAAGTCAAGCTCTTGATCAATTATCTACTAAAATCAGGCCAAACAAAAAGTATAAAACTGACAGAAAGGATTTGGATGGCGCAGGTGTTGATATACATAAACTAATTGGGAAAATACCGAAACCAAAAGCTGGATGGACTCCTGGAAAGTATAAATACATGGGGCCATATAACCCTCTCGATAAACAGTTAGAGTATGATAGGAACACTGGAGAGGTCACCAAGTGGCACGTACAACCTTACAATAAAGTGGATGAAATAGCAGCTCATCATGATATTTGTTATGATATGGGGAAAAACAAAGGTGAATGTGACAAACAAATGGTCAAGTCATTGGATGGAATACCTTATGGACAGATGCCTAAATGGGGACAAACCGCAAGATTTTTAATCAACACAAAACAAAAACTAGGTCTTGGTGTGAAACAAAGGAAGACAAAAAACGGGAAAGGCCGTCGAGTGAAGAAAACTGGCAAGAAAAATTAGCTGATGAGCTTCATAAACCGATAAAACGAAATTTTACTCGGCGGCGGGTAATTGTAAATCATATTGACGAAATATGGTGCTCTGATATTGTTGAGATGCAAAAGTTCAGTCGATGGAACGCTGGCTACAGATATCTTCTTATGGTTTTAGATGTATTCTCTAAATACGGTTGGATTGTCCCATTAAAAGATAAAAAAGGTGAAACCGTTATGAATGCTTTTAAAACAATCCTTAAAGAAGGTAGAAAACCGGAATATTTATGGACTGATAAAGGCAAAGAGTATTACAACAAACATGTTAAGGAACTTCTTGATAAGAATAAAATAACCTTGTACTCAACTGAAAATGAAGAGAAAAGTAGCGTATGTGAACGATGGAATCGAACAATTAAAACCAAGATGTGGAAGCAGTTTACTATTCAAGGTAATACACAGTATTTAGACATGCTACCCAAATTAGTGCAACAGTATAACAACACTAAACATAGCTCTATCAAAATGACACCCATAGAAACCAGTAAAAAGAAGAATGAAGGGACTGTTTACTTTAATCTGTATGGTGTTATCGAAACATCAAAACAGAAACCGAAATTCAAAGTTGGTGATAAGGTCAGAATAAGTAAGTATAAACGGAATGTGTTCGATAAAGGATACACTCCAAACTGGACAGAAGAAATGTTTACAATTAGTGAAATCCAATATACGAATCCAATAACTTACAAACTAAAGGATCTCAGAGGTGAAGACATTCAAGGGAGTTTTTATGAACCTGAATTATTAAAAGCAAAACAAGAGGTATTCAGAATTGATAAGGTAATCCGCAGAGATTATAAGAAGAAACAAGCTTTAGTTAAGTGGAAGGGATATAGTGATGACTTTAACAGTTGGATTCCAATGAAGGACTTAAGGGGTTTATGAAAGTGTTTTAAAGAGAATTATCTAATATATATTATATCAATCGATACAGTATATACTGTTTATTTGCTATTTTATAGCCAAAAATATAATTGTTTCTGGCTATCTTATTTAAACAGAAAATAATATATAGCATTAATACATACATATGGAAATTTTCACTTATGAAGGAAAAAAACTGAATATTATCAAAAAGGATGATGATATTTGGTTTCGTGGTAAAACAGTTGCTAGCATTTTGGGATAAGAAGATACCAATAAAGCGATTTTCAAACATGTTGATGAAGAAGATAAATGTTCACTTAAGAGGCTCAAATCCAAGGGGGACAATTCGTCCCCTTTAACACGGAACACCGGAAACACGATTTATATAAATGAATCTGGATTGTACAGCCTAATATTGAGATCAAAAATGGATAAAGCTAAAGATTTCCAACGATGGGTTACTAAGGAAGTTTTACCATCAATCAGAAAAACCGGTAAGTATGAATTCAACAACAGGCCATACAAAATGCTGACATTCAATATCAACACAGAATATGATTTACATAAAAAGGTAGTCAACTTTATTAGAAACAATTATCCTAAAGCAATCCTAATCCCAACATTAGGTGAAAACCAAATTAATGGTAACATGAGAATAAAATCATACAACATGGGTTATCAGAAGGGAGCTTGTGATCTATTCATTGGAAATATGCATTTGAAGTACTCAGGTTTTGCAATCGAATTTAAAACACCAACTGGTTATGGAAAGCTTTCAGAAGAACAGGAGATGATGCTACAAGAGTACGAAAACAACAATTACAAAATATTAGTCAGCAACGATTATGATGAAATCATTAAAGAAATCATACTTTATTTCCAGGGTGTAAGAATCAAATGCAAACATTGTTCCAGAAAATTCAAGTCAACAGAAACATTAAGCAATCATTTGAAATTCATACACAAACACTTATAAAGAGAAAAATAATATATAGATTATATATATGGAAAATCAAAATGTAAAGAGAGGTCGAGGTAGACCAAAAAAGTATTCAACTGAAGAGGAGAAGAAGGAGGCTATAAAACAACAAAAATCGAAGTACATGTTAAATAAGGAATGGTATTGTGATATATGCAATACTGGTCGTAATTATACTCTTGCTGGTAAATGGTGTCATTTGAAGACGATAAAGCACCGAAAAAATAGCATTGCATCAATATCATGGAGAAAAATAATTGACATAATACACAAAAATTAAATTATTTCACAGTTTGAAGGATCCATAATCGGATCATTTGAATTCTTGACTATATTTAAACGAACTATTGAAAAGGCTTAAAAGAATATCAATACTATAGTATATATATGGAAATAAAAAAATATAATTATATAGAAATGAACAAAGCTAGTTTGAAGAAACTCAACAAATCGGAACTTATCAAATTGCTTCTGAAGCAGGAGAAGAAGAAGCCAGTTCCAGCATCAAGAACATACAAACCAAGACCACCAGTTCCAACACCTCGCAAGAGTGTTAAGCAGATGGCTAAAGAATATGAAGAAAACATCATTCTTCCACCTCCAGAATTCAGGGATGATTACAAACCGGTTCCAGCACCAAGAACCAAAAAACCAATGGATAAACCAGTTCCAGCACCAAGAACCAAAATAGAACAAACAGATAAAGCTTTAAAAGGTTATACTAAGTCTTATGAAATCAGTATCAAAAACAATAAAGACCCCTTAGCCCAAATGCAAAACACGAGAAAGGCTATAGAACATAGTGTAATAAGTTTGTTGAATGAAATGAAAGGCTTGAAATACGTTGAAACATTGAAAGTCACATTCGAAAAAAATTCTGGTAATGAAATAGTTGAAAAGTTAGCATATTTCAATAGTACACCTCAAACAATAATCAACCAAATGGAAATCAATGAAGCATTACAAATGTCTAAACAAAATATCTTAAACCAGATCTCTCAGTGGATATCAGAAGGATCTGGTTGGACAATCAAATCTGTCGATAGTCATTACCTCAACATTGTCAAATACAAACCATTGAAAGGATCCTCATATATCCAACTGCCTTACGAACTGCGAAACAGCGCTAAAGGCTTAATAAACATGAAAAATGAGGATAATGAATGTTTCAGATGGTGTCATATCCGACATTTAAATCCGCAAGATAAATACCCACAAAGAATAAAAAAGACAGACAAACCATACGTTGAAAAGTTAGACTACTCAGGAATTGAATTTCCAGTAACTATTAAGCAGTTCAACAAAATCGAGAAGCAAAACAGTATCAATATAAACGTATTCGGATATGAAGACAAACAACCGTACCCGATCTATGTTTCCAAAGAAAAATATGAAGATCACATGGAACTACTTCTGGTAGCGAAAGATGAAAACAAGCATTATGTTCTCATAAAGGATTTCAACAAGTTCATGTACAATCAAACAAAACACAAAGAGAGGAAACACTTTTGTATGTACTGTCTACAATGTTTCAGTTCTGAAAGGGTATTAAATAATCATAAAGATAATTGCATTCAAGTGAACGGCACTCAAGCAGTAAATATGCCAACTAAAGATAATAACATACTGAAATTCAATAATTTTCATAAGCAGCAACCTGTGCCATTTGTTATCTACGCAGACTTTGAGGCTATAACAGAAAAGATTCAAGGATGCCAACCCGACAGTGATAAATCATACACCGAAGCCTACCAAAGACACACAGACTGCAGCTATGGATACAAGGTTGTCAGCTGTTATGATGACGAATATACAAAACCAATACAACTATATAGAGGTGAAAAGGCTGTTTACAAATTCATGGAAAATATGTTAGAAGAAGTAAAATACTGTAAAAAAGTAATGAAGACATTTTTCAACGAACCATTAAAAATGACAAAAGAGGATGAAGATGAATTCAAAAAAGCAACAACATGTCACATCTGTTATAAAAAATATACTGAAAAAGACATTCGAGTCAGAGATCATTGCCATATTACTGGCAAATACAGAGGCTCAGCACATCAAGACTGTAATCTGAAACTTAGAATAAATCCAGAAGAAATTAAAATTCCAGTGATATTCCATAATTTGAGAGGTTATGACAGTCATTTTATAATGCAAGAGATTGGAGCAGTTGTTAAGAAACATGCATACAAAAATAAGAAAGGAGAGGAGAAACAAATGAATATCAATGCCATACCGAACAATATGGAAAAATATATGGCTTTCATGCTTGGTAATCATCTAACATTCATTGACAGTTTCCAGTTTATGAGCTCAAGTTTGGATAAATTAATCAGTAATTTGCCGGCAGAAGCTTTGAAATATACAAGCAAAAAATTCAAAAAAGAAAAATTCAATCTTATGACGCGAAAAGGTATTTATCCATACGATTTCATGGACAGTTTTGAAAAATTCAATAAAACAGAATTGCCAACTAAAGAAGAATTTTACAGCATATTGAATAATGAGCACATAACAGATGAGGATTATAGCCATGCTCAAAAAGTGTGGAATACATTTCAATTACAAACGATGGGTGAATACCACAATCTATATCTTAAGTCTGATATTCTTCTATTAGCTGACGTGTTTGAAAACTTCCGTAAAACCTGTCTTCAGTATTACAAACTTGACCCCTGTCACTACTTCACATCTCCTGGTTTGTCATGGGATGCTATGTTGAAGATGACTAATATCAAATTGGAACTAATGACAGACATAGATATGTTTCAATTCATTGAAAAAGGTATGCGCGGTGGTATATCTTATATAGCCAATCGATATGGTAAAGCAAACAACAAGTACATGAAAGAATATGATGAGAAGGCGCCCTCAAAGTACATTATGTATCTTGATGCTAATAATTTATACGGTTGGGCTATGAGTCAATACCTCCCTACTGGTGGTTTCAAATGGTTGACGGAAAAGCAGATTAATAAAATCAATTTAGCTCAGTATAATGAAGACAGTAATAAAGGATTGATACTAGAAGTTGATCTAGAATACCCCAAAGAGTTGCATGACCTTCATAACGACTACCCTCTAGGGTCAGAAAAAGTGAAAGTAACTGATAACATGTTATCCGATTATTGCAAGAAAATACAAAACAAATTTAATATTTCCACGGGACTAGTACACAAACTGATCCCTACTTTATGCGACAAAGAAAAATATGTTCTACACTATAGAAATCTACAGTTGTATCTTGATCTTGGATTGAAAATAAAGAAAGTGCATAGAGTATTAGAATTCAATCAGTCACCTTGGCTTAAACAATACATTGACTTCAATACACAAAAACGTACTCAAGCGAAAAATTCATTCGAAAAAGATTTCTTCAAGCTAATGAATAACTCAGTGTTTGGAAAGACAATGGAGAACATAAGAAAACGTGTCGATGTCAGACTTATTACAGATGAGAAGAAACTATTGAAGATGGCTTCTAAACCAACTTATGTAAGTAGTAAGATATTCAATGAAAATCTGGTAGCAGTGCATAAGATCAAAGAAACACTAACCCTAAACAGGCCGGCATATGTGGGTATGTGTATTCTTGATCTGAGTAAAACTCTAATGTATGATTTTCATTATAACTACACAAAAGAAAAGTATGGAGACAAAGCCAAGCTGCTCTTCACTGACACAGACAGTCTAACATATGAGATTGAAGCTGAAGATGTGTACCGAGACTTTTGGAATGATAAAGATCGATTTGACAACAGCGACTATCCAGAAAACTCTCTGTATTTCAACAAAACAAACAAGAAGGTAATCGGCAAATTCAAAGATGAAGCAGCTGGAATACCAATCACAGAATTTGTCGGTCTTAGATCAAAAATGTATAGTTACAAAAAAAACAATCATAAAGAAGGAAAAACAGCCAAAGGAATCAAGAAGAATATAATAAAAAATAATATCAAACATGAAGATTACAAAAATGTATTAATCAACAACAAACAAATACATCACACCATGAAAACAATCAGAAGTATGAATCATCAAATCGGAAGTTACGAGCTTAATAAAGTGTCACTCAGCTGTTTCGACGACAAAAGATATATTTCAAATGATGGAATCAAAAGTCTTGCTTACGGACATAATGCAATAAAAAACTAAAATGCAGAAACTTCTGATAATTTTATCCAATTATATTATATATAAATGGAAATTGCTACCCGAGAATCGCAATTGTCAGCAAAAATTGATTATAAGGATGGATGTACAAAAAAAATTTATATTTCAAAAAATTATGTGGGTAATGAGAATACACCTGTTTTCAGATGGAAGATGGTCGAATTCAAACACCCTGACGGCACAATTGATGAAAAAAGATCAAACACTTACAGAGGGAATATGGATGAAATCGATGAATATTGCACTAAATATATATTCCGAGAAGTAGAAATGTTAACAACTATTCATTATAATGATAACAGTACAAAAACTATAAAGATTTACAAAATTGACATGAACAGGGAAAAGAAATCTATGCCCTCACGTAGGATAATCGAATTTAGATACCCTGACGGTACAATTGACAAAAACAGATCAAAAAATGAGATTAAAATCGGTGAATCTAAATTTGAAGACGAATCTCCTGATGTTTAATAGGTTATTAATTTCAAATATAACCATGCTTTTATACCTCAAGGGAAAACTGTCTGATAATTTTATCTAATTAAATTATATATAAATGAAAATCACAAACCGAAAATCACAATTGTTAACAGAAAATAATTATAATGATATATTTATAAAAACCGAAAAAATTCACAAAGTTTACACGGACAATGAGAAGACACCTGAGATTAGATATAAGACAGTCGAATTTAGATTCCATGGATATACACTTGACGGAAACATACCAAAAATCGAAAAACTGATCATCGGTAAAAGTGGTGAATTTGACACTAAATATATATTCCGAGAAGTAGGAAGGACAAGAACTATTAATTATAATGATGGAAGTACAGAAACTTTAATATTCAACAAAGTTTACACGGGTAATACGAAGACACCTGTGCTCAATTATTGGACAATTGAATATAGATACCCTTACGGTACAATTGACAAAGACAAATCATATGATTACAAACTTATTTTTGATAAAATAGATGAATCTCCTGATGTTAAAACGGAAAATGTGTTCGATTTATATGAAATACGCTAGTTATAATATAGTATCCATAAAATGGTTGCCATCTGATGGAAAGTAGTTATAGTTGGGTTTGGTAAGAAAGCATTTTGAAAAATGCTTTTGTACCCCCAACTATATAACTACTATCGATGAAAAAGCACATCCTCATTTATGTATCTACTGAAGTAGGTCTTAAATATTTTTTAACCCTTATTCTGATTTCTGAATTGTGTGCTTGAATTTCAATAATTTTATTTGGCTTCACTTAAGCTCAAGACTTAAGCTTATGTGCGAATTAATTTTGTTTATCACTTATGAATTGTTTGCTTGAATTTCAATAATTTTATTGGGCTTCACTTAAGCTCAAGACTTAAGCTTATGTGTGAATTAATTTTGTTTATCACTTATGAATTGTTTGCTTGAATTTCAATAATTTTATTTGGCTTCATTTAAGTTCAAGTTAAGCTTATGTGTGAATTAATTTTGTTTATCACTCAATATTATGCATGGTTCAATTCTACCTGTTACCATCCCCCCCTCCCCGGGCCTACCCCCGGGATTTGCATTTTTTTTTCTCACTTGGCAGTCTATTCCCCACCCCCGGGCACACAGAAAGAGACGATTCCCCAACCCCGGGACTCCTCATCGACCACAAATACGTTGTTTTGTGTACAAAACCTAAATGACGATATTGATTTCCGTACAATAGCAAAACCAGACGTTTTGACAAGAACTTAAACGCTTTTCTAGAGTTTATTGAACGAAGGACACTACATGCATAATATAATAAAAACATGAACAGAAAACTGAAGAAAAAACTCTACCTGCACTGGCGTACGGCTGGCAAGTAAAGAAATTTTCTTCGCCACATGTTTTATTCTAAATATAGCGCATACGCACAAGAGGCCCATGAACAAATTGATGGCAGCATTTAAGGGAGTTTTTCTTAGCTTGTTTCATAAGAACACTGGACGGAGATCTCTGTTTAACATAAAGCTGTGCATCCGTTTTTATATAGAGTCTATTGAAGTCGTCTTATTATAAATATAAACACACTGAAGAAATATTTCTTTGTTTGTGACGACCACCATTCATTCGAGTACGCATCAAATGCACATTCGTCCAACAATTTATGATAAACGTACCGTCGAACACAGATTTTAATTTTGAGAGATTATTCTTCTCTAAACAGTCTGCTACAAATACTAGAGATTTTCACTGGAAATAGGCAATCTTCTCCACGTGGTCTGGGGCCATCATATCAACTGAGAAGGACGTACTTTACAAGAACAACAAGAAGTTGTTTTCGATTTGCCCCACTCTCCTACCCCCGGGACAAGACCACTTCAAACAATTCCCCACCCCCGGGCTCGAGGGCTGGACTTGTCCCCGGGGTTGCCCGGTGGGGGGATAGTAACAGGCAAAATTGAACCATGCATTAGTTCAGAAGGTGCAATTTGCCATTTTTTTCGATCTCAGTTAACCTACATGTATGAAATAAAAGCACTGCAATGTGCTTCTTACTATTTGTCACTTATAATGGAATGTTCATGTTTTAGAAAGTTCAAATAATTACTGCATGCATTTTTTGGTTTTCTCAAAAACCGTGCAAAGGGTGGAAGACATAACCACTTTTTAGACAAATGGTTAAAAGAGTTTGGATAGCTGCAAATGAGGGGTTCAGGCGATGACTTATTAATCATTTGTCAGGATTCCACAAAAGCTGGAAAGAAGAACACTTTCACGGGTGGATGCAAAAATTTCCAACAGTAGGCACTTGTACGTCTCATGAATCAGGTGGATCACAAAAGTAAAGCAAAGTATAGCTTCGGCAACAACATTTCAAAGCTGGAAGTGACAATGCTAGCAAAGTGAATGACGACTCCCTTAATAATTGACATTGAGTATAATTACTATTCTGTTCACCCATTCTTTCTGTTCATTAATGTCACATTGGTAAAAAATTGCGTTGTGAATGCTTTAATAATGTATGTTACATACAATATTAGTTATTTGATGTTGTCAAAAGAAAAACAATAAAGTTAATATTATTTTAAGGATGAAAGTAATTTGCCAGGCGCTCGCTCTCATGAATTTGCACTCCAAGAACTGAAAATTTTCATCAATTGATGAACTTAGAGTTGAGGAGGGGAAAGAAAACAGAGATGCTCCAATGAAAGTCTAATTTATTTGAATTGTAACTACAGTGTAACTTTTATTTGCAGTCCTCTATCAGGCATTTAAGCCTTGACTTTTAGTGGCCCTGGTCAGTTTTAAATCACCACTGGCGACTGGGCGACTGCCAATTTTTAGCCCTGAATTTGTTTTGATTTGTTTTGTTTTTTTTTCACTGATCCTTTTTTCCGTTCTAGGCATATATGCCAGCAATGATCAGTGATGCAGCATTTTCTTACAGTGAAGTTAAGGTACGTGGAAGATATCAGTTATATAATAAGCCCAGCTTACGTATCTAACTGTTCAGTAAATTGAACTGGATTGGGTGCAGTCATTGGGTTAATTTTTTTTTTCTTTTTTAAGACCATTTTTTATTTTTTATTTTTTTTTCCATCACGTACGTAAATACATGTATATCTGCTAAAATATCGTAATGGCAGGAGATCTTAGCAAGCTCTGTTGAGCTTTTCTGAGAAGATCCCCTCAGTTCAATAATCTGATTTAAAATAGCAGGTGGGTTTTCTTACTTAATTTGGGTTCGGTAATTGAACACAATAATTATTAACCAAAAATATGCCTATATATACAGCTGTGTTTGATTCCATTCAATTTCTGAACCCAGTCAAACATAATTAAACAGTTTTAAAATCATTCAAATATATAGATTTAGAGGATGCAAAATTTGAAGCAACAGTTTCTAGAAATTTGCTTTATTATGAATATAAAAGTTATGATGGCACAAGCACATATCTTTATACATTTTTGTGCTGTAGTTCTTCTATTCTTTGTAAAAACAGTAATTGCATGCTTTGGATTGTAAAGAAGGGTGGACTGGGGCGATTCGCAAAAAAATCGGAACTTTACTAGTTTCCTCTTAGTTTTACTGGTTTTCTTTTTAATGTGCGGTTGGGGACTGGCAGTAGCTATGCACACGCAATGTTCAGTTGTGGAATTCAGATGTTCTTCTTCATTATTTCACCAATATAGCGGCACGAAATGCTGAAAACAGCGTATGACAGAATACCATCCACAAAAATCCCTTAGCAACAATGCGAGATCTGTAGTTAAGAATCTCCCTTCCTCAAGTTACAAAATCCTTTTTCCATGGTGATGTGAGATTTATCTGGATGGCTATATGGTTAATTAACTTAATGCAGAATGAATCAAATAGTTACACCACGTTTACATGATACCGGTATGAACTCACCCAGGTATGGCTCGCACTGTTATGAGATTTTGTGCTGTAATCATGTAACAAATACAGAGAAGCAAGAGGGAACTGGGGTGAACTTGTATCAGAATGAAAAGCATACAATGAACTGGTGTCATGCAAACACCCCCTCAGACTAAAGTTGAGCGGCTCTCAAGAATGATTAACAACATCCTCAGATACCCAGGGGCAGTAAAACAATGATTTCATTAAAGCAGTGTAAACTCAGACTGGTGCAATTTTGTTTACATGAGACCAGTCTGAAATTCAGACTGGCATAAGTATTTACATGAGACCAACCATCTCTAAAAATACAGTTTACCTTTTGTCCGCTTGGAATGCTTCAATGCCACTTGTTTAAATGCACATGCTCAAAACTCAAAACAAATACCGTAAACTGCCGCTTATAAGCCCGCCTGCTTACAAGCCCCCCCCCAGGCTATAGGCCCATCCACCTGTAAACAAAAAATACATCCGGTAATAAGCCCCCCCCGGATATAAGCCCTCCTCTAGTTTTCCCTGTTTCCTTAATATTAAGCACTCTCACAGAAAACTGCAAAGATTAAGTCTGAGCTTCTGTTTTGTTATGTTCCGGTTACGTTCGTGTTGTTGCAGTTTTGATTTTGTTGTTAAAATTGAAATGAATTCGATTTATTATGACATTTCAAAGGTTAATTACAAACTGGTACATTACCACCATTTTCACTACTACGCGACTTTTCTTTTCAAAACACCTCTGAGCACTTTGCAATACGCTTCCGTCAATCATACCTTATATGGGAAGTGTCTGATGTTACCGCAATTGAATTGAGCTCGAAGGAATTAAGATAGCGCCAAATTATCCCGAAAATTTGCGCTGGCGAGTCATATATTGACTAGTAAGAGGCTTTAGAGTCGTTGATGTTGCAAGAATACTTCACGTTTGGTAGATATTTGTAAAGAAATTTCGACATTTCTTGTCGAGATGTATCGTCGTGGGTCATCGCTAAATTTCACCGAGAACAGTTGCTATTTATAGATGAATCAGAACTTCTCAGATTCATCTATAAATAGCAACTGTTCTCGGTGAAATTCAGCGATCCTAAGACAATACATCGTCCTGTTTCCCTCATCACGTTCTTTGGCAATCGTCTTGAGTTATAACGAAGAAGTAAACTTGAAAGTAAGCTTAAATATTTTCCTCGATTCCCTGTTCCCGCTTGTAGAAATAACAATTTCCCTATCATGTCACAGCGTTATATGTTTACACTCTCGAAACGTAGAACAACAAACGTTACAAGCCCATTATAAGCTTATGCTTTATTTTGTTTTTTCAATTCATTCCGGAGGTGATAGGTGATTAGAATTAGCAGTTGTTCCTTCCAAAAAAATGCAGCTAGTCATACGTACCTTTCTTCTTGTAAAACCCATTTTCTTCACGAATCGGTTGATCGCACGCCGATCATAATTCGTTTTCCCGTTGCATACTCTATCCACTCCTGAATTTCGTCCTCGTACACTTCGGGACATTGCCAGATTTATACTCGTGGTGAATAACATGTCGTGTGCTATTTTCAGGTCAGAAAAGCTAGAATAATTACTTCACACTTTGGTTTAGCTTATTCGCGAGTTTAAACGCACGCTTACCATCCGCCGCCTAGGATAATCCACCGGGCGGGTATTTAATTCTGAAGAAATGTCAAATTTCTTTACAAATATCTACCAAACGTGAAGTATTCTTGCAACATCAACGACTCTAAAGCCTCTTACTGGTCAATATATGACTCGCCAGCGCAAATTTACGGGATAATTTGACGCCATCATTATTCCTTCGAGCTCAATTCAATTGCGGTAACATCAGACACTTCCCATATAAGGTATGATTGACGGAAGCGTATTGCAAAGTGCTCAGAGGTGTTTTGAAAAGAAAAGTCGCGTAGTAGTGAAAATGGTGGTAAAAATGTATTCCGATCAACACTGCTGTGGCTCATTTCGTAACGTTTTTCTTATTCCGCTTATAAGCCCCTCCGGATATAAGCCCCTCCATTTATAAGCCCACCCAAAACCCCTTACAAAGTTGTATCAGCCTAGGGCTTATAAGCGGCAGTTTACAGTGTCTTACAACATTTGGGGTAGTTTTTCATGCGAGCGTGCATGCTCAGTGCATGACACGGCATGACATAATGCCAATGTTGTGAATTGTGTGCGCAGTATTGATGCGCAGAAAAAAATTGCGCAAATATCCTTAGAACCTCCCTAAAGCCATGGGCTTACTTTTGACAACTGAGATAATTAAACTCTGCTTTCTTTTCCATACAGGTTTCATACAGAAAAAATATGGCAGTTTATTGTAAGGCTTTGGTTAAAAAATTTGTACTCTTAGCTACATGTATGTTCCCAGGCAGACATTATCAATTGAAATAAAAAATTTTAAGAGCAGTTTTGTGTTCCCTCAGTAACACATCCATACACGAGTAGCATTTATTTGGGAGTAACCCTACTCCCCCCCCCCCCACACACACACACACGCACACACACAACTTACTTCCCAGGAATGATGATTCAGACTTATCTGACTGAATTCACTTGACAGGGAAAACTATTTCAAATGATGGATTCACCACAGTCTGATCCCCTCTTGTCAGTTCATTAGTATACATGACAGGTTTCAGACTATCCTGAAATGATTTATGAAGAGGCTTTTCTTTTTGTTTCTCTTTGCTACCAGATTATGAAAATCAGTAACATTGCTCATTGGTGACATTAGATGCAGTGTAAAGGCTAATGATCAAACCAAAAACAAATTAAACCACAAGATTTACTACCATCACAGTCAGGGGTAGTAACATAGTGAGTCATAATCTGTACATCAAATAAAGTCACTAGTGGTTACTGGACCATTTGTTATTCGTGCTGGCAACACTGTTAGTCACAAATTTTTTTATTGACTGATTGACCGATTTATCAACTAAGTGGTTGAGTGGTTGATTCACGACTGATGGGTACTTAAAGAGACTGATTTTAATATAATAGTCCCTGGGCATCAATAAGAGTAAACAAGGTACATTATTATTCCACTATAGCATCAGTTTATCATATAAGGAGAAAACACATACATGAGAGTATGAGAGTGCATTGCACTGTAGAAAGCGTATTGCACTGTAGTGTCCCGGTTTCAAATCACTCATTGAATAAATCATTTAAAATGATAGGCAAATATTGTAGTGGAATAATAAATATCATTCAGTGGTTTTACAGATAATGGTCAAAGACATTAATTTTACCGGTACTCATTGCTCGCATTTTTCCTCGCTCTATGCCACACAACTTATCTGTCAAACCATTGAATGAGGTGGAGGTATTTTTCAATTAGTACCTTGTCTATACTATTTGACAACTCTGCAATAATGTAAATAAATTAAATCGTAGACTTGTGGCAGAGAAAAGGCCGAAGTAAAGTGAACAAAAATAATTATTGTGCCCAATATTTAAGTTTACAACCTAAAACTGGGGCTTATTTAGAATTATGTAAAACAGGTTCATACCTGCCATCCGTCCCCATTTAATGGGAATTGTCCCGATTTTTGAGTTTCAAAACCTAAAACAATCGGGACATTCCGATTTTCAAGGAAAAAACGACAATTTGGAACTGGATTGTTAAAGACTGGTCTTCAATGACTTTTCTACATCCTATCGTTTTGTGCAACACATGTGGTGCTTGAGACCATTAAACAACACCTGAGAATTCTAATGCTAAGACAGTACAGTACAGGCAATATTTTTTAAAAATAATGCAAAAACCTTAAAGCAACCTAGATCCTGCTCAGTGTTGGGGGGCAGTGGGGGCAGGGCACTACCCCAGGACTGGGGTGAGCATGGGGGGTGGTCCCTATTTCTGATTTTATAAGGTTGGCAGGTATGCAGATTCTAATTTGATGAGAGTGTATTTACTAATAATTACCTAAAATATAATATTGCTGTCAGGTACCACTTGAAATAATAATAATAATGATAATAATAATAATAATAATATTATTAATAATAATAATAATAATAATAATAAATAAAATAATAATAAATAAAATAAATAATAATAAATAAATAATAATTGGAGTTCCGCTTTTAGGCTTGGCTAAATCTATATATTATAAATATTTTATCACTTATCGTTTCCATATTTTATCGCATTTTATTGTTCATTGTATTCTTACCTTTTAAACTATTTTTAAACCGCTTGTAATATATTTATGCTAATTTTCATTTTTTTTTTTACTCGCACTTGAAAATGACCTCGGAGAGGTCGAAACGTCATGGCCTTTTATCGTTAATTTTTATTACAAAATGTATTTCAAAGAAATTTCTTATCAAGATATTGTAACTTTGCTTAGATAATAATTTAGACCAGTATTAGTGTGATTAGCATTTTCTTTAACCTTTTTTCAATCTAACCAAGTGATTTAGCTGGCTTGGGTGCTTGCTGTTCCACTGAAAGAAAGACATTGCTAGCACATATTCAAGGACCTTTGTTGTCAGCAGAAAATTTATTCACCACGGTCAAATCATTTCACAGCAATTCTCAGTCAAAACAATAATGTAAACCTGAGCTCCCTTAACAAAGAAACCATGCCTAAGACCCATGCTTTCATTTAGAGGAAAGCAAAGGACTCAGAGGCTTCTGTCTCCTTGGTGACAACTTGGAAACTAGAAGCGTTGGCTATCTGCTAGAATGCAACCAGTTGAACGCTCTCTCTTAATCTTCAATTACTACTAGTTTTAATCTGTTTGTAAGAATTGTGTAATTTTCGAGTGTAACAAATTTATCAGTCATGTAATCTTACCGTAATGCATGTATACATTTTTGGTTCTCACAGTGTTAAAAGACACATTGTTACAAGAATAAAGTCTTTAAAAACATCAGTTGGAGGATTCTGTCGCCTTATGTCAATCGCTGCAGCAACAAGTGACCAAGGAGCCCCATGGGTAAAAGTGAAAGTCAGACTGTAATTGTCACTTGGAGGGATCAAAAGCCCCAGAAGATTTAACTAACAGATGGCTTTTGCATAACATACTGAAAAATGATACCGGACAGATAGCTCAGAATGAGACGTCAAAGCTAGAGCGCATGATTAATAGAGAGTAAATTGGAAGAAAAGGTAATAGGAACCTTTAACCCATTTATACCACTTAAATGTGACTGGATAATAGATTTTTTGTCACATAGATACTTGCAGAGAATTACGAGCCATTTTCTGAGAATATCGAGAATCGAAAGACACTCACAAAAGATCGAATTTTTTTTTATTTTGCCAAAACATCGCTATGGGTAAGCTAATTCAAGAAAAAATAATCCAAAGTTCCAACGAGTTATTTAACGGACGAAAATTTAAAAAGTTCGAAAAATGCATAAAATGGCGGTTTTAGGGTCTCTAAATGGCTCAAATTCTCACTCAACTTTAGGAAGCCGGTGAGAGCGTAAAAAAGATTCTTTTGAAACGAAACAAACCACGCACATTATTTAACCTTTCTACTTTGAAACTGTGTAATAAATTTGCCAATGTTTCGTTTCGAACATTTTCAAGGGGCGTTTTTATCGAGCCGCTCTTAACCTTGTTTATCACAAGGTAAAATGAAGGCCAACTTCGGCCGCTTAAAACGGCATCTGGTATGTATCGTTCAATGTTTAAGACTACACAGAAAGAAAGCTCTGTCATTGTACTTTTCACCAGGAAAGTTACAGCTTTGGGAATCAAATACTTCCCCGTCAGTAAATTTTTACTGTTTAGTGATGTGAGCGGGTAGAATTATATGCAAATTACAGATTTAATTCCTGGAATACTGCTAACAATTACAAAGGTCGTTTAAGATAGGCTCACCATTAGTTACACATGCACGCACAATGTTTTTCCTGATCTTTGAAAGAAAGTTCTGCTTTCTTGAGTCTTGCTGAGTCTTAAAATGTTAAGACAAAGCAGATTTTTAACGGCATTTCAACAAGACAGGAATCCACTCATCGAAAACACAGAGAAACGGCGTACTATGCCGCCTACCTTGCCAACCGAAAACGCAACAATACAACAGAAAAACATTCCAAACTGTAAACAAACGAATTTTCAGTTTCCTGATTGAGCGAAGATATTTTAAACTCATCGCCTAGAGGAATATGCGGAAAGACAGGTGACCTCTGCACTGACCCGCACGTGTCACACCACACTAACAGAGAGAGTCACGCATTCGATTTCTGTTATGTGATTTGAGATAAAAACTTGGTGGAAATTTAAAAAGAAAAAAAAACTTGCAACAGATAGCTAGTACTTTGTTGGATTACATGTTAGCACAAACTCCACAAAGGAGTTTTTACGGTAATTTCGCAATGTACGTGCTGTTGTAGTTTTACTACTAATTTAATTACAGCTCATGAAATAGAATAAATATTGCAGTAAGTTACATTCACAGTGTGTAAGTACTGATACATGGCGTCGTGTATATAGTTTTTCCACTCTTCTGGAGAGGGTTACTGCCTGTGGATTAAGTAGTTGTTACCCAGGCCACGTTGAAGTTGTTTCCCTAAAAGAATGCACAAGACACATATCGCGGCATCTTCAATTGCAGGGACTAAGTGCAGATAAAGCGGTTGACAGTGAATTCAAGTTGTTGTTAGCCCGAGCAGGTAATGTTATTGCATTTTGTTCTGGAATTACTGTGTTCCATAATTTTTGCCACAGATACTTCATAGCACTTGGCGTCCCTTACTCTAGGTTCTACAGAGTCGCGCTACCCCTGTGCCCTCCCTCTCCCAGGGTTGCTGGGGGGGGGGGAGAAAGGGTCTTTGACCAATGTTTGGGTGTAGGGGTGACGTTGCGGGTTTGACACCCTGACCCTGTTTAGGACAGAAAAACGAAATGGAATGTCGATCGTACCGACCATACCCGGTTGCGGAAGATGCGCATAAAATAATTTACCATGTTTAGGGACAGAGACCAAAACCATATCCTGTCCAGCGGCACACCCCAGTATAGACCACATTAGGCAGTAACCCTCCCTTCCGGGGCGGGGGAAGGGGGGAGAGTGCCGTGCTTAGCCTTAACTCGCTCAACTGTAGCACAATATTTATTGACGATAGCACGATGTGGTTATTGAACGTCCCCTGATGTAATCATCCTTGGCAGTAGTTTGAGCGAGCGAGACGCGGTAGCCACGCGGGCCCATATGGGAACTCGCCCACATGATACCCTTTCTCGCTTTGCTATTTGGTTTTTGCGTCATGAGGTTGGAAGCCTAGAGTTCAAGGTATACTTATCTTTGATTTCTGGTTATTTAGGCATTTTTTCAGTAGAAGAGTCTAAGCTTTCAACCCCATGGCGCAAAAACCAAAAAAGGGCTAGCTAAAATGGCAAAGCGAGAAAAGGTATCATGTGGGCGAGTTCTCGCATGGGCCTGTGTGGCTTCCGCGTCTCGCTCTCTCGAACTGCTACCAAGGAAGATTGCAGTGAAGTTCAATTTTCGGCGTCTGAAATTACATCGTGCTATTGTCATGCTAAACACGGCACCACCACCCCTCTCCCCCGCCCGGAAGGGAGGGCTACTCCCTTATGTGGACTATAGTGGGGTTGCCACTAGACAGGATACGGTTTTTGGTCTCTGTCCCTAAGCATGGTATATAATTTTATGCCCGTCTTCCCCAACCGGGTATGGTCAGTACGATCGACATTCCATTTCGTTTTTCTGTCCTAAACAGGGCCACGCAGCGTCACCCCTACACCCAAACATTGGTCAAAATAGAAATAAATAAATACACTTTATTTCAGTAGGGTGCATAATTACAGTCAAACTGTAGTCTCCCTTATGGAAATGTTGGTTTTTATGGAGGGAGGAAAACGGGAGTACCCGGAGAAAAACCCTCTGAGCAAGGACGAGAACCAGCAACAAACTCAACCCACATATGACACCGGGACTGGGAATCGAACCCGGGCCAGATTGGTGGAAGACGAGTGCTCTCACCACTGCGCCATCCCTGCCACCCCCACCCCCCGGGCGCCCGTGGGCACGGGAGTGGCGCGACTCTGCAGAACCTAGATTAAGGGACGCCGAGTGCCATGAAGTATCTGCGGCAAAAATTATGGAACACAGTAATTCCAGAACAAAATGCAATAACATTACCTGCTCGGGCTAACAACAACTTGAATTCACTGTCAACCGCTTTATCTGCACTTAGTCCCTGCAATTGAAGATGCCGCGAGATGTGTCCGTTGTGCATTCTTTTAGGGGAACAACTTCAACGTGGCCTTGGTAACAACTGCTTAATCCACAGGCAGTAACCCTCTCCAGAAGAGTGGAAAAACTACACGACGCCATATATCAGTACTTACACACTGTGAATGTAACTTACTGCAATGTTTATTTTATTTCAGGAGCTGTAATTAGATTAATAGTAAAATTACAACAGCATGTACATTGTGAAATTACCGCGCTTAACAAAGAGTCGTGACCGTAAAAACTCCTTTGTGGAGTTTGTGCTAACATGTAATCCAACAAAGTACTAGCTATCTGTTGCAAGTTTTTTTTTTAACCGGCCGTCGCCATGATGGCGACCGCCGGTTTATAAAATGAACATGGTTTTTCCTGAAAGCAAGTTGGCTTAACATACGAAGAAAGTGCTGTAAAGCTTGTGGTACGGGTACTCAAGAGCGCTCTATTCACTTTAGTCTTCTGAATGTTACCTTCCTATGTTTTTGTCTTTTAATTTACAGTATTTAAGATATGAACGGCGAAGGGTTGTTTAAGTTTGGGGTTTTTTGTACAGTACAGCCCAAAAATAATGCACGCGCAAGAACTTCTTTTTGCGTCCGCAAGCCGAGAACTTCTTGCGGCTACTTGCAGGATGCCTGCACTTGAATACTGCAAGCCGCAAGAACGTCTTTGCGTTTAGAAGTTAAAACCGCAAGAACTTCTTTGTGGTAAGATATCTGGACCGCAAGTAAGCGCAAGAACGTCTTTGCGCTAACATCTTAAAAACCCGGAACCCGGAGAAGGTAAAAAAGAGACCACTTTGTAGCGCAAGGCACGTTCGAAATTGGCTGCCTTTGTAACTTGCAATCAGTTGTTTATTTGGTCCCTTGTAAGTTTTTTTGTTCGGTTTTGAATTTTTTATCCGATAAAGAGTTCACTAGGTTCTGAATTTGACACTGGTCGCCTTCTATGTTATTTTTTAACGGCTAGGGAGAAACGAGGCTCAAACGAAGCACGCTTATGTTATTGTTTATGTGTACCGGAGTCCCAGACATGCGGTACGCTTAGCGGCGCGAAAGATTTCGCTCGATTTATTTCACTTAAATGAGGAACAATGGCAAAGCACAGTCCATCAGTCACATTATTAAAGAACCGACATTCACCTGTTCAGTGTTGCTGTGCTTCCACCAACATATTAAACTCGGACAAATACTTTTAATTAGTTGCGCTCACACGTGTGAGAAATGAACATGGTCACTCAGATGAGAAGAAATAATACCCGAAGTCTTAATTGGAAAAACACATTATGCTTGTAAAAATAGTTCCACTCATTACGCTGAAGTCGATATCACATTTAAATCTTCGAAGTAAACCAAAAAAGTCTGAAGGAAACTAAAACTCCGCCATCTGAAAGAAATTCGGCACGTCAATTCTAACCTGAGTAAACACAAATCTGCCGTATGCAAATTTGGTATGATTTGTTTGAATGACATTTTGTAACGCAATGCATAAGCAGTTCTCTAAGCCGTCAAGACAGCAAGCCCCGGGCAGCAAGCTGTGTCGAAAGGCGAATGTGTAGTTGAAATCATATGTCTATGCTATTTCTTCGAGTATCCCTTTTTTGCTGGGAAATTAAACTGGTAAAGATGCAGGGATTCTTGATGACTTCACCCACGCGATGGCATGACCTCCTGCATGTGTAAGTCTTGTGTTGTCTTGCCTGTCAAAGAAGAGTTCGCGCAGTTTGCCACAATTATAGCTTTTGGACCTTTTTGTTTCTATTTCTTGGATGGAATAAAAAACTGAATTGAGTCAGTTCTGAGTTGAACCCGTATCACTGTATCTGAGACACGCTTAAAAAAATTGTTCATGTTTTGTCATGTGCCGGAGATCATGTTTACCGGGTGTTTATCTTCCAGTCGGAAAGCTGGCGGATATTCCATTTCGTGATGTGAATTTTCTTCGATACTTCGGTTGTTCGAACATTTGCTTCCTTGATTTTTTGATTAGCCTTGTGAACTTTCGCTTAACTTGGCGAATTGTCCCGCCAACACGCCAACACGCCAACACGGCGAAAAATCGCTCGAAAGCTCGGTGATATTTCAAAGAGAATAGAGCGCGAGATTCGCTCTCATTACTCTTGCAATACCTCACACTAACACGAGCACTACAAGTTTCTTCGGCTGGACCCTCAGTACTTCTTGCGCCTTCTTGCGGCTTGCGGCTTGCGGCTTGCGGTAACATTAGTAACTTCTTGCGGCTAGATTTTCAACTTCTTGCGTTTCGAATGTTCTTGCGGGTAAACTGCAAAAACCTAGCACTTTCACTTCTTGCGCGGGCTTGCGTGTTCTTGCGGCGCAACAACTTCTTTAGCCTGTTCCAGGCGTTCAGATAGTGGAGCGCGAGCGAAAAATTACGCGAGCGAAAGAGCGGGAAAAAACGAGGGGAGACTGGGGGAGAGGACGAGGGAAAGCCGTTCCGGTATACCAGAATCTGGTATACCCTCTGATTGGCCAAATTTGACACCTCCTGTCAACACCAGAGGGTTGTTGACGCAGACAAGAAATGCGATATGGCGTGCCCATGCGAGGGTCATCCTCCATCGAGTCACGCACGGTTAAATATCTGTTTACGGCAAGCGCTTAACTATTTAACAAATGTGGATACTTTGCAAATGGAATGAAAAGATTGTCTTCAAAACGTGTTTCTGGAAAGAGGTCTCATCGCCATTCTTCCAGCAGGGTTGGAAATAGCTTGATCTTTCAACTATTTCCAAGGTTAATCAACGCATTGCCAAGAAGCGCTGTTTCTAAGATAATTGTGGTCACTCCGCTTGTTGTAATCATGAAAGACCAAGTAGAACAGCTTCAAAGCATCGGCATTAGAGCGCTGGCTATTGAAGTAGACGAAGAAGAAGCAGGAGAAATGGATCGGCTAGATTATTTATGAACGTCATGAAAGCCTGCTGTCGAAGGAGTGGAGGAAAGAACAACAACAAACATATCGATATCGTAGCCATCGCAATCGATGAAGACGACGAAGTTCATTCCGTCACAGAGTGAAAAGCTTTCTATTCATCAATTTGATAAACCGATGTGTATATAAAGTCGTCTGTGATTCTCGTTACCTTTATTGGTCCAGTAGTGGAGAGGACATTTGCGTTTCCGTATCGCAGAAAATTTTGCAATGTCCATTCGGCATGTCAGATTTCTTAAAGCATCACCAGTACTTTTCCAAACGCTTCAAACTCGGGAGAAACCTATTTCGGTGAGCATAATTACATAACTTTCTTGTTTACTTTGACCTGACCTTGGGTTCATGTTTCTCTGCCGCTGTCGGCGGTCTAAAGTGGGCGGCATGGGCTTTTTAAAATTAATTTCACAGCCGTTCCCTCGTCCTCTCCCCCAGTCTCCCCTCGTTTTTTCCCGCTCTTTCGCTCGCTTTATTTTTCGCTCGCGCTCCACTATCTGAACGCCTGGAACAGGCTAGAACTTCTTGCGCCACTTCTTGCGCGTGCATTATTTTTGATAGGATTGAATGCGAAAATAGGATTGAATGCGAAATTGACTGTGTTGTCTGATCTAGTTAGTGGTTATGGTGAAAAATTTTTAGCGCAGGAGCTTTTTTTATTGGGATTGACATTTTGAGGGGTGTAAAAATGTGGGAGTCAGAAGGATTTGTGAATGTCAGGAGCATATCACGCTTCTGTGAATGTCATTTGCTTTGAAAGTTGCGTTTTGCGTGAGAGGCAGTTTCCCTTGGCGTTTTGTGGGGGGGGGGGGGGTGGTTTGCGAAGTGGATTGTAAGGTTTCTGATTGGCTAACTTGTATTTCGCAGCGGACAAAAAGGACAGCTGCGTTTTGCCGGCGTGGGCTAGGAAGAGAAGGAATTGGTACTAGTATGATGATGCAATATTAGTTGATTGCACATCAGTACATGATAGTTCTTGTGAAAGGAGAGAAATGAGTGTTTATTTGAGGCGAGAAGTTGATACGAAGGAATCGTCATTAATAAGGAGATTAATTAATAAGGCAGGTGTTACGAGTCTTTTTGCCTTGAAAGAACGAAAATATCTGAATATTATCGACGGATTTGTGTGGTTTGCGTGTGGTGTTCTCTAAAGGCTACGAGCAGTCTCACTTTCCATTCAGAGATAGATAGTGAAGGAAAAGAAAAACAGGCGAGTGAGCGCGAAATCGATTGCGGCTCGACAGGCGCGTTAGCTTTCAAAGACGTGGGCGACTTTCGTCCCCGCTCGCTTGTTTACCGGGTTAGCAAACTGGATTTAAACATCACGTCATGAGATATCTTGACGTGCCCCATACTCTGGCGATCTGCTCAAGCTCGTGTTTATCAAGCGTTATATTTTGATTCTACCGCTATGTTCACTGTTTGTATTTAAGGTCTAGGCACAACAGTAAATACTTCGTCGTCCCTGTGTGAGCATTCTCAGTTGTGGACGAATTCATATCGACATTCAACGTTTGAGTGATTTTGCGTTTTTCAGCACAAATAAAGCGATAAGAAAGATAAGCTGAGTCATCAGAGTTTAAACATTACGTCATCCAGTACCGCTATAGTCAAAATATTGTGTCACACAATCACACTTTTCGTCACGCCGGTTCGTAAAAAAAGAGGATCGCGCTAACATTTGTGAAACCTAGGGGTGGGGAGGGTCAGAATGGCCGGTTAAAATGCCCAATGGGCTTTCTTGTCTTTTTAACTTTCCACCATGTTTTTATCTCAAATCACATAACAGAAATGGCATACGTGACTCTCTCTGTTAGTGTGGTGTGACACGTGCGGGTCAGTGTAGGGGTCACCTGTCTTTCCGCGTATTCCTCTGGGCGATGAGTTTAAAATATCTTCGCTCAATCAGGAAACTGAAAATTCGTTTGTTTACAGTTTGAATGTTTTTCTGTTGTATTGTTGCGTTTTTGGTTGGCAAGGTATAGGCGGTATAGTACGTCGTTTCTCTGTGTTTTCGATGTTATCTTGGTTAAGTTGAATGAGTGGATTACTGTCTTGTTGAAATGCCGTTAAAAATCTGCTTTGTTTTAACATTTTAAGACTCAGCAAGACTCAAGAAAGCAGAACCTTCTTTCAAAGATCAGGAAAAACATTGTGCGTGCATGTGTAACTAATGGTGAGCCTATCTTAAACGACCTTTGTAATTGTTAGCAGTATTCCAGGAATTAAATCTGCCTGATTTGCAATATAATTCTACCCGCTCACATCACTAAACAGTAAAAATTTACTGACGGGGAAGTATTTGATTCCCAAAGCTGTAACTTTCCTGGTGAAAAGTACAATGACAGAGCTTTCTTTCTGGGTAGCCTTAATCATTGAACGATACATACCAGATGCCGTTTTAAGCGGCCGAAGTTGGCGTTGGCCTTCATTTTACCTTGTGATAAGTAAGGTTAAGAGCGGCTCGATAAAAACGCCCCTTGAAAGTGTTCGAAACGAAACATTGGCAAATTTATTACACAGTTTTAAAGTAGAAAGGTTAAATAATGTGCTTGGTTTGTTCCGTTTCAAAAGAATCTTTTTTACGCTCTCACCGGCTTCCTAAAGTTGAGCGAGAATTTGAGCCGTTTAGAGACCCTAAAACCGCCATTTTATGCATTTTTCGAACTTTTTAAATTTTCGTCCGTTAAATAACTCGTTGGAACTTTGGATTATTTTTTCTTGAATTAGCTTACCCAAAGCGATGTTTTGGCAAAATAAAAAAAATTCGATTTTTTGTGAGTGTCTTTCGATTCTCGATATTCTCAGAAAATGGCTCTTAAGCTTTCGGAAGGTTGCATTTCGGAATGGGGTCAAGTCCTTTCAGGTGTCCCGCAAGGGACCAAACTAGGCCCATGGTTATTTGTGATCAGGATAAATGATCTAGCGGTAAATAATGCAATACTTTGGAAGTATGTGGATGACACAACAGCTTCAGAAATTGTAAGTAAGGGTGACCAGAGTAATGCTCAAGCTATTGCTGAAATGGTAGCTGACTGGTCACTCAAGAATAGAGTTAAGTTGAACAATGACAAATGCAAGGAACTGCGCATCTCATTTGTGAGAGTAGAAAGAGACTTTCCACCAGTAGTCATAAATGGTTAAGGTAGTTGAGAGTGCAAAACTCTAAGGGCTTACCATTTCTAACGATCTGACTTGGAATGCCCATATAACCGAGGTAATTAAGAAAGCATCTAAACAGCTATATTTTCTCATCCAGCTGAAAAGGGCCAATGTGTCAGAAAGTGACCTCTCTCGTTTTTACATTGCATGTATACATTAATACATTCCGTCACTGACTACGCAGCTCCACTATTTCACTATGCCCTGCCTAAGTATTTATCGAATGAATTAGAGCACATCCAGAGAAGAGCGTTACGCATTAGTTGCCCATATACGGAGTACCATCATGGGCTAAGTAGGCTAGGCCTGCCCACAATAGTAGAACATCATGACAAGATCTGTAAGCGGACTTTCGAGAGCATAGCTAGCGATAGCCAGCATAAACGGAGAAAGCTTTTGCCGCCAGCATTTTCCATACGACTCAACCTAAGGCGCCCGCGTACGTATAGTCTCCCGCATTGTAAGACCAGTAGGTTCAAGAATAGCTTTTTGATGGCTTCATATCATCAAGCTGATAAACCTTGAATGCTTTTATTGGATCATAAGTATTTTTAATTGTAGCTTGGATGATACCTTTTTTTCACTTAAATCTTATTTTTTAAATGTATTTACTTTCATTATAATATAGATTTTTAGATTTTAATATATTTTTGATTTTATATATACAGTAATACACAATTCAGCCACATACGGCTGCGATGTATTTTAATAAAGTATCTATCTATCTCTGTAGAGGCCAATTGTCTTTGCGAGGGTTGGGCAGGTTAAATTCCTTGTACAAAAGACCAATTTTGAATAGATGAGGGTTCAAGAATCTAGCAAGAAAGGCAGCATAATTGCCAGAAGAGTGCAGATTGAGCAGAGAACAAAAAAAAACTTTGAGCATTTTGATAGGAGTGAAAGGAGGAGATTCTGTTAGGAAAGCAGAAGTAAAAACTAAACAATGTAAGAATCCGTTGGAAGTGGTTTATGCAAATCCGGAAACCTGTCAAACTCCAACGTGCCTGTCGCATGAATTAATCAAAACAAAAATCGAGTGTGGGATTGGGTTTCAGTTTGAATATTTCATTCATTTGAAAAGTGAATAAGTGAAACAAATAATGAAATCAATACTGCAATAATCAACTTCAAATTTTTATTCTATGGGGGTAAGCTTGTCCTGGCTGAAAACTGTAAAAAGTCTCACGATACGAACAGCGCTTGGCAGTAGTCAAAGCTGGGAGGAGCTGCCAAACATTTGATTGATGGCAGAGAAAAACGCATTTGTCGGTGAAGCTTTGAGTTTTAGAGTCTGCATATTATTGAAAGGCGCAGTAAGTCCTTTGCTTTCCCCTTAAATTTTTCCACCTCCGCTCATCTTGTGCTTCACGGGAAACAAAGAAAATGTCTTGCTGGGCTCAATAATGCCTATTGTGCAGGCTACGGGCTTACATATTATTGTTTTGACTGAGAATTGCTGTAAAATGATTTGACCATGGTGAACAAATTTTCCACCCATGACAAACATCCTTGAATATGTGTTGGCAATGTCTTTTTGTCAGTGCAGCACTCCAAGTGCCAAACACAGCTAAATCACTTGGTTAGACAGCACAAAAATTCCAAACATGTACTAACAAAGGGCCTGAAACTAATTTTCCAGAAATCTTCAATAACCTATCTACAAGAGCAAATTCACACAACAAATTTTCTATGACAATTAATGAAACTAGCATGGTAGTCTAATTAGCAAACACATTTGTAAACATTTAAGAATAACAATTAGTGATGTTGCCAAGTGAGAAAATAAAATTCAAATTGACTTAATATATACAGGGCTGTGCTCTAGCAGTGCCCGGTGGCCTCAGGCTACCAGCTTTTGTCTTTGGGTGTAGAAGCTCACCAGGACAAGAAAAGCAGCCCCCAGGGTAGAGCCTGAGTCAGAGTTCAAGTCCACCGCGGTTTTGCCGTATATCAAAGGAGTATCAGAACCTCTTCGCCGCTGCCTACAACAACAAGGTATTCGCGCCGTCTTCAAGTCCGACACGACACTTAGGTCACATTTAGTGCGACCAAAGGACACCGTCGATCCGGCTAAACAAGACGGCGTAGTCTACAGGATTCCCTGTGAATGCGGAAAAGTCTACATTGTCTAAACAGGAAGATATATGCAGGAGAGGATCAAAGAGCATGACAGGGATATACGACTCGCCCGTACCCAGACCTCCGCCATTTCTGAGCACGCCAATAAGACCGGCCACCACCTGCTTTGGAACGAGGTAAAGTTTATTGATCAAGACTCACACTGGTATGCCCGTAGGGTCAAGGAAGCTATCCACATAAGGCTTCACCCTGATAACATCAATAGGGACAACGGAATTGAAATTCCTGAAGTGTGGATACCAACGATCAAGAAACACAACAGGAGACCGGTACATCAGCGAACCGCCGAGGGAACAACTTCAAATCAGACCTCTCGGGAAACAACCTCACAGCAGAACAATGAGGATCGAAACGCACCAATCACAGCCGACCATCGTGATTCATATGGTGGCGCACAACCAGTTGACCTCATCGTCTGATGAAGACTAGCAGTAAGCAGTCGAAATGTCGCGATCTACAACTCAAGTGACTACATCGTGAGACAAATGATATACATTATTTAATGGAATAACTTACTTTTTGCACAACAATGAAGTGCTGGACACCCCAGATGTACAGTGTGGGGTGATAAAAACGTAGAGTGTATATGACACAAAATTCTTTTCTTTGGTTTTTGAGAGTCTGATGTGTGTAAAAAAAAAGGATTCCAAACCTAAAACCTGTCTACAATTTTGAAAACCCTCTTTTTTTGCAGGCAAAAGACTGTCTTTTTCACTTCAAAACTGTCGCGGGGACTGGAACTGAGTTAACTGCATAGTGACATCAGTCTACGTGATTGCGTTCCCGCGAAATGCAGCGTTTTTGTTACACATTGCCTCAAAATGTTGAGATTGTTTAGCAGAATCGCAGATGTTTTCAAACTTCCAGGTGGTCCAATGACATAGAAGCAGGAGCAAAAACAGAGCTGTTTTGGGCCTTATCAAACGAGACAACGACGAACATTTGCGATGTCTTCCCGTATTTCATGCGGTAGTGAGAATGTTGATCTCAAAGTTGGTGAATTATAATTGAAGGGTTCAGTGGAAAAAGGGTGTAAGTGATGATATGAGGTTAAAAAAGAAATTGGTGCTATTCAGGTGAACATTGGCACACAGGGATGAGGGTCCATGCATCCCTTGTAGACATTATTATTTACAGCAGCTCAGCAGGACTTGCACAACCTGTGTCCCATGTTAGGACATTGCCAGATGCCCTGAATTCCCTCAACAGGGGAGCAGTGGTGTAGTGGTTAGCATGTTGGACTTCATATCTGAAGGTCAGTGGTTCAGCGCCCAGTCCCTGCCATCATGTTGTTTCCTTAGACAAGAAACTTTACCCCACAGTCTCTCTCCACCCAGGTGTATAAATGAGTACCGGCCACATACTGCTGGAGGTAACCCTGCGATGGACCAGCATCCCATCCAGGGGGGAGTAGCAATACCACATTTTCTTGATTAAGGTATCAGCACCCTTCAGGACCATTTGCGTGCAGATCGCTCCAGTTTTTGTTGTTTTCATGAAAAACCCTATAAACTATACATTTTTTGGCAGCTTAAGTCGCAATGTCTGTAAGAGCGGTCCACTGCATTTCGGGTCAGAAAAAAGTTTTCCCTCAAACTTTGCCCTGTAAACCATCTTGGGTCACAAGTAATTGAAACGGGTTTCGTTTTGGGAAATACGTTTAAAATGTTTTTTTAGAGCCCACAACAGTGAGAGCGGCAAAAAGCGTAAATTAACGCCAGGCCAGACACGAAAACTGCATAAGTTGGCGACCTCACTGCTTAAAAGCCAAAACAGGCAGGAAAAAAGTGTTATTATTATATGGCAAGCAATTCTCCGGTCTAAATCGAGTGTTCTGATTGGTTAGTTTTCGGTCAGGATTTTACAGTACGGACCATTACTATGGAAACGGTCCTTTTTGGATATTTTTTTTTTCGCGCTCCCGCTCCCGCAAAATTCAAACTGCGAAAACGCAAGAAGATAATAAAAGGAAAGGTTTGGAGCTGGTACAAAACCGGAATGAACGATGTAAACACGGCTGTTTAGAAAAAGCGCTCTTCAATTAACTTTACCGACTTTTTGATATAAGCAAAACATTCGCCAGCAGTGAATCAAAAAGCATGGCCAACGTTCTTCAGTGACTGTGTGTGTTTATTGTTTTTTTTGTACGGCTATAAGACTGTAAGCTGTAAAGAGCCGCGTAAATCGGCCAACACATAAACAATAATTATTAAAATTCAGCATTAATTAAAGAGTACGTTTCTCACGAGAAAACCTCTCGGCGAAAAAAACTGAAAATTGCAAAACAACTAGCAAACGGCTTTCATCAGCAACTGTAAATCGAAAGGAAACGATCATGTTTTTGTCTTGTTTAATATTGGCCATCGCTTCAGTCAGCGCTTTCTACAAGAACAAATTAAAGCTACACGTACATGTATTAAACCAACAGTGTACCTTGATTCCTCAACGAGATTTTTGCTCTTGTAGTGGACATCCTTGAAAATAATTTTAGCTTGTTCACAAGTCCGCTCTTGCTGTAGCTCGCGCTAAAAACCACTTTGTTAGGTGCGACAAAAATCTGCTCTCAGCATCCACAAAGTTCTCCATAAAGCCACTGAAGCAAACAACTTGCAGTATTTGATGGAGAGATAATTTCCAGTGTCTTCTTTTTTTAAGTTCGAGTGTTCCTTCGTTCACATTACGGACTAACACGCTGCCACAATTTCCAGTTTGAGAAGCACGTTTCTGAGATTTTATCGCGGCCTTTTCATTATTCTTCTTTTTCCCGAATTGTCTCCGCCCATATAAACGAAGACGTATTTTCAAATAAAACTATCGTGTTGTAGAGGACGACGAAAAACTGACACATATATTAGAAGCAGAGCAGTTTCCATTCAAGAGCCACGCAAGTTTTCGCCGTTAGACAGCAACGATCGTCAAACTGATTCGAAAGCCAGTTAAAATCGCTGGCTTCTTTCCTCGACATCGCGCCGGAAATTGACTTGAATGAACTGCCGAATGTTACTAACTGAACGCGAGGGCCGTACTGAGGAATATTGGCCCTCGGTCGTTTTTGTACGGACCTCGCTGCGCTCGGTCCGTACTGCCACGACCTCGGGCCAATATTCCCCAGTACGGCCCTCGCGTTCAGTTAGTAAGAAGTTATTATTTTCAAGAGGTCCTTCAAGGGTGTAAAGCGCATGTTAAATTTCATTTGTTTTAAACTGGAAGCTCGTGATCAGTTAACATATTAACTCACGTCTGAGCGCTTTCTGAAAACTCGCAAAAGTACCCTGTCTTGCCCGGCATTTATTTCACAAGTCCAGACCGAGTCACTCTAAATTCCTATTAAAACCTGTTAATGAGATGTCAGAGAGCACAGAAATATAAAAATACCTTGCGCTTTTAATCTTCCTTTATCGCAGTGACTTCGAACTTTTGGTAGTTTTTGCGAATATGACCGCACACATTATGCAAATTAGGTTGTTGAGCAAATTCAGATTGTGTGAAATAAATAGGTTCTAGATTTTAAGATTTCTCCATTTCAGGTCATAAATACAGAAAAGCATACACGAATAGAAGTTTCGAACTGTTCAAATTGATAAAATAAGCGAATTACCGAGTCCCGATCTTTGGATACTTCCGGAGAATTGCGTGACTCGCATTATGCAAATTAGGTTGTCTGCTGAACTTGGTCCGTTCCTGTAACCGTCGCAAGAAACCTTTCTAACTTTTTGGATTCCACTGTTGTTTTAATTAAATATTAAAGGAATATAAAGACTACGTGCACTGTAGATAGAAATTCAGCTGGTTACAGTATTGACTTGTATTCATGTGTCCTTTGTATACTGACTCTGTTTGCAATGAAATGGACAATTTGTAACAATAGGCTTCCACGTGGGGGCGAGCGACCCCGGGCTGATATGGGACTTTGCTAATTGACCATTTCAAAGTTCTTGTATTTCCCCACCAGTGGGGGATTTTTTCCCAGCCAAGTCTCCAGTATTTAAGGGGAAGCCAAACACCCAACAAAACGTTGAAGACGCCCTTCATTTTAGCCTTTGAACAGTTAGTTAGCCAACGCTCGAGACCATAAACTTTCCGTTGAAAAAACAATGTGTTTTTTTGGGTCCCATCCCAAATAGTCCACAAGTTTTTCAAATCCTGTCCCATTACAACTGCATATGCATAGGTAAATGATAATAAAGAACATACTATGATCATGGCTCATTTACTGCATGCCTCAGTAAACACAACGCACTTACCTTCACGAAAGATTAGTCCTACTTAACCAAGGCGCCTCATTTAAGTTCTTTGAACAGTTCTTTTTTCTCTCCTGAATTCTCCGCAAGTTGTTCTACTGTTCTGATCATACAATTATTTAATTGTATGATCAAATAATACGATTATTTAATTGTATTAATCCGTTAATTTTTTAACGGATGGGCTATTTCATGCACACACAAAAAATAAAAAATAATCGATGGATTTCAACACACACATTCTCGTTCTTCCCCGCAGTCTTTTCTTCAATCGAGCGAAAACACAACTTGCTCTCAAGCTCCTCTCGCCTTGCTAGAAGCAAAGTCCCCACATTTTCCCCGCTAGTTGGGACGTCATTTGAATTTGTTGCAAAGTTCCCACAAAGTCCCTAATTCCCCCACATATGGCCTGGGGTTCCCCCCCCCCCCCTACCGCGGGAGAAGCCGATGACAAGTGCATCATTCTCTTCTGGTGGATAAAATCGAATCTTTACTTTTTTGCAGTCTGGTTTTGATTTTCTTATACCTACGTTTTGTTCTTTTGATCTTCCTTTGTCAAGGGGCTTTTCAAGCACTTTATTTTGTGTATACAAACGCTTGAGGAAACTTACCGCGAATTATATAAAATGCCAATGTTTGAATGCTTTGGGGCAAAATGTGACGAAAAGTATGCAAATTGCGTTTTTTGTCAAACGTTGAACGAGATTATTATTATATGAGAGACATTTTTCTTTCGTCGATATATGATTTGAAACGGCTAAAGCCGCGTCTTGATCGGTTCCTCTTTCATTGATAGTTGGTCTTTCTTTATAAAAACAGTGTTCTGGTTACTTTTTTTTCTTTTAATCAAAAGAATTGAATATCATTGGATATTTTGATATAAACAAGCTTCAACAACGAAAACAAAAAAGCCTAATTCAGCATCATACTGCATCACGCGTTTTGATTTCTTGACCAACTTTAAATAAGATCACTACTTTTCTCATTAACCACCTAGCTCTTAATGAACTGGAGGCTTCTTGGAACCGTGCTAACTTTGAGTGGAGGCACATCCCAGACGACGGTGCAATCGCTCAACTTTCGACCTACTTAATCGCACTCGGGTGAAGGTGTTTATTAAATTCTCGACTTAAACAAAGAACTACTTTCCTGTGAACAGCTCGCTTGAACCATACTCATTTCTTTTGAATTCTTTGAATTATAAGACATCATTGCTTAGTTAAGCGATCATGTTCTGGGTGCGGAAAAAGCCTTGATGTGACCTTTGTACTCCCAGGGCTTTTCCCGCCCTTAGGACATCACCGAGCGAAGAATGGTGCTAGCTTATGGACAAACCCTTTTCCTTGTGTTGAGTACTGTTGACGTACCCAGATGAAAAATTGTCTGACAGGCATTTATTAATAATGTTGGAGGTTACTATTTAACTGGAAAACCATAATTTCTAGTAATTTTTGGCCACTTCAGGCCTGAGCCTGAAAATACCATAAAACTAAAGCTTATAACAACCTGCTAAAGCTTCGTGGTTGTTCCTGTGATTCTGATATTGTATTTATTCTCTTATGATTCTCATTGTACAATAAATGCAATAAAACAGATTGAAAGAACAAAACCAATCAGAGCACTGTTTTTATATTTAAAAAAGGCTATCTGACTATCCCTGAAAGAGGAACCCACCAAGACGTAGCTTCAGCGGTTTCAAATCAAACAAGAAGTTACAAGTTTCTTTATATAATCTGATTTTACGTTTGGTAGAAAATATAGTTTGCATAATTTTCGTCACATTTTGCCCCAAAGCATCCAAATATTGGCACTGTATAATTCACGGTCTTTTTACTTCGTTTGCTCAACGCAAACAACCTAGTTTGTCTCAAGCGTTTGTATAAAGAAAACAAAGCGCTTGACAAAATCCCCGGGACAAAAGCACCAAAAGTTCGTAAGCGCTGTGGAAAAGGAAGATCAAAAGAGCAAAATGTAGGCATAAAAAATCAATACCAGACAACAAAAAAGTAGAGATTCATTTTTACCCACCAGAACAGAATAATTGTTACAAGTTGCCCATTTTATTCCAAACAGAGTTATACAAGTCAGTAATGTAACTAGCTGAATTCATCATCAAGGTTTTCTACCAAAAGTGCATGCAGTCTTAGCATTTCTTTAATGTTCACTTAAAAAAACAGAGGGTTCCAACAAATGAGAAAGGGTTTTTGCGACGGTTACAGAAACGGACCAAGTTTAGCAGACAGCCTAATTTGCATAATGCGAGTCACGCAATTCTTCGGAAGCATCCAAAGATCAGGGGGCCGTTTCTCGAAAGTCCCGATAACTTTTCGGGCCCGGAAAGCTATTTTACGTGTGTGGTGTTTGTATTAAAGACTCAACTTTTGTTGTTTTTGATAGGTGAGCAATAAGATTCTAAGTTGATAAAACAGGTCTGACTGATGTGGGGGCTAAAAACTACGCCAACGTTCTATAGATTTTGTTTTTAAAATATAGCTCCGGGCCCGAAAAGTTACCGGGACTTTCGAGAAACGGGCCCCAGGACTCGGTAATTGGCTTATTTTATCAATTTGAACAGTTCGAAACTTGTATTTGTGTATGCTTTCCTGTATTTATGACATGAAATGGAGAAATCTTAAAATTTAGAACCTATTTATTTCACACAATCTGAATTTGCTCAACAACCTAATTTGCATAATGCATCATATTCGACAAAAATCACCAGAAGTTCGAAGTCACCGTGGTAAAGGAAGATAAAAAGCGCAAGGTATTTTTATATTTCTGTGCTCTCTCGCATCTCATTAACAGGATTCAATAGGAATTTAGAGCGAACCGGTCTGGACTTGTGAAATAAATGCCGGAGAAGACAGGGTACTTTTGGGAGTTTTCAGAGAGCGCTCAGACGTGAGTTAATAGCGGAGCCAGCGCGCTAGCGCGTCAGCGGAGCTCCATTGCTAAGGAAATTTGGTAATCTATCGAGCCAAAAAATTTTGGTAGTGACGTAGTAGTCACGTGACCGTCCGTCCGTACATCCGTACGTCCGTCCGTTCGCACCACAGGGATACCAATACACTTCCTACACTGGATATAACCCTGTGCTGAATCCCGTGTGTTTTCGGCGCGAAATCGCATGTTGACCCGCGTTGTAGCAAAACAAGCAAAGACAACAAAAGTCAAAAACAAATTTGTTAATGGAAAAAAAAAAGTTCGAAAGAACACTCAGTTGTCTTTTTGGTGGAAGGGGAAAAGTTCAATCTAGGCGAAAGAAATTCGGCGATAAAGTTCAGGCAAAAAGTTCAAATTTGCCTCGTCGGTTCTGTTCAAACTCGGTCGGCACACCGCTTGAGTTCGCAGCTTTTCGCAGCGGTTTCGACGCCAAATATAGCAGAGCTAGTGCTTTTTGGTTTTTTCTGTCCACAACAATGGTTTTTACGGCGTTTCGAACACATTTTGCCGGGAAAAACACCAGCATTTTCATGCTGATAGGCAGCTTGTCACGAAAAAAGAAATAAGTATTAAAAATTAACTTCTGAAATAATGTCAAACGCCCACGGCCTAGTGGACTAGTTACCGGCATCTCGCGCCGACGACCCGGGTTCGACACGCAGCGGGAACAATAATTTTTTTTCTTTTTTTCCTTTGTTTTTTTTTTTTAAATAAAACGACTTGGATGAGAGTATTTTCACAAATTAATAACTGCCAGCAAAAACAAAACAAAAAAACAAAAAAAAAACAAAAGCAAAAAACAGACAAAACAAAAAGGGGGGCTCCGCTTTTAGGCTTGGCTAAATCTATATATTATGTTAATTATCACGAGCTTCCAGTTTAAAACAGATGAAATTTAATATGCGCTTTACACCCTTGAAGGACCTCTTAACTTAATAACACTTTTTTCCTACCTGTTTTGGTTTTTAAGTAGTGAGGTCGCCAACTTATGCAATTTTCGTGTCTGGCCTGGCGTTAATTTACGCCTTTTGCTGCTCTCACTGTTGTGGGCTCTCAAAAAAACGTTTTAACGTATTTCCCAAAACGAAACCCGTTTCAATTACTTGTGTCCCAAGATAGTTTACAGGGCAAAGTTTGAGGGAAAACTTTTTTCTGACCCGAAATGCAGCGGACCGCTCTTACAGACATTGCCACTTAATAATTCCAGAAAATGACCTTTTATTCAAAAAGAGGCAAAAGTTTAACGCATTCGAAAATTGCGAAGGTTTTTCCACACGTTCATGTCTTCATAGATTAGGTTCCACTCTCTTCAGAAACAAAGAAAACAAGACGGTTAACACCGCATTCTCTTCTTGACACTTCTGGCTAAAAAACCGTGTCTCAGATTTTTGGCAAGTGCGTTTGTTGTTGAAAAGGTTGTTGCAGCTCAGACATGTCAACACGTTGAGGATAACAACTTAAATGAACTTTATCAGTCAGCGTATAAACAGTACCACAGCACTGAAACGGCGATGATCAAAGTTCAAGATGATATAATTCTTCACGCAATTGATAACAACTGTTCCGTAATTCTGCTGCTACTTGACCTTTCAGCAGCATTTGATACTGTTGATCATCGTATCCTACTAGATCGTCAGTCACAACGGTTCGGTATCGTGGACAACGCTTTGGGGTGGTTCCGATCATATCTGTCTGACCGACATCAAGTCGTGAAAGTAAACAGAAGTCAGTCTTCTCGTCGTGAGCTCCGCTGTGGTGTACCTCAGGGTAGTGTCCTCGGACCCATTCTATTCCTGCTCTACACGTCCCCATTAGGTGATATCATGAGGTACTATCAAGTCAAGTTCCACCTTTGCGGTGATGATACGCAGCTGTATCTCACCTTTAAATCATCCCCTGAAAAGGCTAAAGTGGTGATGGAAGCTTGTGTGCATGACATTGATGCTTGGATGATGGCAAACATGTTAAACTGATGAACAGAGACAAACAAGACTGAGTTACTTGTCTTGAAGGCTCGTCATCGCCCACTCCCCCCACTGACGTCTATCTTAGTCTGTGATGGGGAAATTGACCTATCTTCTAAAGCCAGAAACATTGGTGTAAATTTTCGACACATCGATAACCTGCGATCAGGCTCTATTTTCGTTTCGCTCGGTGAAACATTCAGGCGGGACGGGCGAAACGAAAAATAGAGCATGATACAATCCTTCTACGGAACGTCTACCGCCCACTTTTTTGATTGATTGACATTCAACAAAACAGCCAATCAAAATTTCTTGTGCTTGCACGATCCTCGGTATGCAAATTTCCCATAACGGCAATTAGCAAAAAGTCACGCAAATGTCGGCAAAATAAGAAAATCATAGGCTACGATATATATTCTAGGCACAAGCACTCAAATTTACCCGATTGCTAACTTGGACATGGTTGCTCTGTCTGGGCTGAAACTGAATGAAAATTCAAAACACGACGAGGTTGTCATGTACCAAAATATGCTGCATGGTTGAATCCTTTCCCATTTCAGGTGGTATCCGAAAATATTCTCTTCGCATTTGTCACCGATTTTCTGCGTAAAAAACCTTGGGCAATTAAGAGAAGTACCTTGAGTTTCATTCTTTAGAATAAAGATATAAATAAAACCGTTTATAAACAAAGGAGTATTTTGTAATTTAATTTAGTTCCAGAAGTGATAAATATTTGAGATTAGCAGCGAATTTTATCTCTAAACAGCAGCGAATTTTAAAACGAAGAAAATTTATTATAAAACTAGTCAGATCCTTTGATGTCAATGTCAGAGATCAATAAAACGACATAAGTGTTAAACAATGAATGAATATAAACTGAAATCGTTATTGCGACTTGATTTCGGCTCTCGCCAAACACCGAATTATCGGTTGACTTGTTGATCATTCTTGGCGAAAGATACTTGTTCGTCTGCTGTTCGTTTTGTTTTGTAAAACGCGGAAACAACCACTACTCTGTTCATGTTATCAATACTAGCTGAAAGCCGTCAAATGAAAATTCCGAGACGCGATGCGATAAAACGGAAAATTTACTTCCGTTGACAGCTCTATTGTTAAAGGGCCAATCAGATTGCGAGATTCCCGCGGCCAAAATTTGGCCGCCGACACGAACTCCTGTGAGAGATTGTATCAGGCCCTATTTTAGCGAGCGACCAACGTAAGAGAATATGAGAGCGATGCTAAAATCCGGCCTGATCGCAGGTTAACACATCGAAGTCTATGGAAAACCACATTGCTGCTATGTGTAAGTCAGCTTTCTATCATCTCTGAAATATTAGTCGCATTAGGAAATATCTAAGTCTTCATACTGCTGAAATGCTAGTACATGCTTTTGTATCCTCTAGATTAGATTTCTGTAATTCACTATTATTTGGACTGCCTAAGCAAACTCTAAAGAAGCTGCAGCATGGTCAGAATGTAGCAGCCCGTAAATGTGAACATATTACACCGGTACTTATACACTACCTATAGAAGAGCGCATAGTTTTTAAGATTCTTCTAACGACATTTAAGTGCATGATGGGCTTAGCCCCATCATATCTGTCGGATCTAGTTGAGAGATATGTCCCAAGACACAACCTACGTTCTATGAATGGCCATCGGTTGGTGGAGGTTAAGCATAATCTGCGCAACTACGGTTTTCAATCATTCTCTGTAGCCGCGCCACAACTGTGGAATGCTTTACCGTCTGACATTCGAGCTCGCGATAATATATCAGAGTTTAAGCACAAGCTAAAGACATATCTTTTTAGGAAAGCTTTTAGTTAGGTATTTTTATAATTTAGTGTTTTCTCTTTAGAATTACTTAATATACTACGTAAACTAGCTAGTCTTTTCATTCTTTTTAATTCATTTTTAGTGTTTTACTCTTTTATTGATCTTTAATCTTTTATTATATACCTACTGTAACATTTTTATATAGATGTGTAATTTTAAACAACTTGTTAAGCGCTATTTGATAGCGATAGAAATAGCGCTATATAAATAAAGTATTATTTATTATTATTATTATTATTTTTATTATTATTATTATTCTTTTATTAGCAGATGAAGCCAGGGAAAATAAATAAATTAGCACTTCGTGTGGAAAAAGAGTCTAGCTTTAAAATGAAAAGAAGAATAAAAATTCGCACACGGTTTTGTAGAAAAACTATCTGGCAACATTCTGGCCAAATTTCAACCAAATTGGTCGAGTGGCTGTCGACTTTGAGTTGAAGACATACGTACAACTCGCCAAAATTTTATATTCAAGGAGAAAAGGAAAATATATTTTCTGCGGCGTCTTGCTAGTAATGAGATTATGACACCTAAATGTCCAGTGAGTTCTATTTTGATCGATACCAGAGAGGGATCAGCTTTCTCAAACAATAGAACTTTGACAGGTAACATGTAACAGGAGCAATCTCACGCGGCAAGGGGCAGAAAATTAATTTACTTTGCTTCCAACAAACCGCTATCGGACGAGAGAGACGATTTGTTGTTTTTGTCTTATTTACGAGATATTTTCCATAATTCAATCCATAGCTCATGTAACAATTAAAATTTGTTATGCATATTTCCGGAAATGCTGACCAGGTTGCTAAATATGCTGAAAATCACGGCAAAATCCAGAGGAAATCATCGACGCAACCACTTCTCCTGTCGATAAATTGAACCCTGATCGCTCTCTGCCAATTTACTGCCCATTCTTTGTCAAGGGCTTTCCTTTCCTTCAGTCTTGGTTAAGAAGACGAAAACAGACACAGCCGTTTCCTTATAGGATGCATTTAGGAGAAAGAAAACTCTCATTACTTTGTAAAAACCAGAACTGATAACCACTTCAGAAGAATCGCTAATGCGAATGCAACCAGCAGGCGCTTTTAATTTCACGTGACCAAGTTAATCAGGTGTGACAGAACTTGTTAGCGATCAATTACCGTAATTAACAAGGAAAAATCTTTTACTCGTAATATAAACTTTCGATTGAGCCAGTATTTTCTTTCAAATTTTAATTTGAAAGAAAGCTCTCGAAGAGATTTATCTGAGCATGTAGAAATTTCATAGCAAGGTAACATTTTGAATACTATTTGAAACATCTCACTTTAATTCACTTCTCCAGGTGACTCCGCGATTAAATTCTCAAGCATTCTCGAGAAAATTAATGTCAAATCTCATAAAAATATGCCATATGGTCCCAGACAGTGAACTGGAAAGGGGGAGAATCCTGATCTGATGCAAGAAAACCAAAACAATGAGCACAAAGCAGTTGTTGAGCTACATGGCTGGTTAAGAAGTCATATGCAAAATATTAGTAATTTGTAAACTGTATAGTAACAGTCAAGCCTCTCTTCAAAAGCCACCCTAAGGAAAGAGTTTCCCGGCGATTGTGTAGAGGTTGCCATTGTTGGTAGGTTAAAAAAGGGCAAATCTCTCGACTATGATGAAACTATGTGGCTGCTATGGAGAGGTGGATAGTTGCAGAGGTTCGACTGTATACGCCCAGTTGCCTTATGCTTTGGAAACTGGGTAAGTTAAGTTGACTCACAACAGTTTTCTATAATTTGAAAGGTTAATGAAACAAGACAATGAAATTATATTTTACTTATTTACTAAATTTTGGTAGCATTCATCTGCTCAACCATCAGGTATCAGCTGATATCAAGTTCAGTGAGATCTATCTTGGAGCTTTTGGTGATTTAAGCATGACATTGCTATCCTACCCCATGGGGGTATTTAGGTATAATAGTGACAGGAATGTGTGAATGAAGACACATAGTTATACCCAAAAAAAGTCCTATAGGCCAGAACCAGACTCAAAAAAGTCCATTGGCCTAGATCTTGATGCAAGAAAGGTCCTTTCTTTCTCTGTGTAAAAATCCATTCACCCAAGAAAAGTCACCAAAAAATTCCCAACCCCAAAAAAGTCCTTGGATCACAAATTTCAACCCCCCAAAAAGGGCTTCGCACATTCCTGTTACTATTATTCCTGAGTATCCCCACTAGGTATCCTACTTTGCATGTTGAGTACCATCATCCCATTCTCTCCCAGAAGTGGCCAAAGTGAAAATTCGATAAAAATCCAAATTTCATTTTTTAAATGGTGAAAAACAAATAGCATATGTAAAAGTATTACTGAAGACTTTAGGGTTCCATCCATAGACTCAAAAGTTAGAACTACCTTACAAGACTCCATCATTCACTCTGGGAGTAAAAGGGTTAATTTTTCCAAAAAGTATTTTTTTATTATAATATTGCACAATGCACAATAATTTTAATAGGATTAAAATTATTGTTCACTGTGAATTAAGGATTTTTAAAATTCCCTCTATGGTAGACTTTGAAAATATCAGGAAATGATCCATGAGATATGACACTGATGAAATGTCCTTTCTTTGACAAGCGATGTTTTGCAACATGTCTTTGTTAAAAGACAGACAACCCGATTGTAGTTGGATGCATCTTCTCTCACTTTTAAGTGATTTCAAATATTCCTCCATAGCTTTTTAAGGATCTTACATGTACTGCATTCAGGGTCATGGCTAACAGTAGCTTTTTCCATGGCTGTTGCTGCTGCAGCTGTTTTAGGTGGAGTTTCACAATCACCAGTACAATCGCGACAAGAGCAGTGGGATTTGCAGACATCACAGCAAGTGTGAAGGATACAGCAAGGCACTGGAGGCAGAGCATCTAAAAAATGCAGCAGCTGTTTCTTCAAACACTTCTCAGTACTCCTGCAATAGGATCTCAGGTCATCAGTCATGCCAGGCTTGTTGGGTGCTGTATCTCTGTTGTTGAAATAAAGAGTGGCACTGGAGGGTTGCTTGTCTCTCCCAGCACGTCTGGATTCTTCATAGTATTCTCGCACTGATCGGTGTGGACCAATGTGAATGACTTCCCTTAGACATGGAGTGTTGACACCCATTCCCATAGCCATGGTGGTCCCTACATTTACTTTCTGGCCTACAAATTCGGTTACAAATTGCCTCCTTTATCTTATCAGTTTGTGGTGAATGGAACTGTCCAAATAGATGGTTTTCAGGAATGAGGGGACCTTCTTGTGGATGGTACTGTTTTCCTTAAGAACTTCCTCAAACATCTCGTATGCCTTTACACACCAAAGCTAAAAGGCAGATCAATTATTGTAAGAGGAAAGTTTGTCCCCTGATCCAAAAGAGCTTCAGCAATGGGCCGTAAAATACTAGAAATGTCATTACCCTCTCTAAATTTTTGGGCATAAAAAATGTTTAATTGGTCAAGATTCCCAATGACCATTTTAGGGTTCCTAAGGTACAAGGTTTGTTTTATAGCCTGTCTATCTGTTTTGGTTGCTGTTGCAGTGAGTGCCGCTATAGGGTCGTTTGTGAAAACTGCAGCCAAAACCCCTAATTTTCCGTAATCAGGCCTGAAGCCTTCTCTCCTGTTTTAAAAATCCAGAAATAAATTTATTAGAATTTGGTCTCAAAAATTTATTGACCTCAGCCCCCTATGGCCAAAATATTTGACCTAAGCACCTCCCCACTGCCCATGATTCATGAATGATATTAAAGCACCCATATGCCTTATCCTAAATTTATAGTACAATCCTTGGGAGGTTATTGAATGATATAGGGTAAATAAACAATGATATGAATGATTAGTTAATTGGTAATTAAATGATTAATTGCTGATTGACACCAATGTTCGATGAAAAATCAATTACAATCAATGATTCTTTAACCCATTGACTCCTGGACATTTTGCCAAAAAATGCCTTTTGAAGCGAGTCAAGCCATTTTTAGGTCGCTGTCTAGCCAAAAAAGAATCCAAACTGTCCAAAACGTTGTTTCCAAGTCGAGCACTGGACTAGCTTTTGTTCCTGATGCCAAATTACAGCTTTCAAAGTTCGGGCATGCGCAGAAAGCAAAATTTCGAGAAGCAAAGTTTCGCTGCCCTTTCGTCTTTTACCTTTTGCTTTCTCTCCTCCCCGCTTCCTGTTGGTGGGAAAAGATTTTGCAAAACGTTCGAGGATCATGAATTTTTTTTAAGGAAGCACCAGCGGGTAGTGGGACAAGATTTTCATTGGAATTTTCTGGTCAAAGTTACACAGATTTTTGCATCTTTCTCTGGTCTGTTTGACTGAATCGCGCTCATTTGGGTATGGTTTGAAAGATCTCATCTCCCTGCACAAGGTAGTTGTCAAAGTTGTCTAGGACCGTTAAAACTGATGACGTCATAAGTGGTACAAGGGACGTGGTTAAAGAAGGGCGATTATGGGCGGTTCAGGGGTCAATGTGTTAAAGGGTAGAGCAGTTTTCAAACATTGAGTGATAAAATTAATGTTGCACTTGTTTTGCTTTTACATTACTACACTCTTTGATTGGCCAGGAAAACTTGTGCCGCTTTCTTGGCCAATTAAAAGTAAAACCGTAACCAATCATGATTTGCTTGCATATATTTTCCCACAAGAGGTGGTTACAGAGTTGGGGGGAGGGGGTACAGGGCATGCATTTTTGTAACGGGCAATTTGCCATAATTATTTTTTGGTGTGAAATATGAAATCCTTCTGAAACGTCATTTGTTAACTAAAGTAGCCGTGAGCCATCATTTTCCGGTGATATTTCCAGAGAACAAGATTTGAGTTTTTGATTTGCCGTAAAATGTGGTTTTGTAGCCATGGATTGGAAATGGATCTGGACTGCCTATATCCTCTCAGTTGAAAACTGCTCTATAGGTGTGTTTGATTACATAATTATGTGCTTTAGTGAACAGTGTTTGGTTATTCACATCATTGGTTACTCATAAATTGCTCTTAGATTACTGATCGATTACTCTTTTGCACTAAATTAACCCTGACAGCTTCATCTTTTGCTGATGTATATTTACTTTGTAAGCTAATATAAGGAATCTCATCATGAGAAAACAAAAATAAATACAAAATAGCCTCTCTTCTTGACATCAATGAACTTTAATCTTCAAGGTTTGTGTTAAACATTTACAAAAGAAGTTTGAGATTTTATCACCATCATTTTACAGGCAATTTGGCTGGCTATGATAACTGCAAGCTTAAGATTTGAATTAAACTAAGCTAAGAACATTTTCTCACCATTAAAACAAGTCTCACCAATGATTCAAGGATGCAGTGAGCTTCGTCCACAACAACCGCTTTAACAGCTGACTTAAAGAGACTGCTTTGTAAAACTTCCAGTCCCTCCTTACAAGAAAGAAATGCCTCTGGATGGCAAAAGACAATCGTATCCAGCCTCCATAATTGCAGCCCGAGTTCCATCCCACTGTGAAGCCAAGAAAGAATCTCCTTCCTCGTCTATTCCTTCAGTAACGCTTAAAATGGCTGCTTGAGCACCTTTTCCTCGCAATTTAGAAATCTGATCGTACATCAAGGCATACAATGGCGAAACAACTACAACAACAGACGGACCAACCACCAGAGCATTTGACAACGACTTTGCAGCATCCCTTTCTTTGCTGGACTGTTCTGTAAGTCATTTGTTTCTTTCCTTATAGTTTTCTAGGCTAGTTTTTAGTTTCTGATCGTATTTTCTCGTTAAGTTTCTCAAACAAGAGTTTGTACCTTCCACCACGTGGCATGGCATTCTAAAAAAATGTTAAGAGGCAATGTCCACTAAGACCGAGCGAAATCAAAAATATGTGGCACATGATGAAAAATCAAATTCTCCGTTTTTCGTCCAGAGATACCTTATGGTAGCTCTAGAAACGTGGTGGCATTTTTTATTGAGAAACTATTTTTAAACCTCCAAAAAATTTAAAAAACCGTTACTGCACTACGTGTCTCTACAAACACCCCGAATAAACGGGAATCATACCTTCTCGTAACCTTCCCTCTGTTTAATTCGCGTCATGGAAAAAACCTGTTTTGAGCTTAGAAATTTGCTGTTGAAGAGTTTACAAGTAATTAGAGTCAAATTATACTTTCGATGATCTATTTTCAAGGTCATGACAGGCTGTTGAAAACCACTAAAATTCGCTTGTTTTGAATTCTCAATTTGGCGCATTTTTTCAAGAGAAAAGTTCCCTCCCCGGTAAAACACCGAATCACTTGAAATTCAGAATTTTTGAAAGAGGAAATGCCGTTCTTAAACCATGTTTAAAAATCAGCGCCGAGTACAAACGCTCTCAACATCCCGATAATTACAACATTAACACGTCAACAGTTGGCACATACCTCCGACCAAATAACCGAAAATGTGGACATTTCTTCTATTTTGGTCGGTATTCTGTTGTAATCCACAGCGGAAAGGTAATGTCTAGCTCACCTGAATGTGGTATTGTCTAAATATCAGGCTCTGTGCGTACTCTTTCATAATAACCATCTTGACGTCCGAGGTCAACAACATCACTGAAGCATCGCGTATTGGCAATCAACCCAAATGACTTATTTCCATCGCGCCTTTTGTTAAAATAAAAACCTTCAGAAATGAAATGATTTTGCCTTATAGTCCGGCAGCAAATGTACCTAAATAAAGTCCCGTGGGAATTTCAGGCTGGAAGCAATCCACCCATCCCAATGTGTTAAGAGGACCTTAGAGAGCACAAAAAACTTTGGTGGCACTTTCGTATCCCGCACCGGGCGCCGTAAGGGGGATTTTAGTGACGGGCGTCATTTTTCAGCATGGAAACGAGGCTCTGACACGAAAATGGCCATTACTAACTCATTTTTCAACAAAAATGCACCAAAACCACAGAGATTGTAAAGTTCGATGAGCTGATCATTATGATACCATATAAATGCGATAAGCTAGTCACGTGATCTCGCTAACATGAAAACGAGGCTCTTGTAATAAAAATGCTATACCGCTTTTGTTTTTCAACGAAATTTTTGAACGAAATTTACCCAAAACCACAAACATTTGTTGTTCGGCATCTAAATGATTCATATTTAACAATGGGGATCACGTGGTAAAGATAGCATGAAAACGAGGCTCTGGTAGAAAATGTCATCAACCCTCTCAAAGTATTTTTTTAGCTGATAAATGTAAAAGAAATATATAAAAATTTTCCGAAACGTTCCGTGTTCGTTAATATTCATAAAAATGAAGAATCCAGGCTTAAAGATAAGATAATCTTTGCTGCTGATCGGGGAGGACTTTAAAATAAAGATGAGAGGGCCTGTGCACTAGGGTAGCATTGGTCAGCAGTTGTTCTTATCACAATATGGGGCCGCCATTTTGACTTCCAGCTCATGTAGATATGTAAACTCAATTGTGTAGTCGTTATGGAAGAAAATAGTGAAGTCCGCTTTGATCTAAAGCTATGTTTGAGACGAGCCTCTAGTAGAAAATCCACGTTCGACACGGGAAACGCTTTTAAATGCAATTGAATGTAGAGCCGGTTATGGAGAGATGAAGTATGCTGAGATTTGGTCGTTGCTGAAAGAAGTAAAACCCGAGGAATTTGAATCAAAAGAAGCAACATGGCATCGAAGGTGTTACCAGGAAGCGACCCATTCAGGAATGCTGAAAAGATCAAGAGAGAGGTATGACAAGTTTTTATTTTTACTTTATTAAAGGGGCTGTGTCACGGTTATTAGAATAAAATTTTAAATATAGCTCTAAGATTGTATGTAGTCATCCCCAAATCACTTATTTCAGTTCATTAGCCTAATAAACAATGTAGGTAAGTTTTATTGGCAAGGCAGCAGATTTTCATACAAATTTTTGATGTAATTTCAAACTTTGAAAAATTGTCATCCTGACAAGATTTCAAAAACTCGTTGTTGTAATCTGTTTCCATCCGCTCTGTAATAGGTCCACGAAGCCTAAAAACATGATAGCTTTGTAGTTAGAGGGCCATTAACAAACCTAGACTATTATTTTGGCTATCCATCAGTTGTTTGGATTATTTTTACATCGCCAGAAGTGACACCGCTTTTTTAGACTCTACTCTATCAAACTTTACTTCATTCAACTCTCAGGTATGAGAAACGTCTTCAAAATGACGGAAATAAAAGAAGAAAATCACAAGAATCGACCTCATCTCTCACGCGTTCTCAGACCTCGCCCTATAGAAAAGATGTCTGCTTCTTTTGTGATAAGGATGCTGGTTACAGAGAGAGTCTTAATGTGCTCCGAACGAAGTCAGCTGGCAAGTAGCTCCAAGATGCAATTGAACGTTCCGGGAATGATCGGCTCCGCGTGAAACTCAGCACTGCCGTCGACTTAAGTGATGGTCACGCAATCGATATAACGTACCATAAAAAGTGTTGGGGAAGTAACGTGAGTACAGTTCTTAGACAGTCATCTCGTGTGGAAATTGGATCTTCAAATAGTGTGGAATCAAGCAACGTAGCGGGAATAGCAGCAAGAATTGAATTTCTTACAGCAACTGAAATGTCCCTAAGAGAAGGAAACGTTTTAACAATGGCAGAACTTCAGGCAGAATTTGAAAATATTCTTCAGGCAAATGGTGGTGAAAAGGTTACATGCAGTAGGAAAGCACTAAAAGAGCTGATAACAAATGCAATCGATGACGTCGAGTTTCACAAGCCCAGAAGAGTCAATGAGTCCGAAAGGGTGACCATCAAGGAGACCCGAGATGCAGCTATCCAGGCATCAGAAGCAGTGAATCAAGGGAATGACATAAATGAAGATATGAAAACACTCTTTAACGCTGCATTACACCTAAGGAAATCGATAAACAAATCTAAAAAGTGGGTCTTCGAAGGATCATTAGAAACGCTATCGAAAGAACATTACCCAGAGGAGCTGTATTGCTTTTTTCGATGGATCATTATTGGCCCAAATCCTACACTCTCTACTGAAGAGAAAAACCAAGAGGTGCACAAACGATCGATGGCACTCGTCCAAAGTACTGTCTCAGCTTGTCTAACTAAACGCCAGATCGAAAATAAAAAATCAGAAATCATAAAATCCAGCCGGGAAATGCCCCTACAGTTGGCGGTTGGCATTGCAATCCATCAGGCGGTTCGAAGTAAGTTGCTAGTTAACATGCTCCAAGGATTCGGTCTATCAGTTGAGTATAACAGGCTGTTACGAGTGGAAGCTCAGATAGAGGCGAGCGTACTCAAGAGGATGGAAGAAAACGGCGGTTTGTTCCTACCACCTGATATCGTCAAAAGCCGCCACGTCTTTTTTGCGATAGACAACATTGATTTCGCTGAACTTCAAAACAGTTTTCTCCTATAAGACGTCTTTTCTGTATTCGTTGCAAAATTTCGAAACGATAATTTGTTGCCGAAAGCTCACAAGCCTGTTTAGTTTGAGTCACACAACAAAATGTCACGCACTGGACTTTACCTGACGTCAGATTTGACCTTGGAAAAAGTGATTTGGAGGGGGAACTGCACAGGAAACGACAACAAGAAAAAAACAAGCAAGCAAAAAAGAAACAAACAAGCAAGAAACAAAAACAAAGCAATGAGAACCTTGAAAACCTGTGGACTTAAGGACCGATTACCGTAAACTGCCGCTTATAAGCCCTGGGCTTACCGTATACAACTTCGTTGGGGGTTTTGGGTGGGTTTATAATCGGAAGGGCTTATATCCCGGGGGGGGGTTATGAGCGGAATAAGAAAAACGTTTCTAAATGAGCCACAGCAGTGTTGATCGAAATACGTTTTGAATTTACCAGTTTTTAATTGACCTTTAAAACGTCATAATAAATGGAACTCATTTCAATTTTAACAACAAAATCAAAACTGTAACAACACTAACGTAAACGGAACGTAACAAAACAGAAGCTCAGAGTTCATCTTCGCAGTGTTCTGTGAGAGTGCTTAATATTAAGGAAACAGGGAAACTAGAGGGGGACTTATATTGGGGGGGGGCTTATAACCGGATGTATTTTTTTGTTTACAGGTAGATGGGCCTGTAACCGTGGTGGCGGGGGGCTTGTAAGTGGGGGACTTATAGGCGGAAGTTTACGGTATTTATATATTTATCACTATCATTAGAAACAGTGAAGCCTTGCCAAAACGTTGCCTGTTACTAGGGCTTTGAAAAAGAAATTATTATTAGGTCTCTATGTATTGGTCTTCAAACATTGGTCAAGACAGGAGTAAGAAAGTAAAAATGTACGTTGAGTTTACTCAAGCACAAAATAAGGGTGTGGCCAGGGGTGCCGGAACCGTCCTTATGAAACCATTTTATGGCAAACCTAGTGGATTACACTTCTATACACAAAACTCAAAATAAAGTTGAGTTTGAAACACAAGTCATGTTGAAACTCATCATGACAAGGAGTCCTAATGTTCAGGGCTCTTTGTTGCTTTCCGCCTGATCTTCTGGGCAGTGCAGGTGACGAAGGTGGAGAACCATCCTTGTGACGAATGGCTAACGCTCGAAACGTCAGCTTTCAATCTCTTCACGGTGGCTCAATTTACCTTATCAACTCAGTTGACAAATACAAAGTTTTGTGTTTCGCTTCCCCACCGACGCAGCATCACAGTTTCTCTAGAAACTAACCCCCTTCTTTGTCAGGTGACGGTGGTTGTGCGATATTTCTCCGCCTTCTCACGGTTGAGGAGAACGAGCTCGGTTTTGCTTAGAGCACTGCTATGGACGGTAGACCATCTCATGACACGGCCTTAGATTTCGGCGCAGATATTGGTCTTATAGGTCCCACACCATATGCTCTTCATACACGGACAGATTCCTTCTTTGAAAAACTGTATATTCGAGAGTGTGCTCACACCATTGATCTTCCAAGTGGCCACTAAAGGGCTTGTAATGGACGCGCACAGGGTGACACTTAACATGCTTAAGGATGGCTCTCCACCGGGATCTTGATATCGTGTCCGGAGTTTAGGAGGATAAATGTATCCGATTTATTAGTCTCCGCCGGCCTTGCGGGTCGCAGGCTCCCTTCCCTCCATGGGGAGGGAAGGTAGCCAGGAGTTTGAACACCACGTCCAGCTCTGCTCTTAGAACTACTGCACAAACTGTGGTGGCCCTGCACGCCCTCCAGTGATAGCAACCAGCGTTGTCTTACCGGAAGCTGACTGTCTTCAGGGCTGGTATGGTGGTGTTAATCTGCTTAATGACGTCTGCCATCACAGCGAGGAATGTACGAAATTGGGTATGAGAAAAAAGTGTACTTACCAGAGCCCACTGGGACGAAGACACCGATGTGTTGCAAAATAGATTTGGACTTGGACTTGCCAATTCTACGGTCTGCTTTTCTCACTTTCCCGTTCGAGGCATACTTAGACAGCCCTGGTAGAACTCAACATGACCAACGTCGATTAGTTCCCTCTGCGCTGGCCAATCGCCAGACAAGAGCGATGGGCTGGGCAAATGGTCCATGTTTACAATACCAATTAAAATACTATTGCACGCGCCAAAAAAAAAAAAACAACGAAGCTCAACTTCCTAGTGGATGTCGCTGATTGCAAAGCTGCAAGTGTAACCCGAAAAGTCTTTTTTTTTACAACTGGAACAGCAACTGCTCGTTCATATTGCTTGTAAGAGGCGCACACGCCTGCAACTACAACTTTCGTCATAAGTTGTTGGGAAGGTTTGACCATGAACAGAATTTTAGTAAATATGCCGTCATAACTTAGTGTTTGTCTCTTATTCGCCGGTCCCCCCCCCACGCCCCGTTTCAATGTTGAATGTTTGCCAGACAATACTGCAGAAGAAAAGTCCGTTGAAATCCAACATTGAAAAGGGGGGAGGGGAGGGAAACAAAAGCATGGTAAAATATGACAACCTTCCCAACAAAATTGGCTAAGGTTGTAGTTTCTGAAAAGAATAAGTGACCTCTATTCGCAGCCAAGGGAGATTATGGTTTGATTGGCTACTGTACTCGGTGACAGGGGTCCTGACTGCGAGAACTCCAAAGAACCTATCCTTTTACAATGGCGAGATATAGATGAAGCGCCCTACAACTACAGCGTGTTAAATCTGGAGTTTTCCTTTTTTTCTGTTTTTTTTTTTTAACGAAACTTATCAGTTATTGAACGTGTACTCAAAGCCGATCCTGTTTAAGACATTTTGTCTAGTTTCCAATAATGTCACACCTGAAATTCTCACACGCCTGATTTCCAACAATTGTTTTACTTCCGCAAATGGCAGCTTCTCGAGGAGCCTTCTTCGACCCAACACTGGTGGCTTGCAAATAACATTGAAATTCTTCACCGTGAAATTAATTAGGCTGTGGGAAAAATATCCTAAAATGCATTCACGCTAGGGAATATTCGCGTCTCGAAAAGTCGAACTCTGCAATAAGATATCAAAAAAATATATCAATGTTTGCTATTTTAGACTATCGGAGGCTAACACCTTCTGCTTCTAGTGAACACGAGACAATTTTTTCCTCTCGCCAGAGCGTCGCAAAATGTACATCTATGTAATCTGTAACTTGTTTTGCACAGGTCAGAATTGTGTGGTGAATAGTCCCGTCATATGTAGTATCACTTTATTTTACTAGTCGAAAGATAATTCAGGCATAACTTCGGCGGTGTAACATGACACCAAACAGAAGGACGGACTGTGAGTCAAACAGACGCATTTGTAGCCAAGTGCTACGCATTGAAAACTAACCATTACAGAGAAAAGTGAACTTAAAAATTTCAGGGAACTTGTAAAACACAAATGGATACCTTCTTTGTTAACCTTCGATACGCTTTACTTTAAATGATGGGAAAAAAATTCAGCTATCTCTGCTATCTCTGCTCCTCTACCTCTGCTGATTATACCTATTGGGCCTAGAAGACGAATTTCCCATGAGTTCCCGAAATTCTTCCCTAATGATTTGCTTCATCTCCGACTTGTTTACATAAGGCTCTGTTTGACCCACAGCATTAACTGTTTTTTCTTTGGCTGCTTTTGACAGCTCCTCCAAAATTTGAGCCGAAACTTCCTTAGGGTCAAATGCTGCGTGCTTAACTGAATTGGCCAACACTGACTCTTTTAATTTGGCGAAATTTTCTGCTGCCTCCAAATTTTCAGGCTGTTGTAACACAACATACTCGCGAATTTCGGGTAGAAGCCCCTGCACAAAATAGTGAGTCCACTCACTCCTAGGTAAATTTAACCTCGCGCAATGTGTCCGGAGACTGTATGAAAAATCAGCAACAGTTTCTTTTTCTAACTGAGGGCGTTGGCCAAACGCCTGCCTTACGCGCCATTCACTAGCTCCAGAAGCAAAATGCTTAACAAACTCTGCTGATAATTGGTCAAGAGTCATCTCATCTGGTGTTGGTAAAGTTTTAAACCACGCACTGGCGTGACCCTTCAAATAAAGTGGAAACCCTAATGCTAAGTTGACTTCATTCCAGCCATTTAATCGACCAGCTCTCTTATAGTTCCTAATAAACTCATGAACATCTTCACACTCATCCCCTTTAAAGACAGGAAACGTAACAGATGATTTGACAATAGGATTAGCACTAGGCTGTGAAGTGAGAGCTGTACGCAATGTTTGCTGCATTGCCGTACACAACTGATCAATTTGACTTGGACTTACTTGACCCTGTACATTGGCGCTATCTGAAGCCACTTGACTTTGCATATTTACGTTATCGGATGCAACCAAAGAAAAATGATCAACGCTATCAAGCCTAGAGTTACTAGACAAAGAACTGTGCTCGACGTTTTCGTTTTCGTGAACAACCTCAGCACTTTGCGACCTACGCTCTACGTTTTCATAAATTACGTCTTCTTCCGAATCAGAACTATGATCACCTGAGCACCAAGAAAATTCTGAGCCCTCACTTGGGGTGGGAATTACACTTAATGCTTGTGTCTGTGCTTCAGCCCGTGGTGAAGTTAATGACCTAAGAAAAGAGCGAAACAGTGGCCTCCTAGACTCTGAAACGGGCGGTGGCGGGGCAGGCCATTCATTTGAACCAACAGACCCAGCTAAATTTTCCTGTCTGGAAGCCCGTTCAGCCAGGGCTCGCGCCCTTTGCGTAGTAATCAGGATTACGAGTTGATGAACTAGCACAAACCAAGTTTCCCAAAACAAAATTCATGAAGGCGAGAAATCGTAAAAACACTAACAACAAATCCAAGTTTGAAATTGACTCATTGCCATAGTAAAGAAAAAAAGTCTAAAGAAAATCGACTAATTTGAACAACTACAGACAACAAGCTACGCTTACAAATGCTCCATTGAATGGCTAGAGAGATACACTGACGAACTAGGCTAGCTTGCAACAGAAAGGCATGCGAAAAAGGGCAAAGTTCCACTTACAGTTGAAGTGCAGCTTCAAAATTCTCCACCAAGATATGTTGAGGACTGACTCGCTTGATAAATACGAAGAGGTACCAAGACTCTGCTAGGCAAGCTTCTTTATTACAACGTCTTGAGTTTCCGTACTTTTCCACTGATTCTGACTATCTACCAGCTACAATCAAGCTTCTTTTATGCCAAAATTGTAGACATGTTTGGGCTAGCTGACCGTGGGAACTTTTGCTTCTCTTCCTGTTGCTTAATACAGTGTCTGAAACACACATATATGTTCGATAATGATAAGTGGAAGACAACCAATAAAAGCTGGATGATAAAACTACAGACTCAACTATAAACCCAAACAGGAATCTTCATGTAGGTAAAATCCAAGGTCAGCTCTCATTCTCAAGCATGCCTACTTTAAGATACCACACCTGAATTCAACAAATCCTTTCAGTAGCACAACTCAAAAACTAAGGAAATGCCCCTGTGGGCTAGCTTAAACCGAATGACCTTAAACTACGAACAAACTGTAAACAAGAAATACTTTTAAGCATAAACCCTTAATTGAAACTAGTAAAAACGTTCTAATAAAAATGATTCCTTTTAAACTTCCTAACATTACGTTGAGGTAGTCCGGCATCTGGGATGGAAACGGTCATTCCGGTCGAGTTGCTGAAACCTGAACTCCATCACTATTTATATTGCCTTCTATCTTGTACAATTTCTTTCATAGCTTAAGTTATTTCAGACGTCCTTATCTTTCGATTTTTTCCCATTTTTGCAATCCCATCACCAAACCCTATCCTGTGACTTGACCAGAACCCGCTGCGTGACAGACAAATTTAGTTAAATCAGACCATAATAACAGTGCGGTTTCAGAGATGAATGCGGAGATCACTGCAAAGTTACTTAGTTTCTTCTGGGAATTAACACTAAGAGATTTTTAAAATTCATTTGCCGTTCGTTGAGGGATGTGAATGTGATGGTGGAGTCGTTATTTATTAGTTGAAAGTCAATCTGGAGATACCAGGAGATAACGGTCGATTCCACGCGGCAAGATGGCCCTTGGACAATACACCTAAAACTTGACAAAACCTGGCATTTAGACAAAATCTTATTGAAGGTGAGCTAGACATTACCTTTATCCTGTGCTTTTTATCCAAATACCAAAGGAAAAAATTCCAAGTTTTCGGCTATTCGGTCGGAGGCACGAGCCTATTATTTGTACTGGTTGACAGGTTAATGTTGTGATTATTGGGATTTTGAGAGCGTTTGTACTCGGCGCTGATAAAAAGCCCGAAACTAATTTTTAAACCAGATTTTAGAATGGTCTATCGTCTTTCAAGAATTCTGAATTTCAAGTGATTTGGTGTTTTACCGGGGAGGGAAACTTTCTCGTGAAAAACTGTGCCAAATTGAGAATTCAAAGCAAGCGAATTTTAGTGATTTTCAGAAGCTCGCCATGACCTTGAAAATTAATTCATAGATCTAAAACAGGACTCAATTACGTCATACACACTTCAAAAGCAAACTTCCACGCTTAAAATGGGGGGTTTTCTGTGATGCGAATCAAACAGAGCGAAGTTTACGGGAAGGTATGATACACGTTTATTTCGCGTGTTTACAGGATACGTGTGGCTTAAACGTGTTATATTTTTTTTCGGGGTTAAAAAAATTTTTTTCAAGAAAAAAATTCCACCACGTTTCTTAGATTACCATAGGCTATCCGTGGAAAATTTATGAGGGAATTTTATTTTTCATCATGTGCCACCACTCGCTCGATGTTAGTGAACATCTCCTCTTAAGGTTCAGTGGTTGACTTACCTTTACAGCATTCCTTCACATAACTGAACACAAATAAAGGTATTAACATGAAAGTAAGTTGCAGAATCATCCAGCAAATGTTAAACGCCGTCTGTTTTTTGATGAATGTCTATTTAACTTTGATAAATGTTACCAAAGAAGCGACTACGAAGACGTAAAATGAGAGACACGCCAGTATATCTATTCTTTCCATGCTGCCGCGCCCAAGTCTTACAGTGCCTTGACACTGATAAGATGCACAATTTGGATCACTGCAATACATGGATGGCCAGGCATGTTCAGCAATTAGGCAATGACTGAAGAACCATGTACAGTGCAACCCCGATATAACGATCTTCGATATAACGATATCCCCGATATAACGATGAATATGCTATGTCCCGGCAAAAATTACAGTAAAATGTATGGGACAGAACCCCGATATAACGATCTTCGATATAACGATATTCCCGATATAACGATGTGAATTGAGCGCACCGAGCGTAAAATTTTCCCCGATATAAGGATATTACAGTATCAGTACACAGTTACAATTTAACTAAAAATTGAATTTAATACAATAACATTACAGTAATCGAGTACAGTAATCTGTCACGCGTCTGTCAACAGCTTTCAGTTTACGATGCCTCTTTATCCTCCTTGTCATTTAATAGTTCTCTCAATTTTAGTATCTTTGACTCCTTGTGACCAAACGTATACGTCGCCGGGATTTCAAGGCCGATGCCTTTGTTCCTGCGTTTTCCTGTAACTTTAACGGAAATCTGCCCACCGTGTTTCAAAAATAAATGAAAGACTCGTGACAGTGTCAGTGGCACGTGGCCGACGATGACTTGCTTGCGCTTTCTTTTGCCTTCCATTCGTTTTATGGCAACAGCATGAGTATCGTGAGGATTATTTGGTTCGTGCTGTGGCAAAATAAAACAAAATATTTTTTTATTGACAAAATACAAGGTAATTTTGTTTGAAAACATGGCCAAACATGAGCTTTGCTTTTATCTTTGCCATCACAAAGTGGATAAACCTACCTCACAGTCAAGAACTTCACCAATAGCTGCGTCCCAAATGTCCTTGTATTCGTGGTAACCCCGAATGCAAGACTTGAATGAATATGTATATTTGTCCATGATGTTTTAATTGTTCTCGCGTCGACACTTTCCAGTCAAATAATCCAAAGCTAATGGTGGACTACAGCAGAGTCTTGCAGCTTACAGCTCAGCGTGTGAGAAACTGCCTACCGCATCAAGAAATGACATGGGCGATCCTTTCATTGAGTCCCAATGCTTCCGGTCTTCTGTTAAAAGTTAAATACGCTTTGAAGTATGGCTTTGTTTTCTAAATTAAATATTAAAGAAAGGTCATATTGCACACCATTCTTTCAATCTCAGATGACACAACAACAAACACGTGTTACTGTGGTACACTTAGTCGCGGAGAGCTGCACTAAACAGTGTCTTAAAGATGTCAAGCGAAGAGAATGTCGAGGAAATTCCTGTTCGGAAACCCGGCGCAAAGAAAGCTTCTGCGAAGAAGAGCAGTCGCAGAGTTTTGAGTTTGGAAGAGAAGAATAAAGTTTTGAAAGCAATTAACAGTGGAAAGAAACAAGCCGAAGTTGCACAGCGTTTTGACCCGCCTTTATCTCAATCAACTGTTGCGACTATTGTGCGGAGTAAAAAGGAGATCATAAGCGCCTATGAAGCAGGCCTGTACAAGGACAAGCGCAAGAGAATGAAGCAGCCGTCTTACCCTGATGTGGAAAAAGCTCTAGCAGAATGGTTTAAAAAAGTGCGAAGCATTAATGTCCCAGTCAATGGACCGCTTTTGGCAGAGAAAGCCCGCTACTTTGCAGAGCAGCTTGGTTACGAAAATTTCAAAGCAAGCAATGGGTTCTTAGATAGATTTAAAGAAAGGCAAGGTATCACAGGCCAGAATGTTTGCGGTGAAGAAAAAAGTGTCGACTCCAGTGTAGTGGACACATGGGCAGAACGTCTCCCAGATATTTGCCGTAGCTATGAGCCCAGAGATCGATATAATGCGGACGAGACAGGCCTTCTGTGGAAAGCAACTCCAACACAAACCCTCCATTTTAAAGGACAAAAGTGCAGTGGGGGAAAGAACAGTAAAGAACGTGTTACTGTTCTTGTAGCGTGCAACCAAGACGGAACAGACAAGCTACCGCTGTTAGTTATCGGGAAATACGCCAAACCCCGGTGCTTCAGGGGAAGCAATATGGATTTGATTCCAGTGACCTATAAATCACAAAAGAAGGCATGGATAGACAGTGTTTTTATTCGAAGAATGGGTTCGAAAAATTGATCGGAAGATGAAAGCGGAAACCGGCATATCCTGCTGTTCATCGATAATTGCACTGCACACGTGTCAGTCACTGGCCTAACAAACACGCGATTGATATTTTTCCCGCCAAACTGTACAAGTAGACTTCAGCCTGCAGACCAGGGTATTATTCAGAACCTGAAGGTCTACTACCGCCAGACAATGATTCGAAGAATGCTGCAGTATTTGGATGAGGATCAGCCAATCAAAGCGATAGGTCTTAAGGATGCTACTTTTATGCTAGCCAAAGCGTGGGACAACGTGAGCACTGACACTATCCAAAACTGTTGGAGAAAGGCTGGATTTCCAGGCGTGGTGGTAGAGCCAATGCAGGACCCATTTGACTCAGACGAGGAAAGCGTAGAAGAAGGTGGAGAATCTAGTTTGTGGAGAAGGGTAGTCCAGCAGTATCCCTCACTGGCAGATGTGTCATTCAGCCAGTTTGCATCTCTAGACCAAGATGTCACCACAGAAAATCAAATGACGGAAAATGACGCGGAAAGGGAGGCTTTGGAGGCAGTCCAACCAGTCGCGCATGCTAGCTCTCAAGGGGACGAGTCCGACTCTGATGATGATGATATATCAGTGATTGAACCTGCGCCCATGACTCTTGTGCAAGCTACTGAAGCTGTCAAGGCAGTACGAGATTTTGTTATTACGTTGAAAGGTTCAGGCGAACGAGAGAGAGAATTCCTCTCCTCTCTTTCAGCAATGGAGGATGCGTTTTCCAGATTACAAGTTAAAAATATGAGGCAAACAAAACTTGAAGAGTTCTTTAATTAATGAACAAGTGCCTTTTAAAAAAGAAAAACAATGAACACGCAAAGAGTGATAAGTAAAGACGATTACAGTCGCAACTTCAAATGTTTATGTTTAGTTTTGTTTCCCTTTTACGATTCATACCACAGACTTTGTCGTGGAGCCTTGAAAACGTCTAATGCTTTACAAATCGTTTAATTGATGCGTGCTTGAAACGCTACATTTGTGAACTTTTTTGATTCTCATTACAAGTTTAATAAAAAATATTAAATCTGCAGTAAAAAAGTACATTTTAATTTAACCCCGATATAACGATATTTTCGGCTATTTTACGGCCATATCGTTATATCGGGAGTCTCGATATAACGATACCTCGATATAACGATATAATTTCACTGTTCCCTTGGCATATCGTTATATCGGGGTTGCACTGTACCTTGAATACATGGACAATAGTCTTAGGTTGTCTTTTTAACAGGCAAGATGTCTCTATACAAATGTTAGGTAGCGGAGAGCCAGGCGAGCCGTCAGGACGTACAGCTAATGATCTCTCTGTGGTGTTAGATAAAAACATCATGACAACTTTGCTATATTGGTCTAAGTTTGCTATTTTTTTTCTTCAATTATTTGCTTACTTGTTTTTCATTCGCTGGTTCAGAGACTGGCTAAACACTTTGCAGAAGACCCTTCGATATGAAATACTTTTTTCTCGAATGAATGTGCTAACAGAAAAAGAGCGATCTTCGTTTTGCATGAGTTGGCAACTTTCAGTACAAGTTCGAGAACTGCTTCACTTTTCTCGGTTCACTTGCTTGAAATAAAGCACTTAAAGAGCGGTAACTTTGATCTCCGATTTTAGTGATGAGCAATCTTAAACGCTCTATTTCTCAGAAACAAGTCACTGTTTTCTTAATAAGGAAGAATTCAATCAAAGTCGCAGCCTAATAGAACCACTATACATCCATGATGGCGCAAGAGGGAGCATTCCGGTGGACAATGGTCTGTTACTAAAGCTGCACGACAATACAACGTGCACGTCTTTTCATTTTACTGAATCTAGATAGATAGATGGTTTATTAATAATCCCTTTTCAAAGGGGTACCCAGTTTGGAGCGAAATTACTCTTAAAAGCCAACTTCATTGCCCGTCCTTCATTTCCAGTAAATTGTATCTTCCATTTCCTAGTTTTAATTTAATCAAAACTGCGATTTTTGTTTTCGCTTTCTTTTTTGGATCCAGACAATCAATTTCTCTGTTGATCAGAAAAAAAGCCAAATTCCTGATTATTTAGGCTGAGTCAGTGCTTCTTCATAAAAAAGCACAATAATTTTCTTTTTGAATGACGGTAAATTAGCTTTGGCACATTTTGGTATGAGCTTGAGTCAGTTCAGTGTTTACTGCTTTTAATTAAAACACTCCTTCGACATGCCTCAACGATTATTCACCCTCTTGTCACCAAACATAGCTCCACAGACCACGCCCATGACCTCATGCATTCTTCACTCAAGATCATTTTTCGCTGTCTTTTGGTCGGTCTTCCTCAAAACCCTGAACAAAAAAGCCACCACAACCCTCAAAACAGACGCATTTCAAAAAATGGACGATAAATTTCCCAATATAAAAGTAACCACATCTTTACGATTGATCAGTATGGACACCGTAACAGCCCAAAAGAATTGAACTTTTCCCCACGTCTGGGAACCACGCTTTGTGCACAGTTTCCTTTAATCATGTCAAGGGCTCCTTAAGCCAAATCGTGAATGCAAATACGAAATAAATCACTGCTATGCTCTATCGTACAGGTTGCAAGAAAGCGCATTATAGGCATTTAACAGTCGTTTTGACCCACTCCACCCTCGATAAATGTTTTTATTTTGCTTTTGCTTTCTTTCACTAGTATTTCACAGATATTTCAGTCCGGCCAAAACCAACACTGCTCGGCGCACGTGTGCTTCTATACCTACGATACTTTTTATATGGACCCTTGTTCTACCGTGCGTGCGTGTGTGTACTAATCGTTGTCTGTGTACAACTTCTTCTCTATATGTTTAGAGGTTAGCACAAAATTATACCACAACACAGTCGCAGCAAATCTTCCACCAAGCCTACGTCACCTTTCTTGACCTGCCAATTCAAACTGGCGACTCGTCCGCTCTTGTTCTCACGTCATCCCATCCCATCAGCAATAGCGAAATACACTTCTTATGAGGCTTACACAACGTACTTTGACCGTCCACTACACCAATCCACCGTCTTCACGACTGCACTATCCGACTTCGTCGGTTAAACAAAGGCCCGCAATGCGTGCAGAACCGACGAAGTGTTGGTTCATCTTGAAAAGAAAGCAAGCGAGGCGTGCGTAGTTGCACGTTCAATGACATTCAAGCGTCTGTAACAGCAAGTTGCAGCAAATGTGCGGTAACTCTGTACGTCCCATGAAAAGAACAAGTACTCCTGAGGGCTGCATAGCCATCTGGCTCCCGTGCTGGTGTGGCAGTTGTAAACAAAGTCTTCTCTTATAGAATTACAGCAACCAACGCTAAAATTTGACCAACTGAAATGGTAACCAATACCCTGGAAAGGAGGTCAACTGAATTATTCACCCTCTCCTCACCAAACATAGCGCTGCAGACTAAGCTCATAACCTCATTCTTCACTCAAGATCACTGATTTTTCGCTGTCTTTTGGTCGGTCTTCCTCCAAACCATGAACAAAAACGCCGTCTCTCTCTCTCTCTCTCTCTCTCTCTCTCTCTCTCTCTCTCTCTCTCTCAAAACAGAAGCATTTCAATAAATGGGCGATAAATTTCCCAATAAAGTAACCACATCCTTACGATTGATCAGTATGGGCACCATAACAGCCCAAAGAATTTAACTCCTCCCTCTACCTGGGAACCACGCTTTATGCACAGTTCCCTTTAATCATGTCAAGGGCTCCTTAAGCCAACTCGTGAATGCAAATACGAACTAAATTATTGCTATGCTCTATAGTGCAGGTTACAAGAAAGCGCATTATAGGCGTTTACCAGTCGTTTTGACCCACTCCACCCTCGATAAGTATTTTTACTTGGCTCAACTTACTAACCGGCGTGATGAAAATTGAGTCAATATTTTGCCTTTTGCGTTACCGAATGACGTGATGTTTAAAAAATTTGATGACTCAGCTCATCTGCCTTATCGCTTTGAATATTTTGTTGAACTAAACTAAAAATTTAAATGTCGATATAAATTTGTCTACAACTGAACATGCTTTTACCGAGAGTTTTGAGCAATGTATTTATATACTGTTGTGAATATGGCACTATAAAAACATGACTGTCGACAAAGACAAACACATCGTCAGAATCTCAACGTGCTAACTGGCGTGACGAAAATTGTGACAGTTTTTTTCCTTTTGCGTTACCGAATGACGTAATGCTTAAGAGCCGACGTCTGAAATTATCGAGAATCGGGCGTCAGTCGTGAAATTTCGAATTTCTTTGTATTTTGCCCAAGTAACCTCTATAGTGAAGTATTTTCAAAAATAACATTAAAAGTTTCAGCAGCTTTTTATTTTTTTCGAAATCGGGCAAAGTTTGAAAATACGGCATATCGGCCTCCTTCGAATAGTGAAACTGGCGGAAAATTACACGTTTTTATCTCGCTCGTACGTTAAAACGCGGGTTAATGAAACACAAACACAATATAAACACACTTTAGCTCTTTATAACACAGTAATTTTCTTTGGATAAGCTGTTGAAGTGAGAATGTATCGGCCGTTAGAAGAAAACCAGTTTCAGGTATTTAAAAAAATAGCAAATTTCACCCAACTTCCACACCACAGAAACCCAATTGGTACGTGGATTTTGGACATGAAATAACAACAGGTTTGAAGAAAAATATTTGTAAATTACTGTGTTAAAATATTTCTGGCGGCAATGAAAAATTACACCGTCGAGAGACCAAAATGTGAAGGATAGTTTGACACGAATCGCCGACTGAATTTATGATACAAACCGCCGACTGGCTACGCAAAGCAAACGGTAGCCCTTTTCATTGAGAGAAATGCTGGAGAAAACCTTCGCAAAATTACATAGGGGAAATGCAGGATAATTTCACATCGTGTTTGCTGAAGTTAAATGCTGTTTTTGAACTACGATCAACACACGCACTGTAAAGAACGCACCGTAAATATTTTAAAAAACTGTTCATTCGTAGGCAACTTGACTTTCGTAATTAAATTTACATTCTCGTGACGATAAGCTTGACCATAACGGTGATATCTGAAAACGACATATAAAAGCAATAAATACACGGTGTAACGAAGAAACTAATAAAGAAACACAAAAATATTTAGGAACTCTTACCGAACGGTGTGTAAAGGCCGGTAGATGGCAGAAAACTTAGATGCTAAACACAACTGCAACACAGAAACTTAATCTGAATACGGTAGACAAATTTGAATTAATTTCCCGCGTAACTGTTCTTTAAATACCCGTTCGCGCAGGACTGGAACTACCGGAACGTAATTCGTCTTTTACACGCACCTCTTGTTTTAGTACACAGATATGTCGATCGAAACCGCAACATATGCATAACATTAATCTTACCGTGTTTTTAAAATTATCCATTATCTGTCTGATAAAAATAATCCTCCACTCCATCGTTGCGATTGGTACTGTAATAGCTGTAGCTTGCTGGACATATGATAGCGTTGTTTTCCCGAAATTTGTCATCATTTAGCCGCAAACAAACTGACAAAAGTAACATTGCGGAACAGTACCAGAATATCTGTTGCAAGAACAAGATTGCGTGACGCATGACATCGGCAAGGTTTATTGATGTAATCGCATTTTATAGGTGTTAGTTTTTTGAGGTGCAAGCATAAAGTTCTACAGAAAAAAAGCTTTCATGTATTGATATCGCGTCGCTAGTTTGTTTTTCTTTGACATTTCATTGCGTGGCATCTTATATGGAGGGGGACAGGGGGAGCGGGAGACAGGGAGAAAAGGAGGCGGGAAATGTACGGGAGGCGGGAGAAGAGGGGGCGTGAAGCGGGTTTCCCAAGGTGGCGGGAAGTGGGAGAAAAAGGGGAAAATTACCCAACGTTGCGCAATACTTCGCAATCTAAAAAAATGCAAAGAGGCGGGAGCCAACAAATACAGGGCGGGAACCGGGATCTAAGGGTACGGGAAGCGGGTGGTTTAAACCCTCTGTCCCTCCCCCCTCTTATGGCTATACAAGCATCACCCATGGTGATAGTCCTTGTTGGTGGACCCTGTGGCCCTAGTTTATTTAACCCGGCGAATGCTGAATGTGTGGCGATCGGCGAGTGTAACAAAAATGTCTACAGTCACCTCGTGTATTGTGAAATCAGCGACGACATTGCAGTGGACAGTGAATCCCAGCTATTACTTACTCGAGCAGGTAGGGGGTTTACTGTTTGACATTGCAAATCCTAGAGAGCGATTTTTTATTTGGCCATTTTTGTAAACTAAATCGGCGTATTTATTTCATGCATTTTTGCGACAGAAGAGTCTCACTTAAAGTTAACATTGTGCCCACGACATTGAAATCTGTTTGGGACTAGGTGACGTTGCAATATAACTCGCGGTGTTCGATCCCCACAGAAGTGGCTGACCACAGGGGAAAATCCTCAGCCCCAGAAGCTCAATATGGATTAAAAAAGGCACATTCAGCCCACGTTATGAGCGCCTTGTACAAGTGGGCTCGCGTAAGCATTTGTATAAATGGTTTTTGTTCAGAATAAATTTGCCGCAATTTGTTTACGCGGTTAATCTGGTGTGCGTAGTTTTACTAACTCTTTCATATTCCTGGGGGAGAGGTGGCACAGAAAACCGCTGCTCAAACATACTTTCGTAACAGAAAACCGTTACCGCCGTGATAAAAAAAACAACAAAAACAAAACAAAAACAAAAAACGGAGTCCCACTGTTCCCAAATCTTACATGGTTTATAAGAGCTTGCTTGTGCCCCAAAAACTCGCGCTGCATTCAGTAAAACATGGTTTCTGAAATCTGTTCACAGCTGTTTATTTATCTAGTGTTTTAGGTACATGTACGCGAGTGTGCAATCGCAAACGGCGAAAAAAAAATGTTCTCATTCCCCTGGCCAACCTCTAATCTCTTGTGCGCGCTTGTGAAAAACCATCTTGCACAAAATAAAACTTCTGTGAAAAGACGACGTCTTTTTGAAAGAAAAAAACTGTTAATTAAAGAGTAGGCTAGGGGTTTCATTAAAATAGTTTTGGCCTTGTGAAATTCCTCTAGTTTCCTCTCCCTGGACATTGTGAATAAAAAATGAACGGTCTGTCAGTTATGTTCTTCCGATTTCCTCATTTTCATGAATTATTCTCTGGATAAAAAGCATATTGGAAAAAAGATTCTTTATATGCGTGTCCGTCAAATTTCAACACCTTAGGCTGCGGGCACTCTCTTTTTCCGCTCATGGATAGTCGAGGAAAACGAGAAAGGGAGCCGGAGAGCGCGAAATCGCCTATGGCGTTGAAACGTGACGCGCGTGTGGAACCCGCGCGAAAATCGCCGACCGCCGCAAGCGATTTTTACGTGCGCTCGTTTGTTGTTTTGGCTGGACTAGTCCTAAGCGGGAAGAGTAGACCGAGCAGTCTCTCTTTCCTCTCAGGAATAGTCGAGAGAAGCGAATAAGGGAGAGAGCAAGCGCGAAAATCACCTGCACAAACATGGCGTTGAAACGTGATGCGCGTGTCAAGCCGCCTAGTATTGAGCCGGCTCTAGTACACTAGCGCATAGCATATAGATATTTATAGTGCGACGCTAAATTTTGGCGTGCTGTCGTTGGTCGACATCGATCACATGATGCGATAGTGTCTCTCCTCAGTGGGCGCCTATCAGCGCATAGTGACCGTTTTGGGCAATTTTCGCTCAAAATATAGCGTTGTACAATAAAAACAATAGAGTCCTTCCATCTCAGGCCCTATGTGTGGTAGGTTCCCTCGGAAATTTGATGTTCAAACTTCACATAAGCCTTTGAACTGCGTTCTCAGGCTGATATTTGTTGTGAACATCAAATTTCCTCGGGCAACCTATCACACGGTAGTGCCTTCGACAGAAGAACTCTATTGTTTCAACAGCGGCTCCACATGCGCGTCACATTTGAACGCCGGAGGCGATTTAGCGCTCGTCAGCTCGCTTGTCATTTTTTTCGACTGACTAGACTATCCCTGAGCTGGAAGAGAGCCTGCTCGTAGTCTAAGGTGTTGAAATTTAACGGATACTGATCACGCAAATAAAGAATCTTTTTTTTTTTCCCGAAATGGTTTTTATCCAGGAAATAATTCATGGAAACGAGAAAATCGCAAGAACATAATAACTGACCCTATTCAAAATGTCTACGGAGGGGTAGCCGGTGGAATTTCACAAGGCCAAAACTATTTTAACGAAACCCCCAGCACCCTCCTTTAACTCTTTTTTTTTTTTCGAGTAAGATGGGTTTCCACGAGCTCACACAACGGGTGAGAGGTTGGCTGGGGGAATGAGAACTTTCTCTTTCCGTTTTTTTTTTACGGTTCGCACTCGAGCACTCGTGTATCTAAAACACTTAATAAATATACAGTTGTGAACTGACCCCCAAAACATGTTTTCCTTACGTATATTAAATGCCGCACGAGTTTTGGGGGCACGAGCTAATACACCATGTAAGATTTGGGAACGATGGGACACGGTTTTCTGTTTTTGTTTGTGCTTCTTTTAAGTCACGGCAGTAACGGTTTTCTATTAGGAAAGTATGTTTGAGGAGCGGTTTTCTGTGCCAACTTTCTCAAAAATACAATAAACCCATATAAGTATGCCTTTGATTAGCCTCTCCCCCAGCTTGACAAATTGCGGCTAATTTATTATCAACGAAAATCATTTATGCAAATACTTACGCGAGCTTACTTGTGCAAGTGTATTTCTGGCGCTCATAACATGGACTTTTAGAGGCCGATTACATGAGGCGGGCTGGCCCGCTTAGCCGGGCTAGCTCGGTTTGCCGGGATCTCGGCACGCCTGTGAAACACACTAAAAATCAACTTCGCGATTACATGGAAAAATTTCAGCCCGGCTAGCTGGGATCCCGGCATCGCGATGCCGGGATCTCGGCTACCCGGGATGAAAATTTACCATGTAATCGCGATTGCCGGGCCAACAATTTCTCGTCACTAAATTTCGCCTCAGAACAAAATGGCTCACCAGAAGATCGATATTTCTCTTTCTATATAACCCATAAAGGTTTATCAGACCATAAAGCTACGTAAAACCGAAAATGATACGCCAAAATAATGGATTAGCGAAAATAAAAACACTTGATTTATGCTCTTCGATGTAGCCATCTTTTCACACGACAGCTTCTAACTTTAGCCGCAGGCGGGCTGCCCGCCTCATGCAATACCGGGCTGAACAGTCATCTCGGCAGACAGAGCCAGCCCTTCTACCGAGCCAGCCCGGTTCATGTAATCGGCCCCTTAATCCTCATTGAGCCTTTGGGGCTGAGGATGTTCCCTAGTGTGCAGCCACCATGGATACTTCTGCAGGGATCAAACACCGCGAGTTACTGTACCGCCACCTAGTCCCAAACAAATACCGATGTTGTGGGCACACTGGTATTTTAAAGTGAGACTCCTTCTGTCTTAAAAATGCCTGAAATAGAAATATTGATTTATTATTATTGTTTTTTAAAATGTCCAAATCGCTCTCTAGAATTTGCAATGTCTAACAGGAAACCCCCTACCTGCTCGAATAAGTAAAAGCGTAGATTCACTATTGAGTGCAATGTCGACTCGTTGCCGATTTTACAATACACGAGGTGACTGTAGACATTTTTGCTACACTCGCCGATTGCCACACATTTAACATTCCCCAGGATAAATGAACTGGGGCCACAGGGCAAACCAACGAGGACATTCTGACGAGGACTATCATCATGATGCCACAAGATGCCATGCAATGAAATGTCAAAAAAAAAAAAAATTAGCGACACGATATCAATGCATGAAAGCTTTGTTGCATCAAAAGGTGGATAAAAAAATCTAGTATTTCTAGAACTTATACGCTTACACCTCAGAAAGCTAACACATAAAAAAAATGGGATTACATCGCTTGACCTTTGTCCATGTCATGCGTCACGCAATCTTGTCCTTTCAAAATATATTCTGGTACTGTTCCACAATGTTACTTTTGTCAGTTTGTTTGCGGCTAAGTGATGACAAATTTTCTGGAAAACAACGTTCTCACATGTACAGCAAGCTACAGCTATTACAGTACCAATCACAACGATGGAGTAGAGGATTATTTTTATCAGACAGATAATGGATAATTTTAAAAACACGGTAAGATTAATGCTATGCATCTGTTGCGGTTGCGATCGATCGATCCGTGTACTAAAACAAGGCGTGCGTGTGTTGATCGTAGTTCAAAAACAACACTTAACTTCAGCAAACACTATGGAAAATTATTCTGCAAGCCCCTATGTAATTTTGCGAAGGTTTTCTCCGGCATTTTTCTCAACGAAAAGGGCTACCGTTTGCTTTGCGTAGCCAGTCGGCGGTTTGTGTCATAAATTCAGTCGGCGATTCGTCTAACTACCCCTCACATTTTGGTCTTTCGACGGTGTAATTTTTCATTGCCGCCAGAAATATTTTAACACAGTAATTTACAAATATTTTTCTTCAAACCTGTTATTATTCCATGTCCAAAATCCACGTACCAATTGGGTTTCTGTAGTGTGGAAGTTGGGTGAAATTTGCTATTTTTTTAAATACCTGAAACTGGTTTTCTTCTAACGGCCGATACATTCTCACTTAAACAGCTTATCCAAAGAAAATTACTGTGTTATAAAGAGCTAAAGTGTGTTTATATTGCGTTTGTGTTTCATTAAAAGACGACGCCGCGTTTTAACGTACGAGCGAGATAAAAATGTGTAATTTTCCGCCAGTTTCACTATTCGAAGGAGGCCGATATGCCGTATTTTCAAACTTTGCCCGATTTCGAAAAAAATAAAAAGCTGTTGAAACTTTTAATGTTATTTTTGAAAATACTTCACTATACAGGTTACTTGGGCAAAATATGAAGAGACTCGAAATTTCACGACTGACGCCCGATTCTCGATAACTTCAGACATCGGCTCTTAAAATCTGATGACTCAGCTCATTTGTCTTATCACTTTGAGTATTTTGTTGAATAAAACTAAAAATTTAAATGTCGATATAAATTTGTCCACAACTGAACATGCTTTTACTGAGAGTTGTAAGCGATGTATTTATGTACTGTTGTGAAAAAAAAACGAAAACATGGTTACCGACAAAGACAAACACATCGTCGTTTTAAAAAGCATGTCTTATGACGTAATCGTTAAATCCGGTTTGCTCTCCTGGAGTCAGCAAGTTGTCTCGAACTCTAAAATCGAACAAATCGGTTCAAAATCAAAAGTAAAGCAAAAAAATTAGAAAGACTAACTGGTGTATCCCTCTGTGCCAGTTATACTATCCAAGAAGATCCAACCTCGTGTAGTAATTCATCTCCAACCTGCGAATAACCTTTCTTGACGTTAGCAGCTAGATGATTTCCAAGTATTAAACATAACTACGACAACATACACCAGACTTTTCCTTTCATAACATTTACTTAGAACGATTCTTCCTTAGGATGTCTCAGCAACACTTTGGTCCCAACAGCAACAACAGTGCCACTGGACTTCACCTCCTGTTATTATCAGTCCTCCTTCTTTTCTTTCACTAGTGTTTGACAGATATTTCAGTATTTCCTTTCGTGACAAGCAAGGGTCTAACACCGCTTGGAGGTCTGCGTCCATACCTACGATACTTTCTTGTGGACCCTTGTCCTATCGTACGTGCGTGTGTGTACCGTATCGCTGTCTGTGTACAACTTCTTCTCTGTATGTTTTCAGGTCAGCACAAAATTATACCACAACACAGTCCAGACAAATCGCAGCTTCCACCAAACCTCTTCGCCTGCCCAATTCAAAATGGCGACTCGTCTGCTCCTGTTCCCCACGTCATCCCATCCCATCGGCCATAGCGAAATACACACCTTATGAGCCTTACACGACGTATTTTGCCGGTCTACTCCGGTCCATGGTCTTCACGACTGTACTAATCCGACTTCTTCGGTTAAAAATGCGAGTAAGCGCAAACCGATATGAAATCCAGGATACTCAAAAGTAACATTAGTCAGCGCTCGTGGCCATGGTTTGCGAGCGGCTATGTTGAGATAGATAAACCGATGGCTAGACTGACGAGACAGGACCTCCTCATATTGTGGAAAGGTGCACAGTTGAAGCAACTAAATAAACTTATCTGCACTCGCCTTGGCCGTAAAGGGCAAGTACGTGGGATTTTCGGATCGTGCCTTGTCCGACGGCTATGCCATGATGACGAGTCCCAACAAGGACGAAGCAGCTGTCCATAGCTGCCACTGCCCGGGTGGTATGGCTGGGCGCATGCGTAAGGTAAGTGTGCCACTTGCTTCATTGTTCTCCTAAAAGACAGATCACTGAACTCCTTCTAAATGCCTCAACGAGTATTTTTTCTATTTTCTCAAATCTATTTTTATCAAGCAGGACTGGTTTTGAGCAATTATTCAGTAGAGCGGCGTGCTGTTCTGCGACAACTGAGCTGACCGTAGATAGCCTGGACAGAGTTTTGGAGGAAATATCACGACACGCAGAATTGTTCTCACAATTCAGGCACGTTTGGCTTGAAAGTGAAACAAATTGTATGCGAACTTTCAGTACCAAAAATATGATGCACAAAACGTGCTCAGCTCCACTGTCTGATATCACAACATAGCTTCTTGAATTTTTATCCTATTATAACGCAATACAAATTGGCGCTAGTGACATGAACTGAGTTACATAAAAATTCTGCAGGCTGCTGCTGAACTAAACGCCTTGTCTGGCTGAAATAATGACGTCCCTATGTAGGACATTAACATGTTACTGTAACTGTATGTATGTTTGTATTTAGCATGGACAGACGCATTCTCCGGTGGCAGTGTACTGCAGTAGCCGGGCGTGCACTTTATAGCGAAGACGTTAGGTCATGAGTCCTGCTAACTTTGATACACTTTTTCTTTCAGTGTTGATGGTTCTGTAGCAAAAAAAAATCTTCAACTGCACACGCCTGCAACGTTGCAGAAACAATCTTGAAGACTGGAAACGAGTGTTCAAGTTTTGAGACCCAGTCTCTTAACTTGATCACGATAAAGAAAAAACAACATGGCGAATTGTTGAACAATGGTCTCTCACAAATTCGCGGCTGTTTTGCTCGCCTTGCTATGCGTAATACTGCTGCTTGGTCCCTGGACTGCAAGGGAATTTCGCTATAAACAACATTACACTTTCAGGAAAAAGTAACGACTCGTGAGTATTTTACAAATGATGCATTTTAATGTAAATGCCCGTGAATGCTCGTCAATGCTTACGGTTTGAAGGTTCAAGTTCAAGAGTGCAAGCGGCTGTTCTGCATGCGCATCAGGTTATTTTCCAGAAACCTACCTGGATTAGCTTTATACTGTTTCATCTGTTCATTACCTAATATAAGCTACACAGATCAACTGGTTTACATGATTGCCATGTGGGAACCTAAAGAAGAAAAGTAAGCTTTCACCTTTTTTTTGAAAACCCCTAGAGAGTTACATTCCCAAAGATCCTGTGGTAGAGAATTCCATAAAGCGGCACCACTATAGGAAAAGCTGTGCTTCAGGTACTCTGTTTTAGGCTTAGGCAAAATAAGTTTGTTTATCGAGGTTCTTAAGCCATAATTAGTATTGAATTTGCAAAACATGTACTTGGTCTATGTTCTCCTTCCAGGCTAAGAAGTATGCACCATTGGAAAAAGACTGTGAAACTAATAAATGTCAAGGTCTTGTTGGGTTAGAGCTGACCAAGTGTACGAAACAGTGCATATCAAAGGCCTGTTATGATGAGCTGTATGCTTGTGAAGAAGTAATTGCCTAAACATACAATGATCTACATGTCTGCAACTCTCAGGAGTCACTTTAGTCAAACCCTGAGTTCTGCATTTTTAATTACACAGTCCAACACTCGTGCGGCTGCCAATCATTGTGATTGCCGCAACTTTGGTAGGGTAACTGGTAAAGTCATGCATCCAATACAGCATACTGAAGATTAGTCAGATGGCTCCATCAAGGATGGTGTTTAGATCTGGTTTATGTAGCATGAAGCAGCCATTACTACTCCATCCTCCCTGGATGGGGTGCTAGTACATTCCAGGGTTACTAACGGGCGTGCTGGTATAATATTTTAGTCGAGAGTGAGGTTGTGGAGCGATGTTTCATTCTGTAAATAAATACCAAAACGTGATGCAGATACTAAGCCTTGTACCACTGAGCCTCAAACCTTCGGTCAACGAACACTACACCATTATGCATCCACATCCTGAATGCAAAAAATCCAAAATGGATTTAAATCCACCAAGTTCATCTTTATATGACATAAAATAGCTGAGACTTCACAGTTCATGTCATTTTGGAACTCACAGCAAAGCTACAGTGATGTAAGTAGCCACATGTTGGCACCGTATCAAGGGTGGATACATGTATGAAAATGGCCGCGAAAGACATATTAGACGCTACTGGACACTGTTTCCGTTTATTTTTTGAGTGGTTAGCAGTGATTGTTGGGTCGTTTAAAGCTTGAAGTAAAACAATATTAATGCACCTATTACCAATACCCGTTATTATAATCCCCAAAAACCACTCGAAGAACGACAAGTACAGAATTGACCTTGCGCTTCGATCGGGTGGTGGCTCACAAAGACAGGTGAACCCTGCAAATTGCAATTGAATTTATAAAAATTAACAAGAACCTAGCGAGCAGGGCAAATGACATTTCTCTCCATTGCTACAACTCATTAGCTTAAAGCATTCACAAGTTTTAAATGGATGTTCTTGGGCCTGTTTGTCGAAACTCCCAATAACGTACACTGTAAATTCAGAAGTTCTGTTTTAGCCCCGAAAATGGGGCCGTTTCGGTGAATAAAATACAGTGCTATTTTGGGGGCTAACTTGGTTCTCTATTTTAAGGCCATAATAATCCTATTTACAGGGGCTGGGCCGGCACCAAAGGGCCAAATTGGGTTTCACTGCGGGCTGTTTCGGCTTTCAATGGGGTTAGTTCTGTCCCAGTTGTGGCTGAAATAGCCCCACAGTGGGCTGATCAGCTCCAGGGGCCTCAGGGGCTAATTTGGCATTTAGGGGCTGAAACAGATCTTTTGAATTTACAGTGTACCGAGCCCGAAAACTGTTTTATGTGCACAATATTCTCCAATAGTTATACAATTGGAATTGATTGTGAAAGCTAACTTCTAATCTTTATAATCTCATAAAGCATATCGTTAAGTTTGCGCCAATAATTACCATTAGCTGATAAATAAATGAACTCGAAAAAATACTTACCGTGCCCGGAAAGTTATCGGGAGTTTCGAGAAACGGGCCTCAAGTGTAGATCGCCTTATATAACTTCACACATTATCGCTCGGTTAATTATTTCTGTGAAACGACATAAAAAATTAAAACCACAGCAGTTCAGACTTGTTAAACGTCTTTATTCAAAGAGTGGACCTCAAATCAACGAGGAATTAAGCTATCTTGCACCTGAACTTACTAAGAACTGTCACAAACGTTCTTTGACTGGAAGCTGTATTAAAATCTACTTCTTAACTATACATGTGAACAGTGGTTCCTATGACATATGAGTGAAATTGTGGTCCTTGCAGTGACTTTATAAGAAGTTGAAAAAGAAACCTGAAAAAATCAGGCATGAACAGGAATCGAACCCACATTGTCCATATTGCACTTTGTTTGTCCCCCAATTTTTGCATTAACTATTGTTTTCAATTTCTCTTGGGAACAAAGGTCTTCCAGTGTGAATGACCTTCTAATACCGGTGGAACCCTCAACCAGCTGAACAACAAGCCCGCGTGAAGAGAAAGTTGTTCGTAAGTTCTTAATAAAACCATGACAGCGAATAAGTGAGAACATATGAAATAAACAAATGTGGCTGCAGACTAAATGAGTGAAATTGACCCTAAAAAAGTAACTGTAAGGATCACCAATTTCACTCATGTTTAATACGCAGTGTACAAGTATGAATGTTTTATCGTATTCGCATCCATTTATTGACTATCACAGGTGTATTACGAACACACTTTCCATGTGGGCTTGAAGAGCATCCTCGGAGACCCAGGGGCAGCTAGTTGGGGCGACGGGATTTTCGCAGGCGAAAGTTTACAACAAGAACGGGAGAGCCACTGGGCATTTACTCTGGAACGAGTTCCAGAAGCGTTTGAAATCCTGCCTAGCCCTGCCCCAACTAGCTGCCCCTGGGTCTCCGAGGATGGCTTGAAGAGCATCACATCCGGTGATCACAAGGTCATGGGTTCGATTCCCTTTCAATCCTAAATATTTTTCGGGTATCTTTTTTAACTCCTTAAGTTGATGAAGTCACTGCGAGGATCAAAATTTCACTCACAACCTTAAAAATCTTAATACTGATAAACTGAACCCTTTAAGGCTGGTTTACACGTACGAATAAAGTACACAGTATGTGCCACCGCTGTAGGTAGAGAATATGTCCAATATCTTTGAAGATATTGGATATTGGCTTGGAGTTGGATAAATTTTCACAATCTCAATCTTCACAATGGTCTTCGAAATTTAATTCACCGTCTTGCATTAAATGAAAGATTTCGATATCAAGATATTGGCTTCAGTTCAGTTGTAATGTTCAAGAGTAATCTAGGCAAGCCTAGAATTGACTACACCTCTCGTTTTATTTGGCTTAAGCGGTTGCACACGCAAGGCCGCAACTGAAGCTCTGCCTCCATCCTTCTGACAAAATACCAGTTTTTTCAAACTGATGAAGGTTCATGGAAAAAGCACCATAACAACTGAAATGGCTTCACAACACAAGGCCGAAGCCCATATGCATGGTTACTCATGCCGCAGGTATGAGTAACGAAGCAGAAACGTAAAGGGGGAGTTAAGTGTAAACAAAAAACAGAGGTGGACGCACAAAAAAATTGATGGAAGGAAGCTCGATGGAAGAAGAGATTGGTATTTTTCTTTTCTTTGTGCTTCTGCTTCCGTTAGGCCTACATCGATTACGGCCAAATGTAAACCAATAAGACGACAGCAGAAAATAAGTGGAAGATTTAACGAGCACAATTTCGAGACAAACGGAGCTTTTGCAATTTCACACGAGAAAGTAGCTCTATTTCACTCCAGCCTGCATCATCGTTCTTTCTTCCATTGCTTATAAAGGCACGCAGATTCATAAAAGTTGTTTTAACCAGTAAATGAATAAATTACTATAGAACGGGCGTTAGATGTAACGACTAACCCAAGGGTAAACGAAACTCACTAACCATAACTTATAATTAGGGCAACAACAACAACTTGAAGTATCAGTCGTGCCCTGGTCGTACACCTAAAGGGCTGGTTAAACTAGAAAAATATGTTTCGTGAAACACATTGAACATTCTTTCCTGTAATGTTTCAGTGTGTGGTTAAACTGAGAAACGTGCTTCGTGAAGCAAATTTGTATTCGTGAAGCAGCAAACTAATTTTCCTAGCTTTTTAATAGCCAGGCCCTAACAAAAACCAAGGAAAATTTGCAGACACATCACGTCAAGAGGAATATGCCGACTTTGAATAAAATTCGGAAGCCGGGATCAACAAAATGCGGTGTCTTTACAATAAGCAAAGGTTGTTACAGTGCCCAAGTGCGACTTAGGCCTCAATAAACTTTTGGCAATGCACGTGTAGAACTGTTTTGCTAGACAACCTCTACTTTTGCCGGCACTCTCATTGCACTCACGCAATTTGCGCCACTGTTACTAAAATTCTTTCTTGAACCCTTTAAGGCTGGTTTACACGTACGACGCGAGCATATTTAGGCTTGAGTTGCACCGGTTTACACGTAGATTTCTTGTGCTTATGCTTGGGCTGATGCGTATGTCGCACCGGTGTACACGTGCGGTTTTTGTATTTATGCTTATGCTTGCGTCGTACACGTAAACCAGCCTTAAATGACTGACCCCATGGGAACCAGCGAGTCTTGCTATCCGTCGACCATCATTTTCCCCTCGGCTTTTTGGCTTTGGAATGGAGGGTCTTAAGGCAACAAGATGCACTGATCCATTGGGCCAGTCACTAAGTGCTTATAATCATTTAACCATTAAAAGAGCATCTTTTAAACGAAATAATATAGAAAGTGAAAGTCAGTCCTTCCTCGTTTTGAAAAACGTTTCAGATAAGCTGGCTTTTTTGTGCAATCCTTGAATAATGATGCGCTTAACGTGCCTTGGTGTCTTAGTTCTTATCCTTAGGAGAGTTTCCTCGCTTAATAATATTCATAACACAATACTTGACTGCTCCAGTCTCTTCAAGCCAAAACACCCTCGCTCTTCTCAATGCACCTTATGAAGTCGGCTTTCCCCAGTAGCCGTTTTTTGCTCCTTTATAAACTTCCCAGGATGCATGCTTGGAAACGGCCTCTTTCTCATCGCACATACACACATATGGCACATACCCTTTAACTTTTTTTCTTTTTTTTCAGGAACATTATCATCTGCAAAAAAACCCCACAATATTATTTTGAAATCATCATCATACTAAGGCCACGAAGAGGTCCGTCTGTGTAACTGAAATTATATAAACCAACTAAGTGAGGAAAATATAAGAGGAGGGAGGTTGGGGGGGGGGGAGGGAGGGAGGCCAAAAAAGGATCAACCTTTCTTTTGGGGCGTGTTTAAAACACGAAATGGCGAAATGGTGAAATGATATGTGCCAAAGTTCAAAAGTTGTTTTTTTTTTCAGAAAATTGAAATGATTAAAACCAAAAGTTAACGAAAAACAAACATTGGTCAAGCACGACCATTCACATTGCAAATTGCGAACGCATAGAGCACGAATTTTTTTATTTATTTATTAAATTTTTTTTTGAAAAATAAAAGATCACCTTTTGGACATATGTGGATGTTAAATCATAACACTAAATCACCAGAATCTCAGTCTCTTGGCTTGCCAAGAAAACGAAGCATAAAAAGCGAGCATAATTAAGAACGTCGCGTAATAGCGCTGATGGGTATTATAATCTTCAATGCGTCAAGCGATAAGAATTCGCTAGGTGAAACGAACAAGGTTTTTTTTTTATTCTTTATTTAGTCATTCACTGACATTACATACAAACATATTACATACAAACTCTTACATTACAACCTCCCCACACAGCCCTACTCAACCTTCTTACCTCCCTTCCCCCCGTCTCCCTCCCCTCACACAACAAAACAAACAAACAAATAAAGAAAAAAAAACGAGATAAAGAAATTGCGTAAGAGGGGATAAGTTCAATTGATCAACTTGACTAGAGTCAGAGGAGTCATTTTTCATGTCTACTTTATGGCATTTTCGATTCTGTATTTAATTATCATTTTATCAACGAAGTCTTGGAGGAGAATTGGTTTGTTGTGTAGTTTGTTGGTGTAAATGTAGTACCTCATAAATAACATGGTATAATTGAATTTCTTTACTATTACCTTTTCACGTAAGTCCGAAATGATACCGAACAGTCTTTCTTCACTAGATGGATTGAGCTTGATCTTATTTTCTATATTAAACCAGTTGATAACCTGTTGAACGAAAATCTTGACGAAATGACAATCTCTAAAAGTATGGTCAATAGAGTCCTTTTCACCACAATATATGCATTCATCATCTTCCTTAATTCCATATCGGTAAAGTTCCTTTTTGGTGACTACAATTCGGTGAATTAATTTATATTGAAATTCCTTTAGTTTGGTCTCTCTACAGACGGTTTTTAGGGAGGTAAATTTTTTTTCCCACGTATCTTCATCTAAGGAAAGATCCTTGCTCCACCTCCTTGGCTCAGAATGAACTGTTGTGTGGGTCTTTGTACATAATAACCTATAGAAGTCGCTAGTTTTGATTTAATTCAAATATAGATTTATCGATTCATTCAGTTGTAGACTAAAGCTACTATCAGAATATTTAACAATTATTCTACGAGGGCGCGCTGGATATGAAATGATAGACAACCAACGAGGCGCGTAGCGCCGAGTTGGTTATAATCATTTGATATCCAGCAAGCCCGAGTAGAATAATTGTTTTATTAAAAACTTAACTACTGTTTTTGTTAAAAAAAATCAAGAAAGAAAGAAAAAAATGAGAAAAGGGATAAAAAGGGAGCAAGAATCGATCACATGACTGAACGAAAAAGGCGCCAAAACCTTGCGAAGTGTTGCAGCGTTTCATTGCAAAGCTGAATGAATCAATGAAAACTGCTCGAAAGTGAACGAAGTGGCACAAGTTTGGGAAAAAATTCTTGTAATTATTGGCTCTGAAATATGGTACATGTTTGATTTTTCCCGAAACATTGTTGTTATCATCGTTCAAAGCGGATTGAAGCTGTACAATTTCACCATATTAGCTGCTGGAGTTGAAACAGAACAAGTTTGTAATCTGTTCTTACAACGGAGCCATCATATGGGTGTTTGATCGAAATGAAGACAGAACCAATTTGAACTTGAAGAAGTGATTTCTATGCAGCTCAGAAGCAAGATTACTGTAGCGAGGAACATTAGAATTTACCATCATAGTTTGTTTAATGCAAAGCACAAAATGCAGTTGTTCTCGGTTTAGAGGTTGCGGACGGAATGGTAAAAACAACATTCAAACAACTGGAAAAGCGATTCAACTCCGCTTACATGGCATCCGATTTCTATCTGAGCATTTGGACCTGTTGGAACCGTGACAGAGCTACAACGAGTACAGGTAAACCAGTGTCAATTTTGCGTGTTAAAGCCGAAAAAAATTTTCGCCCTTCCTTCGGCCTTCTTGGTAGTTTGCAGCTGTAGTTTGTTTAGTACTTGTTTAGACTGCTTCATGATTTTCGCACCGAATCGTCATGAATGTGTGACAGTTGTTATTAAATGCTTCTGCCCGCTGTGTTTTATTTTGTCTTGTCTTGATATTTTGAAGTGGAAAGGCTTCCTGATAAAACCTACCGTTTGTTCAATTTTAATGATCGACGTGACGATCGATGAAAGAATTGTAAACACAACGCTCAATGCTTAAATTTCTAATTTCTTTTTCTGCACAGTTTCTTCAAACAATTTTGACTTGTGTTAGAAGACGCTGTTAGTGACGCTGTTGGAATTTCTGCTTAATTCAAATTCGCTGCCAAGTGATTTTTCTTGTCTATTTTTCTGCTGGCGAGGAAAAAACTTCCAGCTCACTTTGTTCATTTTGTTGTTGAGTGTTCATTGTCCATACTTGGTCACAGCAGGTATATGAGCCTGGCTCCGTTCAGCCAATCAGAATGGTAGAAATCTAATATACCTAGTCCAGTTTTTAATAAAACTCTTTATTAATTGGCTTCGTTGATTTTGCTTTGGCTAATAAATGCTTCGGAATAGTGCTAATAACTTGATAATATTGGAGAAAATTAGTATTCCAGAAGTACTTATTCGTAAATTCTTGGTAGGACATTGGTTGACAGGTATTGTCCAAGAGATCTTGTATTGACAGGATACCTTTTTTGAACCATTCCCTGATAAAAATGGTTTTACCGTCAACAAATATTTCTTTGTTGTTGAATAAAATTATATCCTGTGCTTGATCAAAGTCATAGAGAGTTTTTAATTCATTAAAATATACTAGAATATTTCGGTAAAACAATGGAATTGATTTTATATATTTCGAAGAAGTTCAAACCTCCGAATTTTCTTAGGTAATAATCAGGAACCGTTTTCCAACTTTGGTTTCCTGGGATCAGTAATCTTGGAATCCAGGCTAATTTTAGAGCCTTAAACATTTTGTCGATGTCTACCATACGTATTCCGCCTCTTTCAAGGTCCTGGTAAAGCCCGGTTCGTTTAATTTTATCCCTTTTGTCTTTCCATAAGAAACTAAAAAGCTTTGTTTTCACTGTGCGTGCGACTTCTTCGGGAACATTAAGAATTGAGAGCGAATAAATTAGTTGTGACAATCCCAAGGATTTAATTATCAGTACCTTTCCAAACAGTGTGAGGTCTCTTGATCTCCACATATCAAGGTTTGTTTGAAGTTTTCATATTTTCAGGTTGAAATTCAGTTCATCGTTTCCCTTCTCATCATAAGAGACATGGATTCCTAAGAGGCGTACCGGAATATGCAACCATTTTAGTTGTAAAGGATAGCTTTTGTTTTTTTCCCATTTTCCCAACCAAATTGCTTTCGATTTCTTTATGTTTAACTTGAGACCCGCTAGCCTCCCAAAATCCCCTACCGTTTTCAAAGCATTTTCAATAGAGATCAGATCTGCACAGAAAAGGTTCGTGTCGTCCGCAAATTGGCTCAATTTGATTTCGTGCCCGAATATTTTGATTCCTGTTATACTTGGTTCTTGTCTGATTTTGCTGGACAATACCTCCGTCGTCGTATGGAGAAAGGGGATACCCCTGACGCACTCCTCTCGACGGTCTAAACCAGTTGGTCATGAAACCATTGTTTATGGCCGCGCTCTCAATGTTTGTGTAGAATGTGCTGATCCATCGTTTAATACTTGTTCCGAAATTGAATATATCCAGTGCTTTCATCATGAACGACCACTCTAGGGAATCAAAGGCTTTCCGAAAATCTAGAGATACTAGAATGCCAGGTATGCTTTCCGACTTCGTATGTTCCATTATGTCAATTATTAACCTAATATTTTCCCCGATATATCTTCCTTTAATAAAACCGGTTTGATCAGTGTGCACTAGATTTGGTAATAATGGTTCTATTCTCTTTACTATTGCCTTACTTGCTATCTTGCAATCAACATTAAGCAGTGTTACTGGTCTCCAGTTTGATAGTTCCAGTAGCGAGCCATCTTCTATGGGAATTAGAGTAATAACTCCCCTTCGTTGTGAAATGGCGAGTTCATTTGCATCCTAGGCTGCATTGAAACTAGCAACAAGGTCGTGGCCTAGCAGATCGAAAAAAAACGTATAAAATTCAACCGTGAACCCATCTTCTCCTGGAGCTTTGTTGTTTTGAAAAGTGTCCAAAGCTTTTTTGCATTCTTCATAAGATAATGGACCTTCCATTCTATTTCTGTCTGCATCTGTCAGTTTTGGAATTTTTAAATATTCGATGAATTCATCAACATCATTTTCCTGCGGATTATTTACTTATGCGTATAATTCGTTATAGTATTTTTCGATAGCTTCTAAGATCTGACTGTCGTTGTTTGTTGTTGTTTCACCCTCTATTCGAAGTTCACTGATGGTCTTCCTGTTGTAGTTTCTTTTCTCAAGATTGAAAAAGTACTTTGTTGGACGTTCGCCATTTTCGACCCAGCGACATTTCGATCTAAAAATAGCCGCCCTTCCTTTCTCCTCGTAAATAGATTGAAGTTCCGTTTTGAGATCTTCATATTGCTTTAGGATGCGCGCGATGTCCAAAATTTCAAGCTGTCTCGTAATTTCCAATTCTCTATTAGTGGTCGCTTTAGCTTTCTTTTTACAGTGGAACCTCGATTTAACGAACCTCTATATAACGAAGCCCTCGGTATAACGAACGATATTTTTCAGCCCAGTAATAGTGCAATGTATGGAAAAGAACCTCGATATAACGAACCCTCGATATATCGAATTAATTTCCCCAGTCCCTTGGCACTCCATTAAATCGAGGTTCCACTGTACTGTAAGCGATGGTTGCCGCTCTGATTTCCATTTGTAACATTTCCCAGAGAAGGCGTGCGTCTTCCAAATCGGAGTAAAAAGCGCGTGTGCGGGAGTACGTTTCTCGGATTTTGGTCACATAATGTTCATCCTTCAGTAAAGTGTTGTTGAATTTCCAGAGTCCGGGTCCTCTAGACTTTCCGTTTGTCCAAGACAAAGAAATGTAAATTGCTCGATGATCCGGTGCTATAGAAGGGTAAATTTCACTTTTCTTGACATATTGTGTCAGATTTTTGGCAGCCAGGAAAAAGTCTATTCTGGATTTCAGTTTTAACGATTTTGATTCATAAGAGTATTTTCGTAGCCTCGGGTGGCGTAGTCTTTGAATATCTACAAGATCAAAAGCGTCCGTAGTTGTCAATATCAGGTTTCGATAATTCGTTGGTTTCCAGATTGTGCCACCAATTTTATCTATCTTTGATAGGGTGCAATTCCAGTCACCTCCTACAATAAGCGTGGAAATTTCTGACTTGTCAATTAGGCATTGTTTAAGTTTTGCAAAAATTCCAATTGTTCACTTTGGTTATTTGGTGCATAAATATTCACCAGTGATAATTTGAGGGAATTCAGAACACAAGTAATTAGCACAATTCTTCCAGCCTTGTCACTGAATGAGTAATCGATCTTATTTTGTACCGTAGGGTGTAAAAGAATGCAAACACCTTTACTATGCTTGGTTCCGTGAGAGAAAAATATTTCTCCTCCCCATTCGTTTTTCCAAATAATTTCATCTTCTGGTTGAGAGTAAGTTTCTTGTAAGAAATAAATTTTTGAGTCATGATCCTCGAGATATAGAAAAATGCTCCTCCGTTTGGCTTGATCTCTTATTCCCCTTACGTTTAGAGAGAGTATATCGTATTTAGCTTTCTCCTGCATTACAGAATCAAACAAAATATGCAAATTAAAAAACAAAACAAAACAAACAAAACACCTAAAATTGTACAAACGTAAATTAAAGCAATTTATGAGCGTTTCCCGGCTTCTTCTTCGAGCTTTGCGTTTTTTGTTCCTGTCCCAAATGTAAGTTTCAGTTTTTGTCCTCCTTGTCCAGACAATTTGACTTTTTAAAGATAATCTAAGTCTTCCAGCTCATTAATTCTGACCGGCTTACCCTGCGGAGAGGTCTTGAATATATTGATCCATCCATTGACCAGACACTCAATAATTCGTCATTTCTCTGCATCTCGTTTGCCCGACTGATGATTTTTTCTTATACGAGGTAAGGTTCTCGTTCAAGAAGATCCTGTCGGCTTGCACGAGAGTTGACGACGAACAATGAGGGAAGATGTTAGAAACTCTTACATTTTTCAGCTTAGCCCTAGCCCTATACAGATTTGTTTTGACCTTGTGGCTTATGAATTTTACAATAATTGGTTTGTTACCCTTCCTATTCAGCTTGTGACATATTTCGATATCCTTTGGTTCAACCGATACATCCAGGGCCTCCGCTAATTTTAGCACTACGTCTTCCGTCTCGGTGTAAGCGCTCTCTGGTACCGGCCCGTGTATTTCAAGTGAGTTTTTCCTCGTGTACTGTTCTAATTTGTCCTGAAGATCGTACAATTCGCCGATTTCTTCTTCCTGCTCTTGAATTTTCTTTCTTGCTGACGTTCTGCCTCGTTTTACTGCTTCTTTGTATGCTCTAGAGATGTTTTCAGCGCAGTTATATCATCTTTTTGTTGTTGGATTGTGCGTTTGAGATCGGCCATTTCCCTTCTGAACGATTTGTTTTCGCGCACGATAGTTGCAGTACTGATTTGAATGTCTATCAACATCTCTCTATGTTCTGCATCGCTGGGCTCACCTTCGACATTCACTGCTTCTTCATTTGTCGTTTCCACTAACTCCGCGGCCTCTTCTTCCTGACTATCCGCCATGTTGGCCCTTTTAGGTGTCGATAGTTCTTCTTCCAATGATCCTCGAGCTCCTCGTTTATGTTTTCCTCCTAAGTTCTGCATTTAATAGTTCAGCAAGTGTTTAAACATTGAATTACTATGTCAAGGCGGCATAATTTTCCCTAAAATTGGAGTAAAAGGGACGGAAACTACGCTCCTCACAAATCGTGCCACCGCACACTGATCCCACGCATGCTTCGAAACGAACAAGGTTCTTTAAAATTGACATATCGAATAAAATGATATAAAGAAATGGCAGTTAACTATCGGAGAAAAGCAAAGCAAATGATAGGATAAAAGAATTCTCCTTTGATTTGGTTTAAGGGATACGGCCGATTGGTTTGCCTGAAGTGTGCAAACAATTCAAAAACGCTGTTTATGAAAAATAATCAAAACATTTGCCGCGCGCTGTAGTTTTGTATCGGCCAACTCTTCTAAACGTAAGCTTAGACACAATTTTATAAATTATTTTCATTTGAACTACCGCAAAAATTCAGTTAAACGAAGCACTTTCTTCGTTTCAACTGCTTAAGTTGTAACACTTACACTGCAATGAAAGATGAAGATAGAATGGTTGACCCCTTAGGAAAAATCTTTGCGAGTGTAGGTGAAATGTAAATGAGGTGGCTATGAGATTTAATGATTTTACTTATGTTGGGCAAATGTGGGTTAAAATTGACCACAAGGGGGAAAAGGACTTTCTCTTTCTTATTTTCGGACCTAGGAGGTCCTCCCTGGGTGAGGCTTTAGCTTTGTCAAATTGTTTCTTGACTACTTGAGGGTGGTAGCCCCGATCTGCAAGATAATTCTGATACTCTTTACTGCGTTCTTCAAATCTTTCATTTGTGGAACAATTTCTGCGAACTCTAGTGGCAACTCCAAATGGGATAGCTTTGATACAGTGGGTTGGGTGGGCACTGCTGCGCAATAAACAAATTTGATGGTCCGTAGGTTTGGAATATATATCCGTTTGAATAAACCTATCAAGCAAAGAAAGGGTAAGATCCAAAACATTAAGTGAAATTTCCGATGATATCATTGTGAATTTAATGGTGGGGTATAATGAATTGAAGAAATCTGTAAATTCATCGAGTTTAGTGGTTACCTGGGACCATAATTCAAAAATGTCGTCTCTATATCTCCACCAAATATATATACTTTTATTCACTGCTTTACAAGATTGCCGAGTGGGAAACCGATGATTGAAATAGTCGGTTTATTTCCCTTTTAAATTTCCCTATTGACTTGATCTTTCTTACATCTTGTGGTAAGGAATTTGACAACTGGACCCCGCTGCGCTTTAGATAATTGGTGCATGGCTTGGGCAATGTTAGCTTACCGCACGAATTTCCAAATGGTAATTTTTGCTTTGTTTATTGAATACGTCCTGCAAGTACACTGGGGCTAACTTGTTAAGGGACTTAAACATCATAACTGCCTTATTTTGTCTTACTAAGAGTGTATCCCATTTCAGCGTTTCCAGGAGTATACTGGAGCTTGTCTCGTAATTTGCCTTTACAATCACCCTGGCTGCACACTGTTCTGTGATGTTTGCAGTTTGTCACTCAATTGGTTACTAAGCCCATCCCAGACGGGGCTACAGTAGTCAAGGTGGGGCTGAATTAGGGCGTTTTCAATTTGTATTGTAGTAGTTTGAGAGACAAAGGGCCTAATGGTAGGTTTTATATACAAAACTTTTGACACCAAAATTTCAAAACATGACACAAAAATAAACACACAAATTAAAGAGAACCGTTAATTATAATAATAAAAGTGCCACACGTTTTCGGTGATTCACGACCAAAATCATGCTAAATAAGCTGAATAAGTACTGACAACCAGAAAGGACGACATTTTCTTCTGCTAAGTACTACACAAAATAACATCGTTTTACCTGCAGTCGATGTAGCTCTGAGTTCAAGCAGCTCCAAATGTTCAAATAAAGAGAACGTAACGCAAAATAAGTTGAATGATCGCTTCACAGTTGTTTGATTTATCGTTGTTTTACCACATTCGGTCGCGGCCTCTGAACCTAGAACCATTACGTTTTGTGTTCGTTTCATCTCTCCATATACAACGCTGAAATTACACAGCTTCAATCCCCTTTGGACGATGAATACAACAATGCCGAAAAAATTTACCGTTTCAGTCAGCTCATAACCGTTCAGTTAGTTTCACAACGTTGGGTTTGGGCCAAACCCAACGTTGTGAAACTTCATAAAACTTCTTAAATTACATAATTTACCGAGGAATGTTGCCAAGTATGTTGCCATCTTCAGCTCACAAGTCGTGCGTGGACTTGAGCGAGGGGTTTCCAAATGTGGTAGCTAGAAAAATGAACGCGAGTTGCACGTTTCAACAGTCTCCTTATTAGTTTGTATAATTATACGTGTACATAATACTATTATAATATATATTATATATAATATATCGTAACAGAAATAACCCCTATGTATGGAATATGATGATATCATTCATTACCTTTGAAAAGTTGTATGCACATTTTCGAGAAATTTAATGCTCTTTTTTTCCTTGTGTCTTCTTTAAATCGCAAAATTAAAGGCTCGTGAAATTAAACTTGTACACGCGATCGTTCAAGACATGCGACATTTTCAACGCACACGACGGTAAAGGAGATGATGCCATCTACGCTGAAGACATCCCGGAATTCAAGGCAGACGATGACGGAAGAGATCGAGGAAGAATTCGACACTGACAGTGAGAAAGAGGGCATGCAGTAAACAGTTATCCAAGTACACAAACAAACAGCTCCTTTAGGAGCCACTGCATAAATAAAAGTTGAGACCAACAATTCATGTTGTTGTGTTTCTTGAATATGTACGGCTTATACCTGAATGCATGTTTATTTGTTATTGTTTTAATGCATCATCGTGAAAAAGTTTTGTTTCGCAAAAAATCTCCGCTATAAGCTGAATCCCCCTCTTTGGCTTAGATCTTACCAAATGCTGGCTTAAATTTGTGTAAAAAGCGCTTGGCGTATAGCAAATAAATACGGTAACAGCCCTATTCGTTCCACTGGCCGGTCAGATCGGCCTGGGCGTAAACACCTATTCGTGCCAGGGCCGATCTGATCGGCCCATTATTGTAGCAAGCAATTTGATTGGATACGATCATCACAAAAGCTTCTCAGAACCAATCAAAGGTTAGTTTATAATGGAGTAATAATTTCGGAACGATTTCGGATGTTTTTGGAAGCAAAGTTCGAGCGTTATCGCGTGTTGTTCGGCGCTCCGAAAATAACACCATGGCCCGTGTTGAATTCAATATGGCTTCGTGTTGTGGGAATTCAAACTCGTCAGATGTAGAAGATGAATCTGGAGCAGAAAGCAATGATATTGTTTCAGAAGCGGATATTTCAAGTAAAGATGAAAGTGTAGAATCTGGTGGAGATTCGGATGACTTGTCAGGAGACGAAATCAGCGCACTTTGGACAAGAATTTCCCCTCCAGAACCAGATGATCGAGTGGAAGACAACTTCAGCGTTCGAGATCCTGGCATCCAGAACATGCCCGCGCGCGATTCATCTCTGGCAACATATTTTTACTTGTTCCTGACAGCGCAAATACTGGGGGAAACTGTGTCTGAGACTAAAAAATATACAGGGCAGTTCTTCCGAGCAGCTGGAGATACCCTTTCACCGCCGAGCAGAGCTAGGCGCTGGAACAGGTTAGACTTTGGAATAAGTCATATGAAGAAATTTATTGGGCTTTCTTTGTTAATGGAAATTGTGCGAATAAAGGATGTGAAAAGTTACTGGTCTGAGAGGTTTGCCTGCCTCTCAACTCCCTATTTCAGGAACATCATGTCAAGAAATGTGTTCCAGTTAGTGTTGTTTAGTTCGTTCACTGAATCTTCGTCTGGAATGTCGGGTAAGTTAAACAGTGACCTTCCGAGTGCAAGATGAGCTGGAGTTATGGGCGTTAGATCTCTATCATCGTGACTTACTGTTGTGAGCAGCCTCGAGTTAACAACAGCTTTAATTCTGGTAAGGACTGTGGCATTCGAGGACATTCAAGGACAACAAGGCTTTGCCCAGGACTTTACGAAAAGGTTCCTTCACAGAATGCACCAGCCTTTCCCACCAGCCACCTCGCCACGGGGAGCGCTCGACAATAAACTTCCTTTTGATTCCCTTGGATGTCAACTTGGCCTGAAGCTCTTCCTGATCGATTTTGTCCCACAGTTGCTTACTGGTGGATGACTCTGGCGTGAACATCCGTTGAATTTCGCGGTCGGCACACTTGAAAGTCTTAGCATTGTCAGACTAAATGGTGCTACAAAGCCCTCTTCTACTGATCATACGAATTAAGGCTTGGAAAAATTCGTTGGTTGACAAATCGCTCGTAAGCTCTAAGTGAGTCATGCGAGAAGAAGCGCACGTGAAGATGCAAACGTAAGCTTTCTCTGAGGTGGGACTCCCTCGTACAAACAACGGCCCCGCAAAGTCTATCCCGACATGAGTAAAGGCTGGAGACAATGACACCCTTTCCGATGGCAACGGCGCTATTTTCTGTGAACATGCACCGACACGTTGACGTTGGCAAACAAGGCACCTTTCTAGGACTCTCTTAACTTCCCGAGCCAAATCTCTTGTCGTAGAACCGAAAGGGTACTCTTGGGTCCAGCATGAAGCAATTCATTGTGCACACTCTGTGTGATCTTTTCAACCACTGGATACCCATGCGGCAGGATAATTGGATGTTTAGTGCCATCTGGTAAGTCCGAATACTGCAGTCTCCCTCCTACCCGCAGCAACTGATCTTTCTCGTCGTAGTAAGGATCCAACTTCAGTATAGCACTGGTATTTGGTAGAGGATGGTTCGCCTTTAGCTGTTCATACTCCACTTGGTACACGTCCCTCTGTATCTGCCAATACCAGCTTAACTTGGCATTCTGCAGCTCCTCAACTGACAGGTCTTTGGAACCCGAACTTGTCCCGGACTTGGAAACTGCAACACATCGCAGCACATATGCTGTTACTCGAATGAGGGTCAGCCACTTCTCGTATCGAGACGGATCAATCACTGGTTCTATGGCAATCGCTGTGCATGTTTTTGCCTCTTTGTGTTTTCTCTCCTTCTCGACAGACCCTGTTAGTTCACTGGGTAGTTGCTGTTGATCAGGCAAGCATGAAAGCGTCAACCAACTTGGTCCACTCCACCACAAGTTATTCTCAGCTAAGGCCTTTGCGGGCAACCCACGGGTCAACAAGTCGGCGGGATTGTCCTCCCCTCTCCAGTGATGTGGGTCCCATGTGGACTGAATCTCAGCAACGCGATTCGTTACAAATGTCTTCCACTGGCAACGTGAACCTCTGATCCACTGAAGGGGCACAATGATGTCGGTCAAGCAAGCTACCTGGTCTATTTTGAGTGTTAGGGATTCTGCAACGAATTTCAGCAATAGTGCATTAAGAACAGCCGTGAATAGCTCTAATCTTGGCAACGACACGGTCTTTGTGGGAGCCACTCTTGACTTGGACATGACAAGGTGAGTTGAGACACAGCCAGCTTCATCCACGGATCTGATATAGACTGCTGCACCATATGCCTTAGTCGAGGCATTACCAAAGCCGCGGAGCTCTATGCTTGAGCTTGATCCGATGTTTGCCATAAAATAGCGGGGAACGTTGATGCAATTCAACTGAGACAATTCGAACCTCCATGACCTCCACTGAACAGTAATTTCTTCATCCAAATGATCCTCCCACTGCAAACCTCTCTGCCAAAGCTCTTGAAATAACATTTTCGCCCTGATCGTAAATGGTGTGATTAGTCTCATAGGGTCAAAAATCCTTGAAGGGATGCTCAACAAGCTTCTCTTCGTTTCAGGATCGCTAACAGTGAGCACATCCGATGGAACACAGAAGACAAAACAGTCATTTAACGTATCCCAACAGATTCCCAGTGCCTTCAACGGCTCACTCGCGTTGAAGTCAATGGTACTGGACTAAGATTGCTCTTGCTCTTGCTCTTCGATGTGGTTGAGGACTTCCTTTGAATTGCTGGCCCACTTAGTCAAATTAAACCCACCTTGTTCCATCATGTTATCTAAGGACTGCTGTAACTCTACCGTAGCTCCAACGTCGTCAGCACCAGTAAGACAATCGTCCACGTACATATTTGACAGAACTACTCTTGATGCATCAGGGAATTGTTCCTTGCATTTCTTTGCGTGGCTTTGAACTGTGGCAATAGCTAGGAACGGACTACAATTTACACCGAATGCCAACCTCTGCAACCGGTGAACTCTCGGAGGATCATCGCTCTTTAGATCCCTCCACAGGTATCTTAGGGCATCCTGGTCCCTTTCATCAACCTTGATCTGGAGGAACATCTTTTCTACATCAGCCATAAGTGCAATTCTACGGGTCCAAAATCGAAGCAGGACAGATACAAGATTAGGTTAAAGTGCTGGCCCCGTTAGAATGCAATCGTTGAGCGACACATCATGTTCATCACAAGCTGATGCATCAAAAACAACTCGACACTTTGTTGACTTCTTGTCTTCTCGGAAGACTGCATGATGTAGTAGGTACCTCACTCTCTTGTTACTGTTAACTGACTCCTTAATCTCCACGGCGCACCCCTTTTCTTCATATTGGTTGATGGCATTCTTGTAGGCATTGGCTCTTTCTGGATTCCTTTTGAGCTGCCTTTCTACACTCTCAAGCCTCTTGAAGGCTTCGACGTAGTTCGACTTTAGTTGTGGAGCATCACGTTTCCATGGCAACGGCACTTCATAACGGTCACCATCAAATTTCAGTTCCTCAGTGAACTGTCTTATGGAAACTTTCTCCTCTGAGGACATATGTACCTCCCCTTTATCAACAATTCCGATAGGTTCAAGCTCCCAATACCGCTTCAGACTGTCTGTGACTGGGTCAATGCACACAGTAGACAGCATCGACTTAGTGTTTTCAGAGGGATGACCCTCAATGGGCCCTGCTACAACTCATCCCAGTGTAGACTCTACTGCTGTGGGCGCATTCGCGGTTTCCCCTTTCTTACATTTATCACTCATAAATGAGAAGTAAAAGTCTGCTCTTATCACGATATCTACGTTGATGGATCCACGAGGATAGGTGTCAGCCAGCACCAAGTTCTTCAGATGAGGGTATTCCTCTAAGCTGATCTCCACCGGTTCTAGTCGGTTGCAGATAATGTCTATGGTGAGGGCCTCCATTCTAACCGGCTTTGCAATGCTTGCTTGTATAGAGATGAGTGAGAAGCTGACTCTCTTCATTCTCTTTGTCTGGCTGCATTCTCCTCCTAACATGGATACACTAAGGACTTCAGAGGGTCCATCTAAGACCAATGATTCAGCAAAATTCTTGGTGATATAAGACCTTTGGCTTGCTGAGACAAACAAAACCCGCACAGGTACTCTCTGGGCACCATCTACAACCAACACAGCCGTCGCAGTCTGTAATAATGTCTGTTGCATCCTGGAGTTGCATGGAGCCACAAATCCACTGATGGTTGTGTGTATCTGACCCTCTGTACTTCTGTCCCCATCACCATGAAGCATTGTGTGATGACGCTGACCACACCCTTCAACACCGCACTTGGGTTGGCGACAAACGGAGGAGTAGTGGAAACTGTTTGCAGGCTTTAAACAGTTAAAACACAGTCGGTTCTCTTTAACTGACTGCCACTGATCGTTGTTCGACCGAGTGTCGCTTAAGCTCTGGACATTTTGGAATGTCATGTCCCTGCTCCTTACACAGGTTGCAGGCTGCATTGATACCCTGATTCGTCCCACTCGCTAGTAGAGCAGCTGCTGTAAACATTTTCTCTAGGGTGTTCTTTACTCCAGTTCCGTTTTCGTCCCGTCCCGCATTTCCTCTCGCCATTCCTCCAAGTTGAGGGTGATAAACATCTTCACTGATTATGCTAGCATTTCTCTCTCCAGCCTCCTTGGAAATCACTTGCTTGTTCAAGAACTTGAAGAATGGTTCAAGGTTGAAAATTTCTTCCTTGATGTCAGTTATTTCTAATTCCCATTTCTCAGATAACTCAGGTGGAAGCTTGGTTTCCGTTATTGGGAGGAGGATACAAGAATGGGTGATTGGCCTTTCCCCCAAAGCTTGTACAGCTCTAATTCGGTTCTTTAGAGTGTCGTGAGGATCACGATGCCACTCCTTCGTTTGACCTTGGTTCCAGCTGTACAATTGACTTGACAAGAGATGAAATAATTATTCTCTTCCTACCAAAGCAATGTTTCAGAGCATCAACCGCGTGGTGATAATTAGCACTAGTGTCTTCGAACCCCTCAATAGTGTGATAAGCAACCCCTTCGAGGGCTTGACCGTAGGTAGGTCAACTTCTGAACATCAGGCACATTGTCATTATCATGAACAGCAGCCTCAAATAGATCCCCACAATTGTGGAACTTTAAAACGTCTCCATCAAACTTAGGTAACTTACCCCTTTCTCGACACGTCAGTTTCAAGGGATTCAAACGGTCTTCTCACCACCACTGTTTACAGAAAGCCCACCCACACTGACCAATACCTAGCCTATGATTCACACCATCCTCAGTCAGTGAAACGTGGTATTGTTAAGTGTCTATACGACCGAGCCAAACACCTCACATCTAAACCATCAGCTATCTCTAAAGAAAAGAAACATTTATCATCGGTACTTGTTTCGAACGGATATCCTTCTTCGTTTGTACGAAAGCTCACAAAGACAACAAGACCAACAACCAACAAAGAACCTACGCAGGGATTTAAATCAACTGCGGTTCTACCCTACATAAAAGGTGTATCAGAGGTTCTTCGCCGCTGCCTACAACAACAAGGCGTACGCACCGTCTTCAAATCAGACACAACTCTTAGGTCTCACTTAGTACGGCCGAAAGACACCCTTGAACCAACTAAACAAGACGGTGTCGTCTATAAAATTCCATGTGAGTGCGGCAAAGTATACATCGGGGAAACAGGGAGAGCGATGCAAGACCGGATAAAAGAACACGACAGAGATATACGGCTTGCTCGTACACAAACCTCCGCAGTTTCGGAACACGCTACCGAAACGGGGCATCTTCCTATTTGGAAAGAAGTTAAGTTTATTGATCGTGACCCTCACTGGTACACACGTAGGGTCAAAGAGGCTATCCATATAAGACTTCATCCTAATAACATCAATAGAGATAGCGGAATCGAAATTCCAGAAGCTTGGATACCTACGCTCAGAAAGCACAACAGCCGACCAACTACAAAACGGACCAGTGAGGGAACAACATCTAATAGTCGGAATAATAATGAGGATCGAAATGCACCAATAGCAGCGAACCATCATGCTACAAATAGCGACACGTAAACAATTGACCTCATCGCCTGATGAAGACTAGCATTATTGCAGTCGAAACGTCGCGATCAACAACTCAAAGCGATTCCATCGTGAAACAAACGAATAAACGTTCATCTCACCTATCTTACACCACGATGAACAATAAACACATCTTTATAAATAAGCATTTTCAGTTTTGCCATAAACGTTTTTCTATTAAAACAAACCTGTCTAAACGCAACCGAGTTCGAACAAGACTGATAAACCATTTAACCTTAAAATATCTCAGTCCCTTATCCCTCCTTCAGTCTTCTCGTCTTGTTTTCGGAAACGGCTTGTGCCATTTTGCCTATAAACAAGGTGAAAGTTTATCACTTTGTACATCGACATTGATTTCGGGGTCCAGTTATAATTTCAGGATTCAGTTTAGTTGTACCGACTGGTTGGACACGTCACGATGCTATCAACTACATACCCAGTGTGGTATGTTATATCTAGCAGATGAAAAACATTAGAAGATAAAGTGGTTCCATAGATGATTTGTATTTATCTAGCTACGGTTGACCGAATCGAATTGTTGAAAACAGAATTTCAGCTATAATTTCTTTTAAATCTCGTTGTTCTGATTATTCATTGGGTTTGAATCCGTCAAGAAACTTCCCACATCACACAAGTATTACAGGCAGTCCGTTAAGAGAACTAGCTCTAGGCATTTGTAGACCACGATAATTAAATCTTTTTTATTTATGGTTTTTCATTCCAGCGACACTTTGGGTAATTCAGTTCTTCCGGTACACTTCTTGGCTAATTGAACACCTCACATAATATTATATTGAACATATAAATGATTCATCTACGGCTGCGCTTGACATAACCAGAATTACAGTGGTTCTCCTAATTCATTGGGCTTGAAACCTACCGGAATTAGGGTCTAAACATCTTCATTATCTACCATACAGTGTAAATCAAAACCTAAATGTACCACGACATCTCCACGCGATAATAGCAAAGTGTCAATTCAGCCTTGGCCTCGTAATGTATTCTCCCATCTTGTGTTTGGCCGCCTGTGAACACTTACTTGGATTCAGTGCGATTAACGAAATGCGCCGCGCGTAAAAGAGAGCAGCCAGTACTGTTTATTATCTACGTTTTAAAACCTAAATATCTGTAAAACAAAACTTAAATTGCTATTTTCTATTAATCGTTTTTGAAGTAAATTCGAATTCAAAATACATAATATCGTTAAAACTTCTCGTAACACGGAATGCACCATGTTCAGCCAACATGTTAAACTTTCTATCTGTCAAAACCCCATTGAAAGTAGCTTCACTTTAGTACTTCCTGTTATCCTGTAACCTAGTAGTATTTGCATAAAAAAGCAAATTAAGGAAAGTTCACGAGACGACGTTTTGCTTCCCCATTCCATCCCACACATCACCACAAAGAAGAACGAAAATGAACCTTTAGATGTTTTAAGATATGCCCAAATGTTTACACTACCATTTCTCTTTAGCCTTACATCGGGTTACTTTGACGGCAATACTGTTCCCAAACGAAACCTGACAAAATGCACTCTGTTGTAATAAGAGCTACGATTGACGTTATTTATGCCAAACTTTCCGCATAAACTTCCACTCTTGATCTAAGGACAACTAACATTTAATCAGTACTTTTTTTTCGGAATCACAGCTTTATTCTCGACCTCTGTACGTTCATTAATCTCTGCTTGGTCGCGGCTGATTTAGCTTTTCTTAAACATACAAATTGCCGTGAAACCTTGATAACTGAGACGAACCACGTGTTAAAAAAACATTATAATGAGATACCACTGTCCAGTTGTCCAACCCCCTCAAACTATCCCCACCCTATGCTTCAGGAACTGAACTCAGGACTCGAAAGCTCAGGCACGTTAAAGCTTGCAGTGATAGTTGTAAACAATTATCGTCTTAAACTGTCCTTCATTTGTTTTAGTTCCAGGTCAAGACTGCATAAAAAGATGAAAAATCCTGATTTAATGATGAATTATTATTATTATTATTATTATTATTATTATTATTATTATTATTATTATTCTGATATACTAGAAGGAAAGGGTTACAGTTTCTATAATGCCTCGTTTTTGCTCAGCATTTATTTCTTTTCTTTTTGTTCAGGGATTTTTTTCCGTTGCAGCACTGATTCTGTTTGCTTGTATCAGTCAGATGAGACCTACTGTGGGGGGTTCAGTGGTGCTTAAGGTAATCATTTATACCCAAACATCACACATAACCAAAAAAATAAATGGTGATTAATTAAGCAGCCGTTTTTGTTTATTTTTATTAGGAGACTTTCCATGATAAGTTGCCCACAGTTAAGGGAACAGTAAACTTTGCATGGACCACCGTAACAAAACAAAAGTACCGGATCCTGTGGTAAAGGATCTAACCAGCAAAAAATAAAGAACCAAGTACGATAAAAAAGCAATGCTGATTCAACGGTAAGAGAGCTATTCCATTCAGCTTAGCTCTTAGACTCCGCCGTATTTGTTCTTCTGACGACACTTTCACGAAACGAACTACTGAACTCAAAACTTACCTTAACAAACGGGGATACAACCTGTCCTTCCTTGACCAAGAAATACGACGTGTTCACAACATCACACGTACCGAATCACTCGCTTCCAAAGACACTTCGCAAACAAACCAACCCAACCGGGTACCCCTTGTTATCACATGTAATCCAGCCCTTCGTTCTGTATCAGCCATTATTCACAAACACCTCAACATCTTGTCCTCATCTCCCCGCTGCGCCAACGTTTTTAATGCTGCTCCCCTCGTTGCTTTCCGCCGCAGTAACAATCTTAGGGCGCGTTTCTTTGGGAAAATCCAAATCCGGATTCTTGTATCCAAAAACGGATTTTGCGTTTCTTTACCTAAATCCAAAAATGGATTAATCAGGGATTAGTGATCCGAAGAATCCACCCTCCGAGTGGATACATCAGATCAAATCTAAATCCGGATTTTTAGGATTCATGATCCGTGCGTTTCTTTGGGGGACGGATCCGAAAATAGTACATCTGTCAAGCGGTCTTCCATGCAAATTTACTGGTCTCGCCATATTTTCTCTCGGTATTGCGTGACAAAACATTCGATCGTTGAAAAGAAAATTCAGGCGATTATTCCGTTCCGTATATTTGAAAAGTTTCCTCCAAAAGTACAGACAGAAGCATTGACACGTCAGGATAACTACATTTGTGTACCATTTCTGTAATTCAAGGACCAGATTTTGCTAATTGTGAACGCAAACAGCGAGTTCACTTCAACTACTGCAGATATTATCCCTGTTTATAAATTATTTGTATTCCATTCTAGTTGAATTCAAGGGCAGTACGGGAGAAGTATCGTTCTGATTTATATATTGCGTTCCTCCAGCCTGTCTTGTCATGACAAAATAATCCTTTTTCGGATTTTACGTTTCTTTGGTGTCGAAGAATCCATATGATCTGGGATCACAAATCCGTTTTCGGATTCTCCCAAAGAAACGCACCCTTAGTAATTTATTAGTTAGCGTTAAACTTTGTAACCCTGACCAAAGTAACCAACCCTGTGGCTCGTTTCGATGCGGACACAACTGCTTGACATGCAACTATATAACAGACGGACTCACTAGCTACACATTTTATTCTACGGGCGAAACAAGACCCATTCATCATCACATTGACTGTATCTCCAAAAACGTTATTTACATGGTACAATGCAATCGTTGTCACAAACAATACATAGGAGAAACCAAACGACGACTCAAGGACCGCTTCAACGAACATCGTAGACCTGTTGACAAAAGAACTAACATTTCTAAACCTACTGCAGTCTCAGAACATTTTCTTTCTAACGACCATAATGCCAATGATATGCAACTTATTCCTCTTGAACTAATGAAATCTAACCGTGACAGTGTACGTAAAGCTAGAGAGGCATACCTCATCGATAGAGGTCAAAGCTTAGAACCACTAGGTTTAAATAGGAGAGAGGAAACATGACACTTTTTCCGGTTTTTCATCCTCCGTGTTTGTTTGTATTTTCAGTTGTATTTTTTTTGGGTGGGGGGCATTTGTTTGGTATTTTCCACTTTCTTATTTCTAATTGAAATGTATTTAGAGTTTAACGCGGTACGTTATCCCTATCACTTAAGCTTATGTTATTATAGTATCACGTATCCTACTTATGTTTTATATTTTTCAAATTTTAAATCGCAACGTTTTTAGTTTTTTCGCCAGTTTTTTACCGTTGTAATATTAGCTTCTTTAAATATAAATTTCAAATCGTAACGTTTTTACTTTTTACGCCAGTTTTTTAACGTTGTAGTACAAGCTGCTTTAGTTGTTATTTTAGTATCATATTTTATACCCTTAGTTTAAATTGTAACGTTTTTGCCCTTAGAGTCATTCTCTGTAAGACCGTGAAGAAGAAAGGCTGTGCCTTTTGAAATATTGGTAAATATACAGTTTCCCTACCGTTGAATCAGCATTGCTTTTTTATCGTACTTGGCCCACAGTTAAGCATGTCCCACCCCAAAGTCTTATTATTTGCCGTTTTGATGTTTGGCTTGTGTTGTATTTATTTGCTCATGTCTATCAATGAGCACAGATCCCAGGCCCAAAGTTTGACGTGGAGCAAAAAGTGAGATCAGAGAAGTTTAAACTCCGCATTTCAGAGAGAGGTGCCAAGTTTGATGAGAAAATTGAACTCGACAAGAAGAAAGGCATTGAATATTTCAAAGTACCTCCCCACAATAACCTGTCTGAGACTGACAACATGTACGACTTCAAAATGGTAAGAAATAACATTACCTATCTCATTACATTATTGACATTAAATAATTGATGCTTTCCTATAGTTACAATCCTTGACTTTCGTCAAAGCACTCACTGAAACACGGCCATGAGCATTATCCAGCAGAAGCATTGTTTCAACATCCGAATTTATCAGGAAAGCATAATATTTTTTTATTAGCTGCTTCACTGTTCACACTCATGTCACAGTCTGACATGTCGAGAGACAGAACAAACTGTAATAAGTCTACTAGATTCTCGTCACTTGTCCGCTTGGCGAAAAACATCAGTTGATGGAAATATGGTAAAAAGGCATTGGTTGATGGACTTGTTAATATTATTGTGTGGTTTTACAAAGTGACACTTTCACTTGAGCTGCCACTGTTCATTTTCGGCACCTATGGAACTTTAATCACAAAGCATATGCCTCGCTGAAATCTCAAATGTAGCTTTAGCTTCAATCTTTACCCTGCAGAACATTACGGTCAGTCGTGTGAAGGAGGATCGTGTTTGTTACATCACTCCTCTGCCGCCAAGCCTGACGAGACCAAATGTGTTATCAGAGGGACCGAAAAAGGTAATTCATTTCACATCTTCTTAAACTTCACATCAAGTTATTCAGAAATATCCTAGAGCGTTTTCAGTAACAAAGAAAAGGTTTAAAGGTTCTGAATATTATCGACAGGGCCTTCAGACCAGTTCATGAAAGGTGTGGGAAATGGATGCTTTTCTAGGGAATATACGTAAGATATTCATCCCTCTTACAAAAAAAGCACTGGTATTTGAAGGTTTTTTAGAGTTTTCAACAAGTTTGGTATGACCTGCAATACAGCTTATTTTTGTAAGGTAGTAAATACTAAGGATAAAATATATTTGTCCCCTCAGATAGCTACATAATAATAAAGATGGGTTGCTGTCAAATAAAATGCAACTTTATTTATTCTTCTAGCTGTCAAGTTTAACCCCAAATCACAACATTCAAACAGTCACCCAACAATGGAGAGTTGTTGGCACTGTTGACAAAAAATCTTTGACACCCGAAGTGCGAGATTTCTGTGGTCAGTTTCCAGTCTACCGTTTGGAACTCTTTAAACCCAACGCAGTTCCAGTGCTGGCTGGAGATGAAGGTGATACCCTTGCTGGTAAGTCTTGACAACTTAAATATATTGTTAATTTGGATCACTCACCGTTTCTGGGAAACGAGAAAAAAGACACTCGATAAAAAACGATAGGATAAAACAACCACTCGTTTACAATCGAGTCTCGAATCGCCATCGAGTCTCGTTTCTCACAATCGAGACTCGATTCTCACAATCGAGACTCGATTCTTACAGTCGAGACTCGATTCTCACAATTGAGACTCGATTCTCACAATCGAGACTCGATTCTTACAATCGAGACTCGATTCTTACAATCGAGACTCGATTCTCACAATCGAGTCTCGTTTCTCACAATCGAATCTCGTCCCTACAATGGAGTCTCGTTTCTATAATCGAAAGAAAGAAAGAAAAGAAAGAAAGAAAGAAAGAGAGAAAGGAATAAAGAAAGAAAGAAAGAAAGAAAGAAAGGAATAAAGAAAGAAAGAAAGAAAGAAAGAAAGAAAGAAAGAAAGAAAGCAAAGTGAAAATAAAAAGCGTGTGGCCTTTCGATCTTACTGAGATATCCGTAATATTAAGGGAACAAATCAAAAACAGTCCTTTTTGTTACCTTGTGGTAAACATTTCGGGTTAATGCCGTCCTTAGCTACTAAATTTAATGAGACAACATTACTTTTCCGGATCACGGCTATACATACAACTCAAAAAATGAGAAGTAAATTTTAATGTATACATGAACTGCAACACGCATAATTATTTTATTCATTTCATATGCCTCTGATGCAGTAAACCGGTAAACGCTCTACCAAAAGGGAGAAATTCATTCGCGGTAGTAATACTGGTGTGCGGTAGTCGCGTTTAGTTAGGAGGGTGTGTTATAGCATGGGAAATAATCCAAGAGGGACTCAGTCAAGGAAATTTAATAACATCTACTCGTTTTTGTCTCGTTCTTTTTAACATTGTATTGCTGCTCACTGAACTAGATAATAAAGATACTATATATGTAAAAAGAAATCGCTTATCACTGTCTACCCTGTGTGACTTAACTATACGATTTTACTGAACTTTTAAGTACGGATAAATTTAGATGGCTTCTCCAGGTCACATTTGAAAAGCTTTGCAGTTGATTCTTGAAGAAAATAGGGGAAATTGGCACAAAAATATTGTGCATTAATTAAATAATTGCTTTCCTTTTAATTAATTACTTTATTGACATTTATAATACATTATACATTGTTTAAAAATATACAGTAGAACCTCACTAACTCAAGCTCTGAAGGGGGAAGAAAAACCATTCAAGTCAGCGGGGTTCGAGATAAAGAGGTTTCACTGTAATTATAAAATTAGATGGTCGTAATCATTTTAATTAGAAAGTTAACCCTTTCACTCCCAGAGTCAGTTATGGAGTCATTTCAAGTGGTTCTAACTTTTGAGTGTGTGGATGATATCCTATGGTGTGACGATACAAATGAAACCTCTTCAGCAGTACTTTCAAATGGTACTGTTTATATTTGCGTATTTTACAAAATGAAATTTGGGATTCATAGTGAAAGGGTAAGTGTAAACCATTGGTGACCAAAGAGATTTTTTTCTTGAAAGGTTTAACCCTGATTATGTTGAATTATTTATACATTGCTTCTATATATTTTTAAAAGAATATCTGCTTTGTCTACTAGACTTTGTTGCATGCAAGTTTTCAATTTATGCTAATACTTCAGACATGAAAAATGTTTGCAATAAAAACATTGAAAAAGCATTTATGTGTAGTGTAACCCCATATGGATTCCCTAATGCTTATCCACTGGATAGTGATTTATCCGGTGGATAGCGCTGTCCAACTTTTGAACAACTGGGGCCAGTTCATTTAGGACTTTTATGAGTGGGGGTAAGGGGAAAAGGGGAGTGTTGGTGATTTCAGAAACCAATATCCTACAAATGCACCTAGGATTACAAAAATTATTGCACTGAATAGCTTTGAGTTCATTTACAGTATAAACAAAACCTCTATTATACAGCCACCTCTTTTAAGTGACCGCAACAAGCTTTTTGCTCCGTGCTGTCCCAATAACTTTTACGGGCCCGGAAATTTATTTTATGAGCGTAAGGATTACCTTAAAGATTCAAATTTTGTTAGTTTTTAAAAGCGAAGCAGTAGCATTATAAGTTGACAAAAACGTTGAGCTGGTTTGCGGGCTAAAAGCTACAGCACCATTCTATAGATTTTGATTTTAAAATATGGCTCCGGGCCCGAAAAGTTACCGGGACTTTCGAGAAACGGGCCCCAGACATGCAAGCTCTTATTGTTTTAAACCTACTTTAACCAATTCACTCCCCGTACCCCCCCCCCCCATAGCTGTGTCTGATTGTCGCATACCGTATATTTGTTTTATCCCTGCCTTCCCTAGAGAGGAAATGATTCTTGCACAAAACAAATCACCAACACTTCCCACCTCGCATATCTACAGTTGTACAGTGTACCATAACGAAATACAAATGAAATTTAAACATGCACATTTCAAACAGCCCCACTTTATGACCGGTTTAAGTTTTCTACTTCGGGTGAAAGGCAACGAATTTGCAAAGAAAAATAAGCTTAGTGTTTTCTATTGTCAAAAACTCCGGTTTACAGAAAAAAGTAGCGAGCCCTACTGTATTTTTCTTTAGCCAAGAAGTGGAACTTACCTTCATCTCTTTCCGTAGCTTCTGTTCTCTCTGATGCCCTCTCGGTACCAGTCTACATTTGTAAATTTTCTCCTTTGGAATTCGATCCCAGTCCCTTTCGCCTCGATGCACTCGATTGTGTGAAACCAGACTCGATTGTGTGAAAAGAGACTCGATTGTGAGAAATGAGACTCGATTGTGAGAATCGAGTCTCGAATGTGAGAATCGAGTCTCGAATGTGAGAATCGAGTCTCGATTGTGAGAATCGAGTCTCGATTGTGAGAAACGAGTCTCGATTGTACAATCGAGACTCGACTGAAGAAACGAGACTCGATTGTACAATCGAGACTCGATTGTAAGCGAGTGGTTGTTTTATCGTATCGTTTTTTATCGAGTGTATTTTTTCTCGTTTCCCGGAAACGGTGAGTGATCCGTTAATTTTCACCCTCCACCACACCCCAGCATATATATGAGGGTAGAACTATGACAATTAAATTGCTGAAAGAGAAAATAAATTTGTCAATTCTGACATGGAACAATTCAAACCTGACAAGGATAAAGCATCATGGAGGGAAGGTATTATAAAGAGGAGAACGGTATCGCAGAACGTCGAACGCAGAACGGTATCGCCATAAGGTATCACGCCAAAAGGCATCACGATAAAAGTCACCATGGAATAAGGCATTATGCTAAAAAGAACCACTGACATCGTTGCTATTTCCCAAGCCTTAAAACCATATTTCGCTACTTACAAATTTGAACTCGTCAGTGTGTATCTCAAAGGGTGGCCTTCCTCTTACACTGGTAAAAAAAAAAGTGTAGATGTGGTGAGATCATATTCCTAGAAGAAATTTCCCACTGCTGCTTATTGATCGCCCGAGATGAATTGCCAGGACGTAACAAATGTCGTCTTTGCTAATAACTACATAACTTTTTGTTATCAAAAGCATTTCAATGAAATTTTTCAAATGGAATAAAACGCATCCGCTTTGAATTTGTTAATGTTTTACTTGTTGTAAGATAGCTCACAATCAGGGCAGACTTCAAGTACTGGGTCAGGACATCACAGAGGGACGAACAAGAAATGTCACATAAAGATTTCTCCATCAAGTGATACAGGCGACTTGAGGACCAGCTCATGTGCTAAGAATAAACTGAAACTCCAACTTCACTCCCTCAGACCACTTACCTACCTCATTGTCCTCCTCAATAACAATACTAATGTTTTTGTTGTCATATTTTGCAGACAGAACACGTCGTCAATTGAAATATTTCCCTCTCTGTGACAAAAGTATCCCCCCATGCAGCCCAACCAAGTGGGTGCTCAGTTGCAAGTTAACAACGAGTTATGTCCCTTGCAGACTTGATCAAACCGCGCATCTGGTTCGGTGTTCGTTTTCCAAGCTGTACAGCAGCATTGTGTGTTGCCAACCCAGGTGCTCCTAGGTGCACTGTTGCAGCGTTTAATTTGTTACTACCAGTTTTCACTGTTCACTACAGTCACTACAGGACTGAAGAAAACACAAAATGAGGCAATAGAAATAGAATAGCAAAGCGCTGAAATTTCAAAAATGATGTGAGGGAAAAATGGGATTTTATGGTTTGTTTGGAACAACCAAACTTTTAGCTTCTTGTACCACTAAAATGGCTGACATAGAACCATTAAAGTTTTAAGGGTAAATTAAATAACATTCTTATTTGAGGCAATAGCAAGTTCTGAAGGAAATAAATGTTGGGTTGAAAAGCCCTGACTGATAAAAGTGTTTCAATCTTTGTTGTCTTGTTCTTCAATTCTTCATGGCTAAACAGGCTCTTCACAATCTCTTCCACGTGTGTCCGTTCTTGGCAGACCTCCTCAGCCAATCTCTTGTAAAGTCCCTGAAACCAGTTCCTTCATGATGTTTTCCGCTTCCTTACTGCTCCTATTTCAAATCTTTATTAAAGGGAATCGCACTCAATCGAACTCGATGTTTGTCACTTGTCATATCTTTAAGGAATTAAAAGTTTTGTTACCAATTTTGGGTCTTGTAAAGACCCTTTGGGTCTTGTAACTTAAAATAACCTGCGCGAAAAGAAATCCTTCTTCTAAAAGTTTCAACTTAGAAAGCATTGTCAATAAATCTAAACGGTATTAACATTTTTAAATTTGCCAGTGAAATTGTGGAACGATCGAAAATAAGTTTCAGTACCAAAACCACACTTTTGTTCCCAAAAGTGATCCTTTAAGTTTCTTCCATGGAAAGCATCCTGCCTGGGCCGACCCGGGCTGGTTGAGGCCCTCCCCACAGGGCTGACCCAGGCCGGACTAAAGTTAGCATTTCACAAATTCTAATGACGAAAAATGTTAATGAGACGCTGGCTCAGCCCCCCTCCCCCTCCCAAGACAGACAATTCGTTTTTTTGGGGGGGGTTTTTAGGCCAGCCAGGGACAAACCAGTTTGGCCCCAGCCAGCCCATATGGAAAAATACTTGCTGCCTTTCAGGCCAGCCCGGGTTGGCCATGGACCAGCCTAAGCCAGTCAAAGCTGGCCCGAAGCCATCTTTTTTTGGTTTATGGACCAGACGAGCCCAAAGCGAGTCAGGGCAGTCATTAACTAAGAAAGTGGTTACACTTTTCCAGTTAATTGTGCAATTTGCTGTTGTCAAAGGAAAATTCGCTTTCAACTAATATTTACTACCCATCCTTACTGTGCATCTTTACTGCGCACGGTTTGTTGCGTCATTAGCGCGCGCTCACTGCGCGCGCACGTTCAGGGAGTCATAGGTTTCCCAGGAGGCTAAGCTCACCAGAGAAAAGAATAGTCATTTACTCTTAAACAAGCATGGTGACGTATCTTTTTTTCCACATATTTTTGGCCTACCGTTCATCCTCTTTTTGCTCAAAGAGTTAGAAAAAAAACACATTTTCGAAAAAAAAATAATACTAGAAACGCATTACTCATGGAGATGAAATCACTACCTCGGGAACACGCACGTGAGGAAGGTTTTAAGTCAATTTCGTCTGATGCTTCGAGCATCTGCCATAAAACATCTAGTTAATTGTTCCTTGTTATCGATATTTTACATCTAGTACATTGTTTCAAGATTTCCTTTAATTATGTGCTTCCTGTTTCTATGGAAAGTAGCGTAAACTGATCAAATAAACATGTGTTTGTTAGGCGAAATTGCATGGAATTATGGGGTAACTTGAGACGATGATATCTCATAAACGGACATGGGGACCTATTCTTTTTATTGTAAATTTCAAAACATTGCACGATAGTTAACAACTTGTGAAAGTTTGACAAAAATCGTATGTTAAGTTTTATTTCGGGGGAATGACCTTAAAGGAACTTGATCCCTTAACTAGAAGGGACTGTGCAATAATTTCCTGGAGGGGGGGGGGGTTGGGAAAATTATAACTAGAGAGAGGGGGGGTTGAGTGTAACATTAAATACATACAGCGGGGGGTTACTTTTTTCACTCTTTTTCACAAACTGGAAAAGTGGTAGAAAGGCTATTTGAGTTCAAATATTTATACTTGCTTACACTGGAATTAAACTGGGAAAATATCAACTCCAGGTGTTTTGATCTCTGAACTGGCTGTTTACTTTAATATTATTTTCCCATCTGCCCTGCAGGAGGAAAGGAATGCCTCTGTTATATATTAAAACAGTGCTACTTTATTGGCACCAGGTTTTAATGAAACAGGGATCCTTAAACGTTGTAGAAGTTGCACTATGATGCTATTCAATGAAAAAGAAAGATGCCAATGTAGGATAGGCTACATGGTATTATAATTAAAGAGAATGGAAAACCCAACTATTAAATTTAATAGCAATAAATTGAACTATGTAAATATGAACAGTTTGACTATTTAGCAAAGTAAGCTTATAAGTAAGCCAAAGTAAGCTCAATCAGACAGGAACTCCTTAATCACATTTTCAGCTTCTCCAACAAAGCTTCTGGAATTCAAAAGATCTCTTAAGTAAGCTTTGTCTGTTGCAGATGTAAACAACGAAAGAGTTTCATAATCAATTCCTTCAACTTGCTGAACGCCATATGTCAGTGGATCATACTCGTTCTCAATTGGTGAGCCCCCAAAGACAAAAGTATGAAACAGGCTCTCTTCTTTCTAGCCTCTGCAGCATGAATCTTGCGCCTATTGGCTTTGACACTGCTTTCTTTTCTCTTCCTAGATTCTGAAGATTTTGCTGTAGACAATATTGGGAAAGTGGCAGAAAATCACTCTCTCCATATCTTGAACAAAATTATCAATGTTCTTCTCAATTCCTGTAGTTATGAAGTGAAGAGTGTCTGTATTAAATTTGTGATGGCAAGTTAGCCCTGTCTGCAGTTTGCCAGTTGTTTTCGTGAATAGGCTATTGTCATGCTCAGTAATTTTATTTTTCAATGTTTCTACCCGTTGTCTTAACTTAATTGCCTCGCTCTTGCATCTCAATATATTTCTATTGTCACGTGGCTGTAGCTTGCACTCCTCAGATAAAAATCTTCCACCACAAGCTGGGTTGTCTGATAGTAAATGAGCAAAGCTAGCCTGATATTTCTCCAGATCTTGTTTAATGTTGAATTCCCTGTCCCTTTCGGCTATGAACATTTTTTTCATATGTGGAATGTTAGCAGTCCTCACTTTATAACTTTCGAAGAATGTTGGAAGCAGTTCATTCCCAAAGATCGATATTTTTCTCTTAGCGTCTGGCACATATCCATATCTTTTGTCCTTCCACTTTATCTGGGGAGGGCAGTTGGGTACCAAACCTGTTGGTGTTGCATGCGATTCCTTTGGATCAGCTGTGAAGGAGCTCTTGGGATCATTGGTAGCATCGAATCGTTTATGCTTGGCTGGTGGACAGCCACAGTAAGCACAGTTATAACATCCTTCAACACTTACGTTTTCATATTCTTCACAGTCACAGTCCTTGACAAGACATTCTTTTCTCAAAACACCACGATTATCAATTCCCATCTTTAAAACACAGCACTTTACTGACTAAAGTAACACTGTTGTGAAAATCTGCCAGGCTCCCAGCTGAAAGATGCGAATGGACTGGGGACTACACAGGCAACCCATTCTACCTTCATTTCTTTTTGGTTGTGTTTCTTTACAACTTTTTTCATTTCTAAGGTTAAACATAAATGTAAGTAAACGAGCGCACCATAAAAGGTTTTTTAAAGGATGGCTCACTATTTTGAAAAGAGCCCTTCGATTGTTGTGTCATAACGACATGCTGAGAGGCGGCTGTGTGACCTGTGGTACAGGCAAAATGGCGGACAAGTTAGAACTTGCTGTTCGTAATGATATGCCAAGGAAAGAAGTTGTTCTTCCTGCGAACACAGAGCAACTGAGCGTGATCAAGAGGGCTAAAGTGAGTGAATGCTTGTACAAATCGTTACAAACATCAACAGTTGAGCAGAACAGGTCGAAGCTAGAAAGCCTTATTAAAGCAACGAAGGGAACCCTAAAGCAGAGGGCGATCGAGGGCCTTATTGCAGTTCTCGACAGCAGCGTACGAAAGGACGTTCACCACAAGTGGGCGGTGGAAGGGATACCTACCATTGGAACAAGCATTTGACTTGTATTCTGACTTTGTGTAATGTGGGCAGTAGAGAGTATGTCACCCTGGCCCAACAGAGGATCAAATTTAAAGAAGATCTTCTACATCCTGAGCATGGCCTCTGTGTTTACGTTTTTCAATGCCAGAACATGGACTTCATTATTTTGCAAAATGATCAAGTGGAGTTGTCAGGAATTTTAAATGTAAGTTAATGTGCTATTTAAGATTTCCAGAAGAAATACCCAGTGCATTTTTCTCACAACCACCTATTTAGTTTTAGTTTTAGTTATAATATCCCATGTTGTTTGCAGGTTATTGCAGAAGGAGTCGTGTCAAAAGAGATAAATGAGGAGACATCTTTATCATTCGAGTTTGTCCAAGGACTTCTTGGCACCCTAGACTCAGAATGGAGCAGACTGGTTGTTAGAGGTCTTTTCTCAAGAATGATGTCAGGTGTGTTATGATGGGTTGAGCATAGACAAAAACAAATTACTATTTCAGCCAAGACTCAAAGTCTATTACACAGTGATTTATTTTAATGACTTTATTTAACTCCAAAAATGGGGTTAAAATTCTAGGTTCAAAATAATCCTTGTTTGGACACTTATATTTCAACTCTTTGTGTGTTATTTATTTATTTATTCTTCAAAGTTATTTCGAATTTATTGTCTTTATTAGATAGTTGTAGATAATTCACAGAGCCCCATTTAAACCAGCGCATGCTGAACTGGGCATCTCTGTCTAAATATTGTTAATAAATAAATAAATAAACTCCTTATTTTAACTCCAAATTTGGGGTTGAAATAACTTCAATTATCAAAATGGATTTAAATGTTTTAACTTTTTATGGAGTTAAATTTTTAACTCCACAACAGGAATTAATAGCACCTTTTTGGAATTAATGAAAATCCAAATAAAGTAACTCCACCCTAAAGAAGGTAAAGTTTACTCCACTTCAAGACTTATTTTACCTCTTTGACAGTATTTTTATTAATCTTTATTTGTTGTTTTCAAATTATATGCAGAGAGGCAGTTAAACGATGAACAAAATGAAAAGTATCATTGAGGAGTGCAAAAACGCTAAAGTGGCCGCCGAGGATATTGTTTACCTTAGAATCAAAGAGAGCCTACAACTTCTTTCTGAGAAAAGGCGAGAATTACAAGAAAGCCTTTCAAACGTTATGCTGTCAGAGGCCAATAGGAAAAAATTGAAGCCCAGTTATTAGCTATTGACAAAAGATGTCAGCGAAAAGTGGAGTTACAGTCCAACAAAGACTCGATGGCATTTAAAGCAATGGTTTCAAGAGTTGCCCAAAGTCTAGTTGAGGAAAACAGAATCAAAGCCAGACAAGTAGGTGCAGGGCGACCCAGCATACTTGACGAGGAAACTCTTCAGCTGGTGGTGCAGACGCTTGAAAGTGAGTGTAATACCGAAAGAAGGCGACGGAACTCAGTAATGTACTGCGACAGAAGTCGAATTAAGGAGTCTGATCTTTTAAATATCGCAAATTATTATCTGGAACAGAAAAGGAAACCGTGCCTAAAGAGTTCAAGAACTTTTGCTTTGTGGCAAAAGCCAAGAAAAAGTAACACAAGGGAAGCACAACGTCATCAAAAATCTTCTGAAGGACGATATTTGTTCACATGTAAAAAGCCCGAAAAAACCTTAGAAGATGCGCACGTCGATACCCATCACCAACGCGCACATATCAAACTCGTCAGAATGGATGCATACAACGAGGATTCGCCAGTTAAATCCCTTACGCTTGACATTAGTATGGATGACAAAGCAACTGTCAAAGCTGGGAAGGACGTTGGATGGCTGGGTACGAAAGGCAGAGGTGTTTTATGCCTACCCAAGAACCTCAGCAATATAGGGGACACGACTTTGTTGGGGTTAAGAGTCAGCTAACACCAAGCGCATTTAGAGTCATGAAATGGAAAGTCACAAATGTCAATGAGAAACCATCTCTAGTTCACACATATGATCAGTCTTTTGTTACTGTGCGGCCAAAGGATAAAACGATGCTAGGTTCGTCTGGAGCTGTGTGGGCCTCAGAACAGGTTCGTTTGTTCGAAGAATTTCCTGCCGTTTATTGCCTTCCAACCTCCTTACCACCAGTAGCAAGCACATTTCTGCTAAGAGTGCAGCACCAGTGCCATCTCTATTCATTCTGTACATGCAAGGATGAAGATACTGATTTACAGGCATTGATTTCGTATGAAGAAGAAAGAAAAACCCACCCAAGCAATGGCCTTAGTGCTGCCCTTAGGGAGTTTAAAGAGATGGCCGATGGGGCTCCAGAAATCATTCAATCCTACAATGATGAAATGATGTCGATACTTCGATCTTTGGAACATCTCCTAAAGAGGCTAAGTTCATGCAATATTCCACAAGATGTTGGTAACATTTCGTAACATTGCCAAAGCCTTTTTGATGGGATCAAGACGTTTCCAGATAGACCTAGGCCATATCCTAACATATTGGAGCTAACAGACAAAGGACCAGGAGCAGGCATCTATAACTCCGAGGTGCACGACCTATTCGTTTTAGTATGTCTGTTACTTGAGTCTGATCACCGTAGCCGTTTGCACAGGGCACCTCACGACTCTGCACAGAACGAAGCAGAGAGAACTAATACAGCCATTGGAGAAGCACTGACGTCAGGTTAACCTGTCGAGCCACCAAATGACCCCTTTCATGGACTAACAACTGAAGAGATTGATAATACGACGTTGAAAGAAATAGACGAACATTGTGTTCGGTGGAAGATGCGAAATACTTGGGCAATGGCTGGAAAAATTTCCTCCCGAATCAACGACGAACCCGGCCCTGGGAAGCACGATTTTCTCATTTCCGTTACCAGCTACCCTCAAGAGAAGCAGATTTTGTTCTTCTTAGCCAAATATCTAATCAAATGGAACAAATTTTCCTTGCAGAATGAAACATCGATGTGTGGGAATGTTTTATTTGAAAAGCTTCAGAACATGAAAGAAGACCATGTTCGTCAGGGGCAGTACTTCCTTGAGTACCTCAAGTTTTCCTGCACCCCAGCCTGCGATGAATGCAATAATGAAGGTTGGACAAGAGGTGTTCCTGTCAAACGTTCTCCAGTTCCAGCCCTAGATGCTATAAATTTCCCTGGAGAGTACTTACGTTCACTACGGCAACGTCCACTGGAGACGAGATCGACAAACTTCTCCCAAGTGTCCAGGTAAAGAAATTGTTCAACGAGGGAAAATTGTCCTCCTCTGAAGAAAGGTCTTTGCAAGAGTTCTGTTCCCAGTACAACGTGGACGAGACTGCGTGCAAAAGTTATGTAGAGTACTTTGAGTTCTTGGATGCAAAGGCGAAAAAAAGAGTAAAAGAGGGGAACACTCTTCCGTCTAATATTTCTTGGAAAAATGAAAAAGATGTGGAAGCGCTTACAAACAACCAACTGAAATGTATTTGAGACAACATGGTCTCAAGATAAGTTGAAGTAAGGCTGATTCAACTAAACGAGTTCTTAGCCGCGCACGTGGAATTGCTGCTAGAGATGTTCTGGAAGATGAAGAATTTAATAACTCGTGTGAAGACGACACAACTTCAGAATCAGAGTCAAATGATTCCGATGGAGAGAACACATACGTTGAAGAGTCATTTGAAGAACTTTGTCCCTGAAGAAGACACCCAACACGTGAATTAGGTATGAGGGAACCAATGGGGAGAGGAAGCAGGGGAGGGGGGTTGACCTTAATATATCAGTAGGTGAGGGGGGGGGGGTTTAAAGTTAATTTTTGCTAAGTGAGAGGGGAGGTGCGACTTAATTTTGAGTCGTATTTTACGCATTTCCCAATCCCCCTCCAGGTAATTATTGCACAGTCCCTAACTTAAACACAGAGACCTGTATTCATCCATGACTAGCTTATATATAAATTGCTTTTAATTTGAGATAACACTTGTTGAATAAATGTGTATAACACTTTAAATTCTGATGACATTACTAACTGAAAGCACTATTTCCAAAAAAAAAAAAAAAACTGAAAAACCAGTTAACTTGACCTCACAAGCTTTGCCAGGGAACCGCTTTAACAAAGTTTGAGGAAATTGTGAGTGGAAATGGCGAATATCAAGAAAAATAGCTCAATTAATAAACAAAGGTATGCTTGGTGCGGGTGAATTGTGTATCAGCTTTCATAATTATAATACTCATTGGGAGGATAAATTAGAAAGACACTTATTCTCGCTCAAGAGCGAACTTTTGCCCCAGATAGCAAGAATTTTATTGATTTTCAGATACAACTAACTAAAGCTTTGGCTACCTGTGGTAACACTAGGACAAATAATCTATATATTTCATGGTTACAAACTCACTAAATTTGTTGGAGTTACAATTGCCATTTTATTATAGGAGCTTCTTGATCGTAGAGAGTACTTATGACTTTAAGATGTAGTTCTACTAAAATATAACAGGATAGAGCAGATTATCATTTTTTATTTCGGAAATGAATTTTTTGAAGGGGAGCTTCTAATTAAAGTAGCAAGTTTTGCTTCTGTTGGCGCATCCAGGTACTTTTAAGGTATCGTGGTACCCCAAAATTGACCACTTTTTCAAAAAATACGCTTTTGTCATTTTCAGATAGATATTATTCAAACCTCTCCTTTACAAAAAGTTTCAGAAAAAAAGATTGTTTCTACGCAAAGTTGTGGGCGAAAAAAGGTTAGAGCCATTAATTATTTCCTGTAATTACGTGTTGACAGTCATCTGTCAACATTGCCGAAAATATCATCTGACATAAGAGGCCCTGATGTTTTGACATGAGATATAGATCGATTGCGTACCAATTTCCGCGTCATCGAAGGGTATGTTGCGTGGTGAACATGAGCTAAAGAAGGAAGAGATCCTGCCTATTTGCCTCTAAAAATACGGCAAAGCGTAATCATAAAAAAGAATTTTGCTCGGTGTGGGCCGGAAAACTTTGCGCAAGCGACAAAAGCTGGTATATTTATAATCAAGAAATGTGGTTGGAAGAACTACGGAAGAACGAGAACGCCGAATCTGCCAGCCGCTTAAAGATTACGGCAGAGTCGTTGCAAGACACGGAAAGAGACGATGATGGAGAATACTGTGAAGAATCGTGGCAACGATTGAAAGGAAGAACAATCATGTCAGGCGAAGCGCTCGTTGAAAAGCTCGATGAAGTGGTTTATTGTCAAGTTTGTCACCCGGACGTAACCTTCCTCGAAAACGTAAATTGCAAAAGTCCTGTCACAAGTAATAGAGAAGTTTGTTGTTACCCAATTGCTTGCATTTGTGACAGGACGTTCTCTCTTAGTTCTTGAGCCGAGCACGCGGCGGCTTCTTCGCAGGTTTCAACGTGCTTTACTTTCGCATTTACTTTCGTCTTTCGGGTCAGCTTGATTAGTCTTATCCTTTCTTCTTGTTGATGTCTTCGGCATTGTACAGCCGACTTGAAATTATGAGGGTAAAATTTCCAGTGCGTAAGACCCTTTGAACGGCACGCGTACACAGAACCCGAACGAAAGTCGCTTTCCGATAGAAATATGACATCATTCTTGGCGGCATGTTTGCGCTATTGTTATAAGGTAAGTTGAGCCTCCCCTCTATCAAACAACAGGTAATTATCTTGACACCTAGGTGTTTTAATCTCATCTGGCCGGAAAAAAGTCTTCGCAACTATTTTGCCTTTTTTCTCGAAACCAATTTTTCAAGAAATTGAGGGCACGTTTGAAGTTCGCGTTCAGCGAGTTTTCAACCAATTTAGCTCAAATTTGGCGAGAATGTTGCCAGATAATTTGACGCCAAAACCATGTCTCCGAATTTCAATTTTTGCGTTCATTTAAAAGTTATGATGCTTTAAAGAAAGAGAAGGGGTGTTTTTTTAAACTGTAAAGTTAAACTGAGTGCAGAAAACAAACCAGGCCAGATAAAAATTCCGAGACACGGTTTTTGAGACAAAGGTGTGTTGTTGTCATTTGGGGTACCCTGATACCTTAAGAATCAGTTATTAAAAAAAATAATATAACTAATAAATAATAAAATTAAATAAAATTTAATAAAAATTTCCCCTGGTAGTTTAATACCAGGGAGAATGATTGAGGGCGCACCTTTTTGTACGTGTTCCAGTGACTCCGATAAGTATGACGGAATGTTTGCAAAGACTGGTGACGCATATTCTAACACTGATCTTGATTCACAGGACGATCATCGTTGTGTAAAACTTTGTTCAGATTCTGACAATAAGTGTAAATTAGGCAAAGGGAAGTGAAACTTCTCCTTTGAAGTAGTTATTTCATCAATCTTCTTCTGAGAAACAAAAAAAAAGGAATTAGACTAAAGAGGTCGACAACAGACTTACAGCCATCAACCAGTCGGTGATTCGTCAACCATCACACTAAATATAGTCAAAATCAGTGGTACTAAAAGTTCTTATATGATTATCACGGGAAACTTGCTGAAAAAATTCACGATTTGAAGATGCAAAGGCCATAAAAACCGCAGAAAGTATCCAGATTCACTGAAAACGCATAAATTACACGTATCGGAAAAAACGTATACCACGTTACCCTAGGTTAAGAAATCAACACCCACAATGAAGAACTGAATTGAGTTTAGACCAGTTTAGAATACAGATAGTCAAGTTTGTGACGAAACATTATCACGTACGAACCTTCTTTTATGAGGAAAGAACCTGAGTGTAGACCTTTCATTGACCGAAAATAGTACAGGAATAGTTTGGGACGGAAACCTTGGAGAATAAATCATTTATTAAGATACAACATGATCCTTCGAAATAGTCAGATGAAGAGAAAAACAAACAAGCTCAAATCGTCGGAGAATTGGATTACAAACTGAGATTACACGCAAAGGAGTTTCTTAATCATCATGAACGTCGATAAGGCCAAGAAAATTTGAAGTGCACACAAGGCATTTATGGAGAAAACGATCCAGAAGGGGATAAAGTTTTGACCGAGCACGTGGAAGATCTAACACCGTCCAGAGAAAGAATAATGGGTTTGAAGTCTGTACCGAATGAAAAACTAGAAACCATCAGAAAGCTGGACGAACTGATAATGGAAAGTGTTAAAGGAAAGGGCACTGAATGAGAAATGAAGAATCTGGTGAAATTTGTGAGAAAGCTTACAGTATTTTAGCCGAAATTGACTTGAGTTTAGAGCACGCCAAAAATGGCAGACATGTCAAAGCATCATTAATTGACAGAAACATCAATTCCAAAGGTACGGAAATTTCCAAAGTTAAGCTACCTAAACTCGAACTCAACTTATTTTCAGGCAATAATCAGGAATGAAGGAGAGAAGAATAATAAATACTTTCTCAATCTAGAAAAGAGACGCTGTAAACATTGAACAATAACCCAACTAAAAGTGAATACAGATAGTGATGATCGTGTCTGTTCGGACAAAGAGATTTTAAACGAATGCGAGTCTTTTTATCAAAATCTTTACAGCTCCAAAGTCGTTATTGATAACGCAGAAACTGACTGCTTTTTCACACAGCAACCAAATGAAAAGTGCTTGAATAAAAATGAAAAAAATGTTTTTTGAAGGATTAATAAACCGAAAGGAATGCTTAGACGCTCTCAAAAGTATGAAGTCTGATAAATCTCCTGGAACCGATGGTCTACCTAGTGAATTTTACAAGGTCTTCTGAAATGATCTGGCAGAAATATTGATAAACTCTTTAAACTACTCCTATGAAATAGGAAAGCTCTCAATAGCCCAAAGACGGAGAATTATTAAGCTTATACCAAAAAGGATGCTGAGCTTAATTTACATGTAATCAAGAACTGGCGACCATTAACACTATTAAATTGCGATCATAAGATTGCAACTAAAGCTATAGCAAGTCGAATCAAAACTGTCATTCCAAAGCTTATTTCAGATGATCAGACATTTTATTAAAGGCCGATTTATCGGAGAAAACATTCGTTTAATAGACAGCTTCATTAAATATACTGCAGAGAAAAATATACCGACACTTCTCTTTTTCCTTGATTTTGAGAAAGCTTTTGACACACTAGAATGGTCCTTTATTAGGAAAACTTTCCTACATTTTGGTTTTGGCACATCCTTACTGAACTGGATAAAAGTATTTTATTGTGATATTGAAAGTTGTATTCTAAACAATGGACGGGCAGGCAACTTCTTTAATGATGGCAGAGCAGTCAGACAAGGCTGCCCCTTGTCACCTTATTTGTTTATTCTCTCAGTAGAAACATTAGCTGACGGTATACGCCAAAAGAAGGAAATTCGTGGCATAACTTTAAACGGTAAGGAGATTAAATTGAGTCAATATACAGATGACACGACTCTTATTTTAGACGGTTCCGAAAACTCATTCTTAGACGCCTTGAAGATGATAGAACTTTTCGGTAATATATCCGGCCTAAAACTTAAAAATAGCAAAACAGAATCCCTGTGGACAGGTGCCAATGCTGAAAGCGATCTTAAACTTCGTCCTGAAAAGAACTTTAAATGGCCTCGAAAAAAAGTCAAAGCCTTAGGAGTGTGGCTCTCAACAGACTCCGATTTGACTGTGTCTTTAAACTACAACGATAAATTGAAAAAGATAAAGGCTATCGAAGGCTGTTGGAAGCTGCGTAGACTCAGTTTGTTAGGGAGAATCACGGTCTTAAAGAGCCTCGTAGCATCACAATTAACATATATTTTTTCACCTTTACAAACAAATAATAAGGTAATCAAAGAGATAAATGGGATGTTTTACACTTTTTTATGGAACGGCATAGGAGACAAGATAAAACGAAATATAATGACAAACGATTACTCTGAAGGAGGAATTAAAATTATTGATATAGATTCTTTTAATGGATCGTTTAAAGCTATTTGGATTAAAAAGTACCTAGACACAGAAAACCAGGGAGGATGGAAAAGCTTTTTTGACCTTGAACTTAGGAAATATGGAGGTGTAGTCACTTTAACTGGAAATCTAAACAAAAAAGACACCTGCATACTCATAGTATCCGATCCTTTTATCAAAGAAATTCTTGAAATCTGGTCAGAAGTGAGTTTTGAACAAACGGTAGTGTCAGAGGACCACTTTCTTTCATCACCTCTATGGTACAACTCCCTGATAAGAATAGCAAACAAACCAGTTTTCTATAAAGACTGGCACGCCAAGGGAGTAACAAAAGTTAAGCATTTAATGGACGACTCTGGTAATTTTCTCTCACTCCCTGCCTTGCAAAATAAATATAACCTGAAAGTCCGGCTTTTAGCTTTTTATGGACTTCTATCTGCAATCAATCTCTTGAAAAGGCATATTCCCCAAAATACAAGGCCTCCACAAAATGTTTTGAAAATTCAAAACCAAGCAGACCTGTATATAAGAAACTAGTATCAAAAAAGAGTGCACTACCGATTTCAAGCCACCAAAGTGGCTCGAGGATATTAACATTACAATCAATTGGAAAACCGCGTACCAATTATCCTTTCAATGTACAAAAAGCACAAAACTTACACAGTAATTTTTAAATAGTTATTTTAACTCCTGTAGTGGAGTTAAACTAACTCCTTAAGGTGGAGTTATTTTTTGGGAGTTATTTTTTGGGAGTTATTTTAACTCCAAAAGGAGTTATTTTAACTCCGAAAAGGAGTTACTGTAAACAAGAGTCAATTTGTTTCCGGAGTGTCAAATTGTTTTCGGAGTCCAAAATTGACCGTCTATTAAGCACAGGTACCGTTTCTTGTACTTAATAAACAGATCCTGCAGGGCAAGTGTACTTATTTTGCAGAAAAGACCATTATCTTCGATTATTACGTACAAAGATTGCATTTTCCTCTTATTAAGTACGTCTCTTGTACTTATTAAGTACGAAAAATGTGATTAATAAGGACAAAAGGTAGGTCTTTCGTTTATTAAGTACAAGTGTCACCAAACTTCGCAAACATTATGATTTTTCATACTTGGCGGCCATTATGGAAAAAAATATCGAGGGCGAAGTGTATTCAATTGGTGAATCTTTAAAGAAAAAAAAATGATTCAGGCAAAGTCTTGTTTGTAAATTCTTTCAACTAAGCAACAAGACGACATGGATTTTGTTTTAGGGGCCGATATTTTTCAAATGTAAGAGTTCGCAGCCCGTGCGATCGCGGATCGATCGATCGAGCGATCAAGCGCTGGCCCGGTGAAAACCGTGAGCTTTTTTGTTTCCCGTTCCGTAAATCTGTTTTTCCCAACAGAATACTTCGAGTAAAGATAATAATCAGCGGTGTCTGAAACTACATTTCAGTAGGAAAGAGAGACTCGCTTTGTTTTAAACTAACTGTTTGAAAGTGCGAGATTAAAATCTATTTCAAGAAGGACAACAAGCTGCATTTAGCAGCAGTTCTTTATCGGTCGAGTCATGCTCAAACTGCTTGCATTTTCTTCGCTTCCTAATACCCCTAATAGGAAAGTTTGTTTACTAATTGAGAAGAAGAACAGTTTTTTCCACCTAAGATTGTCTGGAATATGTTGTTTATAAAAGAGTTTTGCTTTAACTTCAAGCCGTAGATTGTTCACAATTTGATCGCCTACGGTGTCGGCGGCGAAAAACAACCTGTGTAATAAGCGAATAAGCTCGACCGGGAATAAAAGTAAAGTTAAATATCTCATTAATCGGAACCTGTAGTGTACCAAAAAAACCTCTTTTTTACGAATGAACTTTATTTGCGAATAAGCTGAGGTAAAATTCAACGTTCCCGGGCCGGCCACCCAACCAAGTACTTATCCCGCCGGACTGGGCTTAAGTTCGCTTGTACGGGCAGGAAAACTTGTGGTATCTTGATCATGGAATTCAATTACTTCAAATATTTACCTTTTGCTTTCCATTTTCGTCTTTTTCCTGGTTTTTAAATGCATATTTTACTTGAGAAAATATAAGTGGGAAATAACAGAACGAAACGTCTACCATATAAATGAAGACATCGCTTCCGATTAGCAGAATTAAGCCATGTTCGGCGGGTCAGTGCTTGGATGGGTGACCGCCAGGGATTGACTTCTCGTGACTTTTATCGAAGGTTTGCTTTCAAACTTTCTATCTTACTTTTTTAAGGGACAAAAGTCCAAATCAGTAGCTGGTAAATACGTTTACATGAGTTATTTGCCTATTTGATTCTCCAGAACGTACCGCTGGAGTAAACAAAGGGGAAAAACCTTGTTCGCAATAATATCAATTAAAAAAAAAGAAAGAAAAGAAAAAGTTCAAAAAACCGTGAATTGCAGAAAATAGCTGTTTGGGTGTTTCGCTTCTTCGTCCTTTAATCCATCCTCGCCAGAGAAACGTTTTCTACCGATCGTGATTGAGGCACTTAGTTTTGGGTTGTTTTAAGCTAATATCAGCGTCAGATCTAATGCACTGAAGCAAAACAAGGTACGGATAAACAAAACCTAGTTAAAGAAAAAAAAACCTCGTTAAGCTATCTTCCAAGCTGTTTTGTAAATATAAACCCGGTCAAAAAATTCGGCAGCGAGACAAGGTGGACTTTGCCGAGGTTTCGCTGATTGGTGTTCATCGTTGTTAAACAGCAGACCTACGGCAGGACATTCGATTTCACGGTCAAAATGTCAGTTAAAGATTTTTACTTGCACGGCAAGCTGATGTGCAGAGTTTTTAATTCCTAATGATAATTAACAGGCACAGTTTGAGGATTCGGGTAAGGTCATTTTTCTTCCTTCTCAATTTGAAAACGTCAAATAATAAGGATTCCCATTATCTAAACATTGTAATACCCGACCGCGTACCGACATGCATTTCCAACAAAACAAATACACTCTTATTGACTACTTTTTTGCTCTAGCTTAATGAAATACAAAAGATATTATTAGGGAAAAAATGAAGTGATAATTTTCAAGCATCGATGTATTTATATGCTTTTTGAACGGTGGAAAAAGCTTCATAGGTCGCTATTACGAATGAATGAATGTTTATTTCCCATGAAGTGATTTAAGTACATTAGAATGAATACTAATTTAATAACTTGGGAGGAAGACTATAGAAACCCTCACGGGCTTTTACAAAGTAGTCCCCCTTTTGTAACAATTATCAAAAAAAAATACATTCAATTTGTATCAGTCAGGTAGTAAGATTACAGTAGTAAGATTTTATACATGTACAATACTAAGATCACTCTAATTAAGTAATTTCTTATTTTTTATTTTTACTGAGCTATCGCTGCTAAGGATAAAATATATTGTTTCAGTTTCTTTTTAAAATTTTTTAAAGACACTGAGTGTTTGATGAACAAAGGTATTCTATTCCAAAAGTCAATTATTTTGTTTCTTGTCGAATATTTTCCGTAATTTGTTCTGTTATAAGTTTTATGAAGTTGCTTTGAGTTTCTAGTATTATATTCATGAACTTGCGCATTTTCTAAGCAGAAGTCACTAAAATAGAGTGGAAGTACTTTATTGCTAAGACTGAAACTGAAGGAGCCGATTAAGAAATCATTAATTTGGTATATATTTAAAAGATTCAGCTGCGTAAAGAGCGGAAGTGATGGTGCTGTGTATGGTGAAAACGTTATAATTCTCAATACTTTCTTTTGTAATTTAAACAACTTGTCAAGCCTTGTGGGGTAGTTATTGGCCCAGACAATATTTCCATAATGAAGATATGGGTAAATCAAACTATTATATAACATTTTCAAATGGGTTTGGTTTACGTAAAAACGAATCCTACAAAGCAAACCTGTAGTTCTTATAATCTTTTTGGTGATATAATCAATGTGGTTCTTCCAAGTTAGGTGTTGATCAATTATAATTCCTAGAAATTTGCTTTCTTCAACTCTCTGCAATTCATTTCCGCTTAATCTAAGATTCATTTGTCTAATCAACTGTTTTTTGTGTGATTTGAAAATAATAAAATTTGACTTTTTAATATTCAGAGTCAGTTGATTCAGTGTTAACCATTCCTGGACTCGAGCTAACTCCGCATTTACTGTAGATTCAAGTTCTTGTATATTTTTTCCTGAACAAAAGAGATTAGTGTCATCTGCAAACAAAATAGTAGACAAATTATCTGTTGAGTTGTTTAGGTCATTTATATAGATTAAAAATAGTAACGGACCAAGAATAGATCCCTGTGGAACTCCACAAGTAACAACTTGTTCAGATGATCTTGCCTGATTATATTTGACAATTTGTTTTCTGTTAGAAAGGTAATCCTTTATCCATGCATGACAATTGCCACGTATACCATAAAAATAAAGTTTCTTTAGAAGAATATCGTGATTTACAGTGTCAAATGCCTTTGATAAGTCAAGAAATATCCCGACTGTGAATTCGTTGTTTTCAATGGCTTTTGTTATTTTCTCAACAAGTTCTATTACCGCATATGTAGTTGAGCTGTTTTCTCGAAATCCATATTGGCAATCAGTTAATATTTTATTTTTACGAATATAACCAATTAATCTTTTAATATAACCAATTAATCTTTTCGATAACTTGGCGCCAAAAGTAATTTAGATTTAAAGCTAACAAATTTTTCATAAATTATGTGGCTTCTTTTTAAATTAAAGTTAATGTATCACAACAATGGCAATGTTATGTGTTGTCCAGTACCATCAACTTAGTTAGATCGAGTACTTACAAAGCTATAAAAAATGCGCTTACCTTTGCGAATTTGACGCCATTCCCTGGCGGATATCACACAAAGCCAGTTATCACAACATTTCAAATTCAGATCTTTAACCGTAATGATGGCATATCATTTGCAAAAGCCAGGTTATTGGTTTTCCTTTTAAAGGTAACCTCACTCGTAATTTCTGTTCTTGCCGAGTTTTACCGCTTTCAGCCGTTCGACCCACGTGGCAAAGGCAAACAGAATAATTCCAACTCCGTGCGGCGGAACTCAATTTTTGTTGTTTATATGCCACGAAGCCATTCTTGAACGAATTAAAAACAGCCATATAAAACTTTGCATAACTCTCCAGCGATGGTTTTCAAAGCTCCAAAACAGATTCGTTGAGCCATTGTAAAGACAGCACGTAGCTCCCTCTATGAACCAGGAGCGTGTCGGTAATCAGACATATGCAGCCGTCAAAATTGCAATTGACAAGTCCCCACCCCTCCCCCAAAACAACATGATGCTTAGTGGTCACCTATAGATTGTAGAAGGTGGGGAGGGGGAGGGAAGGACTGGGACGGATACCAAGGTGACCTTGATTCCTTTTTTTAGGATTTTGAAATGTCTACACTCTCGAATACTGGCGAGGAGTCGCACATTACTCATCGTAAAGATCAAGAAAAAATGTTCACAGAAAACGATGCTTTACTTTTTCCACGAGCTAACTTCTGAAAACATGTGTGCGTGCGATTCCTCGATAAGCATACTAAGCAAACTATAAACGCCTGCATAAACATACTGTTCAAAGCCACCGTGGCGTATCAAAAACACTGGGTTGGATCGAACACATTCACATGTTTTCGAACGGATCGAACACATTCACATGTTGGATCGAACACATTCACATGTTTTCAGAAGTTACCTCCACGAGCTAACTTCTGAAAACATGTGTGCGTGCGATTCCTCGATAAGCATACTAAGCAAACTATAAACGCCTGCATAAACATACTGTTCAAAGCAACCGTGGCGTATCAAAAACACTGGGTTGGATCGAACACATTCAATACCGGCAAGGGATCGCATTTCCTTGCCCCAAATTGACCACTTAAACATCATAATAACTGAATGAATTGTGGTTTTTCTATTATTTACACTTCAGTTCAACTGCAAACGCCAGAAACAAAAAACACTGACAAAAACCACCTTAAATGTCAATAGCATTCCATTTCTAATATTATGCTGGAGAACAGTCCTGTTTATCTGTGTTCAAGTTACATTATGCCTACTAATAATCATTGAAAATTTTAAAAAAAGCATCATATTAATAAGGAAAAACCTCACTCACATTTAATTGTTTTCAATTTATTATTTATTATTTTATGAATTATGCGTCCATATGTACGTATTAATCTAATGTCACAAAATAGTCCTGCCTTATAAGAATCATGCGTACACATGTACGCATTAATCTAAAGTCACCAGACAGTCCTGCCTGATATGAATCATGCGTACATATGTACGTATTAATCTAAAGTCACCGAAAAGTCCTACCCTATATGAATCATGCGTACACATGTACGTATTAATCTAAAGTCACCAAACAGTCCTGCCTTATAAGAATCATGCATACACATGTACGTATTAATCTAAATTCACCAAACAGTCCTGCCTTATAAGAATCATGCGTACACATGTACGTATTAATCTAAATTCACCAAACAGTCCTGCCTTATAAGAATCGTGCGTACACATGTACGCATTAATCTAAAGACACCAAACACTCCTGCCTTAAAAGAATTATGCGTAGACATGTACGTATTAATCTAAAGTCACCAAACACCCCTGCCTTATAAGAATCATGCGTACATATGTACGTATTAATCTCAATTCACCAAACAGTCCTGCCTTATAAGAATCGTGCGTACAGATGTACGTATTAATCTAAATTCACTAAACAGTCCTGCCTTTAAAGAATTATGCATACACATGTACGTATTAATCTGAAGTCACCAAACAGTCCTGCCTTCCATGAATCGTGCGCACATATGTACGTATTAATCTAAGGTCACCAAACAGTCCTGCCTTATAAGAATCATGCGTACACATGTACGTATTAACCTAAAGTCACCAAAAGCTCCTGCCTTATAAGAATTATGCGTACACATGTACGTATTAACCTAAAGTCACCAAAAGCTCCTGCCTTATAAGAATTATGCGTACACATGTACGTATTAATCTAAAGTCACCAAACAGTCCTGCCTTATAAGAATCATGCGTACATATGTACGTATTAATCTAAGGTAACCAAATAGTCCTGCCTGATATGAATCATGCGTACATATGTACGTATTAATCTAAGGTAACCAAATAGTCCTGCCTGATATGAATCATGCGTACATATGTACGTATTAATGTAAGGTCTCCAAACAGCCCTGCCATATATGAGCCACGCGTACATGTGTACGTATTAATCGAAAAAGTCAGCAAACAGTCCTTCCTTATAAGAATCACGCGTACATATGTACGTAATAATCTAAGGTTTCCAAATAGTCCTGCCCGATATGAATCATGCGTACATATGTACGTATTAATCTAAGGTCTCCAAATAGTCCTGCCTTCCATGAATCATGCGTACATATGTACGTATTAATCTGAAGTCACCAAATATTCCTGCCCTATATGAATCATACGTACATGTGTACGTATTAACCTATGGTCACCAGATAATCCTGTCTCATATTAATTACGCATACACATGTACGTATTAATCCAAACGGTCCTGGCTTCCATGAATCATGCGTACATATGTACGTATTAATCTAAGGTCACCAAACAGTCCTGCCTTATAAGAATCATGCGTACACATGTACGTATTAATCTAAAGTCACCAAAAACTCCTGCCTTATCAGAATTATGCGTACATATGTACGTATTAATCTAAAGTCACCAAACAGTCATGCCTTATAAGAATCATGCGTACATATATACGTATTAATCTAAGGTAACCAAATAGTCCTGCCTGATTTGAATCATGCCTACATATGTACGTATTAATCTAAGGTAACCAAATAGTCCTGCGTGATATGAATCATGCGTACATATGTACGTATTAATCTAAGGTCTCCAAATAGTCCTGCCTTCCATGAATCATGCGTACATCTGTTCGTATTAATCTAAGGTTACCAAACAGTCCTGCCTTACATGAATCACGGGTACACATGTGCCTTATATGAATCATGCGTGCACATGTACGTATTAATATAAAGTCACCAGACAGCCCTGGGGCATGTGAATCATGCGTATACATGTACGTATTAATCTAAAGTCATCAAACAGTCCTGCCTCATATGAGTCACGCGTACTTACGTACGTATTAATCTAAAGTCAGGAAACACTCCTGTCTTCTAAGAATCATGCGTTCATATGTACGTGTTAATCTAAGGTCACCAAATCATGCGTAGATATGTACGTATTATTCTTAAGTCACCAGACAGTCCTGCCTCATGTGAGCCATTCGTACACATGTACGTATTAATCTAAATTTACCAGACAGTCCTGCCTTATATGAATCATGCGTACAAATGTACGTATTAATGTTAAGTCACCAGACAGTCCTGCCTTGTATGAATCATGCGTACATATGTGCGTATTAATCTAAAGTCACCAAACAGTCCTGCCTTATATGAGTCACGCGTTCAGGTGTACGTATTAATCTAAGGTCAAGAAACAGTCCTGCCTCATGAATCATGCGTACATATGTACGTCTTAATCTAAAGTCACCAGACAGTCCTGGCTTACATGAATCACGCGTCCATATGTACGTATTAATCTAAGGTAACCAAACAGTCCTGCCTGATATGAATCATGCGTACAGATGTACGTATTAATCTAAAGGCACCAAACAGTCCTGCCTTATATGAGCCATGCGTACACATGTGAGTATTAATCTAACGTCACCAAATAGTCCTACCCTATATGAATCCTGCGTACACATGTACGTATTTATCTAAAGTCACCAAACAGTCCTGCGTTATATGAATCATGCGTACACGTGAACGTATTAATCGAAAGTCACCAAGCGATACATTTCTATCTGCAGCCTTCGCTGGTCGAATCATGCAGTCTTGTAAAAATTAAAATACGGTATCCTGCAACTACACCCTGGAGATTCTCGCATCCTGACCCAGTAAAACACAAAATCCCGCTCCCGCTATCAATTTAAATTCTCGCTTCCCGCTCCTGTTTTCAGCTCCCACCCCGAATATCGCCACAAAAATTAGCCAAATCCCGCATCCCGCCAATCCTATTGTAGACCCTATACTAAACGTATTCTCAAAATTACATCAACAGTTGCATTCTTGAGAGGTTCCAAAATCATTAACGAGGAAAGATCCTACTGGAGGAAGCCATCTGAAAAGCAAGCACATCTTGCACAGGTCTCCTCTGTCAAATGGGCAAAGACAACAGAGCTTTGAAGGAATCTGCAGGGCCTTCAAAAGTGCAAGTGTTGCAAGAACTAACATGCGTCTCTAAGCGAAGCATCTCCTGAAAGCAAACAAAATCGCCATAAGTACAAGGGCCCTTTCAGTGACATGAAAAACACATCAACAAATCATGTCCTAAAAAAGGTCCAACCAACTAAAGGAGAGCTTAAAGCTATTGGAGAAATAATATTTTCTACCTATGAAAAAACTTGCAAAGAAAACCTTGGTAAGCGTTTCAGTGAGGTGCTCCAAAGTTACACCTTCAGGAAAAGCAAAGTGCTTATGAAAAGAAAAACCAACGGCTTCAATTAAAAGCTTCTCTCGAAGCTTTGTGGAAACAAAGTCATGCAGATGCGCATCTGGCTCAAAGAACTTGGCCGCAATATCAAAGCAACGAGCCCTCCAGTCATTTGAAACATTACACGAAGCGAAATCACAACTAGAAAAATCCCACCTGGTATGAAGGAGCACTCTCACATCCCCAAAGAAGTTACTGGAAAGATGTGAAAAAGTGGCCTCATGAACCTGTGTGCTGGTCTACAAAGGCAAAGGAATACAACACCAGGGAAAACACCAATGAGACCACACCACCTAATGGAGGGTGAATACTGAAGGAATTCCTAAAGTCAGAAGGAGTGGATATAGCTCCCTTTGAGAAGATCAGTGAAGGTGAAAATGAACTAAAAATTCATTTGTTAAGATCAAATTACCCCTACTGAGGACTTCAAAGAAAGCAAAATTAATTTTCACCAAAATTATTTAGTACACTCATCCATCAAAGTTAAAAGGACGCTCGTAGCCACATGGACCAATGGAAGTAAGCTTATAAGTTGATAAAACTCAAACTAAATTTATTCATCCCAAAACAAGTGAGAGAATTTTAAAACGAATCTGCTTGATTGATAGGCTATTGCCGTTCTTAACAAAATAAAATCCTTAGTGATCATTGAAAAACAAAAACAAAAATAATAACAAACTATATCATTCACTTCATCTTAACAGAAAAAAAAATATTAAAGAACTATATCACTTCATCTTAACAGGATCACTTAAAAATTAGCTCCAATTTTTATTTTTAGGAAAATATGGGGTGAGAAGGGCTGTAAAAAACAAGTTGGTCAGTGGAGTAGTGTCTGTGCCTGTCCCACAAAGCAATCAACAAATTAGGGCAGATACAAAGCAAAGGATAGCTTCCGGGGAATTCAATCTTGGAACTCCTGTGCTAGACAATGAATACTCAAAAGTTGTGCTCACCTCTGAGGGAAACAGAGAAAATAAAGTTTGTAAAGATTCAGCAAGGAAGTACCCTCTCAAAGAAGTCTGTGCTCAAAGTGTCAAGTGAGATTATGCAGCGATGAAGAATATGACAACAATGACCCCTGAACAGCTAAAAGCAAAACTCCCAATTCTCCATGAGTACAACAGCAACATGACAGAAGCGCAACTTAGACACCATCTGAGGAAGTGTCAAAGAACCCATCACTGGTTAATCATGGCATGACCATTCAAGCATAACAAGTTCAAGGTTTATGCTGTTCCTGTAGCCCATTTCTTGAAAGTCTCAATCACTTTTCGGGCCCGGAAAGCTATTTTATGTGATCGATGTTTACATTAAAAACTAAAATTTTGTCGGTTTTGAAACCTGAGCAATACAATTCTTAGTTGATAAAACAAGTTGGCCTGATATGTGGGCTAAAAACTACGCCACCGTTCTATAGATTTTGATTTCAAATGATGGCTCCGGGGCCGAAAAGCTACCGGGACTTTCGAGAAACAGGCTCCTGGTGAGAAGAAGAAGTATACGATCCTGCTGTACATTTTACCAGTCAAGAGTACAAGGAGAGGCATGGTGGGAAAGGGGTAGACATTCAATCAACGATAGAAGTTCCACACCTATACATGCTAGGTGTGTCAGGTGCAAAAGATTCTGACCAGCTAGCTTTTTTACCAGCCCGAAGGGAATGCCTAAGGGAACTTCAGTTTACAGACGTTTATAGGTCAAATGAGGCTGCATCAATGATGTGAGGAACTGATAATTAAGAGATCCAGCTTGTGGCAGGCACATCTCTCCAAAATTGCTGATTTTCTAAGACCTGGACCTATGGTGTGGTGGAAATGGAGGGAAGATGGATGCACAAGGTGAATAAAGAGCAAAGAACAAGGACCTCAACTTTATCCCTTCAGATCCAACAATATCAGCAAGATATGCTGGTACTTGGAAGAAACCTGGGAGGGATTTGTCTGTCAGACCTGATCAGCTTCATCTTTATAAGATGAGGGATAAAAATGGCAAAATCACTTTAATACTTGAGAGAGAGAGCAGATGCGAAGAATTGCAGCAGCCGCTGGAAACAGGAGATCTACAGCCATCCCTTGATGAACACCCTGAATATGAGGAAGACATACAGTAAATAAGTACAAAAAACATCGACAAATCCACTGAACTAGTAATTTCTGAAGATTAAAAGCCACTTCTCTAAAAAAAATTGTGAAGATCAGCAAGGGGACACTACCCTTGAAGTAATTCTTGAAGATCTATCGGCAGATCTTGAAATGACTTAAAACATCACAAGTGATAAGGATGTGAATTCAGGTGTGGTCCTGGATAATGAAACATCCAGTAGAAAAATATCATGGATGACTTAAACATGCAACAAGCTGCTTTCTGTGAAAAGGAATGCCCAACTGAGCCACCTAGCAAGAGAATAAAAATCCAGTCACAAAACAAACATGGAACAATTCAGTCAAAGAAAGCAAAGGCCCTAGAACTAGTATCAGGGAAATCACCCGAAGTCTCTGAGATTGACCAGCAGAAACAAACAGTCCAAACATATGTTTTAACAGAGCTACACCTTGTGAAGGAGAAACTAAGAAAATTGGATGAAGCCTTTGTGAGAGAACATGGCAGACTGCCAAATAACAATGACTAGATGAGTGACAGTGAATTCAAGGAATTAAGTGACAAGAAAAAACATCATTTAAGCTCCTTGAGCCATGGAACATTGTACAGTATAATTATGTTTTCTGATCACTTGTACATAGCACATATTAGTACAGTATGCACACAACAACCACTTTCAATGCCACTTTTAAAAGCTCAGTGTCATAAATGACTTAACTGTACTAGCCCATCCTTTAACTATTTCTCTGTTTATCATAATTTACATTTGCTGTTTTTTTTTATACAATATTCCAATCACAAAGTCAGAGTCCACAAAATGTAGGGGCTAGATTTACTGCTTTTCTGTCTAAAATGGCAAATCAAAATACAAGGTGGATTGCAAAACAGTCAAAGTTAAGTCCAGAGTTATAAAAAAAATGTGAGGTCATACAAAATGTTCAATCAGAATACTTTAATTTTATAAAACAACTGAAGCTTCTAAACCTTACTTTCAGCATAAGTTTTAATAACAGCAAATGGTCATTCAGACAAGGGTACACAGTGAAAAGTACATAAAGAAAATATCCGGATGGTCTAACAACTGTCATTTGCTAGTGTTGAAACACGAACTGAAAAGCCATGCTACAATGTAGCTCAGGTCAGTTTAAAAGTTTAATTAGCTAAAAAATATTGCAAAACACATTCAAATTTAACAAACATTACAAATATTTTGACTACTGTGTAAGACCTTTAAGTTAAAATCAACAAACAGCAAATTAGAAAAGAAATATCCCTGACATTTTGCTTCAACCATCACTGTACCTTGTGATCGAGCACCACATTCTCTTTTGAATTCTCACAGAATTCCTCCTAACAACAAGGAGAATATACATAATAAGCTAGAAATTCATTGGTTAAGAAAACGGCGTTTTATGATTCTTTTACCAAAGAAAATCAATTTCTTGACCCGTAAATATTCTATAATGTGAGCACGCTTTTTTCTACATATATTTACACAAGCTTAGAGAGTGTGCACAATGCTTTATTTTAAACCTTCGACCGTATTTAATAGCGCCAGTCGTTGTGCTTAAGCTTTAGCTCACTTAGAATCGCACAAGACAAGCTTCATTAATATGCTCTTATATGCCCAGGTTGTAAATTTTTGAAAACCAAAATCTGTTCACTTACCCTTTAATAAGTTTTCCACTTCCACCATGTCCCCTTGTCTTTAAAAGAATCCAGGCCAGGGTTAGCGTTAAAACGGATTGTCTCGAGATCGTGCACAGACGGTTCTCGCCACTGCACGCTGCGAGCGCCGATAAAAATACCACATCGTAGTTAGATTGGCCTAACACACTTCCACAAAACCGTTATAAAAACAGCCCCGATGTTTTTCTCTCTAAACTATCTTTGAAAAAAGTAACTATTCTTGTTTAGCACGTAAAAACGAACGCTGTGCATATCGACCACGCTCTTCCGCCATGTTTATTTTGCCCACAGAATCCCGCTGCGAAAATCCACAACGGGTCAGGGGGGGGGGGCAGGGTACCGCAGTTCCATTTTTGCTTCCGTTGAAATTTGAAATTAGGAGCAGTGCGATTCGAATGCGAAGTTGATTCAATCACTAGTTACCATAAAATCTAGTCCAGTTCTGGCCCCTCTCTCTGTCACGCAACGCTCCGCTCTCGCAGAGAGAGGGTTCAGGGACAATTGTCTGCGCATGCTCCCGCTAAACCAATCAGAGCGGATCAGAGCGCAGGATGTTGATTTCACCCGACTGAAAATATATTTGTGGCGAGTGAGGTTGGCAACACTCGGAAAACTTTTCAAGTTTAGTTCAAGATTAACTTGGCGGATTCGAACGTCTGTGGCATGTCTGCACTTTCATTAGTTTTATTTATTCGAGAGAGAAAAGGAATAGAGTTTTGAAACGAATTTAGGCAAGTTTCGAGTGTAGAATGAAGAAGGCGAGAAAGCTCATTAAATATGCCCGATGCAAATGAGATTGTTTCACAACACCCGGGCACAACATCTGCCACTTCGCTCAAGGAGTAGTTTTCCCCGGAAGTTTTCGACAATATTTTGGCGCATTTAAATTTTCTTTGCCTTACTTTTGGTTCTGGAAACAACATAGTATGGATGCGAATTTTGCGAGTTTCGAGAGGTGAGCGAATAAACTGTAGAGAGCTCATTAAATATGCGCGTTCGTCTCCAACGCCGATGGAAAACAGTCTGAAGCCTGTGTTCGATAGTCCTTAACCAGGCCCTTCATTACTGATGCAAAGGCACAACAATTACAACTGTATAACGTTCTGAAAGTTTCATACTTTAACTAACCTATAAAGAAGCAGTTGGAAGACTGCCAGTTGGTAAAATTCCAAAAACATTTAGGTTTTTAGTTACAGCGTTACAAAAAAGGTTGAGCAAATTGTTTTGATCAACAGCAAATACCACAAAATTGGCAGTTAGTCCTCGTAATTACTCAAGCTTTAGCCTTCTCTCGGCTCCCGTATCCAGTGTTTTTGAATTGACCACAACTCCTCTGTTTCTCAGTACTTCAAGAATTCATGTAACGCTCGCAGCAACTGTTTCTTCTGAAAAAATAATCTGAACTGCCAGAGGAAATCGCTCAGTTCCACTAACCAAACATGGAGCAAACACGATCGAATTCGCGAAATATTATTTTCTTTTTGCCGACCGCACAAAAAAATCGTCCGCCAGCGCTTCCCTTCCCTTCTCATTCTCGTTCCCAGAGCCTACGATCTGTTCTGTCAGCGGTGGGATCGTAGGGCTCTGGTATCAGCCATTACCGGATGTCGTGAAATTCACGACATCCGGTAGCGCATGTCTAATTCGTTAAGGTGCTATTGCGCCTGCTCTATTCTCGTCCGTGGAGCTGGGAACGACAATTCTGACAGCCGAGAAATTTGAATTCCTATTGATCGAGTCCTGGAAAAGCTGTTCGGAACCCTCTAAATCTCCTGCAATTAGCGGAAAACCTGGAGCTTTAAAAGGAGCAAACTTAAAAAGCTGCCTTTCGTGCCGTAGTTGTTCAGACGACCGATTGTCCCTGCATTTTGCACACGAGGTTTGGACTTGTATCTTGCCTGAATAAAGGTATTGCAATTGCGTTATACTGAATTATACAGTTATTTTATTACATTCGTCTGGTTTCTGATGTGTGAGAATGTCAATTGTGTACTTATCGTTTCGCCCATCGAAAATTTCCAGAAGAATTTGGCGCCCAAGTATTTAAACATCGACATCAAGAGGTCATTACAAAAGTTGCTAAGACAGTTTACACGTAAGTTTATTTATGGCAAAGTTGTAGTTTTTTAGGAAATGCAGTAGCGAGAAAAGAATCGCTGGCATTTAGCGACAATCTCTTACGCTTTGAATTCTTATGTGCTTAACCAAACAGCAAAATGTGGTCGCTTAATCTGCCCTAAGCCACATTCTTTGCGTGGAAATTGATCAAGTCAATATATTAATTAATGCCCTGATTAATTCAACCGGAAATAAAACGTTATGCGTAGAAGCCAAAAAATTTTAACGTTATTGCGCATGCAGTTTGAATCAGCCAATCAAAAAAAATAATTTTTTGGCCGTTACCAGAGCTACAAGAGATGTAATTTAAAAAAAGCCGCGTAGCTCTGGGGACGAGAATGTTCCCTTCTCTGTTTTCTTATTCGTCTTATCTCGTTGTACATGCGCAGTAGCGATTAGCTAGGAAACTAGCTAAAATTACGAGCATGCGCAGACAATTGTCCCTGGACCCTCTCTCTGCGAGAGCGGAGCGTTGCGTGACAGAGAGAGGGGCCAGAACTGGACTACCATAAAATCATGAAAGAGCGAGAGAAAAACAAACGAGAAAAGAGTTAAAAAAGGAACAATGATCACATGACTGAACGAAAAAGGCGCCAAAACCTTGCGAAGTGTTGCAGCGTTTCTTTGCAAAGCTGCATGGATAAAAAAAATGCTCCGAAGTGAACGTCAGAATAATTTTTAGGGAAAGTCTTCCGATTATAGCTTTAAAATGTGGCACAGGTTTGATGTATCCTGAAAAATTGTTGTCAGAGTATCCATCGTCTAAAGCAGATTGAAGCTGTGCGATTTCAGCATTGTAGCTGCGAGAGTTGAAACGAACACAATTTAAGCCCATTAAAGGTAGTGGTTCTCGGTTCAGAGGACACGAACGGATGTGGTAAACAACAATGAATCGAAAAACTGGTAAAGCGATTTTTTAACTTTTTTGTTACATTCGATTTTCATTGGACATTTGGAGGTGCTTGAACTCAGGCTACATCGACTGCAGGTAAATCGATGTTATTTTGTGTAGTAAATAGCCGAAAAAAAAGGTTGTCAGTGTTTATTTAGCTTGGCTTTGGTCACTTAGTGAATACGAAAACGTGTGGTAGTTATTTAATATTAAAACGATTCTGTCTAATTTTACTGTGTTTTATTTTGTGTTATTGCCAGGTCTTGATATCAGTCACTGAGCTAAGAGGTCAGAAATACTCCGTTTCGCAAATTACAGATCTGTATTTTGATCCTGAATTGTGAGACACTGAGTCAACATTATGCCGTTTGTTGCGGTGCGGTCTTGCGTGATTTGATTGGGTTTTTGACCGAGTTAAAATAACATACCGTAGTGAACGTGCGAGCTGGATGAAACAGCGTAGCGTGACAACAGTCCGATGTCAAAATTATTCACGCGCCTGATAACATTGCCTGACGACTTTCTTTTACCACTGACTACTTAACACTTTTGGCACGTTTTCGGCAATCCTCGTAAAATATTTGGACGTGTTTGGATATGGCGGGGTGGTCTTCGAACACGATAAAAATCTTAGTTTCGAGATATCCTACGTCTATTTTTAACGGACACTTAACGAAGACCCTACTCGAAAACGAAGACCGTCGATCAGTGTTCACACATACATTGCTGCCGTAATTTGCGAAACGGAGTATTTCTGACCTCTTGGCTCGTAGCTTTTTGTTCAGAATTCATTGTTGCAGGGAGGAATATTAAAGGACGGCGTTAACGAATGTAACGAAATAGGTTAAAGTTCGCTGCGATCTGAGAAGAGCTTGTTTCGTAATATACAGATCTTTGAATTTAAAAACTCTGCATTTCCGGTAGTTATTAATCTAATTTTTTGACAACACAACGCGCACCGAACCATTAGCTGACTTTAGTCTTCATTTATTTTTCATTTCGTTTTGTTTCGCAAAAAAACAGTAAGCCTAACTGAAGAACAGATTCGAGGACTCTCAGAGGGTCCAGATTTTAGGTGGAGTGACATAGCAAGAATACTTGGTGTATCTGCAAGAACTCTTTCTCGCCACCGTCAAGGATTCAATAGTATGCCTGTTAGCCAAGAGCATAATTTTTCTCAGATTACCGACGTTGCCTTGGACAATATAATCAGAGATGTACTAACCTTGGCACCCTAGTCAGATGGCTGCCCTAATGCTGCATCTACCACTATCATTCACTGTCACTACCTCTGTTTGGACAGTGATGAGAGGTGGTTGCATTTACGGGCTCCCATAACTTTTTCATTAAAATCTGGCCTGCCTGCACGACCGTTTGGTACCATGGAGCAAAGATCTCCCTCTGTCTCTGTTGCTCTTTCAACATTGTCGTTACCAGAGTAAAGACCTTCTATCATCTTTCCAATTTCTGTGCGATGAGAAACCATTACCTGCTCATAATTAAAGCCAAGAGCATGTCGGTGGGAACGCGATTCTGTTATTCGCTGGTACATGACTCTTAAAGTTTGCTCATATTGCTCCATCCTTCTAGCTAATAATTCTGCTTGGTCACCATCATTATTTCTTCCAAACAAGTGTTACACTGCCGGATCAATAAAAGCATTTTTTCACAGAACTCTCGAATAGTGGGAATGAAAAAACCCCGATAACTCGTCGCCAGACTCTTCTCCTTGATGGTACTTCTGATCAAAAGCTCATCTCCCCTTTCTTGATGTACATGTATAAAAATGTGCACGCAACTTGATATGAAAATGTTAACCACCTCATGTATGAAACAATGACTTATTTGATGCATATAAAAGATCGCTTGATACGGCAAAATCACACTGACACAGAAGAAATTGTTTTGACATAAATATACGACAAAATGACACGAATATAAAATAGTTGATGTATAAAAATGTAACTTTACATAAAAGAATGGTAAACTTGATATTTTGTCACCTTCGGACTAGCATACGTCACCCTTGTAGCGTTTGTACGTGATCAGCCGGTGGCTCTAGCGCTCTCTCTGATATCATAACAATGAAGAACAATACAATTTTGAGAAATTTCAGAATTGCACTCACTGCACAGTCTCGCAGCTGAACACGTTTTCGTGCTTAGAGCCGCGATTTTCCCTCAGCGTTTCTAAGTAAAAATACAGCACGTGGTGGAATGCGTCAGTTAAAAGCTGTTTTCTGAGCAGAACTTACCTTTAATTGAAAAACCTCTTATCGAAGTCATGGATAGCAGACGAGCATTAAAGCGATAGGATATTTTTCTTGATCTATCTTCTTGCAGAGCTTGCGGAGGAACACGCGTTAGAACCGAACCAACCAATATTACGAAGACAGTTCGTCGGCCCATTTGCCAGTACTTTGGAATTACTGAGAGGTAAAAACCTTAATCCGTTTATATGAACGAAAAGATAATTTAACTTTTGTCAAGTTGAGATCGTGAATCTTTTATTCTTTACACGTTTGCATTTGGCAAGAGCCCAGGCCGAAAATATGGCTATTTTTTCATTGAATTTAATTTATTGCTATTCTTCAAAAAATTAAATACCGCCAAGTTCCAATGCGCTCTTTTCTTTAGGACTTAGCTGTCTTTTTTCGTCGCTATCTTCGCGGTGTAACTTTCTAAGTTTCACTACTCTAAGGTAGAAGTGGTCCAGAGAAACGTATCATTTATTGGTCAAATCCATGTTAGTAAAATATACTCTAGTACCTTTTTTTTATATAGAAACCCACAGTTTTTGCCCTTTGCCATCTCTGACGGTGGAACAGGCGGTTGATGTATACAATATTCCTCGCCGGATGTCTGTGATATAGATCGGTATTTATTTTCGTTCATAAAGCAGAGGCACCCAGGAGAAACTTTAAGCAAAATAAGTGAAGGTCGTTTCCTCATTTCTCGGTGTTTTCTTAAAGGGATATTTGTGTACGCTAACAGAGATTGAGCTGTTCTGTTTTTGGCCTAAGACATTACTCGTATCGCGTATCGCGAATTTCTGAGCTCCCAGTGCCTTCAAATACACGATGGTATCAATGCTTATACAGCTGGCGATAGCCTTTCTTCGCTTTTAAATTCAAAGTGGTCGGTTAATTTGGCGATCAACAAATATAAACGGAACTGAATTAAGAAAACTGAAAAAGCGTATCTTTATTACCCAGATGACGCCCTAGAATACTACAATGTGAAAACAAGCCTACTTATGATTCGAGTCCCTACCATTCCTGAGATATTGCAGCCGATAGAGTTTAAGCGGTTTGAGAGACGCCCCTTCGAATCTTGCTCATTAGTGTGCTAAATCAGACAAAATATCAATTTCATTTCTTGAAAGCTCCCGAGTCGGTACCCGGACAACCTAAAAAGAAACCTTAGCCACTTACCTTCCCGAAATAGTAAAAATATACCAAAGCGACCATCTCTTCATGTTCTATGGGCAGTAGCTCGCAGGAGTATCAAATATTAACGACATCAACCGCTACGTTATTGCTCAGAGTACTGGATGCATTACATGCGCACTATCGTTTTGCAATTAAAAATTAACTGGTCGTCCTCTAGTTGACAGCAAAACAAAGGGTACCGACAAAGCGAAGCAATATTTCACTAATTGCGAAGTTAAACATTAAATCACGTCACGTGACATCCTCACGTTTTGCCAGCTATAATAAGAACAGTTCGTCACGCCAACCGGAAGAGTTCATTTTTCTAGCCATAGAATAATTTATTTGGTAAACACAGACCCAGCAAGCTTTCGGTAACAGCAAATTGCCAGCAAGATTTCTATGCCAGTTGACAAGTTGCCAGCCAGCTCATGATGACCCTGCAGAACGGTTATTTTGCAGAACGGCTCCGTCGAGTACTCCTGAGCTAAGAGGTCAGAAATACTCCGTTTCGCAAATTACAGATCTGTATTTTGATCCTAATTGTGAGACACTGAGTCAACATTATGCCGTTTGTTGCGGTGCGGTCTTGTGTGATTTGATTGGGTTTTTGACCGGGTTAAAATAACATACCGTAGTCAACGTGCTAGCTGGATGAAACAGCGTAGCGTGACAACAGTCCGATGTCAAAATAATGCACACGCCTGATAGCATTGCGTGACGACTTTCTTTTGCCATTGACCACTTAACACTTTTGGCACGTTTTCGGCAATCCTCGTAAAATATTTGGACGTGTTTGGATATGGCGGGGTGGTCTTCGAACACGATATAAATCTTAGTTTCGAGATATCCTACGTCTATTTTTAACGGACACTTAACGAAGACCCTACTCGAAAACGAAGACCGTCGATCAGTGTTCATCTATACATTGCTGCCGTAATTTGCGAAACGGAGTATTTCTGACCTCTTGGCTCGTAGCTTTTTGTTCAGAATTCATTGTTGCAGGGAAGAATATTAAAGGACGGCGTTAACGAATGTAACGAAATAGGTTAAAGTTCGCTCCGATCTGAGAAGAGCTCGTTTCGTAATATACAGATCTTTGAATTTAAAAACTCTGCATTTCCGGTAGTTATTAATCTAATTTTTTGACAACACAACGCGCACCGAACCATTAGCTGACTTTGTTGGTCTTCATTTACTTTTCATTTCGTTTTGTTTCGCAAAAAAACAGTAAGCCTAACTGAAGAACAGATTCGAGGACTCTCAGAGGGTCCAGATTTTAGGTGGAGTGACATAGCAAGAATACTTGGTGTATCTGCAAGAACTCTTTCTCGCCACCGTCAAGGATTCAATAGTATGCCTGTTAGCCAAGAGCATAATTTTTCTCAGATTACCGACGTTGCCTTGGACAATATAATCAGAGATGTACTAACCTTGGCACCCTAGTCAGATGGCTGCCCTAATGCTGCATCTACCACTATCATTCACTGTCACTACCTCTGTTTGGACAGTGATGAGAGGTGGTTGCATTTACGGGCTCCCATAACTTTTTCATTAAAATCTGGCCTGCCTGCACGACCGTTTGGTACCATGGAGCAAAGATCTCCCTCTGTCCCTGTTGCTCTTTCAACATTGTCGTTACCAGAGTAAAGACCCTCTATCATCTTTCCAATTTCTGTGTGACGAGAAACCATTAACTGCTCATAATTAAAGCCAAGAGCATGTCGGTGGGAACGCGATTCTGTTATTCGCTGGTACATGACTCGTAAAGTTTGCTCATATTGCTCCATCCTTCTAGCTAATAATTCTGCTTGGTCACCATCATTATTTCTTCCAAACAAGTGTTACACTGCCGGATCAATAAAAGCATTTTTTCACAGAACTCTCGAATAGTGGGAATGAAAAAACCCCGATAACTCGTCGCCAGACTCTTCTCCTTGATGGTACTTCTGATCAAAAGCTCATCTCCCCTTTCTTGATGTACATGTATAAAAATGTGCACGCAACTTGATATGAAAATGTTAACCACCTCATGTATGAAACAATGACTTATTTGATGCATATAAAAGATCGCTTGATACGGCAAAAATCACACTGACACAGAAGAAATTGTTTTGACATAAATATACGACAAAATGACACGAATATAAAATAGTTGATGTATAAAAATTCGACTGTCGACGGTCTAAAGTGGGCGGCATGGGCTTTTTAAAATTAATTTCACAGGCGTTCTCTCGTCCTCTTCCCCAGTCTCCCCTCGTTTTTTTCCCGCTCTTACGCTCGCTTTCTTTTTCGCTCGCGCTCCACTATCTGAACGCCTGGAACAGGCTATTATCTCTTATAACGATCGATCTCGAGTACAGTATGCGGAGGCTGAGTGATCACAAATTGAATTGTTGAATGTGTTGGTTTATTTGTAACATTTTTTTTTTCATTAGAAAAGAAATTTCTCTTCCAGATATGTCTTTGTCAAAAGAAAGCTTGAACTAAGCTGCTTAACCCGTTTGGGATAAGCTTTATTTTCCATTAGTCCGGCTTATGTTTGTTGTCCACCAGTCACGGCCAGTAATCAGTATTTAACCACAGGATAACCAGGCTCATGAGCAGATCTCTTGGTAGACAAATATACATACAGTATGTGGATTTGATGTGGCAAGTAACTCTAATGACTGTTTATTATCATTTGTTCCGTTCGCTGATGAAATCAGTTAAAAAGTTCCCTACGATAATTCTATTTTGCTATTAGGGATTTGTTAATAGTGAGCCTGGTTGTCCTCCTGTGACCAAGTTATCGACAATAGATTTGCGTTCCACGGCCCCCCGGATGCTCGGATCTCGTGGCACCCCTTCTCAATTCGTTTTATATAGTCTCAAGAATATGTGTGCCAAATTTGATGCTTTTACGCGATTTGTCACGGTTTTTCCCTTAACGGACCGCACTACAAGGAGATCTCAGAGATCACGGTCGATCTCGATCATGGCGTGACTACAACACCGAGTCATGGTAAGATGTACAGCATTATAAATACTTTTAGTATCGATGTTCGAAATTCCTTTGGTTCTGTATTTCAGCAAGTTATATTACCTCTGTAAATCTAAAGCAGTATATAGCTGGCGATAACACTTCGGCTTTTGAACATGTTGTGTGACAAACGACTGAAACTGCCTTATGTCTTGTCTTTCGTAGGAAGAAGGCAACTGTTCTTGCAGTCGACCCCGATTGGAGGGGCTGGTAGACATGATGACTTATCTGTTTCACCTTTACCGTTAACTGATGCTGCAGACATAACATCGTGTAGCAAGTGAGTTTTTGTTCCGAACTACGAAAATAAACCCGATATTTATGTTTGTCACAAAACGTACATGTATGGTGATATCTCTTTTCGCTTTCAGCATTGAAGTGGACATAACTGGAACTTCTACTCTGAATCCTGGAGAAGACATTGCAACCGAGGGAAACAAGACTCTGATAGAGCAACTTGCCAGCTGGAATCCATGCTTTTCAACTTTGGAGGGCAATCCTCACTCTCAAGTTGTCAACGAAGACGAGTAAGGAGGGTTTTAATACAATACCTATTCATTCATTGTACTGGTTTGTTGCTTGAAGCTATTCAAATGGCTTAGCCTAACTGGCTTGAAAGTTTTCTTGCTTTCTGTTCACATGCACTTTGATTTGAATTGAATTTGTACATTTTTTCATTTACTTTCCTGTGGTATATACTGTTGTTCATGGGAAATATGTCCTATTTATTATATTGTGAATCCCTCTTCTTGTTCTGGCATGGCCTTTCCATGTATGATATTTTTCCTATCTAAATCAATTACTGGAGTTATTGAAGAGCTTCTATTGTTGCACTACACAAGCTATGGGGATGTAAAGCAATTGTTGGATGAATTTTTGGTGATAGGTGTAATGATCTAGGTTGAGGTACATGCAATTGGTTTTGGCTAAGGCTAATAGTACATTTTTGTACAGCCAAACAAAATAATGACAAATTATTTCATCTTTTGTGTAATTACTTCTTTTCCTCCAGCCTCTCATTGATTTTTCCCTCAAGGCTTTAGTGGAACAGTTCCTTCACATTTTGCAAGTTTTTGTGTTTTTCATGTCTTTACAATCCAGACATTTTTTATTGTTTGCTCAGCAAGCCATGAAATCTACTTTGCTGCTTACATGCACTGCATGCTCAACCTACAGATTTAATTCACTAATCTGCTTGCAGAAAAGTGAAAGATCTGTAGCTGTGTTGATTACCAGAACAAACATTAACTTTAGGATCTTATAGCCAATAACAAGACAGATCATGGCTACAGTCTATGATAATATAATTAAAATCTCTAATAATAGAGAGTGCAATTTTCCAATATAACACGGCGTAATAATTCATTATGGAAATGTTGATTTTCAGATCTGATGTTGTCTACACAAGTGATTCTAGCTGCAGTGAAGATTCAGATACCACCAGTGAGGTAGAGGGTGATTCAGACAGTGATGTGGATGGAATGTCCAGTGACTCGGATTGTGACTTCAGGGAAGAAGACATCAGTCTTGATCCCTTTCAAGTGGATCTTACAGAGTGAGTAAAGCGATAATTATTTTTCATTGCTTTCTATTTCAGTGGCTCTATGTTAACATTTTTGAAAGGCATTTCTCTGGCATGGTTTTAAGAGCCATATACAGGGTGGCAGGGTGGCCGAGTGGTTAGGGTGTTGGACTTCGAGTCCGTGGGTCCCGGGTTCGAATCCCAGTCTGAGCACTTCATGGATTCGTTTCTCGGCAGTCCCGAGTTATAAATCCTTCGGCTGCACTTGTATATAGCCAACTGGTTTGCCTCCCGCCAGTTGGGATTTTTAAAACATATGTTATGTTTCATTTACAATATTTGTTTCATTTGTTTGTTACTCGATTCATTAGCTATCTAAGCTAGGAGCCTAATAAGCTCCATAATTTCGAGTATAAATAAATCTTTACCTTTTTAATACAGTAATTACAGTTGTAAAACTGAATTTTGGCACTGCAAAGGGCCTTTGAATGTGCTTGTTTCTTATTTAAAAAATCAAGTGTGGAGCAAAGTTATTCATTTTCTTGCTCTCAGTAAGGATGAAGCAATCATAAGGATCATTTCTGTTTCCTATTTTTGTCAGGTTTTCTGTTGAGCAGGACAGTGCAACACTTACTGCAATGGCGATTGATTTTGAACCGGATCCGGAACCTGTCCCAGGATCAGCATCTGTCTGTGAAGTGTCGCACAGCCAGCCAGAGTCAGATGCTGAATCATTGCCCAGCCTTCCAGTGTTTGGCCCGATGACATTTGAAGAGAGCAGGGAGGACATGAAAAGCAGGGTTAGCACTGGAATAGAGGGGTTACTTGTCAGTGATGGAGAAATGCAAAATTTCCTGGAATTTGTTAAGGCAGACAGAGTTGTTGTTGATCGAGGTACAGTACCGCTTGAAAGTATTGGTGCATTTTCCGCGATACTGCCGCGGTGGAATTGCAGTTTGTATCTCCGGTTTGACCTCGGGAAAACCTCGTCTAACTTCTTTGAAAACTCCGGTTTTACCTCGGTTTTTTGCGGTCAGAAATACCGCGGTAAAGAATAGGACGCGGTGGTGTTTGAATAGCCTTTTGTTTCCTTTGTTTCAAAGATTAATTAACTTCAATAAGTGAGACGTCGCGCGCCGATGATTTTATCATGCGATAGATTTCACACGATTATTACTTTTACCGTGATTCACAAACCGTGACTTCTGAGCACTTTTGCTGAACGCTAACGTTAGTCGAAGAAAGAAATGGAAACTCGTGCCATTTTCAACAGCTAGGAGAAATAAAACGGACATCATAGAGATAGAATTGTTGCGTTACATACCATCTGACGTTCATTGAAAAGGTCAGATTTCACCGTTATGCAAATTTGATGCGCTTTTGAACTGAAACTAACTCCCCGCTATATATCGCTATTTCTTACAAATTCTTTTACACTTGGCACTGTCTTTGAGCTTCAACATGAGTTTCATTTACTATTTCAATTACCATCGAAGGATTAAGTGCGCAAAAGATCTAGAAAGGTTCGATTTGTTCCCACATCGCTCGCACAATTTATTTTGAGACTCACAGTATGCAAATTCAAATTCAGTGCAATGCTCCGTGAACTAAAAATAATCTCAGGAAAAAACTTGCTATTTTACTCTAATTCTCTTTCTAACATCATAACTTTTGCTTTTTAGTTCAAGTTACATTCAGCAGTTTCGCTTTTGACGGCATGTTTGAGTTTGGCGAAGGCATATTTCAATTCTGAAAATCTTAGCTTACGTCGCATTCGGCACGCAAATTATTCACGCAACGCTTGGCACCCCATAGTCGTGTTTGCCGACTAAAACTGTTTTTTTTTTTAAATAAAGAACATGTCTTACTTTACTATTGAACGTGTCAGCTTCTGTTCGTTCGCTCGAAGTTTGCTTGCGGCTGCCCGACAATCCATTCTATTGTGATTGTGCATGATTCTGGCGCCTAGTCCCGCCGTCTTGCAAAGTCTGAAACGAGAACCTCTCGTGTTGTATCACACGGACTACCGGCTTGCTCGAAAAACATTTAAATACATCGGCTTGCTCATAGCTCTCCTTAAACGATCTAATACCAATAAAAACACGATCTTTAAAGTTCTTTATTTATAATTGCACTTGGTGAGAAAAACACCTGCAATGCCAAGCCGGCGTGACAGCACACGATCGAGTCCGAAATCGGTTTTATCACGAAGCGCAATCTTGTGAAATTATACTGCTAACCTTTTGTCTATTTGCTCCTTTGAGAATATTAGTGAGATAAAGTATAAACAATGCCAAAACAATAGAAATTAGCCACTATTGTTTGGTTACCGAGGCATTGCTGCGTCAAATCAGCCGCGGTGTTCGGTCGCTTTCGTCCTTACCGAGGTTGCGGTTTTCGTCCCACCGCGGCAAATTCGAGGAAAACAAAATGGCGGCGGATGAGGTTTCGCCGCGTGCTTATGCACCAATACTTTCGAGCGGTACTGTAGATAAAATTGTCGAATTGTTAGAGGGGCAATGCTCTGAGGCTGGTTGCAATGGGTTGCGGAAAGTTGTTGAAAGGAAGTTGGAGGGGGGTGTACTGATTGTAACACACAAGTGTAGCAAGGGGCATGGTGGAGTGTGGAGCTTGTCGTCTGTATTGGGAGAAAAACGGGGGCAGAAAATGTATGTTTCTTCTGTATTGTTGGCCTCTTCGGTTCTTGTTTCTGGAAACAATTTTGAGAAGGTGTCTTTATTAGCCAGAAGTATGAATTTGCATTTCATTTCTTCCACAACTTTTTCAAGGATACAGAGTTTGTATGCTCTGCCTAGCATCAGAGAGATGTGGAATAAAATGAAAGAAGTGATTTGGAAAGCTTTTGAAAATGATGTGCTTGTGGTTTGTGGGGATGGAAGGATGGATTCACCTGGTTTCAGTGCAAAGTACTGTGTGTACACTATGATGGAACACTACCTGAATGTCGTAATAGATCTTGAGGTAGTTGATAAACGTGAAGCAGGGGGAACATCTACTTTGATGGAAAAAATGGGCTGCAAAAGGCTGTTGGAAAGGATGATGAAGAGCCTCAATCTTGGAGAGCTGGTAACTGATGCATCAAAAGTGATCATGAAAATGGTTAGAGAACTGAAAGGTATGATCATAGATATTTTTTTTATGAAATAATACTATAATGGATTGAATTTTGTTATAAATCAAAGAATAATTATAATTCACAACAAAGCTAATTAACATTAGAGATTTTCCGAATTCAGAGACTACAAAATTTATATACTTTTATATTGTGTTACACATGTTTTGGTTTGAATTTACCTTTGTAGGATCTTCTCTGAATGTTATAATTGAAGCCGATGAAAAATAAACTTAAATTGGTTTGAAAAATATAAAATCAAACATAAATTTACTCAACAAAATATAAATGTACACCTGTACGTATCTTTTGTTTATCCATTACTTGATTTGTTATTGTTCATTGTATTTTGATTCAAATTTCTTCTTAACACTGAATCAAAAAATAAGCAAACCTTTTGGGAAAATAATTTTTAAGATTTGTTATTGTGATGTCATTGTATTTCATGCATATTTTTAGCTGTTTGAGTGTGTGCTTTCCCAGATGCAGAGCTCTAGAAAGTACGGGGAAGTAAAGGAATATTTTTTATCGCAATTAGCTCCACCCTTGTAAAAATGGTACCGGGATCTTGGCGGGATCTTGCCAAGATCCCGGCAAGATTCCCGCCGGGATCCCGCCGAGATTTTGGCCGCCGGGATTCCCGGTTCCCGCCGGGATTCTTACCGGGATTCTTGGCGGGAGGCGGGATTCCCGGCGGCCAAAATCTCGGCAGGATCCCGGCGGGAATCTTGCCAGGATTCCTGGCGGGAGGCGGGATTCCCGGCGGCCAAAATCTCGGCGGGATCCCGGCGGGAGACGGGATTCCCGGCGGCCAAAATCTCGGCGGGATCCCGGCGGGAATCTTGCCGGGATTCTTGGCGGGAGACGGGATTCCCGGCGGCCAAAATCTCGGCAGGATCCCGGCGGCAGTCTTGCCAGGATTCTTGGCGGGTAACCGGATATCTCGGTGGGAGTGTTGCCGGGATTCGCGGCGGGAAACAAAACCCCTTGCGGTCAAACTCTTGCTGAGATCCGGTCGGAAAGCGAAATTCCCGTCAGCCAAAATCTCCGGGGGTCCTCTGTGGAATCTTGCCAGGATTCGCGATGAGAACGTAATTAACATTAATCAAACTACCAGACGCTGACAAAACTATGTCCTATATTGCAGTCCCAAGTATTGTTAACATGATTGTTATCAGCGTTGCACGTGTGTCTTAATTGAATTATCCGTAATGTGGTACTCTTTCCATGTGACAATAACGAGAAGACAAAAGAATAGTTCACGTGCATGTGCTGTTACTTCAGCGCGCCGAATTTAACGTTGTTGATTAATTTCCACGTTCCCCATGAAAGCCTCGTGGTGCCAGGAGCGTTGCTGGTGGAAGGAGGCAAGTGTCTTCTTTATTTGCTGTAAAATCCGTAGCATCTGCAGGAGAATAAAGCAACGAACAGGAAGAGTTTGATCGTGTTTTGTTTTGTGTTTGTTCGCAGTTGCATTTTTACGCTTACATGTAAACGATATGTACTCGCGGTTCAGAGAGATCGATTTATTTGTAGCCAAGACAAAGCATGGAATAGTGGCCGTGCAGAAACTCGGGTCTGTTCATGATCATCTAAGAAAAGAACAGTGTGTTAGACGAGAATTGTCAGTGGAAATTTAAATGCTGAGCGAAAGAAACGTGTGAAATCTGAAGTATCTGGCAACGCAGTTTTGCGAAGCACGTTTTACAATTGTCATCAAAGGAACAAATATTGTTTAGTACTCCAAAGTATTCAGAATTTCACAGAACCGCCCCATTGGAGGAGACAGATGGAAAGGCTTAGGTTTATACATGCACAACGTTTCAGATTCTCGGTTAATCTACATCGTTATTTCAAGATTACTCTTTCTTTAATAAACGTAAGTGTATTAAATTTTGTTAACGCGTTCTGCCTGAACATACGTGCAGGGTTTGTAATTGGGCGAAGCTTATGCAAACACAAATTAAATCGCCAAATACTAGCAAATGTGGGGAATTTGTGGAAAACAGCTGAGCCGCTTGCATTGCGCTTCAACTCGTTTATAAATGTAAACATGAAATATGATCATTGTAGGTATGAACAGGGATGACCGTCTGTTTTTGTATAACCCTAAGAATCCAATAAATTGTATCTAGTAAACAATCCCATTATTTTCCTTTGTCTTTGTGCTTTATTTTGGATAGTTCAACTGAAAACAGAATGTGCGAGGACCTTTTAAATGAAAACTATGTGCATCTAATTAGACTGTCTCAATTTGTTATGGAATTTATCTTGCGTCGTTCTTCCTCAACTATTCGCCTTGGGAAAGAATACAAAGGGAGGACACGTTATGGAGAATAAAAAGGTGAAACCGACAACACCGAACAAAGAAAAATAGAATTCAAGGGATTACAAACAAACATATACTTGCCGGTAACTTGAAGCCTCAGTTAATCGAACCTCCCGCCAACTTTATAACTCGAGGTGAACGCTTTTTTCTCTTCACAACATTTCCTTCAGAATTTTGCCCTCGGTAACTCAAACCTTCAAATAATTCGAACCTTTTTTATTTTCCTTAAAGGTTCGAGTAAAGAAAATGAACAAGGAAAATGACAATGTAAAAATAAAGTGTTTGTTTTGTGGCGTCTTCAAGTCTTGCAGAAAATTGGCTGCTCGGCAAACTGTGGTCACGCAAGTCACGATTATTTTGTCATGGAGTGCAAAGCTCGTGAAATTGTCAATCGCAAATTATTTATATATTGTTGTTGTTGTTTTGCATCTAAAACTGTTTAACAAGGAACCATTTTCAGTATAAGATTCTGCAACTTGCCGCAAATTCTGAAATTTGTCAGACTTGTCACCTGGCTGCTCTGTTCGCTATCGGGCTAAATTGTGTCAAGTTTACGCAAATCTGGAGAAGACGGCGAAAATTAAGCTTACTTTTTGAACTCTCAAAATGAATGCTTAACTAATGTGTAACAGAAAATTAGTTACCGGTAAGTAAGTTTATTTATACCATCCTCACACATTTTTATAGGTAAGCTTAAGTCAAGCTTTTTGTCAGTGTGGATTTTTTCTCACAAAGGAGCCTTTCTGTGACAGACCCGTCAACGATCAGTTTACTCGACTGAAATCAACATCATCAATTAAAATAAATTAAAGGTTAACAGTCGACGACATATAAAAGGGTTCTTTCAGAGAAAAAAAAAAGAGCAACGAACAGCAGTACACGCTGAGGCTTTTGAGTGAAATATAAAAATGAAACTCACTGACCTTTTTCTCACATGTTGAATGCTCGGAGCCGACCAGACTCGTCGAAGGAAAGAAACCCAGTTAGCGGCTTCCATCGCGGCAAATTAGTAAGCTGTGGAGACTATAGACGTCCTTTGGAAATTTTTGAAAGCATTTAACTCGAGTGTTTATTCCTCAAATGTAGCTTTGTCCACAATATCTTCTCATCCTTTGTTTAAGTTCATTCTCAGTACACTTTAGTGTGGCTTGTTTCGCTGGGTTTAGCATGCCGGCCGTTCTCTCGTTGACAACAGTTTCTTGAATTTCTTTCAAAACGTTCTCTTGCTTCAAACTTGACAGAACCATGTTGTTTTCGGTAAAAATAATAAGTTAAACGTTTCAATTTTCCCCTGTACATACAACAAAAAGAAGCCATTTTCAACTTGTTTTGTGGAAAAGTTCTCGCACTTTTTGGGTTACGTGAGCACCGCTCGCCGATGGCGTGATTGAATCAACCAATCAGATTGCTCTATTAACGCAATGGCGGGAGTCAAGGCGGGATTTTTCGGCGCGACTACGGTATTAGGTACATGGCCGGCAAGCAGCGAAAAAAGTTAAATTCAGAACGACAACATATTAGTCACAGGAAACAGTATTTAAAAACCCTTGCTTAACTTTTCCGTGGTGGCTTATAAAGAAAGTTCAACAAAGAGATGACATGACATCACCTAGACAGAAGTAGTCATTTAAAATACGGGGATGCGAAAACGAAGTCCTCTGCATAAAAGGTAAGCTTAAGTGACAACAAATAGACATCAGTGGTCTGATAAAATGAAATGACTTGTAAAACAGAGCCGATCAGCGCCAGCAGCGTTTCTGATCGTTTCTATTTTGGTAGATGTCGCGCGTAGCGGCAAAGCTACAAAACCGGACAACCGCCGGTTAACGTTGCTCTTCGTCGATTGTTAGTTTCAGTTATATCATGATCCAGGAATGATTCTCCTTGCGGATACAGCACTGCGTTAATTGTCACTTTAAACACGTTTGAAGATTATAAACTTTTCAAGATTAATATAGTTTGGGATTATTGACCATCGTCTTTACAATCTCGCACAACGTGCCAGCGCGAACTCCCGCACGATGATCGCCCTATTTTTTTATTCATCAACATAACGAGCCATACAAGATCGCTGTTTGAAACGAACTCTGATAAAAATATCAATTGCAATAGACCTTTCTAATGCTTGCTCGGACTCTACATACCACAACTTGTAATATTTTTTCTGAAGTCTCATCACGGCCAGTTATGAATCTGCGCATCTTGCCAAGATCGTAGTTGTCTTGCCGAGATTACGGTTGTCTTGGCGGGATCACCGAGGTCTTGGCAAGATCACGCCGGGAACCGAAACTCTCGCCGGGATTCTTGCCAAGATCCCGGCCAAGATTTTTTCTTGCCAAGATCCCGTTAGAATCCCGGCGGGGAAATTCCGTTTCCCGGCAAGATTTTTCATTTCCCGGCAAGATCCCGCTAGGAAGCGGGATTCTTGGCGGGATCCCGCCGGGATCCCGGTAGCCATTTTACAAGGGCATTGTATATGTTGATGTTTTTATTTTCTTTTTCAGATGCAAACTGTGAAGTATAAGCAAATCTATTCCACTCTCTTGATATATGGCACAAGTCGATTAAGCTGACCGCCAAAATTTCCACTGTATGTACAAATTTTCTGCTTTTCATTACAATAAATAATGAGCTTATAAAGCCTCACTGAATAATATGTGTTCCAATTGTACATTCATTAAAAAGGTCCTTCAATGTCTTAATGTCTGAACCTTTTTTTCTTAGGCTGCTAAGATCAAGGGCTGTGAAAAACTGTCACAGTGGGTTGAACCTGTCAGAAACCACTTCTGGCATTGCGCAGAATCTTGCGATGGAGACATTGAACTGCTGAAGGTATGCTATGCAAACATGTTCCAGTCTGTTGATGAGTTGGCTAGCTGAAATAAATGAATGTGATGCATACTCAAGTAATTTTGTTGCATGAATAACATCACTTTTCTTTTTTTAACTTCTCCTTCAAGGACAAGTGGCTGGGAATTGTTCACCATGTCTGCGGGGAGCATGAGTGGGATGGAGGGTGTTGCTCACATGGACAGCTTACCGAAGTGGAGGGTGGCAAGGAATACTTGGCCATGAACTCCAAGGCTGCCAAAGAACTAAAGAAGATAGTGTTGGATCGAGAATAACTGAAAAGTCTCACAAACTATGTGCTCTTCAGGTAAATGATGGTGAAAATAACAATCAAATTTATCTAATAAGAGTTGATATTTTATTTAGGGCTGAGGGGAGGGGGACATGCATTTGGTGGAGATCTACTATTTAACGAATAGTGTGTTTGCCAAGGAACCATAGGCCGACAGTTGTCCCGAAGCCCGAGAAGGGACGCTTTGAGAAAACAATCAGACCGATAGTTCCAAGACAAGAACACTATCGTTTTTAACTCGGACAATTCTGAGTTGTTTTGGGCAAAGTGAATTTCACTCGATTCCTGTTAAACATACATGTAGGCACGCAATGCGTGCAAGTGTTTTAAGGCCTCCAGAAAATTAGACCTGTTCTCTGATTACCTACATTGTTAGTTATAGTATTGGATGTATCAAACTGAATGAAGTGAACTGAAGTGTGGAAAGTTCAGCATAACTTGATTTGGAAAATTTTTATTTGTCAGTTTGTTGTTTTCGAATCTTGTTTCATAGTAAATTGCCTGAGGTTAGTGCCTTATAGCCAGTTTGATTCCTGTTCACCACAATTTTTTTTCCTAGTAAATTTTAAAAGCGAGCATTGTTCAATATTTTTTACTTCTTAGGATAAAGGACCTCATTGGAAGCTGAAATCACATATATATAAAAAAGAGACAAGAAACCCACTCAATGCAGTTAGTTTAGTGGAGTTTTCTGTCTCTGGGTCCAGTTTTTTAAGCCCAATTCCAGGGATAAGTAATAATAAATATACATTGGGTTTTTCAATCGGACCGGCACTATGGGCTGATAGTATCACTCTGTGGATGAACGCTATATCATCACGACATGAAATTGTAATAAATTAAAACCAATCAGAATCATAGAAAATTTAAAGGTGAACTATAAAGTATATTAGCATTTATTTGAACTGCCTTTGTTTTTACCTAGTATTAACCCAAACTGAAACTATTTAAAGTATTTTTTCTTCTTGGAGAGTGATGACAAAGTCTTGTTCTGTTTTTATGGTTTGACAATTGTAACCAACTGTTATTGGTTTGCATTTTTCCTTTTATTTTCATTAGACATACCAGCAACCTGGAAAATTTCAACTCAATGTTGTTGAAGTATGCTCCAAAACGGATTGCTTTTGCGTAAGTACATGTATGCAAGTTACAAGTAGATTTTGGGAAGAAATCTTTAGTTCATTGTACATGTGTAGTCTGGAAAAACTGTAGAAACTACAATGCACAACAAAAGTTGTTGAGGCAGCTGGCTGAAATGAGTGCCAATGTCAATATTTCCATTACTCCACTTTCAATCTTCAACTACAATCCCTGCCCTTTTCATTGCTGTACAGAAATGAAGCAAGTCTTGCAGATAGCAAATCTAGCATTGTTTTTGGGGGAGGGGTAATATGGTAGAGGCAAGGGGTGTATTTTGTCCAAGGTACATGTACTCAAGAGCAGTGATGCAACATTTTTGTTGTTCACACATATGTTCAGGTTTTGTATTCAAGCATAGGCAGTTATCAAAGCTTAAACTAAATTTGGTGACATCATGTTTCAGGTATGAAGTCTTCACTGGACGAATTTTACTTGCAGCCCTGGATCACAACTTCCACGTCTTCCAGAAGGTCATCGAAAGCCAGTTCAAGAAAGTTTATTCCAAGCGTTCAGGATACTGGAGGGCAGAAGCAGTTAAAGAGCAGTTAAAAAGCAGTATCCCCATTTGCCTTTGCTCCTGACAGACATTTTGCGACGGCGTAAAGCAGATGAAGAAGCCATCACAAGGCCTATTGAAGTTTCCCCAACTAACCCAGTAAATCTAGCACCGACAATAGCTATGAAAAGGGCCCCTTCAACTGAAGAGTTGGTCAAAGCTAAATTGTCACGCTTTCAGCCAAAGAAATCAGAATAGTGTAAAGAAACAGCTGAACTGGTGGGAAATTGAATTAGTGCTATACCCACAAAATGCCATTCTTGTACTGATTGAGAGGTGGTTTCAAAATGCCCCTGGGCTGCTGATCAACTAAAATGTTCCTGTTGTTCACTGATTTAGTCTGTTTCACCATTAAAAGATTGGAACAATTTGTAAGGGTCGAAAGAACATTACACATGTACAAATGTATGCAAAAACCAGTAGCAGTTTAATACCAGCACAAAACAAGGTTATAACATAAGAGCAACCAGGGTTTTTCAAACTTATATTCATACACAATTTTTTCAGGTGTGATGAATTAATTTATTGTAAAGCCAAGGTAGATACATGGAAAGTCATTCTTACGCTTATGTAAATAGTTTTTTTTTCTATTTCACAATGTACATTTCACAGCTTACAATAAATAACCATCTCCAGCGAACTTTGTTATAAACTTCTTTTTTTCTCAACATAACAATGGTTGCTGGAAACAAGTAGATTCTGATTTCAGGTTTATGGTCAAAATAAATATCTCAGGTTTGAAAACTTTTTACTTTACATAATCAGTTTCACTCTCAATAAATAAACAACCACCTAAAGAACTACTGTATAAACCCTCTCAGGGAGGATAGCTATGACCTTGTTTCTTTTTTTTTTTCCCAACAAAACCATGTTCCAAACTAGTGGATTCTGACTTAACATTTAGGTTCAAAATAAATATTCAAGGTTCGAAAACATTTTGCTTTACAGCATCAAGTGCTGTACGTGAGTTTCAAAAGCCTTTTTATTATTTAGTTATTGTTACCAAACATCACCAGTTACAAAAAGAAAATACTTTGACTATATGGGGGTGTTATGCCTACCAGACCTGCTGGGACTCTATTTTTTTCAGCTAATAGGAAGACCCCCTTCCCAAACACTCAATGCTCTTTACAACCCTTTTAGATGGTCGTTTTTGTGATGGATACTACTTCCAGGTTGCTACACCTGTGTCAAAGATAAAGTAGGGGCATCCAAAAAATAGAGCCACGTGGAAAAAATATTTATTTCTCGATAAAAATTTCGGCGTGCAAACGGCTATTGTTCATCCCTCGAGAAATAAATCGTTTTCTCGAAGTTCTTTTCGAGTTTGCATGTTCGAAAACTCCGTGTTTCTCGATTCTCGAAACTCGATACTATATTCTCGATCCTCGACATTCGAGACGCGAGAATCGAGTTTCGAGGATCGAGTCGAGACTGTCAACTTACATTTGACCGGTACTGTAAAAGCTCCATACGCGTTGACTACAAAGTCAGATCTAGAGTTGTTTTCTCTGGTAACATCTAGCGAGGAAGATATTACTATTTTCAGGGGCTACTACTGTCAATATCAGCTTGCTGAAAGGCCAGTGCGGCAGGGTATAATTTGCGAAACGTCCGGCAAATGTGCCAGCCAAACTTCAAAACAAAAGCACAACCACGCAAAGCACTTTGGGTGACACTGGTTCTTTAAACAATACTGCACCAGCATACTACCTAGTTGATTAAATCTTCAAGTACAAGGTATACATTGTAGGTTGTAATGAGAAATGATAAAATATAAAAAAAATAATATTTGTCCAGGTTTATCCTGCATTTAAGACTATACAGCAAACCCCAAGCCCAGTGTACATTAAATGTACATGTACGCTGTATGACGGTTTGTATTCTATGCCAGTCACTTTGTGGCCACATTCAGTTTACCTCAGAATGTCTATTTTTTAACAAATCTCCAATATCAGTTAAAAGATAAAATCAATTTAATATTTACAGTGTATCTGTGCATCTGAGGCAAAACTAAATGAAAAGAATCATTGAGTAACAGGGAGTATACACATTCACTGATTTTACATTTACGGTCTTATCTGTTTTGGCTGCCTTAATTCATTTCACTTGCGGTTAACAATCTTCTGAGTTCAGTCCTCTTATGGCCTTATACATGTAGACGTGGTCCTAGAAAAAATATTGAGAAGAAATTAAAAAAAAGTTCTAGGCATGTCATACACTCAACATTATTAGGTTGCAATGTTAATTTTCAATAACATATATAAATTAAGGTTCATGTAAATTTACAATAATATTATGAATACAGTTCAAGCAGTGAACAAAATTTGTAAAAGGTGTAAATATTAATTTAATGACTTTTAGTCAAGTATTGGGTTCCAAAGCTGTGGAGTGGCAAAATAAGAAAGATTTCTTAAAATAAACTGTCACTTTAGTGGCATCGACAAACATCGTAGGCATTACAGTGATAGTCCATTTCAAAACCTTAATAACCCTGATCAGAATACAATTTTCTAGTACACCATAACAGAACACATCCTGTTTGCATGTATTGTACTCAGTGAATACATGATGATCCGGTTTTCACATGTTCATGTACTAGGTTCCAACAAATCTCCAAAAATGATGTGCCTATTGACTGAGTGAGAGGACTAGACAGGATAATATATGGCTTAAGCTAGGTCATGGTGTACAGACTGAGCACAGCGAGGTCTGCGTGCCACGACCGGCTTGTCCTAACTCTGTCAATACACATTTATCATACCACCAATTTCATGCTACATGTAAATACATGCATTTTTGAAAAATTTCAAAACTATGCTTAAAAATACTCAAAGCATGTTAAAGTGCATGTGTGTTGTATGAACCGATGATGTGTGCAAGACTGGACGGCTTTTTCCAGACTGGCTTGCATCAACCCACCTGGCCCTACACACATCAACTCGGAATACATCTGTATTGTATATAATACACTAGGAGAGAACTGTTGTCCACCCATCATGGAAAAACGGCTTAGTTACAAAAAGCCAAAACCACACCACTTCTATACTTTCCTGGCAGGGATGTGCAACACTGTGCCATGGCTGTTGATGTGTGACTACTTTCAACTGCTTATGCAAATTGATGTCAGTTTTCAAGATATCATGTTGTTGAGTGGTGAATTGTTCATGGGTACAGCTAGTTTTTTTTATAAATTGTGTTGGCGGGGATGTACGGTGGTATAAGAAGTTGAGTTATCAAGTGACTGAAAAAAGAAAATGGTGGACATGAAATTCAAAGCCCAGATGCAAGGAAATACAATGTACGCTACTATTGTAGTTTTAACCCTGTTATCCCAAGCAGTTAGCCTCTAGTGGTCTAACATGGTTGTAACTGGGTGTAGATGTTATGTATTGAAATGAAATGAGACCCCAAGAGAAGCTGAACCTGATCGCCAGTCAGGAGTTCTAACCACTACATGTACAGTAACCTACATTGTACAGAATGTATATTACATAGGAGTCTAGACGTGAGCTACAGGTGTACAGCTGTATTGTAGGGCATTACTTACAGTACAAGGTCACCATACAGTCAGATGCCTTCAACACTGCCCTTTCTAGCACTATGCAGGGCATGATACAGTATGAACCTAGTAAGATGACCTACTTCACTAACAGTTTTCTTGTAGATTAGTACAATCATGTAGCTGGAGTGCAGAAGGTCATGGGTATGACTTCAGTTAGGGATTTAACTTGGTGTCCTAATCCCACAATTGCTTCATGTTGAGCACATGTATCATCATTCTTTTGGTTAATAAATGACCAATCTTAGTAATTATTTACAACATCAGTAATTATTTTACAATATTAATAACCATGGCTCTATATCAGCAGGGCTTTTGTTTCAGTGTACTCAGTATGTTCGGGATTGTGGTTTGTCCACAATAATCTAATATTCATGTCTTAAAAATTCAAGCATTCAATGATCACCAAGGAGATAATGTCTTCATATGACATGAATCCACATGCCATTCTGTCAAAATCTTTAAAAGGAATGCCTGCAACCAACGCCCAATACACTGTACATGTGCACGTCCTTTAATTGTTTAAAGAAAACAGATCTACATGTAAGCAACACAAATTTGAAGCATAACATGAGGATTCTAATGTATACAGCTAAAACGTTGTCTGATTTTACAGCCTTGAGCTTACACGAGGAGACCGAAAGGTAGTATGGGTAGCTGAAAATCGTTTGTGATTCGGCTGTAATTTCGCAGTTGTCGCTACCCTAGGAGGGGTGAGAGTACGATAAACACTTGCCTGTGTGATTTAATTTGTGTAGGGGTGAGCCACAGCTAAGTTTGGTAAATTTATTAATAGATTACCCATAGCACCTAGTGGTCTTATTGCGTAGGTTTTCCGACAACGTTAATTGTAGCTGTATGTTTGAGTAACTTACCTGACCATGTGTGATGCATTCCTTTGCTATGTACAACATGCATCAAGAAACTGTTTTGCTGTAGAACTTGGAGTCATACTGATACAATGTGTACTAATGTAGAAACCTGATGAAAAATTTTGAGAGTAAAATTAATAAATGGATTATAAAAAATAAACTTACTACTCACATACATGTAGCTATAAAGGTGAATGCAAATCATACTTTAATTTCATCTATACCACAGTACATGAACTCAGGAGATACAGATACAGATCAGAGATTACAGATCTCAGGAGATTGTTGAAGGAGCAGTGTACATGTAGATGTATGAGGTTCAGGTTTGAACTGAAATTTAACTTCTATATAGGATGTAACTAAACAGCACCAGTCATCTAGCCCAGTTGATTGTGTGATTGACCTTTCAATAATTTTGCAAACAAATCAAGAATAAAAAAAATAGTGTGATAAAATACATGTACAGTAAGTTAATATTTGGTTCAGGGCGGCAAAAGTGCAAAAAACTCACTGGAGACAGTTTGACACACTGAACACCATCCCCTTTAAAAGCCAAATAATTTTTTTCCTTCAGCCCTTGCTTTAGGTCAGTAAGCACATAATTTTTTGAATTAGGAAATAAGCCAAAAATTGAAAAGTTGCCATTTTGAAGGCTGTTTTCCCATAACATGATTGAGCTCTTTTCCCTCAGCGGACCGGATCGGCCTACCGGCTCGAGTGCCCAACCTTGGTAAAGGATATATAGAGAGAAAGGCAGTGGAAATAAAACTCACTGGAATCGCGCTAAATCGCTCCAAAAACCACAATGGAGAAAGAACAACAGACAGAGGACTTCAGGTAGGGTTTTTTTAATTAAAAACACGTTCGCATTTTTTAATTAAAGTCGGAATCGTTTTTTCCCATACAAATCCTTATAATTTTACTGTTACGCAACGGCCGCCGTTAGCTCATATTACAACACTCACACAACGCAGAACAAAGGTCACACGGTCTATATATCTCCCATAGAGCTTGGGTCACCTGTGACCGAACATGGCTGCATTCAACCTCGTCCCCAGGGTCTTCTCGCTTTTCAATATGGCGGCGGCTCGGGAGAAGACCCTGGCACACAGCAGAATCACGTGACCAAAATTTCCAACGAGGATGGAAATGTATTCAAAATGGCGGCTAAGGCGAAGTGAGTGAGAAGATCTGGGTACGAGATTACGGCTGAGGTCAAGATAAACAAAATGGCGGAAAAGGCTGAAGGTTGGTTCAAACATGCGTGAAGAAAAAGAGAAAAACAAAGACAAGTTATACATATACGGGCTTTAGGAACACGGCAAAGTGTTAGAGGTCTTGTTTTGGCCGTTCATTTAATATGGTTTGTGCGTACAGTATAAAGCTCGCCGAACTCATAGATCACGCGCAAAATAGAAAATAATCAGGGTAATTTATTAAGCTGAAGTCTTACATCTTCCCCTGACCACTTGTTTTTAAATGTTGATCAAGTGAAATTGTTCTCTTACGAATACACTCGAACGAACGTGTATTTTTTTTTCATGAGGATAGGCGGCTTTTGGCATAATTTATCTTACGGTAAATTGTTGCAAATTATTTATTTATTTATCTATTTATGCTCAACCAGTCTATTTATTTTTTACTTGCTGATCCTAGCCAACTTGGTTTGGTAAATGTAACTCTTATGACTGTTTGTTTATGACTCTTATGACTGTTTGTTTATGGATTGATCCATACCAAAGATCTTTGGCATAGTATACCCTAGCATGGACTGCACATCTATTTGCAACTTTCTTTTTATTTTCAAAGATTTATATGTTCAAGTAACAAAGTTTGTATGTAATCTTAAGTTACTTTACTCTGCTTGCTATCCCATAGCAATCTGTTTCTTGAGCTTTTCAATTCATGGGTAACACTTCTCATTATCCTGTTCAACCACTGGAGATAAAAAAAATGCTCATGTTTATTTATTAGGAGTGATTACATAAGTCTTTGAACATTTTTAACATTTCGTCATCTTTAGAGCTTATAATAAAATACCGGTAAGGGCTGGTATGCTTGAGATGAGGGACGAATCATTGTTCATCATCATCATAAGATTTATTTAGAAGTTACAGCATCCCATTTATTGCAAGTGCTCTTCCAGAGAGCCATGTTGCAATTGCATAGTCAAACAGCTAGTGGTGTTTAATCCAGCAAATCCCAGGTGTGGCTTTAAAGGGAACAGTGGTCATGTTGGCATTGTTGGATTTATTTAGTCCCATTCCTGCCTACATATTTGCTTGTTCAATTGCAGATCTCCTAGGATTTGTCACTTTCAATACTGCTTTCTGTGCTTGAGCTGTCCAGTTTACAAATATTTCCTCATGATACTTTATGTGCATGTTTTTTTGAGTTAGAAATATCGTTTGTATTTATTTATTATTTACTGTTAATATTGTTAGAAATATCATTGTAGACAAGTGTCCAATACTAACACACTTGTGTTATTAATAACTGATTGGGCTAATGATAAGGTATGATATCAACAACAATTTACTTTTGGAAAAAGTTATGTGTGTAATCTTGGCTGTTAGAATTTAGTAAAATAAGAGCCTGTAAAGAATGGGCAAATAAAGCATTTGAACAGTGGATAGATACAGTCCTCTTTGTTTGTTCAACCAGTGCTGGGGATAATATTCCTTTATAGGTTTTAAGAAATTTCCTCCTTGAGTACTTCAATGAATTGAGTTATTTGGGTGAAGTTTGGAACTGTTTAAAAATGGAAATCAATGGGAAATGGGGGGTTCAAGAAGAAAAGGAGAAAAAATGACTATTTTAATGAAGTTCTTTAATGAGAATTTAAAATTAACATTGAGTAAAGGAATAACAAAATAACATGCTATCAACCTAGGGTGCTCTTATGTTGATATCACATTTTTGTTGGTGTTTGAAAAATAAAAGGAAGCATGATCAAACCAAGTGCCATACATACATGTATATCTGTTAGAGGCAACATTATCCCTGCTAAGAAGGACAATTTATTTTTCCAGTGGCCATTTAATGTATTTGACTGGCAATAAATTGAATATGGTGACAGAAAATTCAAGTAACAGGGAGGTGAGAATAATGACAAGTCATGAAGTTATAACCTGATAATATCAATGAGTGCAAGGTCAAATTCCATGCCTGTTTGGCAAAAAATGCTAACCTGAAAAAAAGTATGTTGTGAATTATGAAAAATTAGAAAACATTTTGTTGCAAATTCCAGGTCCCTTACATTCTTCACACCATCAATCCCCTACCCCTTGGTATTTAGACACTAAAAGGGGCATGGGTTATGGTAACTTACACAGGAAATCCCTTCCACAAAATTAGAATAGTAATTCACTAGCCCTGGCAGTTGGACGCTCACGATGTCTAGTTCTCAACTCCACCTTCAAGCAACAACACAGAAGCAGTCTACCATTCAAAAGATTACAGCAAATATGTTACAGTCCCTTTTTGGGATTAGCAAGCTTGGAAGCATGGTTTACTCCTAAGCAATTGGCTGCCTTATCGTGTTATGATCACTAAAACTTCACTGACAAGTTACCAATAATTTTTGAAAATGTAATCCTGGCTAGCTGTCCTGATACCAAGGAGAATCAGGCTTGTAAGCCCAAATTAGGCCCTGCCTTGAAAATCCTAGCAAGCTCATGAACACAGCTCAGTTCTGTCCCATTGCCCACATCACTATCATATATTTAAGATTCAGGTTTATATTACCCCAGTTAAGTCATGCCTTGAAAGTGCCAGTAGTTAGCTGCATGAGTCCCCGTAAGCAGAACACTCTCATGGTGTGGAAGGACTAAAAACACCCTCTAAATTCATTCAATTCACTTCTACAAGTGTGAACTTGGAACAGTTTCAACCATTCTGAGTAACTTAATAATTAAAGCAACGTTGTAGAATCACGTACATGTAGCCGTCCAATGTGTATAAAGCTATTTATCCCTGAGATGGAAATCCTCAAATTACCTAAATTGCCTATGCAAGCAACTTGTTCTCCGCACTTGAAATTATTTATTAATATCAGCAGCTATAGCAACAGCATCTGTAAATTTAGCTTCTACAAATTTATCAAAGAATGGAATGCCCTAAGCAGCAGCTGACTCATTTAAGTTATTTTATATAATTTTATTTGATTTACACCGGTTTTTCATTTTTAATTAGATTCCTTAATTGCACAGCAAATTCGCAGCGATAGGACAATTTTGCAAATGAATCTAACATGTATAAATAAAACAATACATACATAAGACATACAAGTGCCTTACAAGTTTTCAATGACCATGGAAACACAAATAATTAGTGCGCGATTATGCTTTATTTATGACAAAAATCGGAGCAAGTACATTACCATTAAGTATTTCACAGTCCACTACGCCACATTATATCCAGCGACTGCCATTCCAAAACTCTAAAGTATCGTGCACATTGACGATTGGTAAGGTTCTTACGTAGATCAGGGCGTAACATGTCGATCAAAATCGATCATCGAAAACGTAGTCGATAAGTCGAAAGTACTCGATATTTGTTGATAATTGTCAATCGACAAGTTTAATTTGTCGATAAAAGTCGATAATCACAAGATTTTCACCTGATTATCGACTTTTATCGACAAATATGGAGACGAATTTTCACTCGATCGGCTACGAAATTAACCAAAACAATAACAGCTTCAACGACTTTTCATAGAAGTGTAAACAGTTCTTAAGTAAATCTGTATGATAATAAAGTTAAACAAAACACTGAGCAATAACCTGAAAAGTTACAGCTAAGCCTGCTTAATCCTTTACCATTGATAAACTGGAAAAAACATTCGTGCAATGGTCCTCTCAACCTCTTTCAGTTCGTGGCTTCCTCGATAAAGTCTTTTGGTCGTCGATTTCCGAATGGATTTCGAGGTAAGCAGGCAAAGCGATTTCTAAATTTAAAAGTCCCACGTGACATATAGACAAAACTTTGAAAGTGACTCGCCAAGGCAATTACTCGAAAAAGAAATGATTTAAATGCGATACTACGTATCAAAATAGCGTGTTACTCTCACGGGCATAATTTGAATGTTGTATGCCGAGTGGTTCCTCATGGAAATCGAGATTAGTTTTGCCAACTGAACGGCGAACTGCAGGTTGATATATGCACCAAGGATTCGTACATACGTTTGTAAGATTTCGACCAAGGATTTGCAATAACTTTTTGGTCGAAAGGTTGCTATTTCAAGTGTGGAACCTCTCTCTTTCGAAACAAGCTTCTTCACAGCACAGGCGCCTTCGGACGTGAAAGCGAGGTCATTTGCTATCCGTCCAAGGTCTATGACATATTTCTGTATCCGGTACCTAACCCACAAATCCAGTTTCTTTTCGCAAAATGTTCATGACCATGCTTCTTTGCTACTTCCGCGTCAAGTTTAGGTTGCGTTCACCTGACGTCGAACGCAAATTTCACTGATGCGTCTATAACTGCGATGGTCTTCTTGACATTTCATTCACTCATAACAGTCGGAGAGTATTGTGAGATTCGATCTGAAAATGATTTACTTTTGCTGTAGTTTCTGCTTTCACCTCATGTTTATTTTAGTTTTCAAAATTTACAGTGTAAAATCGGTAAAATTAAGTCTTGGCACAGTCAATCCTGCTTCGTTATAGATTTTCCGCGTTCAACAAAGTAGTCTTGTCTCCCACCCACGATACATCGTTTTGTTTTCGATACTTGTCGATTGAAATCGATCAAAATCGAACTGTAACATTGAAAATCGATAAAAATCGATAATCACAAGAAATCCGGTGATCGATTTTTATCGACTTCCGATATTTGTCGATTGATTACTATCGACAACGATCGACAACGATCGACTTTTATCGACTATCGAAATTATCGACATGTTACGCCCTGCGTAGATCACCAGCCGATCGCGATAGAGGAACTTTTAACCCGAATAATCTACGAATCTTGGGTTTGGTACTTCAGATCTTCCTCATACGGAACAGCTGCAGATTTGTAAATTGTCAAACAGAAAAACTGTTCAGCTTTCACATCACAGAGACCTAGAAATAGCAATGTTTGGGTTGCAGGAAGAACCCACAAATATCCGCCATCTTTGCTTTTGGAAGACGTAAACCAATCAGAACACATGTAAGAATGGCGCCAATCAGCGACCGTTTTAGGTCGCTATGTGCCAGGGTCTTCTCCCGAGCCGCCGCCATATTGAAAAGCGAGAAGACCCTGGGGACGAGGTTGGGCTGCATTGTGATTTTTGAGAGAGACTGGGGCAGAAATCGCCCCATTTCTCCCCCATTCTCCCCACATCCACCCCCAGAGAACGAGGGATGCCTGTGATTCATAGGTGTTCTTGGAGCTTTAAGAACGAGGAATATTCATAAATTTCTGTGACATCTCGTTCGCTATGCCTTTTATATCTAGGCGCACTTGATGCTTTTAGAACGAGGGGTTCATAGCTTTCGATAGATTTGAAAACTGAATATCAAACACAGCGCGAAACAAGAGAGATATTTATAGATTCTATTATATCTCGCGCTTGATTGCTTTTAGAACGAGGGATATTCATAGATTAGATATGTCTGACATTCCTCGTGACCCTATGAATATCCCCACAGGAGGTCCACACAAACTGTGTGACCGTTGGTAGTTTCAAAATTATAAGAAATTTGTGAGAAAATTGAAAGGTTTCTAATAACGTAAAATGCTGCGAGAAATATTTACATTTAGTAGATATTTCTCGCAGCATTTCACGTTATTAGAAACCTTTCGGTTTTCTCATACATTCCCTTATAATTTTAAAACGACAAACGGTCACACAGTTTGAGTGGGCACCCTGTGATATCCCTCGCTGTGAATGCTTCTAGCGCGAGATGTCACATGAATCTGTAAACATCCCTAGTTCTTAAAGCGCCTAGCGCGGGATATGTAAGGCATAGCAAACGAGATATCACAGGAATTTATGAGTATTCCTAGTTCTTTTAAAATCTCCCAGCGCGACATGTAACATGGCTCGAATGTCAGACAACTCACCCCCCAGACAAACTACAGCTGAAACTAGCCCCCGATCTTTAGACAATTAGCCCCCAATTTTAAAACACCTCTTTTACTTTAGACAAATATATTTTTATGCTCAGCTCTTACTGTTTTTGTTTTACATTTTGAAGCATTCTGCTATAAAGGAAAGACCATAACAAACATAAGCCGCGAAAATGTACTCACCACCATCTTGGTACTATAGCACGTGTTCAAGACGACTCGGCTAAAGACTAAAGACGGTGAAAAATCGTAGAAGAGCGTCAACAATCGTTGAGGCTGCGAATTTTCGCAAATCAGTAAAATCTGTTAGCACAGCTGGCTAGCCTCTGTTGTCTTGAGGCAGTTTATTAGCAAGACGAAAGACTGCGAAAACTGCAACACAGCGCGAAAAATCGTTGAGGCTATAAAACGAAAAATCGCTAAAAGCGCTGTCTCAAGCAAAAACTCGCTTAGAAGCTAAAATTTGTAAATCTTGTTTGTCTGAAGGAAAAAATCGCAAAAAGCGCGTAAAATTTGTTAATCTTGCTACTTTGAAACGTAACATTACGAAAAATTGTGAAGTTTGTAACTGAAGTGGAAAATCGTAAAATTCGTTGCAGAGTTCAATCCTGGACAGAAGTGTATACCTCCAAAATTACAGTCTCACTGACTAATTCGCCGCCATCTTGAATTCCTCTCAAAATAACGCTTTGCGATCATAGCGTCCACACCACCTGTATGGATAGTAATAAAGACTGAGAGCCTTTTGAGGTGGTGTACCGGTATGCCGGTCTCCTCTGCTCGCTTTCATAGAGTAAATCAGTGTGTAACTGCTTTCAATAATAATTCTTATACCGAAGAGGTTTGTATTCTCGTGAAATGTTGCGAGGAGTATTCACAATTAACTCAAAATAAACGTATCTCAGTACCGTAAACGTTATAATTTGGATTTGTCATTCTTGCATCGCGGCTCAGTTAAAACAGCGAAATTCACAATGACTTTCAGGGGCCTTTACGCGAAATACGCAAGTGTATATCAGAATTTCCCGTCCTCAGTTAAATAACTTAATTTGACGGTTTATAATACAGAAGTAAGGGAAATTAAAAATTCGTACATTGAGGTGATAAAGTAAACTCGTGTAATTTTAAGATCGGTACATGTCGATTTTCTTTAACGCTGTCGCGAAAGAGTGCACCTGCGGGTGTTGTATTATCACTTCCAGTCCAAAAAAACCGGTTTTTAGTCTTTGAAATATGTTGTAAGTTTATGACCAATTGTTGCAGAAAATTCATGAGAAACTGACTGATTATAAACTCAAAATCACAAAATCTCCGCTATTGGGATAAGCATCAACAATCTTTTGTGTCTGCACTAACAGTACTAGTATTTTCAGAAGAAAAATCTTCAACAAGATAAAACGATTAAAACTTACAGCAGAACTAAATATACGGCGAGGTGTTTGTTCAGTTCAAATCCCCTTTAAAATAGTCACACGTAACGAAAATGTAATGGGAAAAAATTGGAATTCTCCTTGTAAAATACTTTATCTCTGTGTCTATTCTCTTTACTTCCATCCTTTACCTCCATTTCTTGACTGTTTATCCTCTTCTTTGCAGATTACTTTGTACCCAAATGTAAGAGCAGTTCTCAATATTCTTCTTACAAACCCTGTATCTACTGCGACGCCAGAGCAGTCATTTCATACCTTGCGCCGCATCAAGACCTACATGAGCACAACCACGAGAACTAAGGAGCTCTCTTCTTTGGCCTTTTATGCATGCTTATAGAGACACTCTGATTGACACCGAAAGTGAAGAGAATTTTGCGCTAAAAAGAGCAGAAAGTTAGCTTTTGAATTCAGTGTAACTTAACATGTACTGCCAAACAATTTGGTTAGTTATAATAAACGGTAATATAATAAATGGCCAGCGCGAGAACCATCAACTCAGACATCGTCGATAGGAGGAGCGAAACACTGCCGTTTGACCGGCTGAAAAACTGAGTTGATATGCTGGTAAATTGACCGTTAAGAGATTACGGCGAAAGCCTCGGTTTCGAGTGTTAGCCCTAGTTCTTCAGTGCTGCAACTGACCCTATCCATTGGCCTCTATTAAAAAATCTTAATAGGGTAAGGGCCGTCACGTTAATGGCGATGCCAAAAGGCGATGTCGTTCACAAGAAACGCAAGAACAAGCAAGCCGAAGCTATGCAGCGCAAGCCCGCATAACGATACTATACTAAGCTAAATCAAAAATCGTGACAGCGACCAGCGACTTTTCATGTAATTCAGGCCGTGGAGTAATTTCACAATTACAAAGTAAATAATAGAAGCAAGTACTTTAATAAGTGAGATGTGAAAGAAGGCAGTGTCTGTAAAAGACAACTCCAGCCCATGAACGTGAGAATAATAAGCACACAAATTCCCCCTTCCTACCCCGCCAACAACACAATTTGCCAGATGAGTTTATTGTGACCCTCGCCGACTTTTTAGTAGACGACGTAGGGTAAAAGTTCTCAAATCGTTCAATTCGCTCAGATAGAGAAGAAACACCGTACAGAGTTAGGAAACAACACCAGGCAATGTTTCAGCCAGTTCGTTTAGAAGACTGAGACACCTGTACTTTTATCCAGAACCTACATGTATCTAAACCTATGTTTATAATCTGATTTATATATAGGAAAGGGGAACCATTCCTCTTGTCGGGTTTTCACTGAGGAATCATAGCATGAGTGGGAGCGCAAGTAAAATCAGTAAATTATCTTTTATCCTTGCTGTTGTATTTGCGTCAATGTTTGTAAATGCTTGCGAGGAAATTGGTGGTCTGTGAACAGCCAGTCGATTTTTAACAAAAACGTGCCTGCTTGTCTTTTGATGATAAGGAATGCCGAATTTGGTTAAAGAAGAAAGTCCTGAAAGTGAATGTCTACCGCAAAACGATTTCTTCATTTTTGGATAGTGATAACTGAATAACATAAAAACAACGGAAGTCTCAGATGCTTACGTGGAAATTCACCATTTCTTTTATTTCAGCTTCTCACATGACATAATTATTCTGTTTTTCTACATTAGCCTGACGCTTTGACAGGGCCTAGTCCAATTGGTGATCTTCTAAACAGACTTGACCTCGGACGATTTATTTGCTTCAGTCGGCTCTAAAGTTAAAATAGCCTATATTGACATGGTTTTGTCCAATCAGTAATTACTTCCCTTGGCTTCTAAGATAACACGTTTAAACACGGCTTCTTTCATTCGGTAGTTTCTTCCGTCATACAGACGGAGTACTAACGTGATCACCTTAGTGAAATAACAAGCGCCTGACTCCTTAGCCTGCGTGCAGACGTCTCCTTGACTCCTTCGAGAAGAGAAAGCGTTATTAGTTCCTTACTCTCAACTGAAGGTAAATGTATGAAGTAATTTTAAGATTCACAGGGTAAATGTACATTCCGCTGATTTTTTATCGTGAACATCAAGAGAATCGAAAATAGCCCCTGATCGCGGGTTTGTATAGTCGTCTGATAATCGAGGACCCCTTACGCTAAATGCCTACACCAGACATAGGTCTGAGCCGTAAAATTTATTGTGGAATTTTTGGTTCGATATACATGAGTATTCTACGGCTGAATGGTCAAACCGCTGGTTGGGTTCGGTCCAGAGCCAGTGAGCGAGGATTGAGCGAGGAGGTTTTTCGTGAATTTTTCATGTTACTGGGGTAGCATTTACTTCTTCAATATGCCGCCGGCGTTAGTGTGTGTAATAAACAAGAAGGTCAAAAATGGGAGGTTATCGTTGTCGCAAGATCAACTGGGTTGTGGACGAAAATTCCAGACCAGAGCTTCAGCGTGTCTGCCTTTGTGGATTCTGAAACGCCTCGGTTGGTGTCGATTGCATTGTAAGTCTTAAGTCTTATATTTTTAGCGAGTCAGTTGTGACTCACAAGCTTTACTGATCAAAGTAGCGAGGAAGATCGACGCATTGGTCTTTCCTAACAGAAAAAACTACTCGTTTTTGATATGATCTGTGAAGGCGAAAAGCCAAGGTACGGTTTGAATACGTTTGAGTTGTTTACCCGGGTTGTTGTACTTACTAGTCTGTACTTCTGAGGGACGACAGTGCAATATTTCTCCTACTGGCACAAGAATAAAAAAAATTGTGGAATTCTTAAGGGGTACAAGTACAGTCATAAATGCTGGGACTCTTCATGGATATAAGGTGAAAATGTTAAAATTAATTACCTGTAAGTTATTTAATTGGGGTTACGGTTACTGAAGATTACTTGTGGGAAATATGTAGTACTTTGCGGTTATTATTTTGTTGCTTTCCAATTCTCGTCAACTATGATTCATGTCTCAGTGCTTTAATTCATCTTTAGCATATGGCCACAGAACTGAGAATGAATCTGGTAGCTTTTGCTTGCCTCTGTGTTGCCATTATACTACTTGTGCCCAACTTTGCCGGTGGAAAAGAAGTGGTGGAAGAAAGACAAGTTAACTTGGTAAGTACTGAATTTTATTCACTGTTGTTTAAGGTGATTCCATCGAAAAAGAAGTGGTAATGAGAATTTGTTCAAACTTTGCACGGTTATTAAATACACCTAGTACATTAAAAAGAATAAAATAAAAAGAGGGAGTCACCGTGTCTGATTTCATGCTACAGGGCTGTAGTATACAGGTATTTGCTAGCTTTTGACAACAATATTAAAAAGCCTTTTCTTATACCAGAGACACCCATTGCATCAACAACATTATTACTAGCAATGAAATATAAGGATTATTCTTGTTATAGAAGAACAGTGTTACAGTAAAACGTCTTGAAATTGCCATATAAAATGAAACTAATGAAATAATAGGCAAAATTGAGCGTCTGTAGGGTTCCAGTGAAATGACTAAAATCTGACTGTAATAGCAAATCAACTGGAATATTTCAAAACTGATTAATGAAAAATTCTTTAAATTTGAATATGTTATGCAAAGTCCTGTTTTCCTTAAATAAATGGAATAAAAAAGTCGGGTCACTGAGTTCATTTGGGAGAAAACGACCATTTATTTCTCTGAACACCTTAGCTTCTATAGAAAACCTAACAAGTTCCAAACGTACGTGCGCTAATCACGTAAAAAATGATTCACAGAAAAGATGCACAATGCAATTGAATGAAATCACCTTTATTTAATAGCGGAGTCTCTGCCGCGAAGCACCATGGATAAGGGAATTTGGTAACCTATTGATGCGATAAATTTTGTTTGTGGCGTCAGCATACGCCTGTACATCCATGCATCCACGCCTGTACATCCAACCCAACGGGGGCTGGAGAGTGCCATCTTTTCTTGGTGGGCAATCACGTGGTGCTTTTAGGCAACTGGCATTTTTCGTGGTGGGAAATTGCACCACCATCGTTACTTTTGAAAAAGAAGTTTCTTTAAAAGCTTAAGCTTACCGGTATTTAGCAAAGCGATTGTTCAACAATACCGAAGTTTAAAACTGGAGAAAAAATATCACAGGCAAACTATAAATGGGAAGAAAAAGTTCAAAAGAATACTCAGTTGAATTTTTGGTGGAAAGCAAAAAGTTCAGGTTACGAAATTTGCCTTCGAGCACTTCACCTTAGTTTTCTTCATGGCCAAGAGCTTGTTCTGTTGTGAAACACAACCAAGTAAGTGAAGTGTTTGAAGGGTACATGGTACATGAGTTTGAGCATAACGGTCAAAGAAATAACATTTTGAAATAGGAATTTAATTTATGTCATTAGAAATGTGGCGTTTACTTCATTTATATAGATGTTGACTTTAAAAATATTAGAAAACATGCTCAGTTTTGAGACAGATGTAGTCTTGAATGTTGATGTACTCAGCTGATTTTACTTGCGTAGACAGATGCATGATGTAGGAAGTGTAACGTTAATTTCATTTAAGTATGGGTTTTCGAATAAACTGTTTCAAAAATGATTTTTCTGTCCATTATTTTGTGTTTGTTCATTCATAACAGCAGGACAGAGAGACAACAGCACACTATTTGCACATGCATCTCTTCAGTGAGATGTTGGTGAATAATTGCTTTCAATTTGTTTTGGCTGTCGGGTCCATCTCTAAAGACAGTTGTCGCTTTTCTTTTCCTAGAAGGTTTCAACAGTAATAATCTTTTATGCAAAGCAGTTGTCGGTTTAAAGCTATTTTATTTAAAATAGCGTTTTGTGCATTCCTCATGTAAAGCACCTGAATTTATATACTTTGCAGCCACAATCAGAACTTATGCCATGTTTAGTGTTTGTTTTGCCTTCCAATCATAAAAAGTTATTTCAGAAACTATAAGCAAAGCAGTTATCAGTTTAAAGCTATTTTATCAGAAACGCTTCCAAAAAAATGTTCTGTGTATTTCTCAAAGTGCCCAAATTTATACACTTCGTGGCTGCAAAACTTATGTCTTAGCTTTTGCCTAAACTGTTTTGTTTTCAATATCAATGGTCTCTAGTTAGAGATCAAAATAAAAATTATTCAAGTAACTATAAGTGAAGCAGTTTTTGGTTAAAGTTATTTTATCCAATAAGCTTCAGGAAACAGTTCTGTGTGTTCCTCAAAGCACCCGAATTTATATTCGCGGCTGCTAAACTTGCACCATATTCCAACAATAATTTACAGGTGCTTGGAAGCTCCTAAAAACCTCCCTTTCGGGTGATTTTTCCGGTAAAATGCCAGTAAAAAGTTTTTACTAGACTTTTAGTGGCAGTCAGTTCATGTTATTTGTTAACGTCTGAACCGAAAACCCAAAAACGTTACCTACTTACAGTGAGTTTGTTACAATTTGCCATCAGTGAGTCCCTGGTACTCATCCCATGAAAAATATCGAGTCCCATCTACAAAAAATGGTAGGCTTCTGCAAGCTTTGAGTGAAGTGCGCTTTATTCCATATTTGGTACGACCTTGTTCCCAGGGTCCCCTCGACATTAAAATACGTATTTTGATCACAAACAAACATGGTGGCATCTGCAAATAGATTTAATTTAATGCAAGTAGCTTGTATTCTTTCCCTCAGAAATTGCTTCTAGATATATTTCAGAGCGAACCAATATTTTCTTTTGAAAGTAAGTTATGTTCTAGATTCTAAATTACACAAATGGGACATTTGATTGATTCGCGGCATGTTTGCATTTGTTCATCCTGAAGGACGCATGCCATAAATTATTTTGCTCCTTTTAGGATTTCTATGCATCAGAGACACAGGATGCACTGCAACACTGCATTTACTTCAGAGTGTTATATCTTTTGTTGTTGTACATGTAATTGAGATCATTCAAGTGAACAGCCAATAATATGAGGAGATTTGACAAGTCTTGACAGTTAAATGATGGGATACAGAAACACTGCAAAAACCAAGCAAGATGGTTTGTGAGTAGAGCCCTGTGGTCAAAAATGACCTTTCAAGCTCAGATTCAAACAGAACAGATGCCCATTGGAGGACAACTCCGAACACTTTTCGGGCTTTTTGAGAAACAATTTTTGAAAGACAACAAGCCAAAAATAGTCCTGAAATATATGTGGGACCAAAAAGTCTCAGGTCTACGTATTTTTGAGAAATTAACACCAGCTTATTCCTTGCGAGCTCTGCTTTCAGGCTTGGCTAAATCTATGTATTATTCCTCTAATCTCTTACCCTCTTACTCTTTTTGCCTGGGAAAAATGTGAGATCTGGATCTGGTAAAGTTCAAAAGCATGCCACTTTTCATTGTCTTCTAGGAGAAAGGAGTGTTGCATTGTAATTAATTTATGATTGGCTCATAATCTTCACCTCACAAGTACCCTTGCGTCAGCCTCAGGATTGGATATTTATTTGGTGTTTTTTTGGATTATGTCCACGCTTAAGATAGAAAAATAGCTGCATCATGTCTTGCGATGTTGCAAAAAGTAAATGCAGGTTGTGTGGAGATACAGCCATGAGAAAAGTTTTAACTTTTAGCGGCACTGGAAAATCTCTTAAGTTAAGGAGTGTTATTTCAAAAGTATCATCTTCAGATAGCATGTTATATCTTGCCTTTATATGGCTTTATTACAATGGTGTCTGCCACACTGAGAAGTTACTTACAACAGCCTTAAACCTGGTGGGCACTAGTTATTTGAATGCTTCCTCAGTGGACTTTGTAATGAATTTAAATTGAGCAGAAATTCCAACAATGACTTTAAGACACAAATCAAAATTGTTCCAGAGTGCTTGATGTCTTTTAGGATGACAAGAAACTGTGTAGAAATAGAAATTCAAGCAATTAGCGTTGTGGTTTAAACAATTTAAAATTTTATTTCATTGTCACATAACTGATTTTTAAAATTGTACAAACGGTAGGGTTGTCAGGGAGACTTTCCACTCTGAAATATCAAATCAAGACAAAACAACACAGTAAAATAGGAGAAGAGAATTTAACAAAAACTGTCGCACATTCATGATAAGTCAGTATGAAAATCGTGAAGCAATGTAAACAAGTAGTGAACAAACTAACAAGAAGGAAGGGAAGCCGACTTTTTTCATCTATGCCATGCAAAATTTACCCTGGCTTGCCTGCACTCGTCCTAGCTCTGTGTTCCAACAGCTCCAAATTTTCATATAAAAATTGGATACCATGTGAAAGGATTTCAATTCCTTTCCCTGTTGTTTGAGATATTATATTTACCACTCTGTCCACAACTGCGTTTTCTGCTTTGTGTTTAACAAACTAAGTTGGTGAATTCTAATGTTCCTTTACTACAGTTATCTTGTTTCTCAGCTGGTGGCTCCATTGTGCAAGCCGATTATAAACTTGTTCCGTTTCAGCTTTGCAAAGAAATGCTTCAACACTTGGCACCTTTTTGTTCAGTCATGTGATCAATTCTTGTTCCATTTTTATCTCTTTTCTTGTTTTTTTCTTTCTTTCTTGGTTTTAAAGCAATCAGTGCTTGAGTTTTTATAAGAGAATTATTCTATCCAGTGCACCCTCGTAGAAAATTTGTTAAATAACACACACGGCAATTACACACTGTGATACTGCCGAGGAACAATTCAGAATGACCAGACAGAACTGCTTCATGTCCACTGCATACATTTTCTTCACTATCGCTGTGTATGGAAAATCCCTGATCAATAGCTTGAAGAAGTCCTGCTGTCTGACCACACTTTTTTATTTTGTCTACCTGATCCAACAACAGCACACTTAGCAGAGACAGGACAATGACAATCGAGCTGTGGGTCCCATTGTTCTGTAGAAAGTTTAACATACTCAGCAAGAGTTGATAGATCAGGGATTTTCCTTACCTTGTGGGTAGAACCACCAAAACATCTTTTCTGTGTTGCACTATACAGTACTGCTCAAAAGTAAGTTATCTGACCCTCTCGCGAGACACCATTCTCATCTCAAGAGACAACTCTCCTCTCGAGAGACAAGACACGTCCCGGGAGAACCTGAAAAATACTGGAAGTACTAAGGCTTGTCGTTCTGGCGAGATATTGACACCTATTGTGAAGCGCAACAATAAATTTTGTTCTCTAACATTTAGAGGGATGCGTTGTCACGAAGCAATTCGAATTCACTGAGTTCCCTCAATCACAAACCATTTAGTCTTTTTGGTCCATTCTGATGCGAGCGAAAGATCGAACTAGTTGATCGGTCTGATGGTGTATTTGTTTTGAAGTCTAGATGTAGTAAATTAAAGGCATTGACAAAAGTAATAACAGCACACCTTTGGTCTGAGCATTGTTTGTTTTATATCTTTTGTGGATTTCAGGGATTTTAAAAGAGGTTTTCAAGCACACGAATACAGTGTATTTGTTTGCTCAATGAGTGATTCCTTGACCATTGTGGACCCTGCAGCGCATTGCAGATATACACATGCAACACCCTGAAATTAACAATCTCCGGGGCAAATACATGGTTTATATTCTTAGGAACAGACTAGAATGACCATGTCCCTGAAAAGCAGTAACAATAACAGTAACTACAACCCCAGACATAAATTCTTGAGACACTTAGAGCTTTGTACGTTGCTACCAGAGGGAATGATGACAGGATTATTGAAATAGAATCAGCTCATAACACTAATAACACACGAAACACAGACGTAATAATTAAAGTATTTATTCTCAGTTTTCAATGTCACCAGGATTACTCAGAGAACGAGAAACACCAGTGTGTTCGAGGACTGGTACATGTATTAATAACATAATCTTGATTTTACATTTAAATGTTGTTCCAGTTTTCTGTGAGTGCAGAAATATTTCGATTACAAATTATTTTGGCTGTGTTAACGGGTCAGTTCAATGTGCTTTGGGTGAGATTGCAACATCAAGTGGGGGTATTGCAAAAGGAAACCGAGTGAATGAAGACAATATTATTTCAAAACAGATAGCTCATACGGCGTGAACTCATGTAATACAGACCGAATATACTGTAGTTCCATTTACTCATAGGTAACAAACACATCGGGCAAAATTAGTTGGTTTCTCGTGAGACAATTTGGTTGTAATTTATTTCAAAATTGCAGCTTCAGAGAATCTATTGAGATGAAGCTCTCGTCTTTCAAGACGAGATGAGACTGGTAACTTACTTTTGAGCGGCACAGTAGCTCTGATAGCCTCTAGTTGCTATCGTTATATCCTCAATTGAAATTTTGGTGTCCCAGATTGACTTAAAGAAAGCCTCACTAGAAAGATGAAATCCAAAATCAACATTTCATGTTCCCCCATTTTAAAATTTGTGTTTTGCATCACGATTTTGTGCAAAAGGCGGTAATTTCTGTACTCGTACAGTAGCAGCGAGGCCCATATTTGGGGCCTTGCTACTACTGCGCATGAGCAGAAATTGAACAAGATTACCCCCTTATCCTCAATTTCACCCCACCGTAAACACCGTAAACACCACAGCAAACATAAGCCGCACTCGCAGATAAGCCGCACCCCAAGTTTAGAAGCTCAAGTTTTGGAACATATTGGCTGAAGTGAACTCCTTTTCACTACGGATAAGGGATTCAATTTGTAGTCCAAATGAGACTCAAACATGCATTTTAATCCTTATGACAAGTATCAAAAAGGTATGTACACTGTAAATGTACTTGAACACAAGACCTCTTTCCCTGACAAACTTTTTCCCAGAATTTTTTCAGTTATAGCTATTCAAGTCTGAAAATTTGTGAGTAAGTTAATTTGGCCATCGGCTGGGTATCTTGGCTTAGTAGCCAGGCATTTGATAAGAAGAGAGAAAACTGGTGACAAGTGTTGCTGCTTCGTTCATTCGCAAAGCAAACTGAAATGCAGTGGAGGGAACATCTGGGGAAATCTTTTCTCCAAGAAAAGACTGAGCCAGCATTTGGCCAGTGGGCTGCTCAGATATGAATCCCCAAGGCCTCGATCACCTCGAGAAGGCTCCATTTTTAAAACTATTTAACCTGAGGACCAGTTTATTCTGTTGCTTCGAAAAGCGGCTAACTCTCAACGTGGAAGAAAAAGCAGACCGTTTGAAAATATTTATCAGCACAAACTACGTGCTCGCTATTAAATTTGGGTGACATTTTCGATTCCCGTCGGGGACACAGATTTTTTCTTTGTCCCAGGCTCGCAACATGTTGATTATTCCATCTTTTATTATTTTAAGAATTGTTTGTGATGGGTCGCTTAGCACAAGTAAAGGCCAGTAATGAAGTCCATAAGTCCGCTGGAAGAGTGGTCTCTGAAATATCTTGAGCATGGAATGGATGGGGAGACAAAACTATCTGTCAACAAACACTGATTGCTACCAACGACAAGGATTTCGCCATTGTGCTATTACTAAATCTGTGCGTAATCCGTTGTTTGGACCCGACTGATTGATATGCTTATGGATTCCTATTCGAATTCTTGTTCTTTTCAATTTTCCACTTATCACCATCTCAGTCTTGATAATGATGTAAGCGATATCAAAACGTTGTCTGATCTTGCTTTAATTTTTGTATTTATGGCAAGATGCTTGAGCAAATGAGCAGTAGTTTTTCTTGAAACCAAGAATTATGAATGCTAGAACAGTATAACAATACTTCAGTTTCAGGTTGGAATTTGTGGGTTTCCTGTGGTTCTTCGATGTGAATTCCTTCTGAGCTTGGATAATAAGGAATTACAGATGTGTTTGTCTTGGAAGACATTTCTCTCAGGGTCATAAACGAAGTCAGTAATACTAACAAACAGTTGATAATTATTGACGAGATAATCAATACAACATGTGGACTGCTGAGGAAACAGCAAGTTTAGTTCTTGTTTTTTGTTCAAATAAGAAGCGCGTTATTTCAGCATTTTTTTTCTAGTACAAAATTAACCTGGATCAGAATAGTGGTCATTTAGAATATCACAGAGTTAATAAGCCTTTTAAAGATTTTAAAATGGAGAGTTGCTTTGTTCCCTGGCCAGCAAGTGCAAGAAGACTTCATGCAATCAGCTGTTTTCTGCTCCATAAGTCAATTTTTTCTTCAGATTTTGCATGAATGTGAATAAGGATGGGGAAAATACTTAACTAGTGCAGGATACTCTCTTCTCTTTCGTGAAGCATACTCGCTTCACCACAGTAATCAGCGAGGTGTAAAAACAGTTCGAAGCACTTTTAATTTAAGCTTAATTATTTCTTTTCTCGCACCTTCATGGAAAGCTGTCTTGAATCATTTCAAAACCACGAGTGAACTGCACTTAACCCGAGCTTAACTACCTTACCTAAGATCAGGTAACCTTCTTTTCTGTCGGATCTTTTAATGTGCTTTGAACAGCACTATATTTTAGCCTTGGAAAGCCGTAAAAGCAAAATGGTTTTGTAATTCAGTGTTGCCCCCAGGTGAGATTAAAGAAGAACAATCTGAATATGTAACCAATTAAGCTACAATAGACTATCTTTAACCGTTATTCAACAGTAATGCACATTAGTTAGCCAAACTTCTCGCTGATACTGCCAAGGCATATCTGGAAGTAAGCTTATGGCCTGCACACATTCCGTTTTATTTTTCTGCACTAGTACATAGTTCTTTCTGATTGGACAATATAAATCGGAGCTCCTTTGGACCCCTTCGGGCTTCTTTGGGCGTAGATACGAAAATTGACTCAAAGGAGTACTTTGTCTTGTTCCCCCAACTGAAATGGAGGTTTTAGCAATTTCTTCAGCTGTTTGTGGCTTCCATGTTTACAAGGATATTTGGAAGCCATCCATCGGTGACAAACTTGCCTGTGAAAGGGAGTTCAATAATTGCTTTCAATTGACAAATTTGCCATCAAAGTTGTCAACAATGGAGAAACAGTGGGCCATTTGCCACGCAAGTTCTTGAAGATAGCGTGGTACCATTTCGACTTTATTTTGGTGTTTTGGGGATGATTCATGGAAAATTACAGATTTTTATTCAGATGTTCTAGCAGATAAGTTGTACCCCTGATTTTGAGCGAAGTTTTAGGGTAAAAAGGTGCAGCTTATACACTGGTGTTTATGGTATATAGTTGCTAGCAATAAAAAGTATGACATTAACCGAGCTCAACTGACAGCAAGTTTTTTGAGCTTATTTAATTCACTGCTACGGTTCTCAATCTAAAACATGTTGTTGAAGGCCATCACAAAAGCTGAGAGGAAGAGATTTGTGAAACCCTGATTCGAAGTAGTAGAGAGTTGTAGATGTCAGGCAAGGGAATGACGATGGGAGACGATGTACCAAAATATTTTGAACTCAGTCAGCATCTGCTTGAGTTGGATTGTTTACGGAGCATAGAAGTAAAGGTGTTTTGCCAACAGGAAACAAAATAAACGTGTCTCACAAAATTTAAAGGGTGCATCTGAATTACATAGTTACATTTGTTTTTTATCCATGGAAACAGGTGCTTCTGATTGGTATTTGCAGTGACGTCTAGACATGCGTCAAAACAAATTTTATTCACTTTCAAATTATTTATCAGGACAAACTACGTGCTCGCTATTAAATTTGGATGACAATTTTTTTCGATTCCCGTCGTGGACACAGATTTTTTCTTTGTCCCACGCTCGCGACATGTTGATTATTCCATCTTTTATTATTTTAAGAATTGTTTGTGATGGGTCGCTTAGCACAAGTAAAGGCCAGTAATGAAGTCCATAAGTCCGCTGGAAGAGTGGTCTCTGAAATATCTTGAGCATGGAATGGATGGGGAGACAAAACTATCTGTCAACAAACACTGATTGCTACCAACGACAAGGATTTCGCCATTGTGCTATTACTAAATCTGTGCGTAATCCGTTGTTTGGACCCGACTGATTGATATGCTTATGGATTCCTATTCGAATTCTTATTCTTTTCAATTTTCCACTTATCACCATCTCAGTCTTGATAATGATATAAGCGATATCAAAACGTTGTCTGATCTTGCTTTAATTTTTGTATTTATGGCAAGATGCTTGAGCAAATGAGCAGTAGTTTTTCTTGAAATCAAGAATTATGAATGCTAGAACAGTATAACAATACTTCAGTTTCAGGTTGGAATTTGTGGGTTTCCTGTGGTTCTTCGATGTGAATTCCTTCTGAGCTTGGATAATAAGGAATTACAGATGTGTTTGTCTTGGAAGACATTTCTCTCAGGGCATAAACGAAGTCAGTAATACTAACAAACAGTTGATAATTATTGAGGAGATAATCAATACAACATGTGGACTGCTGAGGAAACAGCAAGTTTAGTTCTTGTTTTTTGTTCAAATAAAAAGTGCGTTATTTCAGCATTTTTTTTCTAGTACAAAATTAACCTGGATCAGAATAGTGGTCATTTAGAATATGACAGAGTTAATAAGCCTTTTAAAGCTTTGAAAATGGAGAATTGCTTTGTTCCCCGGCCGGCAAGTGCAAGAAGACTTCATGCAATCAGCTGTTTTCTGCTCCATAAGTCAATTTTTTCTTCAGATTTTGCATGAATGTGAATAAGGATGGGGAAAATACTTAACTAGTGCAGGATACTCTCTTCTCTTTCGTGAAGCATACTCTCTTCACCACAGTAATCAGCGAGGTGTGAAAACAGTTCGAAACACTTTTAATTTAAGCTTAATTATTTCTTTTCTCACACCTAAGATCAGGTAACCTTCTTTTCTATCGGATCTTTTAATGTGCTTTGAACAGCACTATATTTTAGCCTTGGAAAGCCGTAAAAGCAAAATGGTTTTGTAATTCAGTGTTGCCCCCAGGTGAGATTAAAGAAGAACAATCTGAATATGTAACCAATTAAGCTACAATAGACTATCTTTAACCATTATTCAACAGTAATGCACAAATTAGCCAAACTTCTCGCTGATACTGCCAAGGCATATCTGGAAGTAAGCTTATGGCCTGCACACATTCCGTTTTATTTTTCTGCACTAGTACGTAGTTCTTTCTGATTGGACAATATAAATCAGAGCTCCTTTGGACCCCTTCGGGCTTCTTTGGGCATAGATACGAAAATTGACTCAAAGGAGTACTTTGTCTTGTTCCCCCAACTGAAATGGAGGTTTTAGCAATTTCTTCAGCTGTTTGTGGCTTCCATGTTTACAAGGATATTTGGAAGCCATCCATCGGTGACAAACTTGCCTGTGAAAGGGAGTTCAATAATTGCTTTCAATTGACAAATTTGCCATCAAAGTTGTCAACAATGGAGAAACAGTGGGCCATTTACCACGCAAGTTCTTGAAGATAGCGTGGTACCATGCATTTCGACTTTATTTTGGTGTTTTGGGGATGATTCATGGAAAATAACAGATTTTTATTCAGATGTTCTAGCAAATAAGTTGTACCCCTGATTTTGAGCGAAGTTTTAGGGTAAAAAGGTGCGGCTTATACGCCGGTGTTTATGGTATATAGTTAAGTTGCTAGCAATAAAAAGTATGACATTAACCGAGCTCAACTGACAGCAAGTTTTTTGAGCTTATTTAATTCACTGCTACGGTTCTCAATCTAAAACATGTTGTTGAAGGCCATCACAAAAGCTGAGAGGAAGAGATTTGTGAAACGCTGATTCGAAGTAGTAGAGAGTTGTAGATATCAGGCAAGGGAATGACGATGGGCCACGATGTACCAAAATATTTTGAACTCAGTCAGCATCTGCTTGAGTTGGATTGTTTACGGAGCATAGAAGTAAAGGTGTTTTGCCAACAGGAAACAAAATAAACGTGTCTCACAAAATTTAAAGAGTGCATCTGAATTACATAGTTACATTTGTTTTTTATCCATGGAAACAGGTGCTTCTGATTGGTATTTGCAGTGACATCTAGACATGCGTCAAAACAAATTTTATTCACTTAGGGTCCCAAGCACATTAAGCATGAGCTTGTGCATGATCCTTACCATACCAGCATGCGTGACACTTACAAAGTTACAAAAATTGCTGCAGTTGACACTTTTATGTACCAGCAAAACTTCCTTGAATTCCACGTGAAAGATGGTACCATTTCTAATGTGTTTGTAGTGACTTTGTCAAAATGGTTTGAAATCAAACTGTTGTCCTACAGATAGGATAAATTTGGCTTGGAAATCAAAGGGAAACAGAAACAATCTTCATGTGCATGGGACTTAGTGGGCAAGTTGTAAAATTTCTGATCTGTTTGCTACAGTGGAAATTTGTACCACGGCTAAGTAAACCCCGCACTGCAGTGCAAATTAGCTCCTGCCAAATCTTGAGGTCACAGAACAGTACATTCGAAGTAAAATTAAAAACTTCCTAGTTGGTCAAGATTGGTGGTCAAAACTCCACTATATTGTCCCATTTTGTTCAATATAGTCATCAGCGACCAGTGACAATTTTTAATAGCTCTAACATTACCTGATGACAATGAAAATGCCGGTGAAAATGGCAAAATCTTATGTAGAACAAAGAATATTGTTATTATTATTATTATTATTATTATTATTATTAGAGACTAAAATTCACATCCATTGCTAAAAAGAAGTAATTCTGAAGAATTATATGAGACTTAATAACTATATGTGTGTCCAGAAAAAGGTAAAAACAGCACAATTAACTTGTAAAGTAGACGTTTAAGTCTTGTCTTACACTGATTTAATAGGTTTTCAGCTATAAGGACAGACCTAGTTTGAGTACTTTCCTACTCACTCATTTTTTCTATTGTTACATAAACAGGAAAAAAGAGCCAGTCAAGTGGAACAAAAAGACGATTGGAGGAATTGGCAATGGTATCTGGTATGTACTGTATAATAAACCACTTTGAAATTTGTTATTTTATCACATGTGCAAAGATTTCTGGTACATTGTAATTATTTTATGGTAAGGAATAATGAGAAATATGACCTGGCATTATTAATTGATGAAAATCGATCATCAGATTCTAATCGATGAATTGATATTAATCGACGAAATTGTTAAATTAATATTGATTGAAATCGGTACTAGATGATCAATCGATAATCACACCAAACTGCTCTCTTTTAAGGTGGCTTGAAACAGTTTTGTTGGGCACGTGCAGACTGGGTTCCAATTTACCCTTGCGACTCAAAAAAGGAACAAACAAAACTGGCATCGCACTCTCGTCTGGATTTAATATTTTGCGCCAGTCTTTTAAAAGCTGCGTGAAGGCAAGACTCGCACACTTGGGTCTGTCTGGAAGAACTGGAACTTAGGTGACAATTCACTTGAATCATGTTCTCCTCAATGTTATCAACGCTATCGTCAACTCAGCCGCATATGAAGTGCAGTAAGCTTATATTCAGAGGCCTGCAACTGAGCTGTGCAAGGGGATGGAGACTTTCATCTCCAGTGAAAACGTATAAAGCGCCCTAGAAAAGTCGCCTTTTTACCAAGCTTCTTTTGCTGGCTGTTTTGACCACGGAAGCCTTTTCTATGTCCAGGTCGCAGGAAAAAAGCCTGACACCGTTTCCATGCCAGGGCAAATTTTTCGTGAACTCAGATTCATGTTTCTGAGGCAACATTCCCATTTAGAAAAAAGACCAAAAAAACGACACGTTTGCGGTGTTGTTAGCAAAAACAATGTAGACTACTGTAAAAGGTTTTTCAGGGTTAAAACTTGGCAGTCGCATGGTTGCCAGTGGCAATTAAAAAGTGTCCAGGGCCACTAAAAGTTGAGGTTTGATTGCCCGAATGGCGAGTACAATTTAAGAAGTACAAAAAGAATAACAGGAACAATAAAACAAAAAGTTCTTTCCTTGGAGCACCTTTCTTTTCTTTCCTTTCTTTCCTCAACTCTAAGTTCATTAGTTGTAGTAAAAGTTTAATTCTAAAGTGCAAAATTCAAAGCTGTTCGTAATCGAGTTTTAGAGCGCTTCGATATGTATCTACGCCATTTTGTTTAGTTTCAATCTCAGTTTCACTGTAAATCTATTTACTTGCAAAACAAAATTAAAAAGGATACGAGAGAATTTCAAAACAATTCACTGTGCACTATATTTTTATCAGCAGTCGGCTCGCTTAAAACGAGTTAGTTTTTTTCAAGTTAGTTTTCTGGGAAATACTCCACATTTTCGGATAAAAGAAATGCTCTCTTATTTGCTTAATTAAGTGCTAGTGTGATAGTTTGGTAGTAATATGTTTTTTTTCCGTAATGCAAAGAAATACCTGTACCCGTAGAATAATTTCAGAACATTTACCGCGTGCTATGTTTTGTAAATTCATTTGGTACGAAATACTCCAGATGTTCGGATAAAAGATGTGGTTTCTATCTTGCCGAACTGTTTATATTGATAATTTGACTGTTACTGATTTTTCCTTGGGCAAAAAAATTCTTCAAACCTTCAAAGTGGTTCTTTAACTGGAGTTTTGATCGACAGCGAAAGGAAATCAGTCGAACTTGTTTCATCAACAGAAAATTCTTGACAAAATTGACACTTATCAAAGATCATCAAAGGTAGTTTTGTCCTCGTCTTCAAGGTATTGTTTTTATAGTCAGAAATGTTGTTTTTGTTAATTCTGTCCTTGTGCTCCTGTAAAACATGATATATTATCCCAAAGTGGACTCCATGTATGCGTTGCTCCATCCTGAACTCCGTGGAAGGAAAACCTTGCCTGATTGCAGTATTTTTCGAAACTCCATTGTTTAAAAAGGATTTTCAAGCACATTCCACTTTGGTAGAAGTTCTTGCTCTCCATCGCATACATTTCATAGAAAGCAGCCTTTCTTACCAGGATTAAGACAATCTTTGTTCCCAAGGTGTAAAAGAAGCATAATAGTCGCCATTCTGAGCAAAGTGTCGATGAATTCACTTGAGATGAATCAATCTGCATAAGGAGGAAAACATTCCGCTACATTTGGTGCCAGTGATCCAATGATTTGAAAACAAAACATGTAATGTTCTTCGACAAGCACAGATCCACCCAAAACGTCACCTTTTCAAACATAAAGAAAGACATCAGGACTAAAGAAACGCCCAACGAAATAAACCTGGAATAAACAGACTTGAAACCGCATGCCAAGAGTGGCGTGACAATTTCTACACATCCGCAATTGCCTATCTTCAGTCGTGTCAAAATTTCAAAATTTTGTAACTTGGGAAGAACATAATTCTGCTTCCGCTCGGTAAATTTCTTTGGTTTTTTGCATGTTATCTCTTATATGCCCAAAGAGTTTTTCAAGCGAGATTAAAAAAATTCTGTTGGACGGGAGAAAAGTTAAAGGTAAATTTGAAAAAAATTGTTTTTTGCTGAAAGTTTCTGACAGAATTTTCTTAAACCTAATCCTTAGGTAGCTTTCTAGAATCAAAGGCCGTATGCAAAATTTAAAGAAATTTCACCGTCAAATTTTCAAGCAAACTCAGGATATCTCCATTTTATGGTCATACTTCGAAACCCAACTGCATTGCCATGGCAATAAATTTCTTAAGAAATTTACAAAAAATTGAGACTTTGATATTATCATTATTTTGTGGAAAAATTTGATCATGATTGGCCAACTCTAACCTAAATATTTTAACTCCCAAATATAAGACATCAAAAAAAAAAACTGGAACCCTTTCGAGCCACCTTAAATTAGATTGATTGTCATCGATAGCCTGCATAGCAAGCGTTTCCATGGGTTTTCTGCCCATTCGAGGAGTTTTTTGCTTTCTGGTAGCGCAAAAATTGAGGTGAGCGCAACACTGATGGAAGCAGCAGGGAGGGGGAGGGGAGGTGAGAAAAGGAACGCTTGCCCGCAAACCCCATGATTTTGAAAAATGCCCCTTTGACACTTTCGCAGTTGGATAAATTCACAACATGACAGCTGGTGAATAAAGTAGTTTACGAATAACAGATCACCGGAGGATACAAATTTACTTCCATCAAAATCAAAACAAACTCTTAGCGATCGCTTCAGGATTTGTTGTAATTTCACAGTTCAATTTGGAACTTTATCTCAGCCTGGAAAATCGGGTTTAGTTTCTTCGGAAGACCTTTTCAAAGTGTCGCAAAGAAAGGACTTTAATAGATTACAACAATTCTCGCTGATCTTTGCAGAGTGGTTGGAGTGAAAGTCGTTCAAAATTTGGAGCTATTTTCGGACCGTATGCCTGTGCAATTCTTGTGCTTGAAAAATTCGGAATTTAGGGGCATTATTTGAAGTTCTTCGGAGTGCGATAGGTAGCGAGTCTGCTGTTTGCCAAACTCTGCCAAAATAGTCTATCAACTTCTGTAAATGGCTGCTCCAAACTCTATCAGGCAACAGTCCTTGTCGCAAGAATGCCCGTGTAGATTCCTCCATGTCAGAAAAAGCTTGCCGCAAGTCTTTGAGATCTGCCGTCGGATCATGGCAAAAATGATCTTGAGAGGAACTTCGGGTAAAGATAGTGATAGTGAGAAGAATTCCCCGATTGACAACCAGTTCATTGTGTTCATGCGGGTCACGCTGAAATGAACATACCTGATTTGATTGACGGAGTTATCACTTGGCAGTCAACACTACCATGCCACGCCAATCAGGAATTCCTTTCCTGGACGCATGAGTTTTTCAAAATCGTGGGTTTGTGTGCAAGCGTTTCCTTTCCTCCCTTCCCCTCCCCCTTCTCAGACTTTTTTGCGCTCGCCCCAATTTTCGCACATTCAGGAAGTGAAAATGCTTCAAACCTGCGGAAAGCCCTATGGAAATGCTTGATATGAGGCTATGTCATAGATTGCCAACACGATTATCATCAATTGTCATCGATTGTTATCGATAACCATTGATTTCATCGACGCTCATCACATTCTGTTGAAAGCAAAGTTTCTCCCTGTTAGCCGTCATTTGATTTTGTCCTCGCAGGAGCCAGTTGTGATAATAATGAGGTAGGAGGTCCCATCTGTTTCTTTTTACAACTGAGTCTATCAAGCTGGCTGGCAAACGCTTTTGTAAACACATTTCCTTTACAAAATTTAACACAGCACTTGAGCGGTCATAACAAGCCAAAATACAACTTTCATTTACATGTATGGTCAATTATCGCTGTTATTGACATAATATGAAGATGACGATGCATACACCACAATGAGAAATGAATTTTGTGGGGTCTACTTGTAAGATACATACATGTATCGTGAGTTTCAAAGTTTGTAATACATTTAACTCGAAATAAACCTTTTTTTCCCATTTCGTTGCTGTACAATGTATAAATACAAAAGGAAGATCATGTTTACGTTCATTGGACATTGTAACAATGTCTCATGGATTATATTATTTGATTAAACTAAGAAGTGAGGACAGTCGATAGAATTGATGACAATCGACGATAATCAATGAGAATTGAAAATAATAATCGATCAAAATTATGATTATCAATTACTAATAGATGAAAAATCACACAAATGTAGGTCATCATTACTCATCGATAACCGACATTAATCGATTAATTGATATCGATTAACATCGATTAACATCGATTTTCATCGGTTGTTGGTTTCATCGATTAATTACGCTGGGATAATTATGGTCATGTGCGAATGTGATGAATACACAATGAGCTACAGAAAATTTTTCTGTGCTTCTTTTTGTGAGGAAAATTAAGCCCAAATAATTTACAGGTTGAATCATTGGATAAATTACAACTGTTGAAACTTTGGTTGAAGTGTTAAGTTGCTTCTGCCATTAAAAATCGTGGTCATTCTATTCTAGTGGAAGGTGTGAGTGATAACTTAAGTGAAAGGAATCCTTTGTTGATTGAAAAATAAGCTTAATGTTTCAAGAGTTTATTTATACATGCAGTGTCCTCACTAATGACTATCCTTTTTACATACATTAACTGAGTTTGTTTGCAATGTAAAAGAAACTCAGTTGTTAAAAAAGAGAGACAAAACAAACGTGACAACAAAACAAAGCAATGAAATTGAAACACCATGAAAATTGAGGTTACAACCTATGATTTTTGTCTCCACATGTATTATTTAAGCTGTCATCTTTTACACCTGTTTTTAAACTACCAAGATGAAGCAGATCATATTGAATTTACCAAAACCCAACAAATTGTCACTTTCTCATTAAGGTATCAATAGCAAATTCTGTGTTTTGCTGTGCTATGAGCTACAATATGTATTACTTTAGCTAACGTTTTTTGAAAGAAGGTTTCAAATCTTAAAAGGCACGTGAACTTTGGAGGAAAGTGTATTTTTTTAAGCAAAAGTTTGTTAATCTTGAAGGTGCTCTCCAAAATAAGTTGACAGGCTGTGGAGTTTCACAACAAGTGACTCCTGTTTCATAAGCATTTTTAAATTAATTCACTATAAAGCATTGTTAACCTCGTGCATTTTGGCAAATCACGTGTCATGTACTTTACTCGTGCTGTATGGAAAATTAGAAAAGGGAGAAGACCTTGGCTAAGAACCAAAGAAGAAAACTGGCCCTAGAAGAAAGCGAAGGAAACTGTTCCTTCACAGACGGAAACAGAATCTTGCAGAAAGTGATTTAGAGGCTCTCGGGTTGACTAGCCGGGCGAATTTCCATTTGAATGAGGGCTCAAGTGGCCATCATCTTGGAAAGGGGTCAAAGCAGAAAAAACTTAAAATCGGTCGAGGAAATGAATTTCTTCCCCAACTCATTCCAACACATTCAAGCAAAATACCTGAGAGCTACGTCTCTTTTCGGAAAGAAGCATTTACTGTACGCTTCCCATACAATTGTACGGTGGTTTCACCAACAGTTTGTTTACTTGATTTGCTTTCATGCATGCCTTTCAAAATCTTCCGCATTGCTTTCTCAGTCTGGCATACACCGAATCATGTAGATTTGACTAGGGGTGTAACAATACATCAAACTATCGATGTATTTTGTTAGTGTTTCAATAGCAATGCATCAATCACAAATTCAACTATCGATAACAGCCACAATAGTTTGCTTAACTTGAAAAATATGTCCCTTGTTCAATGGGCCTGCTTATTCAGGCTGTTCATTGCTGTGAAACCAAGAAGTAACGGATGTAAAAAATAACTTTGCTGCTAGTTCCATGCATCGTCAAATTGGGGCACACAGAAATTGAGGCGCACAAATACTGTGTATAACATTATAAGTTTTGACTTTGAGAGAAATAAAGATTTCCACACCACCACTGAATAGTATCGCAATAGCCTCACTTGACTATCACAATAGTACCCCAATGGTATGTAAAGTATTGCAATTCTATCCCAATAGTCCAAGTGACCTCAATAGTCACCCCTAGATTTGATGGATTTTGCTGAATTTTGACCTCAACACCTGTTTTGTGAACAAAACAGTTCTGGGGAATTTTGACATACAAAATATTTTGGTTTCATTGTAATGCGCCTCGCAACTTACACCATTTTGTTGATTGATCCTTTAGGATTACCACTGTAAAGCTGCTACAACACCCACATTCAATACCCGATAAATCCATTCAAATGACCTGCGGTGGTTTTGGTGTTCACTGGCTCCGGTTGCTCTTGAGAAGAAAATATCAAAAAACTACAATAGTTATTAAACTTGCTGTTGATATATAGTTTGCCACTTAAAAACTGGCACACGTACGATTTTTTTCTGAAGGACACCTCCCAAGGTAGTCCGCTGCAATAATATAATTATGCAAGTTTTCACCATATGTGAAATAAGTTAACTTACTTCTCTGTAATTTACCATTTTCATTTACAGAGTAACACAGCTGTATCGATGAATGTGAAGGCCGCATGGCAAGCTGGATATACAGGCAAAGGAATCCTTGTGGCTGTGGTGGATGATGGTGTTGAGATCAACCATCCTGATCTTGAGCCAAGTGTTGTAAGTTCTTTTATCACACTGCACTGTTGTTGTGTTCTGTTGCCAATCAGAAACACTGTTTAGTCAAAGAGCTGTCAACGATAACTGTAAGGTCCAGGGGGGGGGATAGAAATGAGGCCTGGGACCGAGAAACGATGTTCTCACAACTTGCAAAGCTGTCCAGTCAAAACGTGGACAGCGGTGTTTGTCATAATAAATATTTCCGATCGACGATCAACTTATTCGAAGTAGTTGGCAAAATTTATGTGTATTTTGTCGGGGGAAAGTAAGCGGTGAGCGGCTAATCTCTCATGGAACTTACTGTCAGTTTCGTACAAGAGAATATTCGATGGAAGCAACATCGATGAAGACGCTTCTGTTTTCGCAATGCCTTTTTTGTTGCAGTGGCGAGTGGATCAGCTGCGAGCTGTACGGCAGTCACGTTTCGCTTGTTTATACTTGGAGACCAGGTTTGCGACAAACGTTTCAAAGTTGAATGCTAGAATTAGATAATTCTACGTAAATAAACGTCTCACCGAGAGAAAGCGCTTGAACTATTCAGGATTTTATTTCTTGTACTCCGCGACGTAAGTTTGGTCTTTGTGTATCGCTGAACTGATGCATGTGATAAATAAAAATACTGTCAATGTTTCTTTTTACATCTCATTCTGTAACGAATTGATAGCATGAGATGAGACAGTTATGGCTGTACTCGGTTTGCATGTTTTCCTCCAGCGTGGTCTAAATAAATTGCAACGGGAAATGTGCCATAAAACATCGATGGAAATAAATTCAATCAAAACCGCTACGCAGGCTACTATAACCTAATGCATGGAAACAATACCTACGCACAAAATACGACTTTTATTATCAATAATCCAGTTATGTGTTAACAAGATCATTTCACAGTTCAGTACTTTGAACCCGATCCCAGTTTTTAACCCAGCTTCTGAAAATTCTATCTGATTCTATACAGTCGATCAGCACAGACTGGATTGATCGAAGCGCTGCTGTTCTACTTTGCGACTAAAAAAGTCCGAGAGTAAACTTTTGTCTTTATAAGAAGCAAAATGCACGAAAACATGATAAAAGTGTAAAATACAATCAATTCGTCAATTACCTAAACGAAGGGACAAAACCGAACCCGCCGCCTTTGGCCGCCATAATTTTTTTCCCTTCAGCGTCCGAGTTCCGTTGGAACTTGCAACATCTGCGCACGCGTAGGAGGTATATCCGCTGACTAGAACCTCATAGATTGCTTTGCAAGTTGTGAGAACATCGTTTGGATTTCATTTAAGAGAATGTATGGGAAGTTGCTTTCCCCCCCCCCCCCCCTGTGTAAGGTCCATAAGGTGTAATGTATGGTACTGATCAGAACTAATCAATGCAAGGAAATGACAAAATCAGCATCCAACTTTATATTGCTTGAGTTTGCAGCATTGCTGGTGGTTCCAATGCCAAACCTAGCAGAACGAGTGGCTTTGGGTTTTTTTAATTTCACATCCCTGTGTTTTGTCCAAAACATTTTCCCAGGGAAAACGTCCATGTTTTTCTCAATCAAACTGTCAGTGATCGTTAATCAGCCGTCATCTTGGATTCGAGGACGTCATATGAAAAGAGATAAAGAGCCAAATTACTAGCCTTGATCTGGTGTTGGCTTGTGTGGTATAGTGGGGATGGTGCAGGACTGCAAAGTGGACAGTACGAGTTGGAGCCTCAGAAGAGGCACTACTTTTTGTTTTCTTTTTTTAATGCCTTGAAAATGTGAAAAAGATACCAGCAATAACAAAAAACAAAAAACAAAAACATCTTCATTCTCAAAAATTGGAAAAAACCTATTAAAATTAAGTGCTCAAGAGTAGACATGCATAAAATTAATTCTTTCAGATATTCTACTGCCCAGCAGAAACACCAAAGAGCTGTGGGTATGGTTCTATCAGTACAACACATGGACCTAATCGGGGCCCATGTAAGGACTAGCTTTCTTTTCATTTATGAAAGAAAGCACTTAATTTAATGCATTTAAAGGCAGTTTAAAGGAGTTACATGTACAGCAATGAGCGCCAACAGTGCTAGTGGTCAGTGGTTGTCTCAAGGTCGTTTGTGTGGCCTATGTTTTGGGTAGTGTGAGGAGTTTTTCAGCCAGCATTGTCCACTGAGAGGCTTCTTCAGCAAGTTTCCGTTTGTTCATTCTGTAGTTTTCTGCTCATATTTTACTGGTCTTGGGGTTCTGTGTCTTTTTTTATGAGTTTTTATATGCCACGGTCTTCACGTAACATTATCACAGCTTCTTTGGACGGGGAAGAAATAATGGCGTCATCGTAAAGTGAAACAATCTCTACCATGGTTGACAACCTCAACGGCCTCTTAGCTTGTTTACCATTCCAAGCAAGATGCTTTCCGAAGCCTTCTTGTAAGCCTTAAAGAAATCACTCTCTCAAATTTTAGCAGCATTTCAGGTGCATGGCGTGACAAGTTCAACAAACAGCTCTTCTAGACAGTTTATTCTTGGGGGTGGGGCACAAGCTTTGAATGCGGCAACTTCATTCGCAGAGAACTTGAAGGCACAGGAATCTGAGCACCATACGTACTTGGAGGGCAAACTAGTTGTTGCCCCGGGAAGGAAGCCAGTGGTAGAAATCACTGATATTCTGACGTGGATCCAGGCCTTGACCATTATTTTATGCTTGGATCTTCTGCAGTACTCGTCCAACTCACTGGCAGGATCTGACACAATACAAATTAATTATTTTGCAAACAGCTGGCCAGTTTCAGGGACCTGCATACTGAACTATGATATTGCATTCAAGAAGGTGGCTTGGTGGAGTGGTCCAAGATGAACCTGAACTTATACAATTTTCATACCCAGGCCTCCGGTGTACATTGTAAGTCACTCATCGCCACATCCGACTCCTCTGCCACCTCCTACTTCGTTGTTACAATCTGTTCCACCAATATTCTTCGGAGTCAGATCACCACTGCCGTTCCTGGAATGATGGTGCCTGTCGTTGGTCACTTGGTCAATGGCGATATTGTCATGTGTGTGAGCGCTGTGATGGTGCACATCCTCAAGGTAATTGTCCCTTACAAGCCAGCAGGGGCTTTCATCGATCTCCGTCCCTCACCCTGTCAGTTGTTCCCTCAGCCTGTCCTCACAATGCTGTTGGAATAAAAACCCAGGTTGCCATGACTAAATAAGCTGCCTCCTGTGTAAGTAGTGTACACACAACCTTGATCTGTCATTTTTCAGATGGGTTGTTTAATGCTGCAGGTTCTTACTCTTGGGGGCAGATAGGACTGCCCTACGTTCCATTGTCATTGAGTGATTTTTGCATACCAAAAATTAATCCCTTCCTGCTTCAGCTGCTGCTCCCTCCTCATAAAGTTTCACCTATTAGAGTGGACAGACTATGCAGGGAAGTGTCTACTCATCTAGATAAGCCTTTTGTGGAGTAGGTGTTGGCCAGGATTCATGACGGATCCTTGTTGGCTTCAACCCTGCTTCTGTTTTTCTGAGACCAGCTAGGCAGAATATGCTTGCAGCCAGTCTTCAACCCTCCATAATTGATGACCAGAACGAGCTAGCTCAAAGATGTGTTGCTGGCCCATTATCCACACCCCCTTTACCCAGTCGTCTTTGGCGTTATCCTGAAGAAACATAAGCCGGGTAAGAGGAATTTGATTCTAGAAATGATTGAAAGGAAAGAAGGACCCATTCTCAGGACAATACATGAAAGTTGATGACATAATTAGTGGTACAGTGTCAGAGAGATGTAACATAACAGTGAACATGTTCAGTGAACCCCCAATGGAATGCCAAGAGAATGCCAATGGAACGTGAATGGAATGTGAACAGAATGCCAAGAGAACGGATTTTGCATTGCAATCTGAAATTTCATTAGAGTGCGTTCGCCTAGAGTAGTTAATCTCATAGGAGCGCTCAGCAGAACCCATTCGCTTGGCTCTCTGTATACATTTTGTAAATTGAAACGAAATAAAACATCTCTTCACAAGCTTGATGTAGTGTGTTCAGTATCTGCCTCTGTGTTAGTATTCTGCTTACAATAAGTTTATTATAACAGGCCATAAAACAGATATGAAACATAATTACAGTACAAAAGCAAATTTCAAATCCACAAGTGCCTTTGGTGCCGGGGGCTATCGTGAATGTAAACAAGGTAACTAAAATTTTCAGAATTGAAATTGCCTTTGCCAGACTCAAACCTGCTGTCAAAAGCGAAACTGTTGAATGTAAGTTATACTCAAGGTTAAAATGTTAGAAAGTAAAATTAGAGCAAAATAGCGAGTTTTTTTTCTGGGTTATTTTAAGTTTGAACACAGTGCACTGAATTTACGTAAATTGAGTCTCGAAATATTATATGCATGAGTGATGCGGGAACAAGTCAAACCTTTCTATCATGCACTTTATATCCTTCAATTAAAATTGAAATAGCTCATGTTGAAACTCAAAGTCAATGAAAATTGTAAATGAATTTGCATGAAATAGTGAATATAGACTAAACTACTGTAGTTTCTGTTAAAAAGCTTATCAAATTTGCACAACCCGTAAAATCTGACCTTTTCAATGAGCATTACATGGCATGTATTGCAACAATTCTATCTCTATGATATCTGGTGAAAAGGGGCTCAAAACCCTTTGCTGGTATCTACAGCATTGTATTTAAGCAAAACAACCAAAGAAATTATCATGCTTACATTCACTTTAGTAACCAATCTACTGTGCGTGGCTGGAGAAAGAATGTATGAGTGCGTTCCAGATGAAATTTGAGAAAATGCGCTCTGCAGTGATTCTAAGAACACATTCCATTTTGTAATGACAAGAAGAGAACGCCAACAGAACACCAACGGAATGCCAAGGAAACACCAGTGGCACGCCAGAATAGCGCATTCTGCTCTGCGTTCTCCGTTAGGTTACTTCTGTCTGGTACTTTATACAGCTATTGCCATTAATGTTGTCAGATGACAAGACCACTGGGTAATATGGGATTTTTATGCCGTAGTTCACCTAAATCAGCAGTACCTTGCTTGCCATACAATAGCGAAGTATATGGGAAGATTTTTAAAGTATAGAATTATCAAAAAGTTTGAAATAATTATTTTCAGAAAGAGTTTTCGTTTAAAACGTATTTTCAATCCCACTCATCTTTTTATCTACTTGCTTAAAACGGCATGCAAATTTTTAAATTTTAACAAAATATGTGGGTACATGTGGAGCACGTGCATGGTATGTGTAAATTAGAAGTAGGAAAAACAGGACCATGAAAATTATGGAACATGAATTTTTGCACTTCATGACAATAACTAACAACTGAAAAATGGAAAGCCAAATCAGGATTGCCGCTGACAATAATCGGATGGTACCCATTTATTACTTGCACCAGGAAATTCTAAGTTACTGACCAACTTCTGACAACCGTGAAACTAAGACTGATTTGCAACTACCCACACCACCCTTTGGTCTTGTCGCGTAAGCTTGAGTTGATCCAACAACCTAAATCGAAATAGCTGTACTGTATGTCGTTTGGCCAAGGTGTGTTACTTAAAAAGTTTGACATGAGTGCCTAACGCATTGTTGCTGTACATCCTGATGACCTTCTTGGCATGCAGTGGAGATGCCAATACTTTATTGATATGACCCTACCTTTGGCCTATGTTCAGCCCCATACATCTTCTCTTCAGTTGCTGATCTGGTCAAGTGGGTCCTCAAGGAGACCTATGATGTGAACAAATTTGTCCACGTTATTGCGTGACTTAACTCCTTGTCACACAAACGGTATTGTACACATAAGGATATGGCATATTAAATTGGCAATCTACATCATGCTTGTAAAGTAATTCCTCTGGACCGCACCTTTCTCTATCAAATGATAAATCTTCTCTCGGGATTTTGTAGGGAAGACCAACTTATAAGGCTCAAGAGAGAGTTTCACTTAGATCTCACATGGTGGCACGAGTGTTTCCACTTGTGGAATGGGCATAGTTTTCTTATGTCTCCTTAATGCAAACCAGTGGTAGATCTTCAAGTCTCCTCGGATGCTGTGGGATCCATTGTATGTGGGGCAGCTTTAGGCAGAGAATGCCGGGTTAGCGCAAAGGTGGTCTTCTTTGCAGACGCCAGTCCATTGTGTACAAGGAACTCTGCCCTACAGTTCTGACAGCTTCCAGTGAGGTCACCAGTGGTGTACAAAGTGGTGGAATTTTGTTCTGACAACACAACAGTGGTTGAGGTGTTCCCATCCAGTCCATCATTATCTTTACATGTCGGTGGCTCAGCATTCAATTACTTTTGCTACTTGCTGTGTGGGGAGAGGATCCAATTCAGTAGCTGATGACCTTTCTCGATTTGAATTTCAGAGATTCAATCAGCTAGCTCCACAGGCCTCACCAACGGCTATCCTGGCACCTCCATGACTCTTGGCCCAGCTACCCTTAGTCTAGCTCAGAAGTGCCAATTCTACCTTTCGAACAGTTTGGCTCCTATATGCCAGGTGTATCTCTCAGCTCAGCCTCAAGTGCAAATGGTTCCCTGCTTCTTACAAAAGAGCAAACTCTGTTGCGTTTTTGTCCCCACTTTTGTTCCCATTTGCCCATAAAGGTTTACTTGTCAGCAGTTAACCCTCACTGCACATTAATTATGGTTTTCCTGATCCCCTGGTAAACTGTCTCCTGTTGTCTGGGCTTTTTTGGTTTTCTCCGGGCAGGAGAGTTTACTGTGAACTCCACCTTTGATCCTTCCATTCACCTAACTGTAAATATACCTGTCACGTTTTTGGACACTCAAATGTGCGTAGAGATTCCCGTAGAGCACTACACTTCTACAGCCGTCTATTTTATATTTAAATCAAAAACGTATAGTTGTAGAATGTAGATCGTAGAGTAATGTTTTACTATACAATGAACTGAAATGGGAAAAAAACGTATAGTTGTAGACCGTAGATCGTAGAGTAATGTTTTGCTAGATGATGCACTGAAATGGGAAAGGGGATTACTGAAACAATTCACTGGTTCGACAACTTCTGTTCTACACCTGTGGACAATTGCGCGCACTACGTTTGTACAACTCACTTTTAATCAACGTTTGTACAACTCACTTCGCTTTTACACCACTGGATGATTCTACGCATCTACGATGCTACTGTACGCCGACTGTCAGTTTTGTTGTACACCACTGTACGATTCTACGCATCTACGATGCTACTGTATGCCGACTGGCAGTTTTGTTTTATACCACTGTACGTTTCTACGCATCTAGGTTTCTACGGCTCACTTTACATCGTAACAGCGTATTGAACAGAAACCTGGCCAGGGTAAAACCGACACAGCGTAATAAAATAGAATTGCGTAACAGGTTCACTTGTGTATAATATTAGCCGTAACGTTGTAGGATTGCCTTTCATCCAACATTTATTGGCAAACTTTGAAAAAGAAAGGTTTTTTTGTCATCCTGTTGAAAATTTTAACACTTTTTCATGTACTTGTCGTGTTTGCTGTGACGATGGTAATTCTTGTTCCGCCAAAATAATAGGTAATCAATTCGTCCAACACAAAAAAACGATGTTTCCGTGTTACGACATTACTACATAAATTTAACCTGTTTGTTGGAACATGAGTCGATCCATACACACAACTACTTATTAGTCGTCCAATATCATATCTGTTAACACGTTACGCTGTTACGATGCTAAGATGTTACGATATTAGGATGTTGAGAATTACACATGTTACGATGTTACGCTGTGACGATGTTGCTCTTACGATGCTACGCCTTAACGATGTTACGCTGTTGCAATGTTACGATATTAAGATGATATTATGCTGTTGCGATGTTACGCTCTTACGATGTTTAATACGCTGTTACGATGTTACGACCGCGTGTGGACTTCCTCTATGTACGGAACGAAACAAAGCCTTATTTCGTTATTATCAAAACACGCTATAATACCTCGCCAAAAGCGGCCATTAGTCGTCCAATATCATATCTGTTAACACGTTACGCTGTTACGATGCTAAGATGTTACGATATTACCATGTTGAGAATTACACATGTTACGACGTTACGCTGTGACGATGTTGCCCTTACGATGCTACGCTCTTAACGATGTTACGCTGTTGCAATGTTACGATATTAAGATGATATTACGATGTTACGCTCTTACGATGTTTAATACGCTGTAACGATGTTACGACCGCGTGTGGACTTCCTCTATGTACGGAACGAAATGAGGCCTTATTTCGTTATTATCAAAACACGCTATAATACCGCGCTAAAAGTGGCCTTTATCCCATGACTTAACGGCTTCTTTTCGTTCGGTATATGACACTGAGCCAAAAGCGGCCGTTATCCCATGACTAAACGGCTTCGTTTCGTTCGCTAATATAATACTGAGCCAAAAGCGGCCGGCTCTGGCTTTCGTGTATCTCGTTTGCTTTGTACGTGCGCTTAATAACAAGGCATAAACATACTTGTATTGGCTATTTGTACCTCCACAGACCGACCGTCAATCGTAAATGACGGTCCGTGAGCAAGGATGACGGACCGTATGAATAATGTACGGACCGTCAACCACGAATAACGGTCCGTATCAGTGCAAAATAAGGTCAGCTAGCATTTTCGGAGAGCCGTCAGCAGCTCAGAAATTTGGCAGGTTAGATTGTGTTTCGTAAAAATTTTCTGCGGCCTAAATTTTCAGCTAAAAACGCCGATCAGATTAATTTGTATTAGCTTACACAAAGATACCTTTAAAAAGCTCTGAAACAAAAATAATATTCAAGTATTTTGCTAAACGTTTTCTCATTGGGTGCCCCTGATTCCATGATTTAACGGCCTCGTTTCGTTCGGTATATAGGAGAACATCAAACGCGGCCGTTACTCCACGGCCTCGTTTCAGTCGGTACATAGAGGAAGTCCACACGCGGTCGTAACATGGTAAGAGTCTAACATGGTAAGAGCGTAACATGGTAAGAGCATAACAGCTTAATATCGTAACATTGCAACAGCGTAACATCGTTAAGAGCGTAACATCGTAAGAGTAACATCGTAACATCTTAAATTCTGAACATCGTAATATCGTAACATCTTAGCATCGTAACAAGTAACCTGTTAACAGATATGATATTGGACGACTACTAAGTAGTTGCGTGTACCGATCGACTCATGTTCCGACAAACAGGTTAAATTTATGTAGTAATGTCGTAACACGGAAACGTCGTGTTTTTCTTGTGTTGGACAAATTGATTACCTATTATTTTGGCGGAACAAGAATTACCATCGTCACAGCAAACACTATAAGTACATGAAAAAGTGTTAACGTTTGCAACAAGATGACAAAAAAACTTTTTCTTTATCAAAGTTTGCCAATAAATGTTGGATGAAAGGCAATCCTACAACGTAACGTCCAATATTATACACACGTGAACCTGTTCCCCAGTTTATTTTATTACGCTGTGTCGGTGTAATCCTGGGCTTCTGTTTAGTACGCTGTTACGATGTAAAGTGAACCGTAGAAACGTAGATGCGTAGAAACCTACAGTCGTGTAAAATAAAACTGACAGCCGGCGTACAGTAGCATCGTAGATGCGTAGAATCGTCCAGTGGTGTAAAAGCAAAGTGAGTTGTACAAACGTAGTGCGCACAATCGTCCACAGGTGTAGAACAGAACTAAGTTGTAGAACCAGTAAAGTGTTTCAGTAATCCCCTTTCCCATTTCAGTGCATTTTTTGTCTAGTAAAACAATACTCTACGATCTACGATCTACAACTACGTTTTTTTCCCATTTCAGTGCATTGTCTAGTAAAACATTACTCTACGATCTACGATCTACAGCTATACGATCAACAATTATAAAAATAAAATAGACGGCTGTAGAAGCGTAGTGCTCTACGAGAATCTCTACGCACATTTGAGTGTGCAAAAACGCGACACAGTTGACTGTAAAGGACTTACAAGTTGATGCAGAGGAAAAGCCCTCCAGCTGTTGTTTAGCCTGCGAGCATGCTCTCTCTGGGGTGGAAGCGCGAAGGAGCGAAAAGGGACAGAGAGCTTGCAGTCACGTCTCAGGAATTTGAATATCTGCATTGAAAATTTCGATGCAAATTGCTGATTGGCAAAGATTTAATTTGGTAATGACGTCATGAATCTTGCCGCAGAGACGAGAAAAGAAATGCCGAATGCAACGTAAACAATGAAGCTAAAATTTTCAGAATTGACATTGCCTACACCAAACCAGAGAATGAGAGTAAAATAGTAAGTTTTTTTCCTGGGATTATTTTAAGTTCACAGTGTGCTGAATTGCTGTAGGTCTCAAAATAAATTACGCAAGCAATGTGGGAACAAAGTGTACCTTTCCTTCGCGCACTTTATCCTTTGATTAAAAATTGAAATAGTAAATGAAGCTCATATTGAAACTCAAAGTCGATGACAACTGTTCAAGAATTTGTAAGGAATAGCGAATATAGTCCGAAGAAAGTTCCAGTTCAAAAGCGTGTCAAATTTGCATCACACGTGAAATCTGACCTTCGTTTGTTAAATTGAATCTTGTTTCTGGTTTGCGCTGGCTGGCCAAAATCTGACAGCCCAGATAACAGGGAGCCACAGCTCTGCTGGGGGCAGAATTCAAATTCCTGAGACGTCGCTGCAAGTTCTCTCTCCTTTTTCCCTCCTTCGCGCCCCCACCCCCGAGAGAGCTTGCTCGCAGGCTAGCTGTTGTTCAAAAACTGACCCTTTTTGAACAACTGAGTTTAAATGATACTGAATGTCTACGAAAGGCTGCTGCAGTAACAGGTATTTGGTTTAGGATTATAGCATGCATACACTGTTGGGTGCCTTCAGGATTTAATGATTGGGGGCTCTGGCTTCCCTCAGTCGTGAGCCCCTTTTATCGCTGAGCTTTGTGGCATAGTTTGGAAGTCCCTTCAGCTTGGTCTGGAGGTTCATGGCTGGGTTGTGAGGTTGTGTCAACCATAAGGGCATTATTCAATCTAGGGACTGGCTGCCAAAAGTGGAAGCCCCCAAAAGTGGAAGCCCTGGATATTCCAGGAACCCAACAAGCAATTCAGTCGTTACAGTACAGCCCAAAAATAATGCATGTGCAAGAACTTTTTGCGTCTGCAAGCAGACGACTTCTTGCGGCTACTTACGCTTGAATACTGCAAGCCGCAAGAACTTCTTTGCGGTTAGAAGTTAAAACCGCAGGAACTTTTTTGCGGTAAGATGTCCAGACCGCAAGAACTTCTTTGCGCTTCTTTGCGCTAACTTCATACAACACGGAGATGGTAAAAAAAAGGCCCACAACAACACGCAATACGCCGCTTTTTAGCACAAGGCACTGGTCGAGTTTCGTTTTTGTATAGCTTACAGCAAATAAATATTACAGCAACATACTTAAGTTTCGAGGAATAAATTAGAGTGGATGTTGAAGTTTTCCTCCTTACCTCATGCAACATTGAAAAGGAAAGGTCTTCTTTAAGACTTTCGATTTTGAATTCGGTTGCGGCCATCTCATTGATTTGATAAGCGGCGAGCGACTCAAAATCGGCAGTTCTAATCTATTGCAATCAGCCCGGAAATCAGTTGTTTATTTAGTCGCTCCGTAAAATTTTTTTTGGTTTACAATTGTTTTTATCCGATAAAGAGTTCATTAGGTTCTGAGTTTGACGCGAATTCAATGTTATTTTATTGTCTTTTTTTTTTTAACGGCCGTGAAGAAACAAAGCACGCGTATTTTATACTAAATGTGTCCCGGAGTCCCAGACATGCGTGACACTTAAGCGGAGCGAAAGTAACTTGATGAATGAAATAATTTTGGTTTGGCTTCTTCTTTATCCATCTTTTTTGGCAAAGCTGAGAGAAAAACAAATATTTGCTGAGTATAAACACCACCTTTCAAAATTCTCAGTCGGCGAAAGCGACGCGTACACATCAGTTTGATAATGCATCACAAAAGCGTGACCTTTGTGCATCGAGTTGTTTGAAACTTTATGCAAATTCAAGGTGTCACGATGACACGATTTTTGTTTATCTTCGCCACTGCATGTTGTCTTTTAAAAAGATTTCACTCGATATATATTGGCATTTTCCTAGAAATAACAGGAATGCGCGAGGCAAATTGAAAAGATTCCGGTGTTGATCAACTCTTCGCATGCATGTGCGTATCACAGGTGTTATTATTCTCGGCGACTGTCAATGAACTTCAATCCAAACAGACCAGAAGGGTCCAGAAAAAGCCGTTCGCTCTCGCAGACAACATCCTAGTTTCCGTGATTAGCATTTTTTAAAAATATATTTAAGATATTTTGCTGCAAAAGCTTTTTGTATGTTAGTTCTAATTATTATTATTGTTCAATACGTATTCGAAGAGTGCTAGAGCAAACGAATTCGAAAAACATCACGCATAACGGGAGTCAAATTTGCTACATTCGTGTTCGATAATTACACATAGAAAGCAGTACTTCTTGCGGCTTCTTGCAGTTTGCGGTAACATTTGTAACTTCTTGTGTCTTGCAGCTAGATTTTCAACTTCTTGCGCTTCGAATGTTCTTGCGGGTAAACTGCAAAAACATAGCATTTTCATTTCTTGTGCCGGCTTGCGTGTTCTTGCGGCGCAAGAACTTCTTGTGCCACTTCTTGCGCATGCATTATTTTTGGGCTGTACTGTAAATGTATTTAAATGAGTTTCTTTGAAGTTAACAACAAAGAGTGCTAACAGAGCTGATGGTCAGTGGTCCATCTGGAGGTGCATGTGCAGTAGTTCTCAACATCATTCATGTAGCAAATGTTTCGGGCAACGTAAGGAGTTTTTCAGCCAGCGTTGTTCACCAATAAGCTTCTTCAACACGTTTTCTCCCCCCTGCATGCATGCACACATTCATGCGTACATACAGACACACACACACACACACACACACACACACATACATACATATGTACACACCTACATACGTACCTCGTTCCTACATGCATATGTGCATACATGCATACATTCATACATAAACTTTATTTCCTCTCAAATTGGCTGGATTGCAGGGTTGTGCCAGCTATGAAGGCATTATTCAATCTAGGAAATGGCTGCCCCTGGATCTTCCAGGGACCCAACCTCCCTTTAAGCGATACAGTTGTTAATTTGCTGTTTCGCTACATGTGGATCAATGTCAAAAGCGATCATCCTCCCACCCTATTACAAACTGTAAAAGAAAGGCTTTAAACCTTTTTACATTATGATAGCCTGTGCTTTAGTGCTGGTAGCACTTGGAATTGACTGATTTTAACATTATAACTTCACAATGTACAAATAATTTTATGAAAATGGCCCCTCATTTTTAATTGCTCTCTTCTCCCCAACCTCCAGCCCTGTGTGCTTGGGGCTTGTTCAATCCCCTGTTGTTTTTATCTAACCTTCTTAAAAAAGAGGGTCTGATGGCATGTTAATTTTCATCCTACCCACTTGGTGATAAGTATTTTGGTTGGGTCTGACAATACAATGTATGTAAACCGATATAACCTTTATAAAGGAGAACTTCACTCCAGAAATATTAATGCTCTCTTTTCCTTGACATGATAATAAAGTAAATGTCAAGATATGACACTGGCAAAAATTACAGATTCCAAAGAGCTTCCACCCAAGTGAAACCTGTGTTGAAAGATGGCAAAACTCTAACTGTGAAGGCTGCAGCTGCACTTAGTAACCTGACAATGCATTTTGAGTTGTTATGCTGTCTAACTTTTATTGAGGTGTTTGTGTTTTGACTGAAAATGGCTTCTCAAACTAGGTGAGCACCAGAATTATCATCTGATGTTGAACCTTGAACTGTTTCTCAAACATTTTTCACATTTTCCCCAAAATTTACCTATTGGGTTCTCTTTTGCACCTGCCAAGCTACTAAAAGGTAACATAAATTTTTTCGTAACATTTAGTTAAAATCCTAAGATAACTGGATTAATAAAAACGGAAATTGTACTCAAAAATTGAACTGGAGTTCAAGGGGTTGAAGACTTTGGAGGCAATATTTCACATAGTCGTATATAGCGTAGTCGATTCCTGGCATAGCGTTAGATCAGATCTTATTCTATTCTGTACAAAATGCAGTCATAGATTTACTGTTCTGATTGTGGGAAGTTTTGTAGTTGGTGAAATTTTGTTCACAACAAATAAATACAGTTTCAGTCCTTTCTTGAGCTGAATTTAATTAGCACATTTTTTGCTAGTGCTTTCGAAGTCTTTCAACTCTTCTTGGAATCGTGACTAAAGAGCAAAATTTCTTAGGCACACCAAAAGTTCCTTGTTTTTTACATATTCTACATAAATTTTCGATGCAATTCCCAATTACCTCTCGCTAATTCTGAGACAAACCCACACAAGACATACTTGACATACCAGCGGTGAGTATTGTGTTTCAAAAAAACATTTCTATGTTGCAGATCAAAATAAAACACTTTGAACATAAGTCTTGGCTGAACAATCTAGAGCACTGAAATAATCATGTTGAACCTGGCATCTGTTTCTGGAATGTACGCAGAATTTTCAGCAAGAAATTAACTTACTGACATTTACTGGACTGTCTTTCTTTGTGTAAATGCAGTACTGGGACAGAGTCATAACTAAGACCATTTAAGATTTTTTCAAAAAGTGATATTATCAAAAATCAGGTGCTTCTGAAAAGAAATTGTACCAAAAAAAATTAACTGCCTTTTATGCAGTAACAAACGGTTTGCAGGTAAGATTTTGTAAATACGACTGTATATGTTTGATTTGCATCTCAGTTTTCAATTTACATCTTTGTGGACTTTTTAACACTGATTTCAGGTTTTCTGTGAAGAATATGGTGATAAATATCACTGTTTTGATTATGAACAATAATTTTCTAACTAATGAAATGTTTTTCTTTACAAATCAAATGATAAGTACACAGTTCTTTCTCAAGATTATTTTAATTTGTAGCATGTGGTACCCAATGCTTGTTCAACTTTTCATGGCCAGCAGTCTTGAGTGATTTTAAACACTGATCGACGGTTTAAAAGGATCATGGGAAGCATTTTGTTGGCTTCTTTTGGCAAATTCAAATGTAGAGAAAACAATGGTCCTGAAATGTTTGAAGAGTTATAACCTGTTCGTTCGTCTTAATGACTCTCTATTGAAAAATCAGACGATAAAAACTTGAATTACGACGAAAAAATCGCCCTGATGCGATTTACAGTAAAGATATCAACTGGAGTTCAGTCCATATCGACCTGAAATTATTTTGTGGAATTATGGAAAACTGGGTCTGTAGTTGTAAATAAAAGCGAAACCATTCGTTCAATACCTTTAAAATTTGGTCAGTTCATGAGTGGGACAGATTTAAGACAGATTAGTTTAATATATATATAAATTTTAAGTTTCCAAATTTATTTTGACTGTTTTGTTTACACATGATGTTGTTTTGAACCACTCGCTCATTACATTGTCGTTACCACGGCTTTACAAAAAAGTGTGTTTTCTTTTCTCTGAAATGTAGAGAATAAAATAAGGTAAACTTTCAGTCAAATGTTTTTTCTATGCGTGTCATCTTCATTATGCTTGAGTTATTTTTCCCAAGTAGTTTTACATTTTCAAACAGTAGCAGGTATTTTACCTCTTGATTATATTCTACTTTTAAAACTTAGCAATGCAAAAATCCAAACATAAAAACAGACTTTATTTTTTATTCAGCCGTAAACTGAAATTTGCTTTTTACCTACTCACTGTCTCTTTCGCAGAACCAAAAACAAATTATATACAGTGTTTGTAGAGTAGAGATTTGCAAGATTTTTTGTCGAGAAGCCATCTCAGTCTAAAAAAACACCTCACTTGGACAGAATGTTGTCACAAAATGCATTACCATGTTACGACATATGATGGTGATGGCCATTATGGTCAGAATTCTGCTTTCACCAGCCAATGCAGATTTTACTGAGATTGGAAGCACTCTTCAGGAATATGTTATTTTCGTCATGTCATGTCTTGATATTTACATAATAATCGTGGAAAGAGAAAGGTGTGCATTTCTGAAGTGACCTTCTCCTTTAAAACCATCTTCACCTTTCTTTTGGCAGAACTTAGCTGCAAGTTATGACTTCTTGGACAATCGAAATGTAAATGCAAATTACAATGCTGGAAGGTGTGTTAATTCCATTTTGTTGCCTGTCTCCTGAATGCAATATTAGATTTCGCTTGAAACACCAATATGTTGTTCTACATGTATGTCTGGCAGTCAAGTAATAATAAATCAATTTACTAATACTAATGATAGACTTAAAAAAAAACAAAGGGAATTTGTTTCTCCTGTGATTGTGCTGCCAGCTTGCAGCAGACAAAATTCATGGTCATGATGGTAAGTGAAAAGCTGGCTAACTGCAGCTTTGGATAACACAGAAATAGTAATTACTGATGGAAATATTTGACCTTTGAAACACAATTAGGGCAACTTAAGATTCCTCACAATGTTATAGACATGTATTTGATAATAGTAAAGGAAGGCCATCATCACTCAAGGTAATTTTAAAATCAGCTTATTTTCTGGTCCAAGTCCTGTTAAGTTTCAAAACACTCGGCCTAATTGTTCTGTGCTTTTTATTGATTTTATTTGTTACCAAGCAGAATTTTTGGAGGTAGAAAGGAGTAAGAAAACAAGTTTCTGTTTTAAGAAAAATGGATCTGTTTTAAAAAAAGTGTTTGACTCTTAATTTTTTTCCATGACCTTGGTACTGTGATCATTATAATATCTAGTGGATTACTTCAGAGAGTATTTGTGCTCAGTGTAACAGCAGCCACTGGCACAATAACAGACTGAAATTGATTTAGCTATTGAAATGCCAGTAGCACTTTGTACCATCGACTCCTGAGTCAAAACTAGCATTTTAAAGTGCTGCCACAAATGTCATTTTCTGGCCACTGTCTCTGGAGGCAATTTGCATCCAAACTGTGTGAAACCAATTGTTTGATGCATGAAAACTAAAATTCCCATCCGTTTGCACTTGCAAGAATAATTTTCATTTGAGGTATGCACACAACCCAACAGGTCTTCGACCGACTGTATAAAAAAGAACCCTGTAATTTTTTTGTTGTTGCAAGGGGCAATCTTAGCAAGTCTTCATTTCTAACCTCAAAATTGTGCACATCAGACATTGTTCAAAAAAACACAGTGATAGGTAATCTGAAGCTAGGCCATTAATGGACTTGTGCATAAGTATACATTTACAATAGTCACAGCGAATTTGAAGACTTCGCCAGCTACATTTGTAAATGTTTTGTACAGTTCATTTTAGTGAACTGAGCGACATCCAATACCAGAAGGCTATGAAGACATGCAATACAAAGTTACCTCACATTAAATCATGAAGTTTCAAAGGACTGTGATATGTGCATTTGCTTACCCTGCTTATCCATCAGCATGTCACTCTATAGTTTTTGGAGTTGTTGAGTTTTAGAATAAGCATTCAGATAATATCATTTATGATGTCAACCTTTGATTGCTTGTTGATGCAGCTATTTTAAAAATGTCTACATGACAAGTAAAAATGAATATATCAAGTAAAGATATCTTGATTTTGTTCTATATGGTTGATAAGCTGAATAAATAGTGATTGCTACATGGTGATTAATAGTGAAGTATTTCTGTGAAATTCAAACCGCTTTGTGTCGTTTTTTGAAAAAAAAAAAAAGAAGTATATAGCCACAAAAAGTTGTTAGAATAAAATATGCAGGATAATCAGAGAAATTTAAAGACGTATATGATTTACATTATATTGAAGTATGTCTTGGATGGCTTCGATAGCTATCCCATGTGCTGTGCTTATTTACCATATCACTAAATTCCTTGAATTCCTTGAATTTCAGCCATGGAACAAAGTGTGCTGGGATTATTGCTGGAGGAGATAACAAGAAGTGTGGTGTGGGAGTTGCATTTGATGCACAGATTTCAAGTAAGCTAGGTCACATAAAGGTGGCTCGAACATATTTATAAGTGACTTGGTTACATTTTTGAGTGGTGTTTTCCAGCAAGGCAGATTTAAAGGGGCATAGTCACGCTATTTTAGTTTACTTTAAAAATAAAAAAATATGTCCTCACATCAATGAATGCCCGTAAATAATGGTCTAGTTTTGTTACCAAAGACTATGTTACTTCACTGAAACTATTTTTTGTCGTCTATTGCTACGGATGGCACGGATGGAAATGGATTGCAATTTGAAAAATTTAGGCTAAACTTTTCAAATTCTTTCAGCGTGTTGACATTAAATCGATATTAAATGGTCAGGGTTTGTATTCTCTTACTGAAATTAAGTTAATATGTTCCTCTAAATGTTCAAACACAATGTTGGGCATGGATAAAGTTAGCTACCGATAATTTTAGCACAGTTTTGACCAGAAATCTGCAAAATCCTCGTGACTACGCCCCTTTAACTCATTTCTATGTTTCTTCATCCTAAATGAAGGAAGCTGGAACTTAAAGGAAATGTTATTGATTTTCTTGTGGTTTAAAAACGTTTGAAAAATCAGCGTATATTTTAAACCTCATTTTTGCAAAAAAACGTCCACAATTTTGAAATCCTACAACAGATTTTTTTCCTATAAACTTTGTGAAATACGCCTCAGAGCCCTCAAGTTTTATATCTGCAAGTTTGAACACAATCATCACCATACAACTTGCTGCACAACATTCTGGTCAAATTTCACAAGTAGTTTTGTTGCTAGAAAAGTAGCAACAAATGGGGATGCCTTTAGTTTAAAGTTAATGCGACATTAAAAAGAAATCGTAGTGACAATGGCAGGAGGGAGAAAATAACGTAAAATTATCGCCTGAAATCCGAGGTTTATTTACTAAAGTCATTTTGTGTCAATTGAAAATAAAAACTGACCCTTCTTCAAGTGACTAATTCAAATCTCATATTTTCAAATTCAGTGACATAACACACCACCATTCACGCGAAATGCGTGTCACGCCCAAACGTGAGACTTTTATATTTATTTACATCTTGCGTGAATAGTTATGTCATATAAGAAAGTGTCAAAACCACGAAAACAGTGTTTGCTCTTTTTTTTGACGGAAATACGCCCAGCCTCTAATATTGTCCCGATTTTGACCATCAATAATATAATGAATGATTTCACTGTGGCTTTTTACCCTTCATTACACTTCCAAACATTTGCAGCATGTGTTTTTGAGGAAAATGTGACCACAAAGTGCTTCCTTAATATATCATTGCCCTAGAAAACCCATGCTGCATCACCACAGATCTTAAGTTAGCTAGTGTGGTAAATATCACGAAACAAAGAGGTTATGATGCTGTCATGAAACACTGTAAGGAAAAAACACGGGAATTTAAGAATGGTGGTAAAAGAAAGTGTTGGTTTTGGGCCCAGGTGGCACATTAATCCCGGGTAAGGTGATTTTGTGGGTATGTATGCAAACTTTTCGGATCATTTTCTGAAACTTTTTGAAGAACATGCGACAAATATTTCCCATACTTAATTTCCTTTGATTTTCAAAATGTGAGAGGTCTGGCGAAGGATTGTTAAAGAAAACATGAACGTAGGCAAAACGATAAAAAGTGTTCAGTACCGCATATAGATCATGCTAAAATTAGGAAGATTGTGTAAAGCTTGATAAGTACGTGCGGACAGCGGTACATTACGTGCGAAAGAAATTCCTCTGTCGCGTACTGAATTCTTACATGCCAATAGGCACGACTGCTCAGCTTTTATTGTTTCATGAAGAATTTCCTTCAGCATCATGCATAAACTCGTGCAACTAATTGTACTGGAAAAACCGGATAACCTCGCTACTACGAGTTCATACGCAAAAGTAGTTTCTTCTTGAAAACCACTTCTTATCCAGTTGCTAACAGGTTTGTGGAAGTCTCAAGGGACATGAAAACTAACTGCTGATTGGTCAGTGATTGTTTTACATATTCCCATGGGAAATACACATGCACCCTTGAAAATAGATACGGGATGCCCTTAGCATCCCCTAAAAATGCTATGCTAACACATTTGTGTTAGTTGACACACAAATAGCGGAAGAGTGCAGTCAGACTATCTCCTATCTGAAAGGCTGATGTTACCCAAAGCTTTAATGAGAAACCTATGGCGAACACAGTTAGCACTACAAGAAGAAGAACTCTATGTTGAATGTAGGGTGAAAGTAAATATCTTCTATTTATCTCACTTACTGCGTATGAATTTGTCCCTTCATTTTCCAAACAACTCTCAACAAAACAAACTATAGCATCCACTGAAAACTCTTACTAGTTAAAAATGGTTCCGAGTTCTTGGGTTAAGTGAATGTGTTACAATTTAAAACTGTATTTAACCCTTTCACTTTCAAGAGTGCCTTACATCAAAATTCAAGACGAATCCCAAATTTCAATTTGTAAAATACTTCCATATAAATAGTACCATGTGAAAGTACTGCTGAAGAGGTTTCATTTGAATGGTGACACCATAGGATTCCATCCACAGACTAAGAAGTTACGATCACTTTAATGACTCCATAACTGACTCTGGGAGTGAAAGGGTTAAAATGTTTTTCTTTCATTGCATCTAAAAGGTACGTGAAGGTGGAACACCAGTTTTCTATTTTATTTACAAAATCATTTCCTGGTAAGAGGGCCCCAAGGATCCCATTAGGTGTTCCACTGAGAGGAAATGTTTTCTTCGCATGTACTTTCCCTCAAGCACAATTTTGCATTACTAGGAGCAGAAACGTCTGGAAAAATAATATTTTTGTTTATTACTTTGGTTAGGCATTCGCGTGCTAGATGCCAAAACACGTTCAACTGACACATCAGAAGCCAAGGGTTTGAGCTTCAAGAGGGATATTATTGACATATACTCAAGCAGCTGGGGGCCTGGGGACATGGGCTGGCAGGTTAAGGGACCTGGTCCCCAGTTGAGAGAGACACTTAAAAAAGGAACACAACTGGTAATGTTTTGTAGCTTGTTTCAACTGTGCCAACTGTACTTATTCTCTCCTATGTGAAGAGTTTAGTAATTACATGTAGGATGTGGCCATACTGCAGTTATTGATGTCTTCCAGTGTTACAAAAGTTTCGTTGTAGTAGGTTGTTCAGGGTCACGATGATTGATTGGTTGCTTAATGATATCTTACGGGCGTGAAGACGGAAGAGGGCTTCTGTTTTGACTGTAGTTTTCATGGTTAGGTTACTGCAGTGCTTATTTGGAGGTTGTAGGGGACCAATTTGTTGTACGCAACTATTTCCAAGTGGGCTTTTAGACATTATATGGATCAAAATAGGCCATTTAAAAGGTGAAAACAAATGGGAAAGCTCTTGATTGAAATAAACTGGACACTGAAGGCTCAAAGCAGCTGAAATGAACGAATTCAATGTGCCAGGACATAATATAGCATTTTCCATAAAGAGAAGGCTTTCGAATAGCGGCAACTGATAAGTGAGGCATATACTTCGGTTCTTGAGGTTCCTGAGGCTTTTTAGAAAGTAAATTACACATATAAATTTGAGTTATGACCATGTAGTTGAAACATCTGTCATTGTGCTCACTCAGAAAATGCCAATTAATGCCATTGAAATCTAGCTGATATAAAGAAGGGATTAAAATGCCTAAGACTTGATTTACAAAAGAAACCTTTAACCCTGGGCGTTTATTTTCGACATAAGTAGCCATTCAAATATAAAGGTAATGCAATTTTATAAAATATGCTATTTATTTCAGTATTGCAAAATACTGGAAAGGGCTGGAGGTGAATTCAAAAGTGTAATTCTAGCATCTACAGTTTGTTATGGAATTTTTGCTGCAGGTTTTCATGTTTGCAGTATGTTAATTTTGCAATTTCCAAAACAGATCACAGAAAATTTATTTATCTCTAATACCCAATAGAAAAAATCCGTGGATCTAGGTGCCCACAGCTGAATAACTCCACCTTGCAAGGGCCCGTCTTTGACAAACCACAAGTTTTCTTGTCTGTGAGAGCATCTTGAAAACTATCTGAAAACAACTGTTTCTTATCTAGGTTTGCTAACCAATAATAAATGCGACAGGAAACTACAGGACAATAAGAATAAGTCACGAGTTTTGCATTGCCTTTTTTGATGATTTTCTTCTTTAACCGGTGACAATTGTTTATCAGTTATTTTCTCCTAATTTAAATGCTGCGGATGTCGCTTTTTATCCAGTTTCTCCAGAGTTGTACACATGAATTGCAGCTTATCTGTGAGTGCAGCTGATATGCCAGCGTTTGCAGTATTTGGTTCTCCAAGGAAATTATACGGTGTTGTATAAGGCACTATATTGAACCGTAGATGTAGCTTATGGGGGGGGGAGGGTTGGGGGTGCAACGTGTGAAATGATGCAAAACAGCAGTGAGCCATGATTCTCCACACGAATTATTTGTGAAAAGAGGGATTTTAATTGCTGTGAATCATATTATATGTTGTAGCCGTCCCACAATTATAGTCGGTCTGTTCTGTTTTAAGGCACAGTGGACTCTCATTTATAGCCAACCCAAATTAGTCACAACTTGTTATGCTTGTTTTCTCCCTGTCTTTTAGGGCCGCAATGGCAAAGGATCCATCTTTGTGTTTTCTGCAGGAAATGGTGGAATTGCAGGAGATAGCTGTGCTTTCAATGGCTATGTTAACAGCATTCGCACCATAGCTATTTCGACAGTAAATTGGGATGGCTCAGTTCCAGTCTTTGCCGAGCAGTGTGCAGCCATCCTGGCTGTGACATATGGACAAGACATGTTTCGTTTTGGGAACATCAGACCTCCCATAGTGAGTCTCTTTTTTACAGTTACCTGCGCCAGCTTATTTATCTTGCTTACCTGGGGACTTTTGTTGGCAGAATTTTTAAAACTACACATTTCAGTTTACCTTGCGTACTTTATGGTTTCTCACATTTTGAAGGTCTCTTTAATACCAATGCTTTTTAATGTAAGCTTGACCCTTTTTCAAGTCTACTTTTCACAACTACAGCCATTTCAACCGAATTACATTTCATGCTTTCATCATCTCTTTTTATCCACAGGTGACAGTAAAAGGAGCTAATGATTGCACAGAGATATTCCCGGGTAGCTCTGGCTCTGCTGCAGTGGCTTCTGGAATCATTGCTTTGGTACTCCAAGCAAAGTAAGTTTAATTTTCCTACAGTTGGATCCCCCCCCTCCGTGCCTTTACCTCCCGTAAGCAGCCACCTCATAGGCGACCACTTTTCCAAAATACCAAAATTTTCCTCAATCAATTAACTATAGTTGGAATTTCCCATTAGTGACCACTTTAAGGCCTGATGGTTTGAAATCTCCCATTGTTTTTTAACCTCCGGTAAGAGACCACTACATCATCGTGAACCTTGGATTTTTCTTTTTTTGTTTTGTTTTGTTTTTTCATATATGTGCTTTCGTTACTGTTGAAGATATACACTGTACTAGTAAAGCAGTTATGATTTCAGCAGTCATCCTGTCCGTATAATAATGGAAAGTTTGAAAACTTGCTATGCATGTGTTTGAACACAAGACTATACTTCAGACTTCAGTAAACTCTTCCGTGTATTTTTAGTCTTCACTAATAAACGTTTTCACAGTAATCAACTAGAATAACTTCTCCTCTGATGTCCTACTTGAATCGTACAAGAAGTCCTTTTGCTCCAAATACATACCTGCCAACCGTCCCGATTTAATCGTAATTGTCCCGATTTTTGAGTTTCAAAACCTAAAAAAAAATTTGCAAAAATATTGGAACTGGGTTTCTTAAGATTGGTATTGACTCTTCTAAATCCTGTTGTGGTGTGGTGCTTGAGACCATTAAACAACACCTGAGAATTCTAATGCTAAAACATTACATTACAGGCAATATTTTTAAAACTTAATGCAAACTCCTGGAGCATCCTGGACCCTGCTTAGTGCTGGGGCAGGGCACTACCCCAGGAATGGAGTGAGGGGTTGGTGGTCCCTTTTTCTGGTTTTATAAGGTTGGCAGGTATGCAAATAAACTGATGTCCATGAAAACCAAAAATATATTACAAGTTCTTTGCATGCAGTAAAATACAAAAAAAAAAAAAAAACACCAGTTCTAATGACTAAGTGTCTGTCAGCTATAACAACACTACACAATCAATATTTCTTTTGTCCATATCTCCCCCCTTGATATGACCTAGCATTTAAGAAAAAACTTATCCTATAGGCCTATAGGCCTGGTTAGTTGGTTCTTCCCGACTTGAACTTTCACGACCCTGAGGTGTCCATCTTGTCCTAGGCAAACTTTGGTCACCCCTCCAAGAGGCCAGTGCCCTCACGGAGTGTTGGGTGTAATTGCCAGGACTACGTCCCGACTTCCAACAACATCTTGCTTACTGTCCATCCACTTTCTGCTGACACTGAGACTTGGAAGCCATTCTCGTAGCCATCTGTGCCAGAAGTTTCTAACTAATCCCTGTACTCTCCTCCATCGTTTCTTGGGACTGTACGCTGTCTCGTCCACTGATTCTGGGGCAAACTGTCCACCAGTCTGACCAATCAGGAAATGGTTGTGTGTTAATGGTACGTCATCGTCTGCATTTGCAGACTGATTATTGAGGGGCCTTGAATTTAAAAGCGCCTCTGCTCCTGTAAATGCTGTTGCCACCTCTTCGTCTGTGATATCTGCGTTGCCCAAAATTGCTTCCACAGATTGCTTTGTCACCTTGATCATTGTCTTGTGCACTCCACCCAAAGTCAGTGCTATTGGAGGATTGAAGTGCCAAATAATAATAATAATCATAATCATAATCATAATAATAATAATAATAAATCACAAATTGAAAAGATAGGTTTTAAGTTGTTACTTAAAAGTGCTAACAGATTTACAGTTATGTAGATGTAAAGAAAGCAAGTTCCATAACTTGACAGAGGCAACAGAAAAAGATCTATCCCCATATGAATTAGTAGAACATTTGGTAACCGATAAGTAATTACAGCTAGAACACCTTAAATTCGCCTCGATTTGCTGTTGATGTACTGGTTGTGTCCTGGTCAACCAATTCTCACAATTCTCTGTTGGCTCTAACGAAGTTACCACCATTGTTAGACAACATTTCTCTGGGAAAAGCCCTCTGATTGGCCATCCTGTAGAAGGCGTTTAAGAATGAATCGTTACCTAGACCGTAGGCCATTTCAAGGTGAACTGTCTTGGTTGAATAGGCACAAGGTAATGTTTCTGTCTTCTTGTTCTTCTTCCTTGACTGGCTTTCTGTTCCTCGAGATAATGCGTGACAATCAATCTTGTAGCTTGGTTCTTGCAAGGTAGTATTATAGGAGGTCGCGCATTTGGTGACAAGGACTCTGCATATGTAAGGCGACCAACACATCTTATCAGGCCTTCTTCATCCAATCTCGGTTTAATCCAAGTAATTTGCTCTCCTTGGGCAGCTCTTTTTAGTGGTGAAGTGCTGAATACTCCTCAGGAAAGGCCTCCCATTGAGCACTTTTAATCGCTTGAATCGCCTTGTCTTCAATTTTGCTTGGCTTTAGCTCTCCTCTTTCTCTCTTATGAAGTCTGCAGTTGTCTATGAAACTTGCTTGGACTCTTGTAAAACTCCACCAGCTTAAATGGCTTCTGGTTCAAATGCCATGAGTGTACGTCCTCTTTGATTGAAATCGTTGTTCATTCCTTTCTACAATAACTTGCTTGTGTCAGTAATACTCGATCTCTCCTCTTGATTTCCAGGAATTCTGGGCAGCTCCACCACTTCTTGGCTGGGTTTTCCTTGGTCGGTATGAATTGCCACTGCTGAGTATTTGTAAGACTTTAAATCTCCCTCACATGGTTTGCTATAAAAGGCTTGAATGAGAATCTCGGGTAGATTCTCTAATTCAATGAACCATTTGCACGCTTTGTTAGTCAAGTCTCCATGGAAGAGGTCGTCCCAGTCATGTCCTACGACCCACATCCTCTTGTAACAGAACTTTTGCCCAAATGACAGATGGTGCTAAATAAACCAACTGAATTAAACAAATTGGCGATTTTCTTCAGGAAGTTTCGTTTGGTTAGTTCAAAGCCTTTCTCTGAAGGATTTGCCGTGAATGTAAACACGTCTTCATCTGGCAACCACGTGACTCAAAGTGTCTTCACCATTGGAAGTCCGTCATTGTCTAAGTGAACTTGTGCTGCCCTCTCTTCGAGCAGTATCTTTTCAAGAATCTTGGCCGAATTTGACAACCATTTACAGGCATGCACTCCTGCGTTGGACCACAGCTTATCTAACTGTTCGAACAGTTCGACCCCCTGAATCTCGGTTGGCACCAAGTCCATGCTATCGTCCATGTAAGTAGATTTTATGCCTGTCTCTACAGCCAATGGGAGCCTGTCCTTATACCTCTCATTGTGTGTCTGTGCAACAAATTGAGCTTGAAACAGCGATGAATGGATTCCAAAGACAACTCTGTTGAACTGATACTCCTCAGGTACCTTGCCTTGATCCAAAGATCTCCACAGGAAGCACTGATATGATTAGTCTTCGGGTGCGACTTCAATTCAGATGACAAGTTGGCCTTAAAGAAAGTTACAAAATCCATCAAGGACGTGGATGGTAGATATCAAGTGGCAATGCCTTGGAAGACGGACGAACCTGACCTGCCAAACAACTATGACATGGCACTGTGCAGACTGTTCAACACAAAAACAGTTACTGAAGAATCCAGAGATTGGACAAGCTTATTCAAAGATCACCAACCAGTATCTCGAGAAGAGATACATTCGAAAGATAGATCCAGAAGAGGAGAGGTCATCAAGAAATTGGTACCTGCCCCATTTTCTGGTGATAAGACCAGACAGAGCCACAACCAAGACGCACATCGTATTTGAGGCATCTGCAAAATGCATAGGAATCTCCTTAAATGACATCAATTCATCAAGGACCTAAGTTGCAGAAGGATTTGAACAATATGTTTCTGAAGACATCCTGTGGCATTAATTGTGACATTGCTGAGATGCATTAGAAGATTGAGGACTTGTACATCTTTCAACGTCCCAGAATTTTCGATCTCCCAGAATTTCCAAAGCAGACCACTTATCTCTCGATGTTCGCGAATGAAGGAAGCACCCATGAAACTCATCTGTAAATGTCCTCCCTTCAGGCTGTTAAGGGTCCAACACTCGTCCATCCCAAAGGGGTGAGTCTGGCAACTGGCTCATCTGGTCTGCCTTGAATGTCCTAGATCGAGTATTGTAGGTCAACGTAATCGACCCCTATTAGCATGTGTACAAAAGGGATAGGTCCAGGATCCTTCAAATGAGTCCAATTCACAGCGGTGTTTCCCCAGTTGATTGCTTCCCTGTTTCCTGTGACCTTCTTGGCTGTGAATGCACTAACAGTTTGCCAGTTCACTGGCGTCCAAACTCTGCAGCTCAACTCCAACTGGCGTAGTCTCAAAGATCTTGGTCTGCCCATTTAGAACGTTAACGGTGACTTTCTGTGGCTTTCATTGTAATCCCAGTGCAGCTGCTACGTCAGTGTTAATGTACGTTTTTGTGGAGGCTTCGTCCAGTAAGGCATTTACACTGATTTTTCAGTCACCATTCTTCAGGATCACAGGAACTGTCGGCATAGCTAAAAAAACCTGTTATCAAAAATTTATCAAAAAATGACACTTTTTCCCTGGTTGATACCTTAAGCCTCTCTTTCGCCGCTTCGTAAGCTGCCGCCGAATGTTCTAGCATTTCCACAGCCTTTGGAGCATCACCAGATAAATATTGACGAAGTTGCAGTTATTTGTATTCTGGTGTCACTGGTGCTTTGTCAATACACGCCATGAAAGCTGTTTTCCATCCTTTATTGGTTTTTTTTTTGTCCCACTGAACACCGGAATGGAAACACGTTTTAACTGACTCCACATATCTTGACCGATTGGTGTTGAAGATTTCCCCCCACTGGTTCTCATATCACCAATATTCCATTTTTCTTCCGGTTCACCGCGCAGCCATAACTCCTCTTTGAGTAGCCTTTCTTGATACTGGTGAGTCATTTCCATTAATTCATCTTTCTGTCCAGTTACCTCTTGTTGGCATCTGATTCCTTCCTCTCGGAATTTTTCAACACTTTTTCACACAATGGATTCTTCAATTCGGCGCCGGGGAGCGTTTCCAATGCATCAGTTGCTAAACTTGACAATTCATCTTTATGGCCATTTAAATAATCTTGTGCCTTGTTGTAGGCATCCGAAAATTCTTCTTCTTTTTTTTTTTTTTTTTTTTTTTAATGAAACTTTATTACAACACCAACACACTACATACAATACTAAAGCAAGTCTACTACAAAAAACAAAAAACAAAAACAAAAACAAATTATACTACATACAATACTATTGCTTGCGCCACTACTTATTATGCGAAAACTATCACTACACATAATTACTTACACTACCAACTGTAAGACTACACACACACACAACACACGCACTCATAGTTGGGCAAGGAATCGTGTTCTCTAGGCTTAGACTATTGTTATTACTACTGGCACTACATGTCACAATCTTGTTATAGAAATGACAATAATTTAAAGTAATAAATAGCTATAGAAAAGTAGGTTGGTTGAAAAATCAGGTCTATTAAGATTAAAATGGAAATTGGATGTGATGTTCTTGGGAAAGGAGCTTGTTCCATTTCTTATAATGGATAGAGAGTTTATTCCTCTCTTTGGCGATCCGATGCTCCATTTCAAAAACTGCTTTCACTTTGGTTAAGAACACAGCTCTAGATGGTAACACACCCTTTAGCTTGCAATTATAAATATACTGTTTTGAAAGTAGAATGAGATGATTGTTTAAAAGAGCATCTTCTGATTGGTGAGTTATGCCAAGAATTACGTCACTCTCAGTAATTATGTGATTCCCAAACAATTGTTGTATTGAGCTCCAAAAGTTTTGTATCACGGTACATTGAGAGAAAAAGTGCGACATACATTCCTCGTTGCAAAGACAAAACGCACAGAGAGGAGACTCGGTTTTGCCAATTTTGAAAAGGAAGGTGTTTAATGGTAATATTTGATTCAGGATTTTATACTGGAATTCCCGCGATTTTGTATCAAGTGCACATTTGAAAGGGAGCGTGTAAATAGTTTCCCAATCAAGATTGCTTGTTTCTGAGGCATATTGATTTTCAAGTTTCTTTTTTGCTGTTGGTGGTTTAGATATTTTTGAGATGAGAAGATTATAAATCTTCTTCGAGGATAATTCTTCTTGAGCGAAAATATTAAACGGTGTCGTTTTGTTTGCTGCCTGAGTCACATTGCTGCTCATTTCTTTTTTCCATTCCGGTGGAAGGGAATGATAAAGACATTTTAAATAAAATAAGTCAAGCACGTTTAACAGAGATTCGGTTATGTGCGGCTTGATGCAAATAAACTCACATAAATCTCCGACTTTACAAAGTCCTGCAGAGAAGAGTTTCCTACTGAATACAGATTTGTTGTCAATACATATAAACCTATTGTTCCAAATTGGCTGGTTGAATATTTCGTCCAGAGAAGAAGGATTGGAGTTTTTCAAGAGAGACCAAGCTATCAAGCATTCCTTGTAGTATTTTGGTAAATCTATAGGTAATTTTGAGTATTCGAAGTTGCAATAAAATAAGAGTCTACCTCCAACTTTATTGAGGTTACCGTAGTGATTTAGAATGCACTTCCAAGAGCGTAGTGAGTTATCCAGAAATTTTTGGATGCACATGATTCTTTGTGCTTCAATCATGGATTCGATATGAGGCATCTTTAAGCCTACTTCATTAATATCATTTATCAGGGTAGCACGTTTCACTTTGTCTTTACCTTTCCAAATAAAGTTAAATAAAATTTGATTTATATCTTTGATAAATTTTTTGTTCGAGCAGATGAGACTCATACGATATAGAATTTTTGGAATAGCAAAGGTTTTAATTACCTGTATTTTACCTAGTAGTGTGAGACCTCTCCAGCTCCAACTGTTTAGTGTCTTTTTTAAGGATTTAACGATGGAGTCCAAGTTTAATCTTTGGAAAAGCACATAATCATAGGTGAAATGTATCCCCAAGATTTTGACTGCTTTAGGGATGTGTTCCACACTTAATTCCTCTGCAGTGACTCTCGAAGAACCGAGATTCATAACTTCTGTCTTTTGTTTGTTCATTTTCAAGCCGGAGTACACACCAAATGTGTGTAAAGTATTGGAAAGCTGATAAAAAGATTCCTTGTCTTTAAGAAAGACCGTTAAATCATCCGCAAAGATGACCAATTTCAATTCTTGATTGTCAATTTTGATTCCTCCTATCTTTATATCATTTCTGATATTGATGGCTAATGTTTCTAGTACAAGAATAAAGAGATAAGGAGAGAGAGGATCACCTTGACGAACCCCTCGGGAGAGTTTGAAGGGCTGGGTTGCGAAGCCGTTGTTCATGACACTGCTAGATATATCCGAGTAAAAAGTAGTAATCCAGGCAATAAAAGATGGTCCGAAGTTGAATTTCTCGAGGGTTTTTTTGAGATAATTCCAATTGACAGAATCAAAAGCTTTCTCAAAGTCAATTGCTACTAATAGGGAGCTTATGTCCTTTGAAGCTGTTAGAGAAATAATATCGTCGATCGTACGTACTGCATCAAAAATTGTTCTTCCTTTGACGTAAGCATTCTGGTTGTGGTGTATAATTTCTGGTAATACCTTTTCCAGTCTCTTAGCAATTGCTTTAGTTCCAATTTTAACGTCAACATTAATTAGAGAAATTGGTCTCCAGTTTTTTATTTGCCGTCGATCTCGATCTTTTTTCTCTATGAGGACAATAACTGCTTCTTTTTGTGAGGATGAAAGCTCTCCATGTTTGTAGGAATAATTTAGGCTTTTTACTAACATCTCACCAAGAACGGGCCAGAAGCTCCTGTAGAATTCGATAGTGAGACCATCGTTTCCAGGTGTCTTATTATTTTGAAAAGTTGATAATATTTTATAACACTCGGCAACAGACAGTTCACCTTCACAAAGCTGTTGCATTTCTGGAGATAGTCTTGGTATGAAATCCAGGAAAGGACAAGACTGGTTGATTTCCGATTGATTTGTCTCGCTGTAAAGGTCTGAGTAGAAAGAATACAACTCATCCATGATCTTTTTAGGATTTGTCGTTACGTTACCATCAGCGAATTCGACTTTCCTGATCGTGCTTTTTCTCTTGTTATTTCTTTCAAGGTTTAGAAAGTACTTATTATTTTTCTCCCCTTTTTCATACCAGGATGCACGTGAACGAGTGATCGCCCCTCTAGTTATGTATTCATATTCCTTTTCATACTCAATCTTCAAATTTTCAAGTTCATTTTGGTTTGCTATAGTTGGAATTTCAGCTACTTTTTCCTCCGCTAGTTTCAATTTGTTCTCGATCATAATCATTCTTTCCCTGCGTTGCTTTGCTTTTACCTTGCTATACTGAATAGTCTCTTTCCGTATGTTATATTTTATCCAGTCCCACTGAACTCTAACGTCTTGATTATAACTAATCTCGGTAAGCCAAGAAGGAATTCGGTCTGTTATCAATTTTAAATATACTTCATCATCCAAAAGGCTATTATTAAACTTCCAAAAAGAGGGACCGTGACTTGTGTCACTTATACTATCAATGTCTAGTGTTATTGCGGAGTGATCAGTTTTAATTGCAGTTATAATGTCTGCCTTATTTGTGTCATCCTGTAGGGAGTCGCTAATTAACCAGAAATCTAGTCTTCTTTGGATTAATGGATTTTTCTGTCTCCAGGTGAAACGTTTTTTGGTCGGATTTCTTACTCTCCAAATGTCAGTCAAGTCATATTTCGATATGATGTCTTCGAGACTCTTAACAGAATTCTTTACGGAAGGTTTCCCTCCTGAGCAGTCCAAGTTGGGTTCAAAAGTAACATTGAAGTCCCCACCTAATACGATCTGATAATCTGATTGCGACATTTTCTCTTCTATGAGACATGCAATTTTATCAAAAAATTGGATCTGTTCACACGGCTTTGTAGGGGAATAAATATTAACCAGCAAAAAAGGGGAATCTTGGATCAAGGCATCTAGGATTATAAAAGTTCCCATTTCATCTCTTTGCACTGATTTAATTAGAAAATCCAAACCCTCTCTAATCAAAATAAGAGTACCTTTGCTATGCGAGGTTCCATGAGCAAAGAACAAGTCTCCTCTCCATTGTTTCCTCCATTGGTTCTCTAACTCCTCCGTGCTATACGTTTCCTGAAGAAAATAGATATCTGCATTTTGTTTTCCTAGCCAATTAAATATACATTTTCTTTTTTCAAAGGTGCGAATACCTCTAACGTTCAGGGAAAGCAGTTTAAATTGGACATTATTACCCTCCATCGAGAGAAGTAAAAAAAGTGCCTAAAAAGAACATCACATCGAGATCCGTGATTTCATGACAACTATTGGTGCTGCCGTACAACCTACACGCTTGATTTTGAATGACAATGATAGGTAATTTATGCCCAAAATTACTGCACTTGTCAAGCATCCAACTACAATTATCAATTAACACAACAAAGAACATTCACACAAAAAAACAAATAAAGATCTTAAGAAAGCAGCCAGCAAAAGCTGTTAAAATAACGCTGCTTATAGTCTAGGTCTTACAACGGTTAGCAAAATTTGCATAACGCGGGCCTCCGAAAATACAAAAAATATTCGACTGGATTCAAAGTCCAAAGGCATGATTTCATCAATAAATAATCTTAACGTCTAAATATGCAGACATACTGATTAAACAGAAGGTAAAGATTTGATTAGTAACTAATATTTACGCCTAAAATAAGTAGATATAAGCTTAAGGAGAACACCATCAATGTAAAGTTTGTCTGGCTCCGCTCTGCTGAAAAACGCGGTCTTCCCGTCTTTTTTCGCCGCTTTGAATTTATTGATCAATTTCTTCCTTGCTTCAACAATAGATTTGGGCAAATCTGCAGATATTCCAAGTCCCGTTCCTTTTAGCCTCCCCGCTTTTGAGAAAACCTCCTCCCTTTCCGGATATCGGAGAAATCTCGCGATCATCTGCCAAGGTTTCGTCTGTTCGGAGTCGTATTTCCCGATCCTATGCACACGCTGTAATTCGATACTTTTGGCATCATCAATGCCTAGGTTGTTTTTGAAAAAGTCTACCAGAACTTCGCGTGAATTTTCTTTTCCCTCAGACTGCTCGGGTATGCCATAGAACCGTAGATTTTCCCTTCTCTGGTACGTTTCCATATATTGCAATTGTTTGCGTAAAGATGCCATCTCACCGTTCGCTTTTGCCACGTCTGCTTCGTAGTTGAGAATCTTTTCTTCCGCGAACTTTACATTCTTGTTTAGAGTAGAAATATCACTCTTCATCTTGTCAGCGTCGGCAATGTAGCTGGTAACTTTCGCTTCAACTGACCTCACTAACTCATCGTGCCCGTTCAAACATAATTCAAGAGTTGAGACTTTCTCCTGTAGTCGGCTCACTCTTTCGTCAACATTACACATGTGTTTCTCTATTCCGTCCATTTTGTCCTCTAGAATTGCCAACTAGGACAAAATCAATTCAATTTTAGGCATAACGCCTTCGGCCATATCGAGGGCTTCCAAGATGTCGTCCGATTCCGAACCCGGAGATCGAATTGTTCTTGCTTTTTTATCCTCTGGTGATTTAAGACTATCCTCTGAGCTTTCGGAATTGCCTTTCCTGTCTTTTCTTTTGAAGTAATAGGATATATCTGCCATAGATAGCCTTCGAAAAGATTAAGTTTTACGGAGCCACGTTGTAAACGTCTACTCACGAGCCATGTCCGACCCAGTCCCTCGAAAATTCTTCTTCTAGCTTCTCCATTTCCTAGCCGACTTTGTTTCATTTTTCTCTTTCCTTTAGATGAGTGTACTCTTCTGAAAGCTTGGACATCATTTCCATCGCGTGCTCTGGAACTTCGCTAAGCTGTTTACACAATTCTCCTATTTGTAGCCGGCTTGGATAGTTGCAGCATTTGTATTCTGGTGTCGCTGGTGCTTTGTCAATACACTCCATGAAAGCTGTTTCCCATTCTTCATACGTTTTTTTGTGGCCACTGAACACTGGAATGGATATGAGTTTTAACTGACTCCACATATCTCAACGGATCAGTGTTGAAGATTTTTCCCCACCAGTTTTCACATCGCCAATATCCCACTTTTCTTCTTCCAGTTCACGATGCAGCTGTCGCTCCTCTTCGAGTAGCCTTTCTTGATACTGGCGAGTCATTTCCTTTAATTCATCTTTCTGTCCAATTACCTCTCGTTGGCATCTGATTCCTTCGTCTCCGAATTCTTCAACACTTTTTCGTGCAATGGATTCCTCAGTTTGGTGCCGGCTGATGCATCAGTCGCTAAACTTGACAATTCGTCTTTTCAGTCGTTTTAATATTCTTGTGCCTTGTTGTTGGTGTCCAAAAATTCTTCTTCTAGCTTCTCCATTTCCTCACCGACCTTTTTTTGTTGTTCTCCTTCCTTTAGATGATAGTAACCTTCCGAAAGCTTGGATGTCGTTTCCATTGCGTGCTCCTGAACTTTGCTATGCTGTTTACACAATTCTATTACTTGTAGCCGGCTCGGATAGTTTTCTTCATTGACTAGGCGGAGTAACTTGTTTTTTACTCTTGTAAAGGACGATTTTGCTCTTGATTTTTCTTGTTTGAGGTCCTCGATCCACTGCTCACCCTCACTAAGGAATCTTTTGTGGGATCAGCATTCACCAACATGACAATTTGAACCCACGTTGTTGAGAACCTGGCTCTGCTACCAAAAATCATATGAACACGAGACTATACTTCAGTAAACTCTTCCATGTATTTATTCTTCACTAATAAACGTTTTCACAGAAATCAACTAGAATAACTTGTCCTCCAATGTACTACTTGAAACGCACAAAAATTTTTTTTCTCCGAATAAAGCAATGTCCATGAAAACTGAGCACCTTCCTTTTCAGCTCATCCTCGGCAATTGGCGACATAGTTATGGACACACCATCAATTGGCCATTCTGATTCATCACACTTAAGGAATGCCAGCTCCTGGATCTACAATGACCCAGCCTGGATGTCACTTGCAGTAGCTCCCCTTGTGGGAATGTCTGCAGCACTCAGCTTCGTGGACACTGTGTGCCACTGGGAAGGATCACTTTCAGTCAGTAGAGGTCCCTTGGCTCTCCACGGATCCACCACAGTGCAGAGGTGGAGTCTGACAAATACCTGACTTTATGCATACTCAAATCCAGCTGTTGACAGACAGTCTTTGCGAGGCACACATCAACTCTCCTTGCAGGATGGAAATTGTCTTCAATGGCATGAGACGTGTCTTGGACATAAGCAGATGACACACTGGCAGCTGCTGCACATGGTACTTTGGAAGCATCACAAAATAGAACTAACTGCTTGACCCATACCTTTTGTGGCTGACTATAGATGTAGCGTGGGATGATTAAAGACTTCAAAGCCGCTACCTCTTCCTCCCACTTAGCCCCGTGGGCATGTCATGTTTGCTGGCAGTGGGTCATCCCAATCTAAACCCCGGTACTACGTGCATTGGAGGAGGAATTAAGCATGAATGACGAATGGACTAGCCCCAATGGGTTGTACAATCCAGCCAATGTCATCAAACTACCACGCTTTGTATTCTGTGCAGGTTGACAATCAATATGTGCCTGCGTGGACCCCAGGCCCCAGTTGTTCAAAAGTTGGATAGCGCTATCCACCGGATAAATCCCTATCCAGTGGATAACGCAATTGGTTTCCTTAACACTTATCCACTGGATAGTGATTTATCCGGTGGATAGCACTATCCAACTTTTGAACAACTGGGGCCAGGTTGTCCAACTGCAGGTCCTGCCTGATGCCCAATGCTCGTCCATGTGGTCGTTCCCCCACATCCAGGCTCTTGTCAGGAACAGCTTGATCTGATTCTGGTATTGTAGCTAACACCTCTGGTGAGGAAGAAATCCACTTTCTCATAGGAAACCCCCCTTTGGCCATGAGGGCTGTGACATGCTCATGCAAGGCTATTGCCTTCGCTTCACTGTCACAAGCTGTGTAAAGGTCGTCAACAAAAATGACAAGCAGTACTGCAGCGGCTGCAGCAGGCCATTCGTCCTGGTTGTCATCTGTAGTCCATATCACGGGAAAATTCGACTGACAAGGTGATGACTCATCTCCAAATACCAGGCTGTTGATTTTATAGACATCGGGATGCCGTTACGGATCCAAGTCATGCCACAGGTATTGATGATACGTGCAGTCCTCCAGCTTTAAGAGCACATGACAGAACATGACAGAAACATCTCCTGAGAAGGCCACTTATTTCTCACAGAATCTGAGCAGGATACCCAGTAGGTCGTTGTGGAGAGCAGGTCCAGCTTCCAGGTATTCGTTGGGACAGATACCCTAATGCTTTGCCACAGAGTGAAATTCAACACACGGTATGGTTTGTGAGGTGAGATGACAGGTTAATGGGGAAGGAACCACTTTTCTCCGTCGATGATATGCTTTTTTCTGACAGTTTGCACACAAACCCCTTTTCAATGCACAAACTGACCACCTTCGTATAACCTTCCACCAACTTGGGATCATTCTACAGATGACGCTCCAAAGACTCTAGATGTTTAAGGCCAGTAATAGTTATCAGGCAACGGCGGCTGGTTGGTCTTCCACAGGAGTGCTACTTTGTAGCTAGACCCTACTTCGCGGCAACTCTTATTGAGCATGTCCAAAGCTCTCTGCTCAGTGCAGGTGTATGTATAAGGAGACCGTCTCCACGTGAACACCAAACGTGTCCACCTCCCAGAACTGTCATAACTGGTGGTTGATGTCATCTTCAGGCTCTGATATCTGCAAGCAAAGGATATGCTGCCCTGGTGCACTAGAACCTGGGACTGGGCCAGCAATCAACCAACCAAGTGGCATCAACTCAGCATATGGTTCTGTATGTCCCCCGCGCCTGACCTTTGATGGAGCCTTCAGGGCTGGGGCGTCTAGACCCAGTAATACATCCACTGTCACTCTACCAAGGGACTTAACTGGAGCGTCACACAAATTTGCATAGCGTTCTTGAAGTTTCGCCAATTGATGGCTTGCACAAGGGCACTTCTGTTCTTTGTGGTCCACGCACTCACAGGCTGTTGTGTTACGGATGGTGCAAAAGGTAATCGAACCCGCTGGGACTTAACAGTTGTGCTGACCCCTCCAACAGCGTCCATGGTAAGGTTCTGCTTGGGACCTTGAATAGCCAGCTTGTTTGCGAACCCAGGTTTTGTTAATGTTCTCTCGCTTCCTGAGTCCATGAGTACTAGGCCAATCACGACCTGGCTAGAGTCACTCATGAAAGGGACAGCTACAGTTTTCAAGGCAACTTTACTCGCATTTGTCAATTTCATCTGTGCTTTACCACAGTGGCCTCCTTTGTTCTCTGGTAGCAACTCAACAGTCAGCGATTCCTCTGGTTTCTGCTCCTTGTTATATGTGAAGGCGTGGAGCAAATAGTGGTGGCCCTTTCCACATGATTTCACACTGCATTTTGAGGACTGGTGGCATTGGCGACGCTAATGACCGGGCCTAAGACAGCCGAAGCAGACTTTGCTGGATTTAACAATGTCCCAGCACTCATCGATGGTAGAAGCAAAGAAAGTTGGGCATTTGGCTTCGGCATGATCTCCATCACACAGGGCACACCTTCCAGGCGATAGAGCTGCATCAGCAGAAGTAAGTTACTATGGTCTGATATCTCTGTGGCCTTGACTGCGACTGCACAGAACCCCTATTAGAGCTGCTTTTTATGGGAATGGCTGGCTGTATGTTGTACCGTTCGCACTTGCATAGTGTTTTAGCCCATGCTTGAGCCCATTCGGCAAGGCCCCTGACATGTTTGGATATCTGATCACGCTCTATCTGCTGCACCCATTCATCTTTTTTCAGTGCAGGAAACTTGCGAACCAGTTGAATGCTGAGCAATTCATGCTTATAATCTGGGCAGTCTAAGGCAAACAAAGCTGCTTGCAATGCATCAGCAAACCGTTCAAATCCCTCACGATCCTTTTTCCTTATTGTTCAGTGAATTAGTTATACAATGCAAGTGTGCATCTACAACTTAGCAGGGATCTCCATATCTCTCAGATGGCAATTTCACGGCCTTCTCATAGTCACCAGGCTCCCGGTCAAACAGGAAATCACATTTCTGACTTTATCACTGAGTGAGTTATTCAAATGGACTAACTTGGTGGGACCCATTTGAGCCTTATTATGATCTACAAGTTAGCTGAAAATCCCCCAGCCCTTACTGTGCTGGAATTCCCCTGTCAGGACAGGAGGACCTTCGCCATTGTTAACATTGGTAGCAAGCACTTCATTACCCCGGTTTTCCGACTTTACCTGCCTCCAGGAGGTAATCCGACACTTCACCAAGGACTTCAGCCACGTCAAACTCCACCTCCTTAAGCTAATTTCCATCAGTTTGAATAGACGATGGATCTAGATCTCCTAATGTTTTTCGGGTTAATTCCCGGGCCTTTTCCTTCACTTGTTTGAGGCTCTTTGAAAATTGACGTGCCTTCAAGACACTTCCTTTCTCAGCAATTAGCTCCCTGATGTGTGCAGTGATTTTTGCAACGTTTGACTTTCCAACAGATCTCTTTGATGGACACTTCTGAACTTGGCTTACATCTGGCGTCTTTGTGCTGTTCTTTGGCATGTTGATTGGCTGTATCCGGCTCGAAAGGACCAGCTGTTTTATTCACCACTCGGCTTCACTTGGACTACAGAGGACTGTAAAACAACTGCATTACAATCTGGCTTTTGACAAAACTGGAAGTAAAATCCCCCTGAAACTCTTACGAACGACGAACCAAAAACATGTTTTCTTTCTTTCATGCATCAGTAACACCTGACCAAAATCAACCTAGGTCCAGTTCTCGCGTGGCCTAAAGTTCAATGCTCGCTCGGCCAACAAGTAAACTAATGTCTCTTATTACAGCAGGAAAAACAATACAATGGTAAAAACTTGAAAATACAGAGTAAAATGCCCAAAACAGCGGTATTGATCAATGATGCTTTAACCTTCATGAACATGTGTTTGAGATCATTCGTAAAGTCAGTAACTATCTCCAAGTTCTCAAGTGGCATGTAATATACCTGCTGGATCAATACTGAGAAATATCTAATGAGGTATTTCAACTTGTCTACCATTTTTTTATTTGCTTGGTTGTTTGGAATCACCGCAAAAAAGGAATACAGATTAACTCGAGAAAATTATGAGTTGTTTTTGTTTTCTCTTCAACAATTTTGACAGCACTTTTTACAAGTTGTTTCACAACATTGACCAAGCCTGCTTACAAGGCTGCAGGGTACACGACATGTGCATCCATCCTTACTTGCCAAGCACTTAGTGGACAATAAGTAAATCCCTAGTATATACGAGATCTACTTGTTTGTAACCTACGTGTCCAAGACCTTCTTTAGTCTTTGTAGCATTGATACTACTAATTATGCTTAACGCTCCTTTTTTTACTCTGGCAATGGGATTTGTTGCTTGTCTCTGTAAAAAACTGTTCCAATACAGCAACTAACTCTGTGATGATGACTGCTGTTCCTTTTGCAATGATGAAAAATATCTGATATTGGGCATCCTCCATTCCCAGAAGACCCTGGATTTCCATTCTTGGTTGTCTCTCACTGACAGCGTCTGTTTCTGTTGCAGTGTGCCTAGGTGGACTGAAGGTTGTCTGAAGGTGCTTAGCTGTGCCTTCCTGTGATGCCTTTTCTTCCTCCAGACACATCTGTCCTAAGCTGTTTCTTCAAAGGTGCCTGTGTTGTTGAGTGCCTTTGCTTCTCACTTGGAAACATCTTTGAAGCACAGTAAGCTGTTGGGCTCCTCCAGTTAGCCTTTTGCGTTGTTGCTAGTTCACTGTAGTTCAGGATGCTTTTTTCTTCCATATGAGGGTCACATGTGCCACCCAGGAGAGGCATGTCTGTGTGAGGAGAGTGAACGTGGTGGGAATTTCAGCTCTTTCAAACACTGCTGTTGGGTAACTTCAAGTACACATACAGCACATGTAGCTTCTTGATTCATTTTAAAAATTGTCGAGCTGATTAATCAGATAAGATTACCTTGGTTTCAGTAAAGGCTTTTAATGAGGTGTTCTTGATCATGCAGCAGTGGTATTTCTGCGATACTAGGGAGAGTAGGCCAGATATTTCTGTTATGAGCCCCGTCACAGAAACAGAACCTGGATTGTTCCATTTAGGTCCCTACTCAATGATAGTCCATTGTTCCTTTTAGCCCAGATCTGACATGGCGCGATGTTCAACACTTAATTGCAAGGAGTTCTAAGCCCTTAAATCCTCCAATTTCTGCCAACCACTGGAGACTAAGTCGCCACAAGCCTTTTTGGAGAAACAATGCCGCTCATCTTAGTGGTAAGGGTGTATCTCATTTCTGTATACAATCGATTAAAAAATGTTGTCATGTGAAAACTATAAACCTTCGCAGGTGAGATCCAAGGGCTTTCTGGGAAGTGTTCCTACTATATAACTGTATTTGTGTAATCAGCGATTGATTGTTTTCATACAGTACTGGAACAATACGGTATTTCCTTTTTTCTGAATAGTTGTCCAGCAAAAATTGTTTTAGTTCGTGAACATATGCAAACTTTTCCAAAGTTTGCACTGTATGTTTTTGTAAAGCACTCAAATTGGCCCTTATTTAGAAAAACATTTCGAGGTAGAATGTGGCTTAGGATACCTGTAGACTCTAAGCGTATCAACTGGTTTGTGACAAGCCAAGTCACGGTGCTCACATAAAACGTTGAGATTAGAGCAGAGAAGGGCTTTCGTGTTGCTCAGTTACAGCACCCAACTGTACAATCTATCTTTCAATTAGTTAAGTAAAGTTACACTAATAACCCTAATCCCAGAGATTTACTAGATACACTTGTTTTCTTTTCAGTCGATCCTAAATGGCGACCTACTCAACACAAAGAATTCTGTTCAGTAGTAAGGAAGGCACCCCATTCGTCACAAAGAGAATACCCCTTAAAGCCTGCTACCTGTTTGCTGAGTTGAAAAATCCCTATTTTTGTTTTTAATTAGTGAGCAGTCATTTTGGATTTGGACTGATGGATGCTAGCAAAATGATAGAGAATGCGAAGGAGTGGCATTCCGTGCCTCCACAGCTGTACTGTGAAGTCAAGCTTAATGTGTCAAACGTCAAGTAAATATACGATACATGCTACACTTTAGAGTATGCCCTCATTCACAAGTCCTGAGGGAAACAGCTAGTGTTTATTTTGCCCAAAGTTTCGTCGCAATTAAAGGAAAATTGCTAAGTGATCAGGGTGACGATTATGCAGCAACAGCAAAAGGTTCAACACAATGTCCATTGGCTAACTGCTATCTATTGATAAGAATTGGTCGATTGGCTTTCTGATGAATAGCTTCTATACACCCATGTAGCTGAGATTAAAGGCTTGATGTCCTATTTTCACTTCCTTTACCCCAACATTACTTTCTGTCAGTTGTTTCAGAGGCTCCAAGTTCAACTCTTAAGCCACACTAATTAAAAAAATCATCAATGCTATATTCATTTGCAATTCTTAATTCAACTGGCCCTTCTGACAACAACAACAACAACAACAATCTTTATTACATGTCAGTATTACAAATAATGAAATGTTTGTTCTCCACAAGTAGCATGTATGCTATTCGAGGCGGGGACTGAAGGTACAAGATATAGTAGAAAGAGATTTGAAAAAATCATTTAGGCAGCAGCGATAAGACTAATTTGAACAACTAAATAACAACAGTAACACAAAAGTTACTGCAGAATAACAATAGAATAACAATAGAAGATTTTTTACTAGAGTTAAGTAGGATGTTTCTCTTTTGTTAATTGATTTGCAATGTCTTTTTAAAGTTCTTCAAGGCTGGTTATTCCATCGCGTGGGGACTTACGTCTTACTTTATCTCTGAGCGAAAACAATTGCAGCATCCGATACCTGGAACACATGCAAGCAGAAGTCAACCTACATTTTCCCCGTCGAGGTTACTTGGAGATGTCGTCAACATCACCCAGTGGAACCAAATCCAGACTTCTTTACTCACGGAAGATAGACAGTTTGACTGGCTACAAAAACTTTACAAATTGGCGAGTAACTAGTTTACATTACTGGGGAGAAACGCCTATTGGAGATTGGAATATGACTATAAGAAATGCACGCTCGTGGAGGAACACTAGAGGAGGTAACAAAACACATCTCTATGGAAAATCCCTCTATGCTTTTTATGTTCACAGTAGTATATTGATTGCATGAGTTTTAGAATTGGTGCCCCTTTGGGGTTCCAGTTATTGGGATACGATATTGGACGTGCTGTAGCATCAACTGAAGCCCTGAATTGGGCTTTGCAAGGGACGATTTATGGACAGTTCATGACCAAACAAAGCATTGTGGATGCAACAAATTGAATGATGAATGTGATCCTCGTAGTTAAATGTTTGCAAAACAAAAAAAGCAAACCTGAAAAAAATGGGGTGATAAAGGTCAGGGTTCGAATCCTGGTCAAGCTTAATTTTTTTTCAGGCTTGCTTTTTCAACTGCTTAAGTTGATTACATTTAACTGCAAGGATCATGTTCATCATTTCATTGATTTCTACACTGTCGTATCATATCACAACCTGGTTACAGAGGTTTCAATTCTTGACATTCTAGTAATATTTTACATGAATATACGGCTACATAAATTTACATGGACAAATTTATATCCATAGCTCAAAAAACGTTTTCCTTTCGTTTTCCAAAGCTGAAGGCATCGTCCTGCGCTCAGGAGAAGAAACGGCTGGCCTGAAAGCTCGAAATTTTCCACCGACTCTGTTTTCTGCTGCTAAGAAAGTGACCTGCGAATACAGCTGCCTCTCATCGCTCCCGGCCGCTTGGGGCTGTATTCGCAGGCTGCTAAGGAAGGAACTTTCTGCAAGCGATTGTGGATCCACATCTAAACCATGAAGAACTGACAAATGCACTAGTTCAATGTCCTGGCAGCAGCAACCATTCAATCAGGAAATCACCTGAAATGCCGTAAAGGAGCCATCAGGACAGCCTCAATATTAATCGATTTCTTTCACTGTGTTTTTGCATCAGGCACGTTTAATGACCTTTAACTCGTCTCCTGCGAGAAGTGGTTACATGTATGATTCTCTAAAGTAAATAAGAAATTAAACACATAAGCTGGTAAAATATACTTTAAATCGCGAAAGACACGAGGTCTTTAAAAATTACAAGGGAAAAAACAAGACGGCTTACCACGTAATAACTAGGCGTAATCAATGATCATGAAGTGCGTTGGTCTACGGCGACGCAGTGGATAACTGAACATTGTAGGCTTCCCAAACTAACTTCTCTTTTACACTGAAATAGTTAAACACGTATATTCAGCTGTAAGAACTACGGTTACATATCAGTTATTAACCAGAAAACAACCTTGAAAACGAAATTTCCCGGACATTGATGAAAGCCGCTCGTATATAATATTGCAACCCGCTTATGCAAATTAGTCCGTGTTTACAAAACATATTTGCTCCTTGAACTCAACTATCGATTAAAAAAGGCAGAATAATTGAAAACAGTTCTTCCAGCCAAAAATTTTATTCAGCTTAACAACACAATTGCTTTCAGAAGCAAAACACTTTCGATTATGTTGTGTGCGTGCAAACACGCGTGTAATTTTTGCGAGCAAAATTACGAAAGTTATAAGAATCAAGAGCAAATGATCCGCTAAACAATCGAAGGAATCTCAATGCGAAACGGCTAAATACTTTACTTTAACTAACTCCATGTCCTCTTTCTCGGCAGTCGATTAGTCTTCAGGGTCATTCCTTTCCATTTTGAGCTTCAAAAAAGAACTTTTTAAAGAGCAGAAAAATACATCTCGAAACTGTATAACCAATCCGCACACGCCGCTGTTTTCTCTAAAATCCCTGTGGTAGGGGCGGCCGTGATATTGTCTACCCATATGACGTTATTCCAAGATGGCGCCGAAAAAGCGAACGACGAACGACGAAAAAACTTGTTTCAAAAAGGTCTCCCCTTAGTACCACAGGATCCCAAGGTTATGAGTTGCGTTCTCCTAACGTCGAACGCAGTGAGGTGTCGTGTTTCACAATTTCCTGGCTTTAAACCGATTAAACAAGAACAAGGAGAAAAGGCGAAATTATCGCCGACAAGCAAACACGTAACTGCTGAGAGTCATAAAGGTCTTTTTTTCCGGTTCATCACGTGGGAACAAACAGTTGCAACCACACTCAGCCACATATCATTTGTTAGCATCCATCAGTCCTGTTCAATCTGGGACTGTTTTACTTACAAGGTTCCCTTTCCAGTTTTACATTTTAGTCAGCTCCTCATGATATTATTGTTTCCTTAAACAGGTCGTGTGTTTGGTTTGAAGTTAATCCTCTATGGAACCAAAGAAGATCCTCTCGCTAACAATAAGCATGTTGACCAAAAGGCAAAAATAGTAGAAGCAGTCAATGTCTCCCTTCGCAGACAAGGTTAGTAATTTAAAATAATTGCAGCTACGCGTAGTCACAAAATACAACGTTTAGTAGACTGTGATGAAATGATCGTAGTTTTGGCTTTTCATCTCTCAGTGCATTTTTGCTGAAGAAGTTTTAGCGTGCAAGCAGGTTTCCATATTTACAAGTGCGCTAGTGTCATATGTGAAACATGAGTACATATCCAGGCTGGTGAGCAACGCACACTAATGAGATTCCCCCTAAACCATCCCTACTATACTACTTAAGTATTCTTCAACCGGCGTAAAGTACAGGTCATAATAAAGGTATGGTAAGGTAAAGTTGCTCAAAAGGCATGAGTGGGCCGAAACTTGTCCCGGTTCTGGTAGCAGGATGCAACTGATAGTAGTGGAACTCCTCCCTGGATGGGATGCTAGTCCATCGCAGGGTGACCCCAGCAGTATGTACCGGTATCTACTTATACACCTGGGTGGAGAGAGAGAATTCGGGGTAAACTTCCTTCCCTAGGGAAACAACACAATGTCAGAAACTAGGCCTTGTGCCACTTACCTTAATTCAGATCTGAAGTCCAACTTGCTACCCACTACACCACTGCGCCCCACGGACATAGTAACGGAGAACAGCAAGTGGGAATAGGAAAGAGAGGGGCGTGGGAACAGCTTCTCGAGTTTGTGTTTCATGCGTTTAGTCATCCATCCGTCCATCCGTACGTCTGTCCGTCCGCCCATCCGCCCATCCGCCCATCCGCCCATCCATCCCTCCCTCTATCCATCGCAGGTCCACATAAGCAAACGCTGATGTGGACCTGCTAACTATTATACGCTAATATGTATATTACAGATATAATTAAAATTAAAGTATGGTTGATAAAATATCATAGCTACAGGGGCATTAAAATGTTTAAGACAATAAAAAGGATAAAAATAAAGACAAAGGAATAAGATAACAAGATAAATCGTTAATTAAGTAAATAGTCCAGTTTTTTCTTGTTAAACGTAACTGTCCCCAGAAATCCCTATTCATGGAGGATACTCACAGTGGAGCTACTGGAGTTCGTGTAGCCGGAAATGCGGTGGAGGAATTCAAGTTCGATATCGTTCCTGCACCAATCCCCGGCCAGAAAACGGAGGAAAAGACTGCAATGGACTGGGACAAGCTAGGGAATCTAGAAAATGTAACAGACACAGGTGCCCAGGTACACTTACTACTTGTTATCTTGGCAAAAAATTCAGTTTTCATATGTACTAATAATTTAGCGACATCATTCTGCAAGGCAATGGCTCCAACAAGAATAAAAAAAAAATTGCAACTAATATGGACAAAAGATAAAAAAACATACATGTAGTTTTAGTTTGAACTTTAGTTTGAGTTTCCGTTATACCTGGGAAATAGTTCAGACAGAAAAAGCTGCGAGAATTCCTTAAAAAGATAATCGCAATTTAATTCAGGATTATAACAAGCTGAATGAGAACCAGGTTTATAAACATTTCATTACAAGTAGAAGTATCGTACTTCTTGTAAAAACAGATTGAAGCAATCTGACAATTTCTTTTTTTCTGAAGTGTTACCTCTGGATATGCAGAAATGCTGCTGTCCGTGAGTGTTTCAGTGGATGTACAATCCTATTGCAGGCTCAACTTGCAGCCTATTTTGAAACCAGTTTCACCAAGAAGACATAACCTGTACTAACAATTTTCGTTTGGTTATATTTACAAATGTACTTCAGAGCACTTTTGATTTTTCATAAGAATTTTTTCTAAGTAACGTTGAACCTGAGAAATCCCATGCTTTAAGAACTGGTAAGGAAGTACTCAATCTTGGAATAAATAAGTGAGAACTTTTTCTTTAACTTTATTTTTTCTTTTTTGTGTTAAGTTTTGTTTTAACATATTTATGCAATTTCTCCATGTAAAAGTTTATATACTGGCACAAAATCATGAATCGCATCACATGTTTTCCGCATTGGTGACCAAAATCGAACATCGGAGCTTAAATACAATAACGAAAGTGGTATGAAGTTCTAAGTATGACATAGTATGACGGAAGATTTTGTTTTTTTTTTGGACTAGGCAATAATTTGGACAGTTTCTCTATAAGACTCTGGCCCAAAAACTAACCAACAACTGGGAATGAACTTGATTTTTTTCCACGCAAAAGAGATGTATTTCATAAAACAAAAGCAACATTTCTTTCCTACTTTTATTTGTTGTGCGTTAATTTGTATTTGACGAAAACACAATGAACAACTTTGAAATCGTTGACCCATAACCTAAACTCTCATGTACTTTCCCGGGTCGAACAAATTTTTGGAAGTATACGCGTATTTTTGTACTAATTTATCAATGCTCTTGCTATCGTTTAAGCGTTGTTTGACCCATTTTCGAAAGAAAAAATACATAACGATGTCTAAACAGAATCGCTCGCTTAAAACTGGAAAGTTAAAGATAGATTTAGAGACCTCACCTTCCACCATGGTTGCCCTAATGGTTGTCCGGTGAGAAATACTGTTACGGACTTGTTTCCAAGCCAGAAAAGAGGCTGGTATAATTCTATCTATTAAATGGATCTATTTACCTCACATACAACTTTATCTTTCGAAGTTTTCTTTTTTTTGGCAATTCTCCCGTAAAAAAAAAAACAAGTTAATGTTGTGTGCGTTGTTGCGCGAGTGTTGAAATTTAAGACCCAGTCCACGAGAGGTTCAAAGATTTTTGGAAAAGGTCAGAAACAACCCTATCTCAAACTTTGCCTGCTGAAAGCTAGTCATGAGCAAGTAATCAAATCGACATTATTTTGTCTTCTAATACTACTGTGGTCACGTGACAGGCAATTTAAGTTTGACCCCCCTGGGAGCAATTTTGGTTCAAAACATACCAACTTTGCATGTCTCTTGTCAAAACACACTTGAGCCAATCATAAATCAAATGATGTTTCTTTACTACACTGACCTTCTTCTTCATAAAAATACTAATATTTCTTTCAGGCTCTTCTTATCAGCTGAACAATAATTTTCAACAGAGAGTGTGGTTTGGCAGATTTGAAAAAGTGCCATTTTTATCAAATTGCAAAGGAATTTTTTTCTATGTAGTAGACAAAATCTATGGTTGATGTGCATTTCCCAAAAGAGCCAAAGGATTGTACTTAAACATTATCGAAAAACCTTTGCGGGCAATTCACTTTTAAGCTTCAATATAGCCTATGCAAAATTGACATTTTCCCAAAACAGACATATCTGCTGAGGGACAAATGGGTCGCGTTAAATCAGCTTTTAACACTTAACAAATACAGGAAACCTGTGAAAAGGCTAACAAAGTATGCGGTTTTCGTTTGTATTATTTCATTGCCGCAGATTTTGCACATAAACGTTTTGCAGCCATTGAAGTCGTTCCTCCCCACCCCTCCCCCAACAGATTTCAGGTGAATCAGGAGTTTATTATTTAATTTCAGAAGCAGCAGAAGCTTATTTCAAGCTATTCATATAGATTCATTTGGCTTTTCGGTGTTGTTTTCAGTCATTCAGAGTCTAAAATAAATTTAAAGGCCATAAAAACAGACTGAAATGAGAGAATTTAAGTCGAGAGGTTGCGTTACTCTGCGTGTCACAGAGAAATCGACTTTCGTGCATCGATAACTTCTCGACGGCAGATTTAGTATATTAAAAGGGGAAAATGGCAACCAAATAATTTCACATATTCCACGAGGAACCAAAATTTCCTTATACCAGCTACACCTTACACATAATGGAGGCTTAACGTTTTACAGTTTAACAACTGTTATACCAACTGCGATTTGTCTTTGTGTGTATGAACCGTGTGTCTGATTTGTTGCAGTTAGTCGGCAACCAAATGTAGCTTACATTCTATAAAACCTCGAGAATTGAACCATTGTTTCAGCTGTGTTTTGTCTCCAGAATACGTTGTTTAGGGAGTGACCATGAGGGGGTTTTGCTGAATGCCGTCCGAGGATACCAGTGATTTGACATTCGCTTGCGAAGTTTTGATTTCACCCTGCGTATGTTCGGGTCACTACGTCATGTAAACTTCTGTTCAATTGTACTAGGAAAATTACCAACTCAGTTTTAATTTTTTTTCTTTTCAAATGCGAAAGCATGTGGCTGATTCATAAAAAACATAGTTATTTCCCTGCAAGAAATGATATTAAATAGAAGGTGAATGTCAAGGCGGGGGCTTAATACTAATTAACAATACGGGAGAATTTAACTTTAGATTTAGAAACACATAAGTGCAATTTGCGTTCAGTTACATATACACAGGGAAAATACTTGAAGTAGCTACCGAACAAAGCAATCTGCTAATGCTTATCAGCAGTATAAAATGAAACAATCCACATGTATTGTCTACTGAAGAGAAACGCCCACCCCTTCCCCGCACCAGGTGAACGGGAATTGAACCACGTCGTCACATTGCCGGGTTGCTGGTGTGATGCCGCTTTACCAACTGAGCTGCGATGGAGGTCATTTTTGAGTTAACTTAGTCCCACGATTTATGCTTCTGACAGCTAAGATACGGTATATGCATTCTAAAACCACCTGTAGGTCTGATACCTTTAGGAAAGTTTGAGTAGGCGTGTGCTGCCGGTCTTCCAGATCCTGACCCTACTGAAATTATTAATCCTGGCCGTGGCAGGCAAATCATGCAATATAATATCAAATGGTTTGTTTTGGTTAATTCTCTATCTTTTTCTGTACATCAGATAAATATGTATTTGCCCTCTACAGCTACACTCAAACCATACCCAACTTTAAATCCAAGGGCAGGACCCAAAATCTGGACAATTTTAGGCAAAAATGGCTTAAAAAAACTTACCCTTTTGGGCGGCACCTCCCTGTTTTCGCGTACAACCCAAGCAAACGGACTCCCAAATAAACATCTTGCTTTGTTAACCGTGTGCCAGTTCCTCAATTTTTCTTTACAGTAAGCTATACGGGCAAGGACCTTTTACATAGTATCGCTAAATTTATCAATTTAATATCGCAGTTATAAGGATAGAAATTTACGGTTTACAACAAACTCTGATAAGTGTCTTTTTTATTATTCGCGATTCAGTTCATGGAAAATATTCACCATGGGGTGCTTGGTCTCAGTGTGATGTAACATGTGGGGTAGGGACTAAACGGCGTTCTCGCACGTGCACAAATCCCGCCCCGGTTTTCAATGGAAGAAACTGTGTTGGACGTTCTGAGCAATTCCGGAGTTGCCACTTGTATTCATGCCCACCAGGTATGCAAATTGAAATCAGTGTCTTTATGACAGCTATGTTTTCTTTTCAATCACAACTGAGGACAACACATCATTTAGAAAGGAATGTTCGTATACAAGTGCGTACGAAGCCACTGTTGCACAGGCAACATGCGACATAAGTACAAAATGCCTGTGATTTCTGGAACTGTGGTGAACATGTAATGTTTACTACCCGTGGATAGAATATAAAAAGTTTCACTGGATACCTTTTGAACAAGGAACATTTTGTTCAATTAGCAAACAAAATACGAATCAAAATTCTTCTTCGTTTCAAGGACAACTTTTGGTGGAATCTGTCTTTAGAAACAAGGACTGAGCAAAGTACACAGGTTTAACTTAACCACAGGAATGATGCAATTACCGACTAACTGATAACCAACTTATTTGCTTGCTTTCTCAGTTGATGGAGGGTATTCAAAGTGGACTGCTTGGTCACATTGCAGTGCAACATGTAACAGTGGAACTCAACGGCGTAATCGCTCATGCACAAATCCTCCACCTGCAAACGGTGGAAAGAAATGTATAGGGCCTGACCAAGAAACGCGTTTATGTAGGAACTCTGATGCGTGCCCATCTCCAGGTGAATGTTTATAACTTTCACCCATAAGTGAGACAACGTTTCCCCTGTTGCTGTAAGTTAAACGTTTTTATCAATTCTGTTTTCAGGTTTCCCCATTCACGGTGGATACTCACAGTGGAGTCCGTGGTCTCGCTGCAGCAAGTCGTGCGCAGGAACTCAGCAACGCTCTCGTTCGTGCACCAGTCCCAGTCCCCAAAATGGAGGAAGAGACTGCAGGGGACTGGGACAAACGAGAGAGGCAAGGAGATGCAACACACAAAGATGTCAAGGTAGAGATTTTGCATTGAAATACAACAATAAAAAAGAATTTTTTTTTCGTAAAGCTGCCTTTCATTCACCTTTGTCTTATCATGATAAAGGAAAGAAATGTTTTCTAGTTTCTTATTTTAGCAAGCTGTTAGTGGGTGGGGACTAAGACTGCATGAATCAATGCTACTGCAAGCATTCCCAACACCGTAGACAAACCTTTTTTTTCCCAACTTAAAACTTCAAAAGTGGACATCATTGCTTATAACAATTAGTATGTTTCTCTTGGCTGTGAAGTTCTTGAGGGAACTAGTCAAACGAAGCACCTTTGGACCAATTTTAATTAATTGAAACTTATGAGAATTACATCTTAAGCATCTTTAGCGCACTGAAATAACAGTACTATTATCTATTCTACGTTGTATTTTTGTTTCCTGTGGTTAATAAATAGAACTGTATCGTGTCTAGTAAGACTTGAAACCTTTCGCCCTAAAACAATGTTATCAATTAAATTCTTGACTAAAATGGGATGAGTGTGTGGTTGCTGAAAGGGGCAGGCTACTTTAAAATAAGTTAGAGAATACAAGTCTTAACGTCTTTTTTTATAGTCCATTACCTTCAAACCTTTTCAAAAGGTTACAAGCATGACGTGACGTGTTCGTAAAGACCTAAGCGCTTACGCCACAATAAAAACTCGACAGCTAGCCCCAGTAACTCGAACTTCTCGAATCAAAAGCAGTTTCCCCTATAATTACAAGAGAAGGGTTTATTGGGAAAGAGGCATAAATGTATATCGCAATTTGTGCCAAAAATGTCATTAAGGCACCCCTTACTGGCCCAGGTTTTGCATGCACTGTGGATTTTGCATCCTAAAGCATATAGTTTTGGCCAGAAGACTAACTTTATAAAGATTTCACCATGTCAAATGGCCGGTAAAATACTTTTGCCATTGCTACAGCCGGATTGTTTTCACTTTTGTCTTCAGGTGAAAAATGAAAGGAAACCAGTATGTAGAACACAAAACCCACATTGCAAACGTGTGTGTTTATTATTTTGTATATTTTGTCCCAAACATGGGATGAACTCCCCTTTCGTAATAAACCCTCCAATTCATGTGATTGCAATAATTTCATAATTGTAATTCCATGATTGTAATCATGTCATGTATTATGATTTATTTCAGCTTGCAAAAATAGAGTGTTTGATGGTCTGTGTCAATACTATTCAAAGAACCCAGGCTGCTCCGTTTCACGAGTCAAGAAATTGTGTGCGAAAACGTGCGGCAGTTGTCAAGGTTCGTTGTATTTTAAGCCCTCCTAGTACGTTTTGTTATAGTTCTAAAAAATAGTGTTTGTTTGTAGGTCCCACCGTAGAAACACCTGTATGTCATTAATATGGCTTTTTTTCTTTGATCTGAGCCTAAACAAAGCTTGCAGTCACACACCACTACATTAGTTTACTTTAATTTTACGTGTAAAATATAGTTAACTACTTAGAGCTTATTGTAGCCTTTATCGCACCACTGTTATGCAGTGCTAATTTAGCGGTCAGCAGCTATTAACACTTCGTATTTATCACGCAAAGGACCTTGCGTTACGTTGTTCCTTTACAGGAGCTGCTTTATTTCAAACACGAACTGCACACCTTATGAGACTTAAACCTCTAAGTTATGCCTTTTTGTTCCCATTCTTGGTACCCGTCGCAGTTTGTCCCCAAGTAGTATACTACACGCTAGATTTGTAACTTGTTTCTTTCCCACTCCACCCTAACCCTTAAAGGAACAGGTCCACGGCTCGGCGCATGTGCATTAATCAAATTACTTTTTTCCTATTTATTAGTAATTCTATCGTTAATTCTCTCTCAGCGATCACATACTATAGTAGACCCAAGTAGAATGGTAGAGGACTAAATTCGCAGGAAATATTAGTGGATTACACCAACACTGCCAACGTTGAATTTATTTAAAAATGGACGAGCAACCAGGATAAGACATAATAAGATTTTGAACGTTCTCTGGTTAAAAAATTAAAAGGTTTATGAGCTTTCGATTGCCAATCTGCAATCTTTGACAAGTGATGACCAGTTGTCAAAGATTGCAGACTGGCAATCGAAAGCTCGTAAACCTTTTAATTTTTTAACCAGAGAACGTTCAAAACCTTATTATGTTGAATTTATTGTTGACCCGAAGGTTTTATTCCATGGTTGATGATTTTACCGCTTTTTGCACGCGCTTTGGTCAAATGGCTGCCAGAGGCGTGTGCAGATACCTGAGAAATCATTAAACGCGAAACTTTGGCAAGAAAATTTCACACCCGAGCAATCTACTCGCTCGCTATTGATTGCGTACTCGCTACAGCGTGCAGAGGCGAAAAAACAGCATTTACATTCATGAGCATGCGCTAAACCGTGAACTCTTCCCTTTAATGATAATCAATAAAGCTGCACTTGCGGGCTTAAGTGCAAACGTGCAATTTTACAGTGTGTAGCAGGGTGGGTGGTGCCCTTGCTCTTACACACTTCTGGGTGTGGTATGCTGATGGGCTCCTGCGTTGGCTCATCCGTTACTTTGCCAGCTGTGTCGCTGCCACCCTTTTTGTATTTCCTTTGTGGGATGTGTCTCTGCCCTCCCCCCCCCCCCCCCCCACCAATTCTATTCACGTGCGAGTGTGTTGCTGCCACCCTATTTCACGGTAGGGTTCACCTGACAACCGTAGTCCCATTCACGGCTAAAAGGCTGTGTAATTTTATTATGTTCATTTCTCTCGCATACACTACTGAATGACATAGTTGTTCATGTCCTATTATCACGTTTTCACACTGCTAATTTTGGTGAATAAAAGTTTATCTCTTCATGCAGTGGACACGTATCATCAAGGCCGCGGGTGAGAAACTAGGTCATCAGTATTCTTTTACGTAAAGCTTATGCACGAAGTGCGACGAATGGTAGCGACGTTGCGCGAAATATTCATGAATAGGCTCTTCAGTAGGACTTATAGTTTCTGAATTAATAATTGCACGTGCGCTAAATCGTTTGCCACGGATATTTTGACTTTTATTTTAAAGAAAAATACTGTTAAGTCCGGCTTTTTTACTTTCAATAGAAACTTTTTAGAAGTTTTTCAACTAAACAAAGCAAAAACTAAAATAATACTCCTTGTCGCTAACATAGGGCTTCGCAAAACGCTTCTATTCTTCAATCCAAATATTTATGATCCCTAAATTGCAACGTATTGTTCTTTTCTAGACAGTGAACAATAGCTGCTAGAATATGATTTCCATAATTAGCATAATCTAAACTTAAACATTCGTGTTTATTCGGTAAGCCTTCGGTAAAGCGCTAAAACCACCAATTTTGTGTCCAAGAATACGGCGCGAATATAGAATTTCCTGAACTGACACAACAGGTAGATAATCTAGGTGTATTGTAGATTGTCACAACAGAAGCACTTTTCTCAAACAGGCTTTTTAACAAAAAATTGAAAGCTTCAAATTTAAACAAGGACGAGTGTACTCATTTAGCTTACAACAACAAGCTTACAACTTTCAATGGAACTCTAAATCCTCTAATCGGCTTCTGTTGTAACACAATAGAGGTTTTAACTGATCAATGAGTGGTAACATCAAGAAGTGTTGTCTTCTCCATGAGGAGAAAACTTGGACACGGAGTCGCCTTTTACAAAATCTTAACTTTGGGAGCTCATAGCATCGCAAAGACGCGCAATCTTTCAAATCAAAAACAACCTTGTTGCACTTTCATCATTCCCCAAGCTCTCTGTTAAGTTTCAACGGAATCGGCTCCCAAACGCTCAAGATATCAAGTTTTTTAACGTAAGACCTCCACCAAAATTTTGCTTTATAAATTTATTCATGAGCGGCTTGTCACCCGTGGCCTTAAGGGCTGTCTTGTCATCTTAGTGATTAAAACTCTTTCGCTCCTAATTAATATGTTAGTCAAACCTTAAATCATGCTATTTCATTCCTCACACCTTCCGTAAACTATTAAAGTCGCGGTCCAATAGTTGGACATTCTCAACTTGAACCTGTCCTTGTGTCCAGGTGTCAACAATAGACCATTTTACAGTTGTGTGCTTGGTGACCAGGCCTTTCAGTGGAAGCGAGGCTGGAGTTGACCTTGTTTTGATACAAGCCCTTCTGCTTTTCATATGTAAATACAAACTAGTTAGCATGAGAACAACATGATTTACATGTGAAAAGCAAGGTCAACTCCAGCCTCACTTCCACTCAAACGCCAGGTCACTAATCACGCAACTGTAAAATGGTCTATTGGCGGGGCACCTCCGCGGTGCTGTCAACATGGCCAAAAAGCTCATTTTTGATAATATCGTGTAGCATGTAAATTTTATTTCTTCTTCCGACTCAAGAGAGTTTCTTTGTTAATGCATGGTTCAATTCCTACTCTTGTCATCTACATTTGTTTGTGTGTTTTTTTTAAATATATTTACCGTCAAAGAATTCTTCGTACATAGTCATTTAAATTGGTCTGTGGTTAGTGAAACGTGTGGGAGACGTCGGGGGACTTGTTTCATCTTGATGGGTGGCAACCCTGCAGAGTGTTGTACGCTACTCTGTTGTACTGCTTAGTATGTTGTTGAAGCTTAGATTGTTGAAACTCTTGAGACCGGGGATGAAATTCAAGTACTTTCTTTTGGTGCCGTTTGTTTTCCGATGTTTCTAAAATTAAAATTAAAATTAAAAAAAATCAGCCAAGTTTGTACAGTGTGCCACTCTTCGAAAGCAACGTGTTCTAGTTTGCATCCAGCTGATTACCAACGAATTATTACTTGATATTAATTTAGTGAGGATTTTTTGCATCAGTTTGTATTTAACAATTCGTAATCTTAGTTCTCATTGTAGACGATGTCTTTCGGTTAGCGAGAATTTTCTCACCATTTACCACATTAATTCTCTTTAACAAATCTGTTTTCAGGTTTTCCCACTCACGGTGGATTCTCACAGTGGAGCCCTTGGTCTCGCTGCAGCAAGTCATGCGCAGGAGGAACTCAACAGCGTTCTCGTACATGCACCAGTCCCACGCCCCAAAATGGAGGAAGAGACTGCAGCGGACTGGGACCTCACAGTGAATCGAGGACCTGTAACAGGCACAGATGCCCAGGTAGAGATTTGCAATTGGTTTGCTTTGAATTTTTTTGGTACGGTATTTTAACGTTTCGTATTTTGTATTGAATTTAGTACAGCAATAGCCCACTTTCTATATATTAAAAATTCAGTCATACAATAGGCGTCATTTCGAGGCTTAGGGGGAATAACCCATGTAAATCCTTATATTAGTCCCCAAGCCTCGTAGTGATGTCTATTGTTTTAAGTTGACTTTTATTATATCGAAATTGGGCTGTTGACATCGTTTTACTATTCATTGCAGCTTGCACTAATACGGCCTCTGACGATCAGTGCAAGGAGTGGCTGGACAAAGGACACTGTTTCAAGAATTGGGCAGTACGTCGATTGTGTGCTAAGACATGCCGCACTTGCTACTAAAGGCAGTATTCCTGTTGCTGGAGACGTAATTTCTGCGTATTGTTATATGGTAGATACATCTGCCGTATATTTGATTAAAAATAAAATATTTTAAAAGTTGTTTGTCTTTGAAATGAGCCTGAATAAAAATAAAAACAATGGAAATTCTCGGCCACATGTAAGGAAAGCCAAAAAACACGTAACTCCACGATTTCCTAACATTTTTCGAAACGCGTTTTTACATTTTATTAGCTTATGTCAGAGGTGTTTGAGTGGCCTGATCTGAATTTGCAGACGTACATTCCGCGTTTGCACACGAAACAGACCGCTGTAAAAAATAAATCAGGAAATTCGCTGTGAATAGTAGTCAAGTAGTAAGTACGTGGTAATTACGTAGTAGTGGTTAGAGTCTTAGCTTGTTTTCAGCGCTAATTATTTTGATGCGACAAACAAACCCAGTGTCGATTCTAGCGTTATTTTCCCTCTATATGAGCTAGATTTTAAATGCGTGGATTGAAATAATTTGTCTGAGTTAAAGACAGACTTTCCATATCCGAATAAACTTATTATCATGCGTGTAAATTACTCCGGGGATTATTTTACCTCAGAAAGTCCAAGGCGCTAAATGTATGCTTTATTTCTCAGTTGCCGACACCTCTTTTAGGAAAGTATTATATTCTGTCCTGGAACAACTAATTCGTTCCTTTAAGAAGCTTTGAGCCCTTAAATGTCTAGTTTATTTTAATCGAGACGTCCACCTCGTATGATGTTCAATACCCTATTAAAAATTGTCATTGCCATTTTTTTTCGAATTCCTCCAAAAACGTCAGGGGCATTACATTAACTGTACCTAGCCTTGTCCCCAAGAATTCCACAGTCAAACTATCAACTCTCTTCCCTTCCCGCCCGAATCCCCATATATCGTTAATAGATCTATCAATCGTTCAGTGACCTTGAACAACCTACTACGATAAAATTCCTTTGTTTTGGTATTCTAAGACGGCACCACCGTACGACCCGAATGATCCTACCAAAAAATGCAACACTCATTGCTAAAACCCCCAGAACACAAACCTAAGACTGAAGGCCCTTAAAAAAGCCTGGATACCAGGAAAGATCATTCCCGTCCCCAGAGCCGCCTGGCCCTCTTGGCCGCCGGCGCCTGGGTACAAGGACCGGTTGGCTCTGGCGACATCCTAGAATCTAGGACTTCCGTTTTTGTTTATATATGTCGCATTCAAGTGACCACTTGTACATACCAGAAAGTAATTTGCCCTGGAAGAAGAATCTCTAAAGAGACTTGAATCCTCGTTTCGGGAGATGAAAGGTAATCTTTCCACGAACAGCAGAGAGACGGTACCGGCCTTACTGCAATGGCGAAAGGGGTCAGTGGTAATTCAGGATCCGACGCTTCGAAGAAGATCTCTCTACTGTTTACATTAAGGGTGCAAATGTTGTTGCTTGTCGCTGGCAATTTTCAGATAAATGCAACCATGAAATCAAGGTATCGGTTTAGAAATTTCTTGCTATTTGGCAAAACTATTTAAGAAAGATTTCAGCTCGGAATTGTTTGTGAAATTTATAATAGTTGACGAAAGGTACACTCATGTACGTTGTTGGAAAAGGTCAGCTCAGTAAGTTAGCATGATCAGCTTACTGTATTTGCTATTTCAATTAACGTTGTCGGAATGCCTACCCGGAAGAAATATTCCACACGGAAATTCGTGTTCCATTTCTTCAAACCTATCTTTGTTGGGATATATGTCGCCCACTCAGCTACAAGAAAGCAATAACTAAACGAAACTGACCTGACAATGTGTGGTGATCTGCCCGTCTTAGCCGTATTCAGCCTAAAACTCCGATTCAGGTTGAGGATAGAGGACTTTTTGCAAACTTTCAGCTAAAAATGTGATCAAAGGTCGCCTTAAACGTGATCCATGCAGAAACCTGGCGCTTGCGGTTTGTGGTCCGTTGCCGAAGAATCTTTTAGCAAGGTTTGGTATCAGAAGTGAGTAGTAAGTCCAGTCTGAGGGTTGGTCTTGCTAGCAATGTACTCTCTTTGTACCCCCCTTGGAAGGTTTGTTTGTCTTCGAATATATTCTCAAGCTGATCAATAATTAATAAATAGAAAACAAACGGTTTCGCCGAAATTTCAAATGTTGACCATTAGTAGCTGTTTAACTTAAACGCTCTGCTATAGAAATTAACCTAACAGTAAAAACAAATAAACCCCTTTCTTGGGTACCCATATATCTGGCTGAAAATAGATGCCCTTGGTTAGCGGCTGAAAGATTATCCTAAACATTTCACATTTGTGTATACCCTCCAAGCTTCGCTTTAAGGCCAGCTTTCTGTTTCTTTTCGGACAGTCTTTCATCCACAGACATTGTCTTCCAACATACAAGCCGTGTGAAGGACATTGTTAACTGAATAAAGCCTTATTAACCGAGTTTGGGACCACAGTGAGAAATAATGTTTGTGGCAATAATGTTGGAACTTGGCACGAGAGAATAGTTGTTCGTAGAAAAACGACCAACGCCTAATATCACCAATACCATTTTGAGCAGGTAAACGTTTTTATATCATTTATTGTGTTACCTTTCCTGAAATTAGCCAATCACATCATGGGTTATCGTTGCTGCAAGCCCTAAGCATATATTACAAGATTTTTTTCACTGAGTTCGTTTGGAAGAGTTCTATGACTTGGTTTAACAAGAACTGTTACAGCAAGAAAAGTTGTAGAAATTAAAACAATGAGTTTTAATTTGCTTGCTAGTAAAGGCCCATAGACCTCCTGACTAAGAATGACCCTGACATAGAAACTCAACGCTGTACATTTAGCAGCCATGCACATCTTAAAGGACTGTGTCTCCCCTTGTTACTGTGCATACGTTCTGCGCATCTCGGGTCTGGGGCGCGTTTCCCGAAAGCCCCGACAAGTTTTTGGCTTCGATAGCAAAGTTTCATGCTCAAAATCTTCTTTGTTTACAAGTTGCAGTAGGGATTATCGTGGCGGAAAGCGAGCCGAAAAGTTTTGGGGCTTTTGAGAAACGCACGCCTGGTCTGAGATAGATATTTAAATTTCTCAAGGAATTTTACCGTTAATACAAAGGTATTGTCCTTCGTATCATGCTTCGCCCTGCGCGATTCAGATTGCATTATTTCACGGCTAGTCACCAGGTCATCACGGTTCAAAGATCTTTGTTACGCAAATCACATCCTTATAAAAGGCGCCATGCGGTCTTTACAAATTGTCTTTTTTTCGCTTGCAAGCCAGGTGGTCATGTCGAAGGAGTCGGATTCAGCCATTTCTGCCGAGGATTTAACTAATACGCCGGTTGGGACCGGCTTTCAAGCGTTCGACTCAAAGCTATATTCTGTAGCTGACTCAGTGGCTAAGATATCGAATTCCTTGTCTCATTTTACTCAGCCACTGGCCGTGGATTTGACTGCTGAAGATGAGGGGGTTCTCCTCGAGGAAGGCAGGCAGAGGGAATTTGAAAGAAACTTTTAACAAAGAACTAACGGTAATTAGTACCAGAGCCAGGAGCAGTTTACCTATCTGGTCACATGGCATTTTAGCTTATTTATAATTAACACAACAGGGGCGGATCCAGTATCTCCAGAAGGGAGGTTTTCCATTATAAGAAATAACCAACAGAGGGAGTGTCCCCTCCTTAGGAATTAACATTAATGTATAGAAATTTGCTTGCGAACCCCCTTGTGAGTCTTGCAAACAGGGAAGATGGTCGGCTGCGGTTCCTGGAATTGGATTCCTGTTCCCGATCTCAGTGACACCAGAGCATCATCGCGCGGATACATTCCTAGCATTAGTGATCAAATCGACCGGCTTCTTCCTAGCGTACAAGTGAAGCGATTGTTTTTCTCTCGGAAACTAACTTCTTCTAACAGTAACGAACTGCAGAAGGTGTGCAAGGGCTTCATGGTTGACGAGAGTGTCTTGCTTTAAAGGCACAAAAAAGAGCAGCCGAAAGAAGCACACTGCCGCACATTGACTGGAACGACGAGCACCAAGTCAGCTCTCTGACTGCAAACAAGTTAAGACTGTACCTTAACCAGCACCATTTACAAGTTAGTGAAGGGAAAGCGACACTATAGTAGCTACTGTTCTGCGGTATGTTCGTGTTGGTCAAGACTCACTGGAAACCGAAGTTAATGACACAACTAGTGACCCGGAGGTGCAATCTGGTGATTCAAAAGACGAACCAGACAACTCAGAAGACGATGCGCAATAAGACTGTTCGGAAATTAGCGGATTTGTCGAACATCGTTTAATATGAGATACTGGTTGTCCCAGACGCTGATGTCGAACGCGTTACAGTGCAAAGCAAGTAGTGAATTCAGGTATATTTAAGCTTTTACTACAAATGTAGGTAGAAAGGGGGGGTGCTGGTCATAGTTTTTGGGAGATCAGGGGGGGTCAAAGCTAACTTGCCTTGGTTGGCAGGGGGGCACTACATAATATTTCTCTATGTGCGGCTCATTTTTCAGCCCCCCTTCCCGATAATTATTGCGCAGTCCCTTAATCCGTGAACCCTTTCAGATTCGGAAACCACGTTTAATCTAATTTTTTGTTGAGGAAATGAAATTAATTGAACTTGAAGTTTAAAAGATGTTAGGGAAGGGTGCTATTAGACATGCTCTGTTTCATCCCAAACAATTCATCTCTAATTTGTTTGTTATCCCTAAGAAGACTGGCGATTTACGCCCTGTTATTAATTTGAAATCATTGAATGAGTTTGTTCAATAACATCATTTCAAGATGGAGGGTTTAGACCTTCTATCGGGTTCTGAGTTTTTTACCACAATTGATCTGAAAGATGCGTATTTTACGATTCCGATACATCCAGAGCATTACAAGTACTTGAGATCTGAGTGGAATTCAACCCTATACGAATTTATTTGCTTGCCTTTTGGGCTTTCTTCGGCCCCTAGGGTCTTCACTAAGGTCATGAAGCCTTTTATGTCAGCGGTTCGTAAAAAGGCTTGTTGTGGACTGGTCGCTGTACTGTGATTCACGGCGGGTGGTGAAAACAAAATTAAGACAGGCAGACAGATAATACATTCAGAATGAGCTAGAAGCGGCCAGAATACTGCCTCTCAGTGGAAGGTGACAAAGGTTGTATCCCACGCATTGAAACTACCCAGCTAGTGTAACAAGAGATCTAAAAGAGGTTACAGATGAGTTAAATAATTTTTTTTACGTCAGTCGGCGCCAAAGCATCTGAGGCTTCCAAGGCCTTGATTGAGCTTCACAGGCTGCCTCCGCCAGCGGACACCGCCGAGGATTGGTAAAAAACCCCGAGGCAGATAAATTCCAATTCCACGCAGTCTCCACTCATGAGATCCGTAAGACTGTGATGTCTTTTTCATCCAACAAGGCACCTGGTCATGACAAGATAACGATGTTTGTGATCAAGGATGCACTTCCTTGTATTTTATCTGTACTTACATACATCGTGAACCAGTCTTTGTTGTCATCAGTTTTTCCATCAGATTGGAAAATATCTGAGGTCACTCCGTTACTCAAGGAAGGAGATCACGAGATTGCAACCAATAATCGCCCAGTATCGTTACTCCCTGTGGCATCCAAGGTCTGCGAACGAGTGGCCTTAAATCAATTGACTACGTACATGAGCAACAAGAAGAGGCTGACCAAACATCAAAGTGGTAATAAGAAGCTGCATTCTTGTGAAACTCTCAATGTTATGCTGACAGACAGGGCACTTGAGGCGATGGATGCCAAGAAACTGACACTTGTAGTCCTCTTAGACTTGTCAAAGGCATTTGACAGTATAGACCATGGTAGACTTCTTACAAAACTAAAAGTACCAGGTGTAGGTCGTACTGCTCTGGGATGGTTTAGAAGCTACTTGTTTGGAAGGCAGCAATACGTCAGGATTGGTTCTGAGGCCTCAAGCTTGGGTGCTATGTCTCATGGAGTTCCTCTTTGGTCCGGCCCTATTTACCATCTATATTAACGACCTTCCCAACATCCCGGAATTCGGATCTCTGGAATCATACGTTGACGATTCAAAACTCTATCTGTCATTTTCTGTCGTCGATGCATGCAGTGTGGTTCAGCAGATAAATGATGATTTATCGAAGATCGCCGCTTGGTGCTGCCATAACAGTCTCTTGATCAACCCAGACAAGACCAAGCTGATGCTGTTGGGAGCCCGACAAATGCTACAGAGTGTACCTCCTGATTTTCCTGTCACCCTACTTGGAAAAGAGGTTATTCCAGCCTCCTCTGCACGAGACCTAGGACTTCAAGAAGACTCCACCCTTAGCTTTGATGATCACGTTACAAACACTGCGTCATTATGCCTAGGTAGTTTATGTCAGATAAATAGAGTGAGACATTTTCTCGACACCAGGACTTTAGAGAACATTATAAATGCATTGGTATTTAGCAGATTATACTATTGCTCTGCAGTATGGTCTAGCACATCTAAGAAGAATATCTCAAAGCTGCAGAAAGTCCAGAATTTGGCAGCAAGAATTATTACTAATACACGTAAATTCGACCATACAACACCGGTTCTTAAGGAGTTAGGCTGGCTCCCCGTGAGTAGTTATCTGACGTATACGGTAGGCATTCTTGCGTTTAAATGTGTCAAGAGACTAGCGCCCAATTATTTGTGTGATCGCTTTGTAACACGTTGTGTTGTGCATGACCGTAACACGAGAAAGAAGGACAGTTTGAATATCCCAGGTTATAAATCGGCCTCCGGACAACGCACTTTTTTATATAGGGCTATTACCCTTTGGAATTCCTTACCACTTGCGGTTACCGTAGCTGAAAGCTTACATACCTTCAAGAAGAAACTGAGAGAATATGTCTTTGAGACACATTTTCTTTAAATAGGAGATTTACTGTTTTCAAAGTTTTTTTATATTTTAATGTCTAGGAGTTTCATCTAATATTTCTTAGTTAGGTACTTTATCAAATATTTGTATTTATCTAATTAATAATTCATTAATTTATCTAATTTATTTTGTACATTGGGTTGAAAAGCCCTGATTGGAAGACTTAATAAAGTTTATTATTATATTATTCGTCATTTAACTTGACGATATAGCTATTCTCAGTTCATCTCGAGAATTATCTTTCGAAGAAACTGCCTTTGTCATCCATATGTTAGAATCCTTAGGCTTTATTGTCAACAACGAAACGTCTATGCTTGTTCCCTCGCAAACAGTTGAATTTCTTGGATTCATTGTTGACTCTGTGGAGATGATTGTTTCTCTTCCAGAAAGGGAAATAAACCAGCCAAGAGAGCAATCAGATTCTCTGTGGGAAAAATCCCAGTGTTCTATTCGAGAGTTAGCACATTTTATTGGTTTGATTGTCTCTTCTTTTCCTGCAATCAGGCCGGCAAGGCTTTATTATCGAGACCTTGAAGTTTGCAAACTAGAAGCTTTAAGTGCTAATGATGGGGACTATAATTCAATGATTTGCTTATCACAGACCGCCAAAGCAACTCTACAATGGTTTATTTCATGTTGTCATCTACATAATGGGACTAGTCTTAAGAGGCCCTCAACAATCATTACTTTGACTACAGATGCCTCGCAATCAGGTTGGGAAGTGGTCTGCAATGGAGTTTCAACTAGCGGTCTGTGGTCCTTAGGCGAGCAGACTATGCACATTGATTGGTTAGAACTTACTACTATTCTTTTTGGTGTGAAATGTTTTGTTCAATAACAATTTCCTTTTTAAAGTTTATTGTGATAACAGTACTGCTATGGCAGATATCAACAATTTGGGGGGAATGGTTTCTACCCTACAGGCAGTTTCCAAATGTATTTGGGAGTGGTGCTTTGCACATCACTGTTTGTTGGAAGCAGATCATATTCCAGGAAGCTCAAATCTCAGAGCAGATTTTCTCTCTCGAAACCATAATCGAAATATCGATTGGAGGCTACATTCTACAGTGACTCTGTGGGTTACACAGTCCCTGTTTGTCCCTGATATATATTTGTTTGCTTCACGTCTTAATTTTCAGACAAAGACTTATGTTTCATGGACTCCAGATCCAGGCGCCTGGGCTGTTGAGGCCTTTTCACTTTTTTGGAAGGACTTTATACCTTATATTTTCCTTCCTTTCGGTCTACTAGGGAGAGGTTTTCGCAAGCTCAAACTGGACAAGTCCCAGATGCTAGAATCATAGCAACTTGGTGGCCAACTGCACCCTGGTACCCTCAACTTCTACTGCTGCTGGTTGAACGACCTGTCCTTCTACCTCAATGGGTCACACCCCTAACTTTGCCTCAGGAGGACACTCTACATCCTCTCAAAGATGCAATGCGCCTAACTGCGTGGCATGTATCCGGAGATAGTTTGGAGGTCAGAGGAATTTCTCCGAGGGCAGCCAACTATGTGCTCATGTCCTGGAGGCCCGGGACAGAAAAGCAGCGTGTAAATGCTTTTGTTGCTGGTGTAAGAAGAAAAAGAGAAATCCTCTTCAACCAGATCTAGTGACAGTTTGTGACTTTCTCACTGAACAGTTTGAAGATCTCAAGAAGTCGTATAGTACTATTAACTCCTATAGGTCTGCTATGTTATTGCCTGTAGATAGTGCCTTAGGTGAACATGCTATTATTGTTCGTTTGCTGAAAGGGATGTTTCATGTTCGTCTCCCTGAAACCAAGGTATAGTTTTACCTGGGATGTTAAAGGCCCACCTTCACCCAAAAGGCCTTGCGCGCCGCGCTTGCTGTTTAATGAATTTCGTGTAACACGAAATTGTTTCTGAGAGGGTTTTCTTTCAAAATCCGTTTCCTCCGGAGACATCTTGTCCAAAATCGTCCAAAAGCATACAGGAATTTATTCTTCAATTATCAGGGTGTTGTTTCCTGGAATTATTTTGTGACTGAGCCGGGAAAATGTATTTTTTTCGCTCTTATTTTAAATATGTTTATAGGGATCGTCGTGTAGTTTTGCATATTATTAAAATATTCACAACAGATAACTTTACAACAAACTATTTTATAATGTCGATATTTTTACTAGCGAACTGTTTAACACAAAATAAATAACAATAAAATGAGAATCAACTATCATGTAGTGTTGTCTGTGAAGTCAATATCATTGCTTGGCGGTTTTAACTTTATTTATAACCATAGGAGAAGACGGAGAGGCAGAACTACAGAAACGAAAAATCACACATTTAAATGCTGAAAGTGGCACTATTGTGCATTAAATGAAAACTGCTGCCGTGTTGATTGGGGGAGTAAATGCCATTCATAAAAGCCTAAAGATTTGTAAATTGAGGCCGTAGATTTGGCCAACTTCGCAAAGTAAATCGATGCGATATGGCTCCTGCGATTTGTTTTGAATATAGGTGACAATTTCCACGCTCGCAAGAATATTCTCGGAACCAATCAGATCGCGAGACGAACAATAGAGCCATTTGAAAACAATAACAAACGGTCGCAAGGCCGTTTGGGCGAAGGGGGGCCTTTAAATGTTTTGATAAGATTCCTAGAGTCACGGTTTCCTCTTTCTGCTTTATACGTTAAGCAGTTGACTCTCAAAACGGCTGCCTTGGTAGCACTAGTTTCTGCTCAGAGATGTCAAACTTTGACAGCCTTAAGTTATGATTTAATGAATTCAACCGAGAGTGGTAGTGAGTTTATTGTCAACAGTCTTTGAAATCATCTAGACCTGAAAGGTCTTCTATTGTAAATACGTTGCCAGCGTTTCCTGAGAATGAAAAACTTTGTGTTCATTCTACATTGTCAAATTATATAAACAGAACTACAAGTGTAAGACAGTCACTTAGTGCGTCAAAACTTTTTATTTCACATGGCAAACCTTACAAAGTGATTTCCACATCAACTCTCTCAAGATGGCTTAAAGATATGTTGTCAATAGTAGGAATTGATACTAGTATATTTAAAGGTCATAGTTTTAGAGGAGCATCTATCTGGGGCTAGCTGTCATGGCGGTCGGTGCGTCTCTTTAACCGTCCAAGAAACTATGGCAGATTCGTGACACCGGAGATTTATTTGGTACTGGTGTTGACTTGAATCAATCCCTGTTGACTTGCAAAAAACTGACTTACAATGAAAAAAGGCTTTTCAGACCTAAAAATGGCAAAAACAAAGAAAAGAAACGTGCACGTGGGTCAAGTTCCACTGCCGAAGAAGATGTATCAGACGAAATGATCCTGGAAAAGCTGTCCAAGATTCACGAGGACATTAAAACATTAAAGGAGGAACTCAAAGGTGAAATTCAGGCAGTCAAATCAGAATTAAGCGAAGTAACGAAGTCGTTGAGCGCCGTATAGGAAGAAGTGCAATCACTTAAACAGAAAAACAAAGATTTACAAGACCAGTGCGATAGCACCACGAGAGAGAACAACAAACTAAACGAGGAGATCAGCACTCTTAAAAATCGTCTAATTAAACTGGAAGATTACTCTAGGCGAGAGAATCTTCGTTTCTACAACATTCCAGAAAATCCTGGAGAGAGCAATGAGGAATGTTCTTGTAAAGTGATGGAAGTACTAACTGAACTCGGCGCTGTTCCAGAAAACATTATGTTTCATGCTATACATCAAACAGGAAATCCAAATAATACAGCTTCCTCGAACAGCGCTGCAAACAACAAAGAGTCAAGAGAAGGGGCATCACGTCCTCCACGCCCACGTCCAATTTTAGTCCGTTTCGTATCAAGAATGGATAGCGATTGGATTTGGGAAAACAGGAAGAAGCTAATGAACAGTTCTCGCTTCTCATCGGTGTTTATTGACAAAGACCTTTCCCCGGAATCAGCAAAACAACGCGGGAAGCTCCGCGCCGCATATAAGAAAGCCAAGGAACTGGACATCGGAAGAGTATTAATAAAAGGTAAAAATTTGACAGTAAATAGTACCGTTTATTCAGTGGACGACCTACCGGACTATCTTTTGCCACAGAAAAATGTCAGTGATTAGCTAACATGCAAGCTTATCCTTAAAATTTATTAGTCTTAGTACCAATTTATGGTTTTTCTTTTCAAGAATTTTAATATTGCTAGTGTAGCATTCAGTATTCGCGTAATGATTATCATATATATTTATATATTTTTTTCGCGGTTAGCTTCGTTTTGCTTGTTTAACAACTTTGCTATAATTTACATGTTAAAACTACTTCGCCAGCCCAAAGCGCATAAATTTACTTGCCATAGCTTGAATGTTTTTCAAAGCAATAGTCCCGAGCTCCTGAGGTCGCACTAAAGGTGTGAATCTTGCGAACCTTTTTTAACAACTACGGTAGATTAGGTTATTTCTCTTTTCTTTCTCCGGCCTTAAGATCTGTATAAAATGCTCCCTTTATATGTATATCGCTGCTTAGTTGCAAGGGGCATGCTTAATTGTTTAAGTTTGATTATATGTTTAATTTTGCTTTACTTTCTTACTTGTGCTTTAATATTTCTTTTCGTTCTCTTCACTGGTGGAGTTTTCTTTCAGTTTTCTCACATTTTTCGACCGTTTCACACTTGTTTGAACGAATGGTTATTTCCTTTTACACATAGCTCACTACGCAACTTTGCCCACCGGCCTATATTCCTTTCGTCCTCGCAGTATGGTGTGTAAAAATATTAATTTTAAACTTGTATCCCTAAACGTCCAAGGGATTCGCTCCGTTGAGAAGCGAAAGGCCGTATTTAATTGGCTTCACAAATCTCAGGCCGATATATGTTTTTTACAAGAGACCTACAGTACTCCAGAAGTAGTTAACATATGGAAAAAACAATGGAAGGGCGATAACTTTTTCTCGCATGGTAGTTGTCTCAGTAAAGGTACAATGATTCTCGTGAAGGAACATTTAGATTTCAAGCTAATTTCGTCAAAGATTGATCCATTAGGCCGTTACATATTTTGGAAGTTGAGGTCCAAGTTATGCTCCTAATAAATGTGCGAAACACTGTGTTTTTTTTAGCAAATTATCGGAAGAACTTAAAGATTTTGTCACAGATGAAGACAAGACCGTTGTCATTGGAGGGGATTTTAACGTCATTCTTGATCCAGACCTAGATGGGCGAGGCGGAAATAAAAAGAGAAAGGATTCTGTGCGATATGTGGAAGATATGATTATTGAACATGATCTAGTAGATATATGGCGTATCCGTAATCCCACTGACACGCGATTCACTTGGCGTCAAAAATCGCCGCTAAGACAAAGACGCTTAGATTACTGGCTAATCAGCAACGACTTACAAGAAGATGTTGAGTCAATAGAAATAATAACCGCAATTAAATCGGATCACTCCGCCATTGCACTGCCAATTAACGGCCTTGATGAAAACGAACGGGGACCAAGTTTTTGGTCTACTCTTATTAATGACCAAGAGTACTGTAACCTTCTCCGTTCGGAATATAAAAACTGGTTAGAAGAATTTAAAGAAGTTAATGATAAACGAGTCCTATGGGACCTAATTAAATACAATATACGACGACAGCGAACAATTATCTATAGTAAAGCCAAGGCTCGTAAAAAAAGAGAAAAAGTAAAGCATCTAGAAGAAAGTCTAAGAGACTGCATTACTAAATGCGATAACAACCCTTCTAAAGAAAACTTAGATGAGCTAGAATGCCTACAAGCAGAATACGACGAGTTGTACGACTACATCACACAAGGGGTTATTCGCTCTCGTGCAACCTGGTACGAGCTGGGTGAAAAAAAACAACAAATATTTCTTGAATTTAGAAAAATCAAACAAGAAGAAGAACAGTGTCCGTAAAATATTTACCAGGGGTGGAAAACTAACTAACAACCCCAAAAAGATTATGGATGAGCTGGAATCATTTTATGCTGACCTTTACGATGGTAGCAGTTGCCCATCAGATTCAGCCACCTCCACGTTTTTAGATAACTCTAGGGGATTTCCAGCATTAGCTGATGACTCGAGGAAAATTTGTGAAGGGAAATTAGGATACAGTGAATGTTTCAGTGTGTTGGGAAGCTTTCCTAAAAATAAAACTCCCGGAAATGACGGTTTGACAATTGAATTCTACCTGGCATTCTGGCCCTTGTTCGGAAGGCTATTAGTAGACAGTCTGAACTACGCCTTTGAGTTTGGAGAGCTTTCGAATTCACAGAAACAAGCCATAATAACCTTAATAGAAAAGAAAGGAAAGTATAAAAGGATGATTAGAAACTGGCGCCCCATATCCTTGATTAATGTTGATGGGAAGATAGCTTCTAAAACGCTGGCAAAACGTTTGGAAAAGGTTTTACCCGAAATAATACACTCTAACCAAAACGCGTTTGTTAAAAGAAGATCTATTTTTGACGCAATCAGAGCAATTGATGATTTGATGGAGTATACTAAAGAGAAGGATCTACCCGGAATTTTAGTAGCTATTGATTTTGAAAAGGCTTTTGACACGCTTAATCTCAATTTTTTAATACGAACACTACACAAGTTTAATTTTGGCCCTTCCTTGATTCAGTGGATTCGAACATTGTACAAAAACGTAAAAAGTTGTGTAATGAACAATGGTTTTACAACAGGCCCCTTCACGTTAAGCAGAGGAGTCCGCCAAGGCGATCCACTTTCACCGTATCTCTTCATCATTGCGTTAGAAACTCTAACTATCAAGATTAGAAATGACGATTCAATCAAAGGATTTAAAATACGAGGAGAAACTACTAAACTTTCTTTATTTGCGGATGATATGACCTGTTTTATACGAGACAAGGAATCTTATGCTTCCCTCTTTGCTATTCTGGAATCCTTTGGATCATGCTCTGGTTTGCGTGTGAATCACGAAAAAACGAAGATTTTAGCACTTGGTAATAGTATTCTACACGAGAAGGATTTTAATAACCATAGGGTTTGTGAAATTATTAAGATCTTGGGAGTTTATTTTGATTATGACGAAAAACAGAGGAACGACTTAAGAGCAATTCTCTGTAAGAATCAAACAAAGTGGGAAATGAAAAATTTTGACCCCCCACTCAAATTTGCATGCAGGTAGATATCCATGGGGGATGTTCGAAAATGACCATTATTGAGATCAAAGCTAAATTATTGCCATGGTAACAGCGAATGTTTGTTGACGCCCGAGATCCCAATTTTGAACTCAAAAACTGTTGTGAAAACTGCAAAATTTAAAACATTATTTCCCAAGTTTATTAAAACACAACAACTCGAGACTAGGGACAAATGTAAAACCACTATTTTAGTTTCTTTCCATGTATATGACGTTTCATTATATTTATCGTAAACAAAATAAACGGCGAATTAACTACACCGTGTCTCGGCCATTTTATTTCGTGAGTAAGACAAGCAGTACATTTCTTTTAATATCTCCAAAAGTACATCAGTTCTAGAATTGAAGCTACATGGATAGCTTACAACAGACATTGCAGTTACTAAATCTGTAAAATTCTCAGCGGGGCGGGCATATTTTGTTTTCATAGCAATCAACAAAGAAACCATAAAAATGAGATTTCTTAAATTTTGTCAGAATTAACATTCCGTAAATTTGCTGGAAAAATCGGAAGAAAGCTGAAACGACCTTGAGATTTAAAGAAAATTGTCTGTTAAGTAATTCTCTGATAAAAACAACCGTTCATAAACCTTATTTTTGGAAACAATTTGAATCGAAGTACAGCTTACTTGACGGCTTTGTTCATTTCTCCACTTTTCGACTCACGTTGAGCGAGCTGGTTCTTTCTGTACAGCACTCGCATTGTTTGAAAATCCACTGTTCTGAACCTTTTCTTTCAGCTGGTAGTGTTATTTATCCCCGGCAGTAGTCCATCCCCTCATTTAAGCCCACTGAAGTCAAGTTTTGTGGCACTGTCGGCAGAAATAAGCCAACATGGAATTCAGTCAGTACAGTTACATTTCCACCGTAGCCTTTCGCTCTACTTCTCGATCACCATTCGCGCCAAAAGATAGAAAGATGCATCCTTTCATCTACGATTCCATTTCGCCAAGCATTTCACTCCAACTTACGGTGTAAAAACTGTGGACAACAACTTTCTTCGAAGTGGAAGAGACAATAACATACGCCGGTCCATACGCCGTGGGACGTTACCGGTCAGCGGTGTTTACTTGAACAACTTTCCCTTCATAATTTGCCTAACACCGGGTCCTTTATATACTGTTTATATGAGACATTCAAAGCATTTCAGAAAGCCAGCAATTTCCTTTTATTAGATTCTGTTTTTCCACTTGCTCTTTAGTCCTGGTCCATTCACAGTAGGATTAACAGTCTCTGATAGAACAAACCTACAGTGCGTTTTCCAGCGCTCACACCATTTTCGCCGCAAAAATGAGACCGCTAACTCGACAATTAACAATAGATCGGTGAGCTGGTGGAAGAACCGCGGCTTTTCTTATTTTCCATTCTTTTAGCTAGCGTGTCTTCAATGCAGACTTCAGTCCTGATTATTATAGACATTTTGCACTTTCGAGGACAACTCCTTCCAGCCATTTACAACTTTGTAAAACAAACAAACAAACAAGAGAGAACCAACACTTTTAACGTGGGGCTGATTTCTGTTTCCTGAGATGTGCAAATCGTACGTACTTTTAGCAGATGGATTAAGCGTTGTCATTCTTCGCAATGACAATTCTTCTTTTGTCATTTCGCACAGCTGGAGATTTTTGTATACGTGTGGATACCTGAGTGTGAGACTCGTCCTCTAAAGATCTCTTAATGTCATTTCTTACTTCAAGTGGCGTATCTTCGAAAAACGATACAAAGTTGTTTGTGCGATATTCTGCACCAGAAAAATACTGTGAGTACGGTGTTCATCAAGTAAGGCTTTGTTCAAGTCATCCTCCTAGGAGAGGGGGAGGGGTGGGGTGGGAAGCATCAAAGAGGAAACTCGAGTCATGCACAACATTTCGAACAACGCCAAACTCAAGAACTTTCCTGCGTTAGCGCAGTATACAAGCGAACTGGGCTTTAAAGTCGACACACATGTATAATGAGGGTTCTGGCACAGAAATTTTTTAAGAGGTTTTTTACCCGAAACTCGGCTCCCATGCTCACCTCGTTTCGGGTTTTCCCGAAACGAGGCTCCCATGCTCACCTCGTTTCGGGGAAAACCGCTTAATAAATTTTCTGTGCCAGAACACCTCATTATACATGTGTGTGAGTGTAAATAACGCAAACAGCATAAATTAAAACAAAGCGCGTGACTTCGTGATCCAGTGAATCCATAATAAATATGTGCGGATGTGCCACGGGAAATGTTTCCTATTTAAGAAATGTCTGCACTGCTATATATACAAAAGTGTGCTAGAATTATTTCCTATTGAACAAGTATCATCACAAGTATATACACCAAAATGGCAGCCGCAAGATATTCGTCCTGGAAAGAGGTACACAATGAGTTATCAAAACAACCTTTCTGTCATAACAGGCAGCAACTTGTGCGTATAATTATACGTTTAGAATATAAAAACTGTGGCTGGGAAGGGCTTTGTTACCCTTGTTTTAAGCAAGGAATCAAACATAAACTGTTGTACACTCCTCCGATCGAGATTATACCTTTAGTAAAGATTTGCTCTGATACTTACGATTGGCACAGCGCATATAACGAATTAAAATTCGAAAATAAACCGCTGAGAATCAGGTAGTATTCATTCAATCCATGATATACTACTTAATAACCGAAATAAACCACCCAGCATAAAAAAAGAAGAAAAGATTAAAACGAAAACATAACCGAACACACACACACAAAAAAAATAATTTATAATCGATTAAATATTTGTGAGTCAAATTTGATATCGATGGCTGCCGGATTCAACAACTGTCAGATTACCGAAGCAATACAAAACCTACCACCTAAGCTACGTGAGATAATTTACAAACATTTTCTCACTATTAAACTGAGAGAGCGAGCGGCTTTAGGTTGGAACCTGGTTCACAACGAGCTTTTAAAACAACCTTTCTGTTATGAAATGGAGCGGCTTGTACATATTATAGTGTGTGTAGCCTATATGATTTGTTGTTGTGGAGGGTGTTGTTACCCTTGTTATAAACAAGAAGAAATCTTACATGAAATAACCATCTCTACCCCAATCTATGATATAACTCTAGTTAAGTATTGCATTGATATATGGGAAGAGGACCACATTCCCTAAGTTATGTTTACGGCGCGTGACTTCGCGGTTCGGTGAAACTCACAGACAATGATGTAATTTATATTCTTGTATAAACATTGAAGGGAAAAACCCTTAACAACTTAAGCTTGAAAAAACAAATCAATATGCACAGACATGATTACATTAATTCATAATCAAAATATTCATTACCGTTAGCAGAAGTTTTGAGACCGATTTTGTTGACAAATTGATAATAATCATCTTCCAGCAGATCTTCTGTAAGTCGTTTAGGGGCCCACACACAAAACTCATCTCCATTCTTTGTTTCTAAAGTTAAAATAGCTGAATCCCCAAATTTACCTTTCCTGTGTTTAACCTTTTTAATTTTGTAAATAGCGTCTGAAATATCCCGCCATTTTTAAATTTCTTTCCTTTCAAAACTTTCCTCTGTTGGCCAGTCTTGTATGATCGTTTGTTGATCTGTACAGACATCCATAGTAATGTACATTGAAGATACATTTGTTTAATAGCGTGTACTTTTCTACTCGAGGTAAAATTCTGTGAAGCGCATGCGTAAAAACATCCAATTATTGCGACATTTAGGTGAAGGACAGAAAAAGGGTACCATAAGAAATAGAAGAAGAAAAATGTGTTTAATATATATTGAAAGTGATCAATATTTATTAGTTCACTCATTGGTAAGGCCTTAGGGGGGTGATGGTTGGCCACCATCTGAACCCTGTTTGAGGGCTTGCATGCGGTGAATTACGAGGTAAAGGGGAACTCCTTCCAGTGGGAGAGTACCCTCGGGTGAGCCCGCCTCGGTGACTGGTGACAGGGGGTGCTCAGAAATCCCTCGGGATTTCAAACCTCGCTCCCAGAGGTAAAATGTGGAATGACAACCGCCTTGTCAGCGGTGAAATCCTCACTTCGGTGAGGTGAAAGTCCTAGCCGAGGCTAGGCAAGAACAGCCACGAGCACCCCCCGACAAGGGTTTTGCCCTTTTTTATGTGACCTGTCACGCAATGTCACACGTTACTGTCACGTTTGCCGTCACACAATGTCACGCCTCTTGTCACATAAGGTCACGCGTGACTATCACGCATTTTTCGTTTTTTTATAAGAAAAAAGGTTTCATTTTCAATTTTAAGAGGAAAAAATCTTATTATGGAACCACATCTTGTCCTGAAATGGGGTAACCATCTTTGTCACGAGTTGGTAACAATAGTTTTGAAACACATTCACGAGTAATAAATCTTATTTGCAAAATTTCGGGGGGTGTGAGAAGCTCAACTAGGTGATAGCAAATAGCTTGCAAAGTTGCAATCATTTCGAAAGCTATATAATTACTTTGAAAATCTATAATTGAGTGAATTTTTTTCATACTTTCTTTGAACAGATAGCGGAATTTCCATACAATGATCAGTGACGAAATTATCTATCATTTTCAATTTATCAAGAAAGACTTTTTCGTCGAAAGCTTCGCCTCTGAGGTAAAAGCGAATCTCAGCAAGGATTTTTTGGTATTCGATACGGGCAAAATTTCCTTGTTCTGTTTTCTTGTCGTATTTCTTAAGGCTTGCCACTGCTTTCAAAGTAAGACCAACACCAGTTAAAGTTGCCATGACAATAGGGTTCAATGTAATTCCTCTGGCTACTGCGGCACTAATAATTAACTTGCCAGCCGAAAGATTACAAACAAAATTTTTTCTTCGAAAACCGCGGTGCAACTTTTCATAGCCATAATGTTTCTTATGGTAATAAGCATATAAATCTTTCAGAATTTTAACTTTCTCTTTAGAAAGTGTTTGGTCGATATGGTTGAATTCGAAAATGTCCCGCATTGTGCTATATAATAAATGTAAAAATGTTTACGGCACTCTATATTCAATCAATAGTAATATTTCCTCATTTGATACACCCGAAGCCAATTCCACAGCCATAAGACCAAACGCCAGTACTAAATTGATATTTATTGTTTGTGATCGAGTTGATTGGGTTGAAGTGTAATTGATTGATTGAGTTAATTGGTTACTGTGTTTTATGTTTAAAGAAATAGGCGTATATTGACTTTTAAGCTTGAAATAGAGCACTGTTATAGTTAATATGTGGCTATGATTTGGAATGATTATTTTGTCCCAACCATTTAATAAAAATTTGCGCCCATTTTTGGTATTTAAACGTCCATGTATGTAATGGACGGAACCACGCAAACGATGACTGTTTTAAGAAAGATCTGTTTGCATTACCATTTTTCCATTTTCAATAACAAAAGCGGTGTCATAGACACTTGGATCAACGTTTGAAATTGTTTCTTTAACACCATAAACAATTAGATGACCAATTGTTAAAAATGATGGATTACTGACTGTACCGTGCAGATCGAGATATATGTATTGTGGGGGTGAGCTACCCCATCTGTGAAAATTGATGACTGTTTTGGTGTACTTTTCGAATGTTTTTGTTGCATAATTAGAAATTGAAATCGTGGTGCCTTACACTGTCACACTTATCCCATTCATTTCCGGCGGAAACCATTCTACAACCATTGTGTAATAACCAACCGGAAGTTTATATAGGTTAAAACCGAGGCGTGACAGGTACTGGTTGGGCGAGCCTTTTTCAAATAAGAGTTTAAGTTGGTAAGCTTTTTTATTAATTTGATGTGGAGAATTGGAAAAATCGTTTATACCCAAAACCTCGATATTGTTTTCACTCGAAGATTCATCAGTGTCTTCCATCAAGTATCTGAAGGCGTCCCTTTTTTGTCCCGAGTTAATGATCTGAGATTCATGAATTTTTTGCGTGACAAGATCTCTCATAGTTGTTATTTCATTTTGCATAAAATCAACATTAACTGCGGATTTCGAATCTTTGTAATCGGTTTGCAAGTTAACAATGTTATTGTTATTTAAATTCAAGTTTCCAGTCATATTGTTAGTGCCATCAAATTTGAGAAACTTTTTGTTTGTTACGTCATCAATTCTGTTGTTAACAAACTCGACACATGCAGCGTCTCTTTTGTTTGATGGAAGATCAAGATTGATAATTGATTTATTTTTCATATCAATATTAGCTCCTTTATCCAATTTTTTCGCAAGCTGATTATCGACATACTTTTTGTTTGTGGCTTGATCTGCCTGTACTGGGTCTTTTACGTTGTAGATTGTATTATTGTTCATATCAATGCTTGCTTCCATTTTTCCGCCTTCCTTTTTCGAAAGAAAGATATTTCTCGTGTCTTGATAGTTTATTACCTTTGTCAGATCACCCTGGACAGGATAAGGGTTGCTTTTTAATCGCAAAATATCGTACTTATTTTGCATGTCAATATCAGCAGAACCGCTTGCACTACCCTGAGGTCCACGATCACCTTTTTCACCTTTATCACCTTTGTCGCCTTTGTCGCCTTTTAAACCTTGTGCTCCTTGTGCCCCCTCCTGACCTTGTGGTCCAGCGGGCCCTTTTTCACCTCTTGGACCATTAGGACCTTGTGGTCCTGCTGCGCCTTTATCACCCTTCGGCCCAGGAGGACCTTCGGGGCCAGGAGGACCCCCTGGACCAGGAGGACCCTCTTTTACATTTTCACTCACCGTTTGGCTAGTTCCACCTATTTGGCCGTTAATATACCCCATTATATATCTTCATCAAAATTTTTTTTCATTAATTTTAGGGGTTTGTCATAGTAAAAGAAAGAATATTTTTTATCGGTGGCGCGATCTAAAGCGTCATGATCCACACCTACCTCGTCTGCAATTCGTTTGTTTTCTCTTGGAAGAAATTTGAAAATACAAAAATGGCTGCAGTTATCACGGATGTTTTTCGGCACCTTGTAGAAGGTTTGAGTGAGGTAAATAACACAGCAGTTTCTGTGACGCCCGTTGATAAAATAATTAATGATGCTGTTTTGGTTGCTTTCACAAACAAGATCATCAAAAATAACTATTTTTTGTTTGTCCACCGGAAGCTCTTCGAGTGGAATGATTTCATCACCGTAAGCCTCGATAACCTCATAACCAACCTTGGGGTTGATTCGTTCAGCAAAATACTGCAAAAGAGACTGATATTTATTCTGGTGCAGGTTTTTTGAAAAGAGGTAAATTTTATCAAACTCTAACAACTCATAAAGCATATGCAGTAATATGTTTGTTTTGCCAGAATTACTGGGTCCACAAATTAACATCCGGAAAACATCTGCTGGCATACAAGGGTGACCTTGCTTGTAGTTACTCTTGGAAGAACCTGGGGCATAATTTGGAATCTTCATTTTTTTTAGCTTCTATATATTCACGCTGTAAATATGTCAATAAAAAATTGGCATCAGTTGGCTAAAGAAAAGTCGGCGGTTGATCAACAAACAGAAGAAATTCACAAAAATTCAAAATGGATAAAATAAACAAAGAGTTTGGTCAGCTTTCAGGAGAAGAGTTTTTTAAACCAATTACAAAAAGACTTGATGAAAAGAGCAGTGCCACTGTAGAAGAAGAGGAAGAGGAGCAGGAAGTTCCTGATTACACAATGGATGAATTTGACGAAATCAACCCATTTGGTGATGAATTCAGACCGGATGCACCAACTGTCGAAAACGCACAAGCAATACGTTTCCTGTTAAAATCTCCGTTTAATCTCCTTCAAATGATCACAAACTCCGCTTGAATACAGGCTAAAAAACTCCTCTCTTACAACTCAACCGCGTGCTCAGTGTAAAAAACGTAATCCGATCTCTCTAAAATAACTCACTCACTAAGTACAAAGCACATTGTTAGATCCGAGTTAATGCATTTCCGCTCATTATGTAACTAATCAAACAATCAATCAACGATATGTCCACAGTTCCCGACACCAACTCCAGCATCATCACCACCAACAACCCCCAACAACACCCACAACAACCACAACACGTATAGTACCAACATCACTACCACCTCCATATCAAGAATATGATGATTATCCATTACCACCCCCACCTTTGATGGAAGAAACTGTTATGCCGGGATCTTCCAAAGATGAAACAAAGGAAGAAACATCAAAACGGCTTAGAACTGTAAAAAGTATTCTTGCCAAATATGGAAGTGACCCAACTTACAAAGTAAAAAGTAAAGGATCTAAATACTATGGATATGATTTGGAAAGACTAAAAACTGAGGAATATAAACTCGAAACCATTAAGGCACATCAAGAACATGCAGAAAAGTTACTTAAAAGAACACAACCTTTATCAACACAATTACAAGGAAAAAAGGCGAAATTGAAACCATCAAAAAAACCGGAAAAAAGAGAAATCACCAAAACTCCTCTTGAATAAGCTGTCATGAGCCGAAGACCTGCTTTTGAACTTTCTGACAATGAAGATGACTCTTATGAACAGGATTGGGAAACCGAAGGAAGTGGCATCACTGATGAAGCTGAAAAATTGATCAACCAACTTCATTTGAGCATAGGTTCGATAAAAGCAGGAAACAACTCGATAAAACTTAAAAAACAGATAATGTCTCTGCTTGATTCACTAGTTGAACTCGGCACAATCAATAAAAAGGAAAAGAAAAAAATTATTTCTAATTATATAAAACAATAATGAGCTTTGATATTCTGCTTGACTCGAGCCTTGCAAAACAAGAAAAAGGTGGAGAACAGAATGTTTCACACGATTTTACAGTGAGTTTTTATCCCCCTATCAACTTAGGTGAAGGAAAATATAAAGCCGCGCTAGACAGACTTATCACAATGAGTTACTCATGGAATAATATCGATTCTCGTTATGATAACAACAAAATTCGATGGAAGAAAAAAACAGAACAAGCGTGGAAGACCTTAACTTTCCCGAATGGAATGTATGATTACAAAAGAATCAACACATTTATTCAGCAACTCACTGGTAAAGTAGACCCAACAAACAAAGACAGTGATTTCATTTTCACTATATACTTCGATATGTCAATTTATAGGGTTGTAACTTTGATACATAACGATTATGAGCTTGACTTGTCTTAAGGAAATTTTCGTGAATTGCTTGGTTATGGTAAAAGTACCTTGAGCGGAGATGTTGTTGGAAGAAAAGTTCCAAATATCACAAGAGGTGTTGATTGGGTATATTTGCACTGCGATCTTATCTCACGCCGAACAAACAATATTTCAAACGATGTGTTATACTGTTTCTCAACAGCAGATCTTCTGGTTAGCTATCCATTTCAAAAAGAGCCGCGTCGGCTTAAGTGGAAACCTGTGAATAAAAGTTAAATTGATAAAATAAGGGTTTGGGTAACAGACGGAAGAAACAATATTTTGGATCTCAACGGGACAGATATTGCAATTAGTTTAATGGTTGAAAAAAAGTAAGGATTTTGTTGGTATAAATATAGAGTTATGAATCGTCCGAGCGACTGGGCAAGATTCTTTGACAAAAACACCGGACGTTATCGATATAAACACAAAGGGTCGGGTGTGATCCGTGACACCTTCATGACCAAGTATTCAAAGACACTGCAAAGAACGTTGCAAAGAAAACAACTGAAAAAGCCAAAAAAAACAATCGCTGAAAAGGCGGGTCAGAGAGTTGGTGAACTTGCTGTTGAAAAAGGTTCGAAACAAATACGAAAAATACTGCAAGAGCGAAAAAAAAGAAAACCGTTGTCTAAAGATTCGAAAAAGAAACTTGCAAATATTTTGCAAAACCAAACACAGAAAAAATCAGACGCTCTTGTGAAACTAAATCGAATTTTGGCAAACGAAATTTGATCAAAGAAAAAATTTTTTCTTTTAATATAACTGGCAACATGTTCAGAACTCCACAATTCCTCAAAAGATCAGAAGACATTCGTATTGAATGTGAAAAACAGTTAGTAGACCCTGGGAATGATCAACCACAAGAAAGAAGTGGTTATAAATTCGTAAGGGAAGACAGAAACCATTTTTATGACTGGTACAGAGCATATTTCTTAGTTCATTTCAAGTTTGAAGCAAAAGCAAATGGAGGTAACATTGTAGCTGACACTGAATCTGCTCCGAAAAATGGTTCTTTTTCATTAATCAAAAATATGAGAGTTTCATCAGCGGGGACAGATCTTTCTGAGTCTAATAATATCCACAAAGGAATTTTCATTAAAAATCTGCTTGACTATTCAAACGATTATTCGGGAACTGTGGCAAAAGATCAATTTTGGTATCTTGACGTTGACGAAACCACAGTTACTGATGCAAATGCGACTAACCTTGGAATGCGTGCAAGAGCTCTTCTTTCAAATGGTGGGAAAATAGTTGAAACAAAAATTCCTTTAAACAGATACTCATTTTTCGAAAATCTTTCCGAAACTCTTTTACCACCAATGAAAATTGAGTTTGAAATTACTCTGCAAGACGATAAAGAACTTATTTACCAAAACGATGGAACAGCTCGAAAAATTGTTTTTAAAAAAATTGAGTTATGGGTTCCACAACTATCTTTCCACTGTGAAGGGCAAAAATTTGTAAATGAAAATTTTTTAAAAACAAAAAAAATTAAATACTTGAAAGAACGAATTATGGAATGTTCCCCAAGAACTGATACTGGTGGTACGTGTTCGTTTACACCTGCAATTAAAAATGTTAAACATGTCTTCATATTTCTTCAACAATATCGTAAAAAAAATTCTTACACGCAAAACCCTTACTTTTTTGACACATTTGACATCGATGGTGATGACTCGGCAAAATTAACTAGATGTCGACTAAATTACGGTGAAAATTTTTACCCTATAGTTTATTTCTCAGACAAACACAAATTGAGAATTTACGAACATTTGATAAATTACAGTTACAGAAATTATGATTACAACAGCGGTGTTCAGCTACAGATTGCAAACTTCGAGAGTTTATATCCGATCATTCACTTCGATCTGAGAAATAGTGAAAAAATTATGACAAATGATCCCCAAAGTCTTACTTTTGAATACGAATTAAACGAAACAGCAAACCTTCAGTATATTATATACGCATATATAATAAATGAAGAAGAATTTGTTTTAGAAACACTTGGTAATGAGCCTGTCGCCGTCTAGACAATGAAAAAAATTCTGAATATAATATACACACAATGAGCACAACTTATCACCCATATAAAATCGCACCGACTGATGGTCAGAAAAAGAAACTTCGAAAAGCTTATGTTTCAAAGACAGCTGTTACTCTGAGAGCTAAACCAGACCAAATTGGACGCGGTGACGAACTACTTCTCACTGCTACTCAAATCTCGCGATTGAAGAAAACCTCAGCGGAAGGAAAAGGAATGGAAATAAAATTAAGCCAGACCCAGATTCAAAATACTGCGCAGCGTGGTGGAAGTTTATTTTCTGGTATGCTTGGTTTGGCACGACCTTTGATAAAGCCAGCCCTTGGGGCATTAGCAAGTGCAGGTTTGAGTTTTGGCGCTGAAAAGGTGCTGAAAAAGATATTTGGAAAGGGTTTTGGGCCGAAGGAAATTGAGCTTTATAAACTTGTCCAGCGAATGACTCCTACTCAGAAAAAGGCGGCAGAACAGTATCTTGTTGGACAAGGTTTAGTGAAAGGAGGCGGTGCACAGTATGGTGGCGTCCTTGGAATGTTGGTGTCTATCGGAGTACCTTTGGCCCTTGATTTAGTCCGAAAAATAATCGGAAAAGGTATGCAAACGCAACCACCACCACCACCACCACCGCCACCACCACCACAACGACGAACACCATCTAAAGGTAAAGGAATGCAAATTCAACCTCCACCTATTTTTGGAACTTGGGATGATTATTATCGTTTAAAAAAAACTGAAATTTTAAGATAAACCTCTATCCAACATTGACCTGAGAAAATGGTGCAACTTTTTACGAATTCCAATAAAAGGTATTTTTAGCAGAAATGAAACAAAACCTTTGTTTCATTCTCCATGCATTATCAACTTGGATGATTTCGGAAGTTTGGGAACTCACTGGGTATGTTGTTGGCCAAAAGGAAAAGGTCTTTACGAGTATTTCGATTCATTTGGCTTTCCACCACCTTTGGAATGGGAACAAGAGATGTCAATGCATGGGATGAAATATTTTTTCAGAAATGATAATCAAATTCAATGGGAACAAAGTGTGAGATGTGGTTATTACTGCCTTCTCTTTTTAAACGAAAGAAATAAAGGAACAAGTTTTGCCGATATTTTGAAAATGTTCTCCAACGATTTACTTCAAAACGAGGAAATAGTGAAAAATTATTTTTCTTAAAATATATATACAATGGAAGTGTACTGTGTGAAAGAAAAGCGGCACACGCCCAATGTGCAGGGAAGTGAAAAGGTTGTAATCACAAAGAACAATCGAAAACTCTTAAAAGCAAAATGCGCTAGTTGCGGAATAACAAAAACACGTTATATGCCGGGAAACTAGGTGAGCCCTCCCGCGCGGAGGGCAGTGGTATTGATATACATGCAGCAATAGGAAAATTTCCGAAACCAAAAAAAGGTTGGACATTGCCGGGACATAATTTCACAGGGCCATACAATCCTCTTGAAAAGCAGGTGAAATACGATCCAGAAACGGGTGAAATTCTAGAAATATATCAACCACCAACAGGTGCAACAGATGCGATTGCTATGCAACATGATGTTGATTATGATGTTTGTTCCAACCGTGAAAAAACATTCGGTGAAAATCTCAAAAAATGCAAACACAAAGCGGATAAAAAAATGGTGAAGGCTCTTGACGCAGTTCCTTACAAACAGAGGCAGTGGGGTCATGCGGCTGCAAGAAATGCAATCAATGCTAAACAAAAGTTAGGGTTGGGTTTGAAACAACAAAAAGGGACTGGTGTTTTGGATAAACCATTGGAAGTAGTGAAATTTGCTGATGATTCCTCCCACAAAACATGTATTCGATCGGTATTGGTCAGGTGATATTGCGAAAAATGCTTTCACAGGTCCAACTGGTGTCACAAGCAAAAAATTTTGGACTCATCCAAAAAAAGGTACTGTCATGCGTTTGGTGAAAAACCCGAAAACAGGCAAATATGAAAATGTTTATGAAGAACCTTGATTGTTTTTCAACCACCACTTTTCAAACTCCTGTTTTGCGCTCCGCCTGCTTGCAAAGGTTTTAGGAAGGTAATGAGAAATAGATTCCATAATTTCTTTTTTGTTGGGCCAGCATTCAGAAGGTACCATTTTAAAATAATTGTGCAGAAAACAGGTGTAGTTTACTGAATTGTCGGTTATCTCTTGAAATTGAGCAATAACCTTACTTAGAAAAACGACCTCGCTGGAAGAAAACATTTTGTCAATGTTACATTTCAGTAAAACATCTTTTAAATGAGCATAATTCGTTGGAAGAGCAGTGGAACTTATTCCCCGAGTTTCTTCTTGGAACTGTTTATAATCATCACATTCAAACACTCTACAACATTTTGGACATTCACGACAGAACTCATTCACCACATAAACTAGTTGCTCCTTGCATGAAGGACAAAGATTAATCCAATTTGATAACAGGCGTATTTCATTTCTTTTTTGCAACATTTCTTGTATCTCTTTTGACGAAATTTTCACACCTTGCAAACAACCAAATGGGTCGTCCATTTTTTATTGTGTATGGTATACAATGAGCGCGCGCATTTTCAATAGGTTGTCAAAAATTTATTACAGCCCGCAAGGGTATTGGAAAGGGTTTGCAGCAATTAAAAAATTAGCCCAGGCAGCGAAAGTCTCGGAAGATGTGGCACAAAACTGGTTGATGAAGCAAGCTCTTTGGCAGGTTTATTTACCAGCCCCACGGTACATTCCAAGACCGAAATTTGATGTTCCTGTTCCAAACAAAGTTCACCAAGCCGATCTTCTTTATCTCCCACATGATCGCCCACCACGCTCCCGTAAAACTTTTAAATATGCTCTCACAGTGGTAGATGTGGCATCTCGATACAAAGAGGCCGAACCATTAACCACAAAAGAGGCTAAAGAAGTTGCAACTGCTCTTGAACGAATTTATAGTCGTGGTCCTTTGAAGTGGCCGAAACTGCTTCAAGTCGATCCTGGTCGTGAGTTTATGGGCGCTGTGAATCAACTGCTTTCGAAAAATAACGTCGAGGTCAGACTTGGTCGTGTGGATATTCACCGTGATCAAGCTATCGTTGAAAGATTCAACCGCACCCTGGCTGAACGGCTGTTTGGACACCAATATGGGGTTGAAATGCGACTCCCTGAGGGTCAGCGGTCCACTGCGTGGGTAAAAAGGCTTCCTCAAGTTGTTGCCGCTCTGAACAACGAGGTAACAAGCCTTACCGGCAAGAAACCCGCCGTTGCCATTAAAGAAAAAGATGTTTCTGCAAAGCCATCGACACCTTATTCGAGGCCTGTTGGGCAAAGGGAAAAAAAGCTCCCCTCTCTCGTTAATGTGCGCTATCTCTACCAACCTGGCGAGCTTGAAGGTGGTGTAAAAAGAGCCACAGATCCAATCTAATCTTTGAAAGTTTACAACATTGAAAGATCTTTTACCAAACCAAATCAACCCGTTCTCTACTATTTGCACGACGGTCCCAAGCGCGGCTTCGTGCGTGAAGAACTGCTAGTTGTCCCTCCAAACACACAGTTTCCCCCCGAGCAACTTTAAAACTTCGGCATCTAACTCTCTAAGTTCATCATCTGTCAATGTAGGCCATATAGGAATGTTGGTGTACCCGTAAGCTTTTGTATGGATACCATCGTCACCTATCCATCGCTTTGAATCAAATGGTGAAAGCGAAATTTTGTTTAGATGCATGCCATAGATCTCATGCCCTTCGCTTCGAAGAATGTTCATTCCATGCCATAGCTGCTCCGTACCAAAAAGCGTTTCCTTGTACTGATCATGCATTATTTGTTTCTTTACAACACTCTTTTTTACACCCTTTGCTTTTTTGATATTTTTTTCGTCTGCCTTCAAGATAGAGTACATTTTCGGTCTCAGACACACACACTCTGCTTGGGGGTTCCATTGCATTCGTCTTTCATTTTGCCCAAGACCTTTTTGTTGGTATTTGAGTAAAGTGGATGTTCCTTCGGGTAGTCGCTCGTATCATATAGATTTTTGTTTGTTTCGATGTCTTTGTAGACGTCATCCGTTTCAATCTCAACCAGAAGGCTGTCGGTGTCTGTGTACAAGAGCTCGCACTTTGGTCCGTATTGCTTTTTTAGTTTGTTGTAGACAAAGTCGTACATCAAGATCTTGCTGTTGTCAAGGATAGTCATCCCCGTGTAGACAGGCTTGTTTAGCAGCAGCCGGCTTTTGCGCATGTCGATTCCAACCAGGTCGTTTGAAAACATAAACTGCCTTGAGTACAAAGGGCTGGCAACCAATTTCCGTATTTTGTCTGTCTCATTGCTTCTCACTATTTTTATGTCAACACGGTTGCGCAGGTTTTCCATGGTTTTGCCGAAAACTGAGTTATTCATGAGCTTGTAAAAATTCTTTTCAAAGTCGCTCTTTGAGTTTTTCCTGAATTCTGTATTCATCCGGATGTACGGCTCCATCCAGCATTCTTGTTCGAACTCCAACACCCTGTGCACGCGCTTCAGTTTCATGCCCTGCTTCAGATAAAACTGCAAGTTTCTGTAATGCACGACATAGTTGCTTTTGTCCTCAAGTGTCAGCAGCAGCTTCTTGCTGTCCGGCGGTTTCAGCTCCAGCTCTTTCATCAACCTCTGTTGGTAGTCCGACATACATCCTTTTTTTACAACTTTTTTCTCCGGCGCCAGGGGATAGCTGTTGTGTTGCTCATGCAGTTCTGCTGGATATTCAAGATCCACCTCAAGAATCCATCCATTCTTTGCGTTTTCTTTTTTCTTAATGATGTCTTCCTCAGTGGGCATAACACGTTTCCATTTAAAATCTCTTTTTGGGAGTGGCTTGCTCATTGCCCATCCGTAAAGGTTGTTCTCGTCGAGATACATGATGTATTTGTTCGGTTTGCTGGGGTCATAGTCCGGTACTAGTGGGTTGTTTGCCTTAGCGTATCTCTTGCTTACCATGGAGATTCCACCCCGCATTCCCCTTTCCACGAAGAGATGCATTTCAAGGTCTGTGAATAACTCAAGCTCTACCCCCGTCTTTTTCAAGAGCGCGTCCCAGGAGAGGCCTGGTGACGTGTAATAATGAGCCGGATCTAACCCGTACTGCTCTTCGCATAGGTTTCGGAAGTTCTCAAAAACATCCGCCAGCAGGGCGACATCTGTTTTCACGTAAAGATCGTGATAATCGCCCAGCGTTTTACATTCAAAAGTCTCCCAGACAGTCTGCGCGTGTGCGTAGTCTTCGTCTGTTATGTGCTCGTCGTTCAGCTTGCTGTAAAACTTCTCTTTGTCCGGAAGCCTTGTCTCGCTAAATCTCCCCCATGAGTCCATGTACTCGTAAGGGTAGATCCCTTTTTTGTAAAGCAGGTCGCTGCCTTTTGAAATGGTTGATGTTATTTTCAATGACTCCTTTGGTGTTGCACTTACAAGTGAATCAAGGCTTCCTTGCAAAAAGTTCAAGCTGTCGATGAAACGCAGCCCTCCGACTGAAAATGTTATATATTTCTCCATGTTGTTGGCGACGCATTTCACCTCTTTCTGCAGATGTGACATCGCTTGCATTAAATGGTGTGCGTCGTAGCCCCTCAGGTTGTGGAATACAACTGGTATTTGGTAAGTCGATCGAAGAGCAAAGCGGTCACCCGTCTTACATAACAATAGTGTTGTATTATCCCCGACTCAATTAACATCAGGTTTATCCGCGGCACATTCGGTTCTTTTTGCTTATCCTGTGCACAATCACACAATTGTTTTCCCAGCCAAATATGTTTATTACGAGGTTTTTGTTTTGAGCTTCAAGCTTGTCTATCTGTTTTACCGGTGTTGGGAAATCGATTCCTTCATAGTTAATGCCATCGTTAACCGGATATTTGCTTGGTCTTTGCGGGTTCTTTCCATCTTGTGGAGGAAATAAAGCAGCTCTGACCGACCACTTAAAACATTCGTTGTCTCTGTTTTTCACGTTAATTATTGCCTTCTTTTTTTCCAGATTGGCGTTTTCAACCAAATCAGTAAACTTTTCTTAAGTTTCCCTTGCAAACACTAAAAGATCTTTATTGTTAGGATTTTTTTCAGAAATAGCCATTCTCAAGAGAAAATAAGGGGACAGAGAGGGATTCTGAGGGCGTTGGCTGGGATATGTCAATTCCACAAAAGTTATTTATAGACTGGCTTTTGAACGGAAGCCTGTTTCCCGAAACGTCCGCATCAATACCATTTCCCTTGTTTTTCGAAGTCGTTTTCATCGACAAAACGTAAGACCACTTGGTCCGCCATTACAAGCAAAATTTTGAATGGTACTTCAAACAACAGATCGAGGTTGCCTTTATGTGGAAGTCCTGAATTCAGACTTCCGTTGTAAATGGCCGTCTAAAAATAACTTTTCCGAACTTGACATATCCCAAAGCCTGGACTGGCAGTGTCCCTCTCTGTCCCCTTATTTTCTCTTGCCATTCTCCAAATACGAAGCCATTCCTGGAAATTAGTTTGTGATAATATAAACCTATCATATAATACAACATAACTTGGTTCTAACGGTTGAGGTAGGTTTCTGTTTTCCTCCTCCGGTATTGGGTCGTAAAACATTTGCAGAACATCTGACGAATATCTTGCGGCTGCCATTTTGATGTATATACTTGTGATGATACTTGTTCAATAGGAAATAATTCTAGCACACTTTTGTATATATAGCAGTGCAGACATTTCTTAAATAGGAAATATTTTCTGTGGCACATCCGCACATATTTATTATGGATTCATTGGATCACGAAGTCATGCGCTTTGTTTTAATTTATGCTGTTTGCGTTATTTACTCTCACAAACTTGTCTAATGAGGTGTTCTGGCACAGAAAATTTATTAAGCGGTTTTCCCCGAAACGAGGTGAGCATGGGAGCCGAGTTTCGGGAAAAAAACCTCTTAAAAAAATTTCTGTGCCAGAACCCTCATTATACATGTGTGTAGTCGAAACCCAAAACAACAATATAAAGTAAGAGAAATCAGAGAGAAGGGGAGAAATCAAGTCACAAGACCGATGGTACAGAATTTGCCAAAAATTGCGTAAACTCGACTACAGGCTCCAATAATCAGGATTGTTTACAACTGAGTTGTTCTTCATGCTCTCGCAAATTTTCGTCTTACGTTTCTTGCATTGCGACGAAAAGAAAGCAGCTCAGTGCGTCCAAATATCCAGCTGCCAAAAACGAAAATATTCCCAGAGGTAAAAATGATATCATGAGATCTTCAGAGAAGTCCCACAGTCTTCCATTCGAAAACGAAGAGTTCCTTCAACTGTGTGAAACGAAAAGGAAGAAAAGAAGAATTGTCATCCGATCGCCAAGAATGACAACGCTGAAAGCCGTCTCCAAAAAGTACGATATAAGAATCTCAGGAAAACGAAAGAATGTTGTTTCTCTTACCGAGCTCTGCAGCTGCAAAGCTTTGGACAATGTAGTTTATAAGCGTACACCGGCTCACTATTAAACATAGCGGTTCGACATGCCGGCGCAAAAAAGGAATTTTAATGATAAGAACATTAAACCGTTTTTTTTTTATTTGTTCTTGTTTTATTTTTGTTTTGTTTTTGTTTTTGCTGTTGTTGGTGTTTTTTGTTGTTTTACAAAGTTGTAAAAATATGGCTGGAAAAAATTGTACTCCAAAGTACGAAAGGTCTAAATAATCAGGATTGAGGTCTTCATTGAATTACAAGCACAAAGACACACGGGCTGAAAAGAATGGAAAGTAAAAATAGCCAATCCTGATTCAGTTTACCGATGTATTGTTAATTGTCGACTTGTCTTAGCAGTGTTAAGCGGCCTTCAAACATCAAACTAATGTTGGCCAACATTAGTTTGACGTGTTAAGGGCGCTTTATTTTCGCAGGGAAAATGTGAGCGCTGGAAAATGCACTGTTCGTTTGTTCTATCAGAAACTGTTAATCCTACTGTGAATGGACCAGGACTAAAGAGAATCTGAAATTGCTGGCTTTCTGAAATGCTTTGAATGTCATATCCACAGCATATAAAGGACCCGGTGTTAGGCAAATTATGAAGGGAAAGTTGTTGAAGTAAGCACCGCTGACCGGTAACGTCCCACGGCGTATGTTATTGTCTCTTCCACTTCGAAGAAAGTTGTTGTCCGCAGTTTTTACACCGTAAGTTGGAGTGAAATGCTTCGCGAAATGGAATCGTAGTTGAAAGGAGGCGTCTTTCCATCTTTTGGAGCGAATGGTGACGTCTGATCGAGAAGTAGAGCGAAAGGCTACGGTGGAAATGTATAAACTGTACTAGCTATCTGAACTCCATGTTGGCTTATTTCTGCCGACAGTGCCACAAAACTTGACTTCAGTGGGCTTAAATGAGGGGATGGACTACTGCCGGGGATAAATAACACTACCAGCTGAAAGAAAAGGTTCAGAGCAGTGGATTTTCAACAATGCGAGTGCTGTACAGAAAGAACCAGCTCGCTCAACGTGAGTCGAAAAGTGGAGAAATGAACAAAGCCGTCAAGTAAGCTGTACTTCGATTCAAATTGGTCCAAAAACAAAGGTTTATGAACGGTTGTTTTTATCAGAGAATTACTTAACAGACAATTTTCTTTAAATCTCAAGGTCGTTTCAGCTTTCTTCCGATTTTTCCAGCAAATTTACGGAATGTTAATTTCGACAAAATTTAAGAAATCTCATTTTTATGGTTTCTTTGTTGATTGCTATGAAAACAAAATAAGCCCGCCCCGCTGAGAATTTTACAGATTTAGTAACTGCAATGTCTGTTGTAAGCTATCCATGTAGTTTCAATTCTAGAACTGATGTACTTTTGGAGATATTAAAAGAAATGTACTGCTTGTATTACTCACGAAATAAAATCGCCGAGACACGGTGTAGTTAAGGTGTTTCGATACAGTTTTTTTGGGACCATACCTAACTTTTTGAATCGGCTCTTAGACAGTCCTCTCCTTGTCAGATCAAAGTGAAATTTGCAATACTTGTTGGTTTTGGATTGAACTTTAGCGTGGTTTACATCTTGTGAAAATCGATATTTCCATGACAACGATAAACAAAAAAACTCGAAACACTAAAATTGAAATTTTCCGCGATCCAAATTTCACTTTGAAAAGCAAATACCAACATCTTAAGCTGTGGTGTATGGCACACAAAATATACAAGAACGAAAAAATTCTGTATGTTTATTTTGAAGTAAATCTTAAAAACATTTCCAACCTAAGTTTTTGCAAAGTAATAGTAAATGCACCGAAAAATAATCAATACTTTGATGAAACGGTTCGAAAATACTTTCAAAATGTGTCGTTTACTTACTATTCTACGCCTAGAAAGTTTTGTTGAAACTGGTGTTCGCGATCTCGAGAACGAATTGTTTTTCTAAGATCATTCATGTAATAATTTTGTGGTAATTTTTGAATTTGAGCGTTTTTGCGAAACTCTTAAGAACGACTCGATGAATTTTTTTTAAACATTAAACACGCGTGCATGACGATGTGTCCAATTTTAGTATCGAGTCTTATTAACATTGATTCATAGGAACACTTTTAGATTTAACGTTAAAGAGGACGTATGAACCGACGGAAAAGCTTGCGTTACATATTCACATTTGGCAAATAAATGCTAATATATTCAAAGTAATGCGCAAAGCATTCCTCCGTGATTTTTACTTTTCGTTGTAATCTACAGTGCAACAAAGAACAAAGAAACCAGATAAAAATCATGAAGCAATGAAAAATACGCATTACTTTGAATATATTAGCATTTACTTGCCAACTGTGAATTTGTAACGCAACCTTTTCGGTCGGTTCATACGTCCTTTTTAGCGTTAAATCTAAAAGTGTTTCAGTGAATCAATGTTAATAAGACTCGATACTAAAATTGGTCACGTCGTCAAGCACGCGTGTTTAATGTTTTAAAAAAATCCATCGAGCCAATCTTAAGATTTTCGCAAAAGCGCTCAGATTCAAAAATTACCACAAAATTATTACATGAATGATCTTAGAAAAACAATTCGTTCTCGAGATCGCGAACACTAGTTCCAACAAAACTTTCTAGGCGTAAAATAGTAAGTAAACGACACATTTTGAAAGTATTTTCGAGCTATTTCATCAAAACATTGATTATTTTTCGGTGCATTTACTATTACTATACAAAAACTAAGGTTGAAAATGTTTTTGCGATTTACTTCGAAACAAACATACAGATTTTTTTTTGTTCTTGTATATTTTGTTTGCCATACACCACACTGTAAGATGTTGGTGTTTGCTTTTCAAAGCGAAGTCTGGATCGCGCAAAATTTCAATTTTAGTGTTTTCGAGTTTTTTTTTTATCGTTGTCATGGAAATATCGATTTTCACAAAATGTAAACCAAGCTAAAGTTCAATCCAAAGCCGACAAGTACTGAAAATTTCACGTTGATCCAACAAGATAAAGACTGTCTAAGAGCCGATTTTAAAAGTGAGGTATGGTCCCAAAAAACTGTATCGAAACACCTTAACTCGCCGTTTATTTTGTTTACGGTAAATGTAATGAAAAGCCATATACATGAAAAGCAACTAGAATAATGGGTTTACATTTGACCCAAGTCTCGATTTGTAGTGTTTCAAGAAACTTGAGAAATAACATTTTAAATTTTGCAGTTTTCACATCAGTTTTTGAGTTCAAAATTGGGTTCTCGGGCGTCAACAATCATTCGCTGTTACCATGGCAACAATTAAGTTATGACCTCAATAATGGTCATTTTCGAACATCCCCCGTGGATATCTACTTGCATGCAAATTTGAGTTGGGGGGTCAAGATTTTTCATTTCCCACTTTGTTTGATTCTTACAGAGAATTACTCTTAAATTTCCGACAAACATTAAAATCTATTAAAAATCAATCAACATGTGGAAATGGAGGAACTTATCTCTTTTGGGCAAAATCCAAATTATTAAAACTTTCGCAATTCCCAAGTTAATGTCCAGGGCATCAGTAATTCCGATATCCAAAGACCTTGTTAAAGAAGCTAATTCGATCTTCTACAACTTTATTTGGAATGGAAAAGATAAAGTTAAGCGCTGTGCGCTCATTTCAGATATTGATAAAGGCGGGCTGAAGATGCTAGATATCGAGTCTATGGTCAGTGCTAGACGTGTCAAATGTTTAAAGAAATTCTTAGAAGACTACCCAAGTACTTGGAAATCGATTTTAAACAGTTTTATTTTATCTGTTGGTAGGAGTCTAGTTCTGCATTGCAACTTTGACACCGTCAAATTAAAAACTCAGCTCCCGAAATATTACAAAGAATGTTTTGACGCATGGTCAGGTTTAAATAGTAGTACGCCTGTCACTTTTAATGATATTATGAACGAGATCATTTGGAATAATAAGTTTATCTGCATTGATAAAAAGTCTGTCTATAGAAATGATCTAGTTAACTTAGGAACCGTAAAGGTAGGAGACCTTATTACGGATAACAATCTTTTCTTGCACGAAGACCCCTATGTGCCGATCTCTCCTGAACAACGTTTCTTTATTATGGGAGTCGTTCACCCATTAACTGTGAAAAGGTTTACTCTCTCCTCTTCCGCACTACACTTGATTCCAAACTGAGAGAATTTCAAGACAAAATTCTTAACAACATTGTCTTTACAAATGATCAATTATTTCGCTTTCGCCTTTCGCAATCCCCTAATTGTACGTTTTGCAATGAAGAACCAGAATCCATGGAACATTTACTCTCCCGTTGTAAAGTGTCTTCTGAATTTTGGAAAGAAGTCTTGTCCTGGCTGAATGATAATAACATCATTATAGAATCCTTAAATGAGATAGGTTTGTTTTTAGGGAATTTCGAAAAAACGGAGGATTTCTTTATAATTAATCACATTCTGTTATTAGGTAAATATTACATTTATGTAAGGAAATGTCATGGAAGCTTTCCCTCATTGAGAGGTTTTATTGCCAGGATAAGACGTGTTTATAACATCGAACTCCATATTGCGAGGGAGAGGAATAAACTCACTACTCATTTTAAAAAATGGGAAAAGTTGGTAGCTGTCATGAACACTCAGTAGAAAATAACCTTGTTATGTCTAGTTGGTCTTCTTCACTTTTAGTTAACAACTATTTGCTTTGTATTTAATTTTTTCGTAACGTGTACAGTAATCAAGCTATTGTAAGGAATATATTGTAGGTACTGTAACGTGTATTGTAAGTAAGTTACTGTAAGTAATGTATTGTAAGTACTGTAACGCTTTTTGTAAGTTAAGTGACTGTAGGTAATGTATCCTAAGTACCGTATTGTGTTGTTGCAAAAAAAAATTAACAAATTACAAAAAAAAAACAAACAAAAGCAGTCAGTCTGGGTGTTTCCCTAGCTGATGTTTTAAAAACAGCTGACTGGAGAAATGCAGGCACTTTTGCTAAGTTCTATAAAAGGAGTACATCTGTAAACTCATTCGCTCAGGCTGTTCTTATTCACATTCGTTGCTGGGTTCCGTATTTCCTTTGCTTTTGTATTTCCTTTGTGGGGTGTGTCTCTGCCCCACCCCACCCCACCACCAGTTGTGTTCGCTTGCGGGTGTGTTGCTGCCACCCTTTTTCACGGTAGGATTCACCTACCAACCGTAATCCCATTCGCTGCTAAAAGGCTGTGTAATTTTATTATGTTCATTTCTCTCACATACACTACTGAGTGACAAAGTTGTTCATGTCCTGTTATCACGCTTTCACAGTGCTAATTTTGGTGAATCATGCAGTGGGCACGTACCTTTAAGGGCTGTCTTGTCATCTTAGTGATTTAAACTCTTTCCCTCCTAATTAATATGTTAGTCAAACCTTGAATCATGCTATTTCATTCTTCACACCCTCCGGAAACTATTAAAGTCGCGGTCAAATAGTTGGACATTGTCAACTTGAATCGTGTGTCCAGGTGTCAACAATTGGCGGGGCACCTCCACCTTTCTTTGTTAATGCATGGTTCAATTCCTACCCTTGCGATCTATATTTGTTTGTGTGTTTTTTGTTTTTTAATATCTTTACTGTCAAAGAATTCTTCGTGCATAGTCATTAAAATTGGTCTGTGGTTAGTGAAACGTGTGGGAGAAGTCGGGAGACTTGTTTCATCTTGATGGGTGGCAACCCTGCAGAGTGTTGTACTGCTTAGTATGTTGTTGTAGCTTAGATTGTTGAAACTCTTGAGACCGGGGAGGAAATTCAAGTTCTCTCTGTTACTGGCGTTTGTTTTCCAATGTTTCTAAAATTAAAATTGAAATTTTAAAAAATCAGCCAAGTTTGTACATTGTGCCACTCTTAGAAAACAACGTGTTCTAGTTTACATCCAACTGATTACCAACGAATTATTACTTAATATTAATTGAGTGACGATTTTTTGCATCAGTTTGTATTGAACAATTCGTAATCTTAGTTCTCATTGCAGACAATGTCTTTAGGTTAGCGGAATTTTACCAGCATTTATCACATCAATTCTCTTTAACTGTTTTCAGGTTTTCCCACTCACGGTGGATTCTTACAGCGGAGCCCCTGGTCTCGCTGCAGCAAGTCATGCGCAGGAGGAACTCAGCAATGTTCTCGTTCATGCACCAGTCCTACGCCCCAAAATGGAGGAAGAGACTGCAGTGGACTGGGACCTCACAGTGAATTGAGGACATGTAACACGCAGAGATGCCCAGATAGAGATTTGGAATTGGTTTGTTTTGAATTTTTTTGAACAGTATTTTAACGTTTCATATATTGTATTGAATTTAGTACAGCAATAGCCCACTTTCGATATATTAAAAATTCAGTCTGATACAATAGGCGTCATTTCAAGGCTTAGGGGGAATAACCCATATATATCCTTTTATTATATGGCCGTGTCTCAAAAGGACTGGAAACAACCAAATTCAAGAATTTGATTGGCTAAAATCGATACTGACCGCGGTCTAGATTTTCCCATCTAGACCGATCTTGTTGTAACATTTGTCCTGAAAGAGTTACAAACACACAAAATGCAAAAAAATTGGCTTGTTCCTGTTAATAATACTAAATGGAAGAACCAGTAGACCTTGACGAAGAAGCAGGTAAAGAGAATGAGCAAATGTTGGCAAATTTGAGTCCAGCCGAGGAAGCTACGAGCAAAGATGAAGTCGAAATTAAGAAGTTTTTGCAAGCGCAGAAACCCAAAAACACTCAATACAAGACTAAGAGCGACTTAAACGCATGGAAGAAATTTTGTGAGTCACTGAAAGAGTCTAGAGCAATTGAAAACAGACCTGCCAAAGAGCTCGACCTTCTTTTGTCCAAAGTTTTCATCTCCGTTCTTAAACAAGATGGCACCGAGTACGAACCGTGTACATTAAGCGGCTTCCAGCGAAGTTTTCAATGCCACTTGCATGAAAAAGAAAGGCTGATTAACGAGTTCTCCAAGTCCAGAGAGGTTCCTGCTGCCAAACGAAAGGACCTGGTTCGCCAAGGAAAAGGAAACCGTCCTAATGCTACAAGAGAGCTAACTGAAGCCGAAGAAGATGCACTCTGAAAATGGCCAGTTCAGTGTTCAGGATCCTAAAACATTACAAAGGGCTTTGTGGTGGTTTCTTTCTCTCCATTTTGGCTGGAGGGCTCGAGATGAAAGCCGTAAGCTGTGTTGGGGGTGATATAGGCCTGGCCAATGATCCAGAAACCGATTCTGAATACCTTGTGTGGAAGTCAGAAAGGGGTAGTAAAACACGTACCGGACAAGATGGCGGTCATCAAAGAGCCTTTGAACCGAAAGCGTATACAAGCAACAACAAGTCAAGATGCCCAGTTGAATTTTACAAAGCGTTTCGAAGCCACCGTTCCGAAGCCATGTTAGAACCAGATGCTCCTTTTTATCTCGCCATAAATCACCGACGAAAACCAAATGACAAAGTGTGGTATCCTGATAGACCCCTTGGAAAGAATGAAATTGGCAAGTTCCTCAAAGACGTCTTTGCTGCAGCCAAACTCGATGACACAAACAAGAAGAAGGTTTCTAATCACTCCCGTTAGGAAGACTAGTGTTGGACGACTCCTCGAAGCAGACGTTAGGCAAAAACTTCGTTGCACAGCTAAGCGGTCATAAAAATTTGTTCAGCATCTCTGAAGCGACAGCGAGAAATGTCCTGAATCGTGGGCCAGGTACATCCGATCAGTCAGGAGAAAACCAAGTCAGTATTTCCACTACAACACAGCAAAATGGCTTTTACAGTCCAACAAATCCAGCCTCAGGCAATTTTTGCCGGAGCGCATATTGACAAGTTCAACATCAATGTTCTTTGTGGTGATCAGTCGAATACCTCAAGGTTGAATGAGAACTGATCGCTGAGCGAGCGAAACACAAACAGGCATTAAAATTCGTTGCACTTTTGGTCACTTTTCGTAAATTGTTGTTTAACCACAAGCTTTATCATTGAGCCTGTATGAAAAGAACGGTTATTTTGTCTTCATTCATCGACGAAGTTTGTACAAAGCTGGACTTTTTGTCCCATTTGGACTGGAGACTAGTGACAGAAGTAAGCCAGCTAAATGCTTGAGCCCGCAGGGAAACAAATAAAATATTCGGTCTGTACTGGCGACCTTGGTCAAGATTCTCCCACACAGATCTCCGCTCGGTTAGTAGTATAGTAAAATAGGAGTTCTGTAACAGCTTTCATATTGGGAGCTCTCTTTTAAGATTTTAAACCGCTCACATATAAAACAATTTTTTCACGTTGGTGAAAGAGAAAAGTTTTATAAATGAGAGTTCTATTTCCGTTTTTACACCGATAACACAAAAACCGGTTTTATAAAGGTGGAAAGGGTGGAAAGAATGTTATTGCATCACTTTTAAAAAACCGCAATGATATATTTTGCAGTTGTAACTGTCACAGAATTCCAAAAAAATTTTTCTATTTAGAGATTTGTGTTTTGTTATTATATCAAAAGTGTTACAGAATCCAAAATGTCTGTTGCAAGATATTCGTCCGATGTTTTGCAATCAAACAATTGTCAGGTTACCGAAGCCATACAAAGCCTACCGCCTGAGCTACGTGAGATAATTCACAAACATTACCTCGCTATAAAACTGAGAGAGCGAGTGGCTTTTGGTTTGAAAGAGGTACACAACGAGTTATTAAAACAACCTTTCTGTCATAACAGACAGCAACTTGTGCGTATAATTATATGTTTAGATTATTATAACTGCCGCTGGGAAGGGCTTTGTTACTCTTGTTTTAAGCAAGGAATCAAACATAAACTGTTGTACACTCCTCCGATCGAGAATATACCTTTAGTAAAAATTTGCTCTGATACTTACGATTGGCACAGCGCATATAGCGAATTAAAATTCGAATATTAACCACTGATAAACAGGTATTATTCATTCAATCTATGATATACTACTTAAGAACCGAAAAAAAAGAAAATATAACTTAACACACACATTTTTTTTTATCTGATAAGATATTTGTGAGTCAAATTTGATGGCAACCGTATTCAACACCTGTCAGATAACGGAAGCAATTCAAAACCTACCACCAGAGTTACGTGAGATAATTTACAAACATTACCTCGCCATAAAACTGAGAGAGCGAGCGGCTTTGGGTTAGAATCTGGTTCACGATGAGCTTCTAATACAACCTTTTTGTCCTGAAATGCAGCGGCTTGTTCATATTATAGTGTGTGTTGCCTATATGCATTGTTGTTGTGGAGGGGGTTGTTACCCTTGTTATAAACAAGAGGAAATCTTACATGAAATAATTACTTCTGTCCCCGATATACTTGATATTACCCTAATTAAGTTTTGCACTGATATATGGGAAGAGGACCACATTTCCTAAGTTGTGTTTACGGCGCGTGACTTCGCGGTCTGGTGAAACCCGCAGACAATTACGTAATTTATATTCTTGTATAAACATTGAAGGGAAACCCCCGTAACAACTCAAGCTTGAAAAAACAGACAGGTTACATTAATTCATAATCAAAATATTCATTACCGTCAGCAGAAGTTTTGAGACCTATTTTGTAGACAAATTGATAATAATCATCTTCCATCAGGTCTTCTGTAAGTCGTTTAGGGGCCCACACACAAAACTCATCGCCATTTTTTGTTTCTAAAGTTAAAATAGCTGAATCCCCATATTTACCTTTTCTATATTTAACTTTTTTAATTTTGTAAACAGTGTCTGAAATATCCCGCCATTTAAAAATTTCTTTTCTTTTAAAACTTTCCTCTGTTGGCCAGTCTTGTGAGATCGTATGTTGATCCGTGCAGATAGCCATAGTAAGAGATGTGTTGAAGATACATTTGTTTAATAGCGTGTACTTTTCTACTCGAGGTAAAATTTTGTGAAGCGCATGCGTAAAAACATCTTATTATTGCGACATTAAGGTGAAGGACAGAAAAAGGGTACCATAAGGAAGAGAAGAAGAAAAATGTGTTTTATATATATTGAAAGTGATCAATATTAATTAGTTCACTCATTGGTAAGGCCTTAGGGGGGTGATGGTTGGCCACCATCTGAACCCTGTTTTGAGGGCTTGCATGCGGTGAATTACGAGGTATAGGGGAACTCCTTCCAGTGGGAGAGTACCCTCGGGTGAGCCCGCTTCGGCCCTACTGGTGACAGGGGGGTGCTCAGAGATCAACCTCGCTCCCAGAGGTAAAATGTGGAAATGACAACCGCCTTGTCAGCGGTTAAATCCTCGCTTCGGTGAGGTGAAAGTCCTAGCCGAGGCTAGGCAAGAACAGCCACGAGCACCCCCCGACGAGGGTTTTTGCTCTTTTATGTGACCTGTCACGCAATGTCACGTTTGTCGTCACGCAATGTCACGCCTCTTGTCACATAAGGTCACGCGTGACTATCACGCATTTTTAGTTTATTATAAGGAAAAAGGTTTCATTTTTAATTTTAAGAGGAAAAAATCTTACTATGGAACCACATCATAGCCTGAAATTGGGTAACCATCTTCATCACGAGTTAGTAACATTATTTTCGAAACACACTCACGAGTAATGTATCGTATTTGTCTTATATCAGGAGGAGTGAGAAGCTCAAAAACCCAATGACAAATAGTTGCAAAAAGTGCAATCATTTTGTAAGCGTATATAATTACTTTGAAAATCTACAATTGAGTAAATTTTTTTTCATACTTTCTTTGAACAGAAAGCGGAATTTCCATACAATGATCAGTGACGAAATTATCTTTCATTTTCAAGCTATTAAGAAAGGCCTTCTCGTCGAAATCTTCGCCTCGGAGGTAAGAGCGAATCTCGTCAAGGATTTTTTGGTATTCGATACGGGCAAAATTTGTTTGTTCTATTTTCTTATCGTATTTCTTAAAGCTTGCCACTGCTTTCAAAATAAGACCAACACCAGTTAAAGTTGCCATGACAGCAGGGTTCAACGTTATTCCTCCAGCTACTGCGGCACTTATTATTAACTTTCCAGCTGAAAGATTACAAACAAAATTTTTTCTTCGAAAACCGCGGTGCAACTTTTCATAGCCATAATGTTTCTTATGATAATAACCATACAAATCTTTCAGAATTTTAACTTTCTCTTTAGAAAGTGTTTGGTCGATATGGTTGAATTCGAAAATGTCCCGCATTGTGGTATATAATATAAGAAAAAATGTTTTGAGTTTCTATCTATATTCAACCAATAATAATAAATTTTCTTTTACATATGTTATTTGTGTTTCATCCGTCAGAAACATTGATATTACATAATAAATTCCTATATCATGATTAATATCGAAATTTTGTTCTTTTTTTCCTATATCAGTTGAATTGAACCTATGTACAGAAGATTTTGCTGAACCATTAGGATCTTCCTTTTTCAAAAAACGACTAATTGTATTATATTTACTTTGGTTTGTTTCATATATTATTTAAGCTTTTAATAATACATTATTTTTATTCATAATTATTTTTTTAACACTATTTAATGAAAACTCACCATTGCCTTTTTCTTTTTTATGAAAACCATGAATATAATGAACGGAGCCAATCAAATTATAGCCGTTTAAAGAAAGATCTGTTTCCATTACCATTTTCCCGTTTTCAATAACAAAAGCGGTGTCATAGACACTTGGGTCAACATTTGAAATTGTTTCTTTAACACCATAGACAATTAAATGCCCAATTGTTAAAAATGATGGATTACTGACTGTACCGTGCAGATCAAGATAAAGAAATTGTGGAGGTGAGCTAACCCATCTGTGAAAATTGATAACTGTTTTGGTGTACTTCTCGAACGTTTTTGTTGCATAATTAGAAATTGAAATCGTCGTTGCTTGCGGGGTTACACTCAACTCATTCATTTCCGGCGGAAACCATTCAACGACCAAACTATAGTAACCGACCGGAAGTTTATAAAGGTTAAAACCGAGGCGTGACCGGTACTGGTTGGGTGAGCCTTTTTCAAACAAGAGTTTAAGTTGGTAAGCTTTTTTATTAATTTGATGTGGAGAATTGGGAAAATCAACAATGCCCAAAACCTCGATATTGTTTTCACTCGAAGATTCATCAGTGTCTTCCATCAAGTATCTGAAGGCGTCTCTTTTTTGCCCTGAATTAACGATCTGAGATTCATGAATTTTTTGAGTGATAAGATCTCTCACAGTTGTTATTTCATTTTCCATGAAATCAACATTAACTGCGCATTTCGAATCTTTGTAATCGGTTTCTAAGTTAACAATTTTATTATTGTTTAAATTCAAGTCTCCAGTCATACTGTTAGTGCCATCAAGTTTGAGATAATTTTTTTGTGTTTCACTAAGTCTGTAGTTAACAAACTCGACACATGCAGCGTCTCTTTTGTTTGACGGAAGACTAAGATTGATAATTGATTTATTTTTCATATCAATATCAGCTCCTTTATCCAGTTTTTTCGCAAGCTGATTATCGACATATTTTTTGTTTGTTGCTTGATCTGCCTGTACTGGGTCTTTTACATTGTAGATTGTATTATTGTTCATATCAATGCTTGCTTCCATTTTTCCACCTTCCTTTTTTGAAAGAAAGATATTTCTCGTGTCTTGATAGTTAATTACCTTTGTCAGATCACCGTGGACAGGATAAGGATTGCTTTTTAATCGCAAAATATCGTACTTGTTTTGCATGTCAATATCAGCAGAACCGCTAACACTACCTTGAGACCCAGGATCACCTTTATCGCCCTTATCGCCCTCGTCGCCCTTGTCGCCCTTATCGCCCTTGTCGCCTTTTAAACCCCGTGGTCCTTGTGCTCCCTCCTGTCCTTGTGGTCCAGCGGGCCCTTTTTCTCCTCTTGGACCATTAGGACCCTGTGGTCCTCCAGGGCCTTTATCACCCTTCGGTCCAGGAGGACCCTCAGGGCCAGGAGGGCCCCCTGGGCCAGGAGGACCAACTTTTCCACTTTCACTCGTCGTAGTATGGCTAGTTCCACCTATTTGGCTGTTAATATACCCCATGATATATCTTCATCAAAATTTTTTTAAATTAATTTTTGGGGTTTGTCATAGTAAAGGAAAGAATATTTTTCATCGGTGGCGCGATCTAAAACCTCATGATCCACACCTATTTCGTTTGCAATTCGTTTGTTTTCTTTTGGATCTAATCTGAAAATACAAAGATGGCTGCAGTTAACACGGATGTCTTTTGGCACCTTGTAAAAGGTTTGAGAGAGGTAAATAACGCAGCAGTTTTTGTGTCGCCCGTTGATAAAATGATTAATGATGCTGTTTTGGTTTTTTTCACAAACAAGATCATCAAAAACAACTATTTTTTGGTTGTCCGCCCGAAGTTCTTCGAGTGGAATGATTTCATCACCGTAAGCCTCGATAATATCATAACCAACCTTGGGGTTGTATTTTTCAGCAAATTCCTGCAAAAGAGACTGATATTTATTCTGGTGCAGGTTTTTTGAGAAGAGGTAGATTTTATCAAACTCCAACAACTCATAAATCATATGCAGTAATATGTTTGTTTTACCAGAATTACTGGGCCCACAAATTAACATCCGAAAAACATCTGCTGGCATGCAAGGGTGACCTTGTTTGTAGTTACTCTTAGAAGAACCTGGGTCATAATTTGGAATCTTCATTTTTTTTTCGCTTCTATATATTAACGCTGGAAATATGTCAATGAAAAATTGGCGTCAAAAGGCAAAAGAAAAGTTGAATCTGGACGAACAAACAGAAGAAATTCACCAAAAATTCAAAATGGATAAAATTAACAAAGAGTTTGGTCAGCTTTCAGGAGAAGAGTTTTTTAGACCAATTACAAAAAGACTTGATGATGAAAAGAGCAGTGCCACTGTAGAAGAGGAAGAAGAAGAAGAGCAGGAAGTTCCTGATTACACAATGGATGAATTTGACGAAATCAACCCGTTTGGTGACGAATTCAGACCGGATGCACCAACTCCAGCACCATCACCACCAACAACACCAACAACAACCACAACACCAATAGAACCAACATCACTTCCACCCCCATATCAAGAATTTGATGATCTTCCATTACCACCTCCACCTTTGATGGAAGAAACTGTTATGCCAGGATCTTCCAAAGATGAAACAAGGGAAGAAACATCAAAACGGCTTAGAAATGTTAAAAGTATTCTTGCTAAATTTGGAAGTGATCCAACTTACAAAGTAAAAAGTAAAGGATCAAAATATTATGGATATAATGTGGAAGAACTAGAAGCTGAGGCATTTAAACTCGAAACAATTAAGGCACATCAAGAACATGCAGAAAAGTTACTTAAAAGGAAACAACCTTTATTAACACAATTACAAGAAAAAAAGGCGAAATTGAAACCACCAAAAAAACAAGAAAAAAGAGAAATCACCAAAACTCCTCTTGAAAAAGCTGTCATGAGCCGAAGACCTGCTTTTGAATTTTCCGGCAATGAAGATGACTCTTATGAGCAGGATTGGGAAACCGAAGGAAGTGGCATCGCTGATGAAGCTGAAAAATGATCGATCAACTTCATTTTAGATTAGGATCGATAAAAGCAGGAAACAGCTCAATAAAACTAAAGAATCAGGTATTGTTTCTGCTTGATTCACTGGTTAAACTCGGCACAATTAATGAAAAGGAAAAGAAAAAAATTACTTCTGATTATATACAATGAGCTTTGACATACTGCTTGACTCGAGCCTTGCAAAACAAGAAAGAGGTGGAGAACGAAATGTTTCACACGATTTTACAGTGAAGTTTCATCCACCGATTGAATTGGGTAAAGAAAACTATAAAGCTGCGCTGAACAGACTTGTCACAATGAGTTACTCATGGAATAATATCGATTCTCGTTATGATAACAACAAAATTCGCTGGAAGAAAAAAACAGAACAAGCGTGGAAGACCTTAACTTTTCCGAATGGAATGTATGATTACAAAAGAATCAACGATTATATTCAGCAACACACCGGTAAAGTAGACCCAACAAACAAAGACAGTGATTACATTTTCACAATGTATTTCGATATGTCAATTTATAGGGTTGTGACTTTGATACATAACGATTATGAGCTTGACTTGTCTCAAGGAAATTTTGGCGAATTGATTGGTTATGGAAAAAGTACCTTAAGGGGGGATGTTGTCGGAAGGAAAGTTCCAAATATTACAAGAGGTGTTGATTGGGTTTATTTGCACTGCGATCTTATCTCATGCCGAACAAACAATGTTCCAAGCGATGTGTTATACAGTTTCTCAACATCAGATCTTCAGGTAAGCTAACCATTTCGAAAAGAGCCACGTCGACTTGAGTGGCAGCCTGTTAATAAAAGTCATATTAATGAGATAAGGGTTTCGGTGACAGATGGAAGAAACAATATCCTGGATCTCAACGGGACAGACATTGCAATAAGCTTAATGATTGAAAAAGAGTTAAGTTTTTTGTTGGTATAATATACAATCATGAATCATCCGAGCGAGTGGGCAAGATACTTTGATGAAAACACCGGAAGTTATCGATATAAACACAAAGGGTCGGGTGTGATCCGTGACACCTTCATGACCATCGGCAAAGTATTCAAAAACAATGTAAAGAATGTGGCAAAGAAAACTGCCGAAAAAGCCACAAAAACAATCGCTGAAAAAGCGGGTCAGAAAGTTGGTGAATTTGCTGATGAAAAAGGTTCAAAACTAATACGAAAATTACTGCAAGAGAGAAAAAAACAAAAACCGTTGTCACAAGGCGCAAAAAAGAAACTTGCAAATATTTTGCAAAACCCAACACCAAAAAATCAGACGCCCTTTTGAAATTAAATCGAATTTTGGCAAACGAAATTTAATCAAAATAAATTTTTCTCTTAATATATAAACTATCGTTAACATGTTCAGAACTCAACCATACCTCGAGAATACTTCATACGTTCAAATTAATTTAAACACCCCGATTACACTCCCTGCGAACAACCAATTTCGAATAAAGAGGGGATACAAATTCACTGTGACAGACCGGGACAATTTTTATGACTGGTACAACGCTTATTTTCGCGTCGATTTTAAGTTTGAAGCTCAAGCAGACGGAGCCAACATTGCTGCTGACACACAATCAGCTCCTATCAACGGTTCTTTTTCATTGATAAAAAGTTTGAAAGTTAGTTCATCGGGGAAAATCCTGTATGAGGCAGATAATATTCACAAAGGTATTTTCATCAAAAATTTGCTTGATTTTTCAGACGATTATTCAAGAAGCGTGGCAAAAAACCAATTTTGGTATCCTGATGAAGATGCCACCACAGAAACTGATGGCAATGCAACGAAAAAAGGAGGAATACGGGCAAGGGCGCTTCTATCACATGGAGGTTTAATGGTTCAGACTATTATCCCTTTGAACAGATACTCCTTCTTCGAAACCCTTTCCGATAAATTCCTGCCACCGATGCAACTTGAGTTTGAAATTGAACTGCAAAACGACCAAGAAATGATTTTTCAAAACAACGCAACAGCTCGAAGAATTGTTGTCCGTAAATTTGAGTTGTGGACCCCACAATTACATTTCACTGGGAAAGGACAGACCATGGCCAATGAAAATTTCTTGAAACCAACCCAATGGAAATATCTGAATGAATATTTGCATAGCAGCACCTCCCAAAGGGATGCGAATGGTACGTGGTTGATTACACCTGGGGTAAAAGACCCCAAACATGTTTTTGTATTCATTCAACAAACTCGGAAACAAAATGCTTACACACAAAACCCTTACATATTTGACACATTTGATATCGATGGTGATGATTCAGCAAGATTGGACACTTGCCGCCTTCAGTACGGCACAAAATTTTACCCTGATCTTGATTACGACCATGATTTTAAAATAAGAATTTTGAATGATTTAATCAATTACAGATACAGAAAAAACGACTACAACTCCGGCGTTCAGCTGCAGCTTGCCAATTTTGATAAGCTGTACCCAATTATCTACTTTGACCTACGAAACACCAAAGAAAGTGTGACAGGAGACTCGAAATAGCTTGAATTACATTATAGACTAAATCAAGCCGCCAACGCTCAAGATTATACGATCTTCGCCTTGGTTTTGAATGAAAAGGAATTCGTGCTGAAGCAAATTGGTAATGAGCTTGTCGCCGTCTAGAAAAATGAAAAAAAAATTCTGAATATAATATATACGCACGATGAGCACAACTTATCATCCATATAAAATCGCACTGACTGATGGTCAGAAAAAGAAACTTCAAAAAGCTTTTGTTTCGAAGACAGCTGTTATTCTGAGAGTTAAACCAGGTCAAGTTGGACGCGGTGACGAACTTCTTCTCACTGCAACTCAAATCTCGCGACTGAAGAGCACCTCAGCGGCAGGTAAAGGAATGGAAATAAAATTTAGCCAAACTCAGCTTCAGAATACTGCGCAACGTGGTGGAAGTTTGTTTTCTGCTATGCTTGGTTTGGCAAAACCTTTGATAAAGCCAGCTCTTGGAGCATTAGCAAGTGCAGGTTTGAGTTTTGGCGCTGAAAAGGTGCTGAAAAAAATATTCGGAAAGGGTTTTGGTCCGAAGGAAATTGAGCTTTATAAACTTGTCCAGCGAATGACTCCTTCTCAGAAAAAGGTTGCAAAACAATGTCTTGTCGGACAAGGTTTAGTAAAAGGAGGTGGAGCACAATACGGCGGCTTCCTTGGTATGTTAGCATCTATCGGAGTACCTTTAGCCATTGATTTAGTTCGAAAAATAATCGGAAAAGGTATGCAAACGCAACCACCACCACCACCACCACCACGAACAAGACGATCACCAGGAATACCAAAAGGTAAAGGAATGCAAATTCAACCTCCACCTTTTTTCGGAACTTGGGATGATTATTATCGGTTAAAAAAACTGAAATTTGAAGATAAACCTCTATCCAACATTCACTTGAGAAAATGGTGCAACTTTTTGCGAATTCCAATAAAAGGTATTTTTAGCAGAAATGAAACAAAACCTTTTTTTCATTCTCCATGCATTATAAACTTGGATGATTTCGGAAGTTTGGGAACTCATTGGGTATGTTGTTGGCCAAAAGGAAAAGGTCTTTACGAGTATTTCGATTCATTTGGCTTTCCACCACCTTTGGAATGGGAACAAGAGATGTCAATGCATGGGATGAAACATTTTTTCAGAAATGACAACCAAATCCAATGGGAACAAAGTGTGAGATGTGGTTACTACTGCCTTCTCTTTTTAAACGAAAGAAATAAAGGAACAAGTTTTACCGATATTTTGAAAATGTTCTCCAACGATTTACTTCAAAATGAGGAAATAGTGAAAAAACATTTTTCTTAAATATATATACAATGGAAGTGTACTGTGTGAAAGAAAAGCGGCACACACCCAATGTGAAGGAGACCGAAAAAGTTGTAATCACAAAGAACAATCGAAAACTCTTGAAAGTAAAGTGCGCAAGTTGTGGAAAAATGAAATCAAGTTTTTTGCCGGGAAACTAGGTGAGCCCTCCCTTGCGGAGGGCAGTGGAATATTCGGCGATGTTGCTATGGCAGTTGGTGATCTTGCTATTACAAAAGGAATCCCATATCTTGCGAAAAAAGGTGTTGAAGCTGGAAGATATTATGCTTCTGAAGCTATGAGAGACCCTAAATTACAAAAGAAAGCAATAAATTACACTCTCAACAAAGCCCGCCCAGTAATTCAAAAAGTTGGAAGTGAAATGTTAGATCAACTTTCAACTAAAGTTCGACCAAGCCAACGTTACAAAACTGACAGACCTGATTTGGATGGAGCTGGTTTTGATATACATGCAGCAATTGGTAAATTTCCGAAACCAAAAAAAGGTTGGACATTGCCGGGACATAATTTCACAGGGCCATATAACCCTCTTGAAAAGCAGGTGAAATACGATCCAGAAACGGGTGAAATTCTTGAAATATATCAACAACCAACAGGTGCAACAGATGCGATTGCAATGCAACATGATGTTGATTATGATGTTTGTTCCAACCGTGAAAAAAAATATGGTGAAAATCTCAAAAAATGTAAAAACAAAGCGGATAAAAAAATGGTGAAGTCTCTTGACGTAGTTCCTTACAAACAAAGGCAGTGGGGTCATGCGACTGCAAGAAATGCAATCAATGCTAAACAAAAGTTAGGGTTGGGTTTAAAAAAACAAAAAGGAACTGGTGCTTTGGATAAACCATTGGATGCAATAAAATTTGCTGAAACTTTGACAAAAAAAATGATTACTCTCACAAAACATGTATTTGATCGGTATTGGTCAGGTGATATTGCGAAAAATGCTTTCACAGGTCCAACTGGTGTCACGAGCAAGAAATTTTGGACTCATCCGAAAAAGGTACTGTTATGCGTTTGGTGAAAAATCCAAAAACAGGCAAATATGAAAATGTTTATGAAGAACTTTGATTGGCTTTTAACCACCATTTATCAAACTCCTGTTTTGCGAGCCACCAGCTTACTAAGCTTTTTGGAAGGTGCTGAGAAATCGATTTCATAATTTCTTTTTTGTTGGGCCAGCATTCAGAAGGTACCTTTTCAAAATAATTCTAAAAAAACAGGGATAGTTCACTGACTTGCCGGACATCTTCTGAAATTGCGCAATAACGTTGCCAAGAAAATTTACCTCGCTGGAAGAAAACATTTCGTTAATTCTCCATTTCCGCAAAACACTTTTTAAATAATCATTATTCGTTGGAAGAGCAGTGGAACTTCTTCTCCAATTTTGTTCTTGAAACTTTTCATCATCATCAAATTCAAACTCTCTACCACATTTTGGACATGCACGACAGAACTCATTCACCACATAAATTAATTGCTCCTCGCATGAAGGACAACGATCAATCTTTTTTGATAACAGGCTTATTTCATTTTTTTGCAACATTTCTTGAATTATTTTCGACGAAATTTTCTCACCTTGCAAACAACCAAACGGGTCGTCCATTTTTTTATTGTGTATAGTATACAATGAGCTCACGCGTTTTAAATAAGTTGTCAAAAATTTATTACAGCCCGCAAGGGTATTGGAAAGGTTTTGCAGCAATCAAAAAATTAGCCCAGGCAGCGAAAGTTTCGGAAGATGTGGCTCAAAACTGGTTGATGAAGCAAGCTCTTTGGCAGATTTATTTACCAGCCCCACGTTATATTCCAAGACCTAAATTTGATGTTCCTGTTCCAAACAAAGTTCACCAAGCCGATCTTCTTTATCTCCCACACGATCACCCACCACGCTCCCGTAAAACTTTTAAATATGCTCTCACAGTGGTAGATGTGGCCTCTCGATACAAAGAAGCCGAACCGTTGACCACAAAAGAGGCTAAAGAAGTCGCATCTGCTCTGGAACGGATTTATAGTGTGGTCCTTTGAAGTGGCCGAAACTGCTTCAGGTCGATCCTGGTCGTGAGTTCATGGGTGCTGTGAATCAACTGCTTTCGAAACATAATGTTGAGGTTAGACGTGGTCGTGTGGATATTCACCGTGATCAAGCTATCGTTGAAAGATTCAACCGCACCCTGGCTGAACGGCTGTTTGGACACCAATATGGGGTTGAGATGCGACTCCCAGAAGACAAAAGATCGACTGAATGGGTGGCCCGATTGCCCTCTGTTATTTCAGCTTTGAATAAAGAAGTCACTCGACTGACTGGTCAAAAACCTGTTGATGCCATTAAAAAGAAAACTGTTCCATCCAAACCCTCGACACCTTATTTGAGACCTGTTGGTGTGAACGAAAAAAAACTACCCTCCGGTTTAAGTGTTCGCTATCTCTATCAACCTGGTGAACTTGAAGGTGGTCGACGAAGAGCTACCGACCCAATCTGGTCTTTGAATGTTTACGAGATTGAAAAAATTATGAAAAAGCCAGACGCACCGGTTATCTATTATTTGTTTGACGGACCAAAACGTTGGTTTGTCCGCGAAGAGCTTTTGGTTGTCCCTCCAGATATACAACTACCACCAGCAAGCTAACAATTGAGAAAGAAAGGATTGTACAGAGAGTTGCAAGAAACATTAAACGAAAAAATGAAGAGCAGCTATATGTGTTATGTGAACACCTGGTGTACGAATAATTTTGAATTGAAAAAAAAATTAAATAAAGAATAAAATGGAAACGAATGTAAGCAAATGCCTTCTAACACAAATGTGTGAATTCTTAAAACAAACAAATCAAGAAGAAGATTTTATAAAAATGTTGAAAAAAAACTTAGTTAATGATGAACCCACTGAAGAGGAAATATGTTTGGTTAAGCTTACTCTTGAAAAGTTGCGAAATTTGTCCGATGAGCTTGCTTAATTGTCCCCCCAAACATAGAGTTACCACCCGAGCAACTTTAATTCTTCTTCAGCTGCAGCAATTGCGGCAATTTCAGCATCTGTAAATTTGAATGGAGGTTCATAACCATAAGCTTTTGTATGAATACCATCTTCTTCTATCCATCGCTTTGAATCAAATGAGGAAAGCGATTTTTTGTTAACATACATACCATAGATCTCATGTCCCTCGCTTCGAAGAATGTTCATTCCATGCCATAACTGCTTCTTACCAAAAAGCGTTTCCTTGTACTGTTCATGCATTATTTGTTTCTTGACGACACATTTTTTCACACCCTTCGCTTTTTTTATATTTTTTTATCGCCTTTCAGTATTGTGTACATTTTCGATCTCAGACAGACACACTCTGCTATGGAGGTTCCATTGCATTCGTCTTTCATTTTGCCCAAGACCTTTTTGTTGACATTTGAGTAAAGTGAATGCTCCTTCGGGTAATCACTCGTATCATATAGATTTTTGTTTGTTTCGATGTCTTTGTAGACATCATCCGTTTCAATCTCAAGCAGAAGGCTGTCGGTGTCTGTGTACAAAAGTTCACACTTTGGGCCATATTTTTTTTCCAGCTCGTTGTAGAAAAAATCGTACATGAGGATCTTACTGTTGTCAAGGATCGTCATACAGGTGTAGACCGGTTTGTTCAGAAGCAGCTTGCTTTTGCGCATGCCGATTCCAAATAAGTCGTTTGAAAACATAACATGCCTTGAGTAAAAAGGACTTGCAACAAATTTTCTTATTTTTTCTATCTCATCGCTTCTTGCTAATTTTATTTCAACACGGTTACGCAGGTTTTCCATGGTTTTTCCAAAAACTGAGTTATTCATTAACTTGTAAAAATTCTTTTCAAAGTCACTCTTTGCGTTTTTTCTGAATTCTGTATTCATCCGGATATACGGCTCCATCCAGTATTCTTGTTCAAACTCCAACACCTTGTTCACGCGCTTCAGTTCATTCCTTGCTTCAGATAAAACTGCAAGTTTCGGTAATGCACCACATAGTTGTTTTTGTCTTGAAGAGTCAACAACAACTTGTTGCATTTTGGTGTTTTCAGATCCAAGTCTTTTATCAAACTGTGTTGGTATTCTGACATCTATTCATTTTTAACCTGTTTTTTCTCAGGGGCGAGGGGAAAGCTGTTGTGTTCTTCATGCAGTTCTTTTGGGTATTCAAGATCCACATCAAGAATCCATCCATTCTTTGCGTTTTCTTTTTTCTTAATGATTTCTTCCTCAGTGGGCATAACACGTTTCCATTTAAAATCTCCTTTCGGGAGTGGCTTGCTCATTGCCCATCCATAAAGATTATTTGCGTCTAGATACATAATGTATTTGTGTTGTCTGCTTGGGTCATAGTCAGGTACATACGGGTTGTTTGCCTTTGCGTATCTCTTGCTTACCATGGAGATTCCACCCCGCATTCCCCTTTCCACAAATAGATGCATATCGATGTCTGTGAACAACTCAAGCTCGACCCCCGTCTTTTTCAATAAAGCGTCCCAGGATAATCCTGGTGATGTGTAATAATGAGCTGGATCTAACCCATACTGCTCTTGGCATAGATTTCGGAAGTTCTCAAAAACATCTGCCAACAGGGCGACATCCGTTTTCACGTAAAGATCGTGATAATCGCCCAGCGTTTTACATTCAAAAGTCTCCCAGACAGTCTGCGCGTGTGCGTACTCTTCGTCTGTTATGTACTCGTCGTTCAGCTTGCTGTAAAACTTCTCTTTGTCCGGAAGCCTTGTCTCGCTAAATCTCCCCCATGAGTCCATGTACTCATAAGGGTAGATCCCTTTTTTGTAAAGCAGGTCACTGCCTTTTGAAATGGTTGATGCAATTTTCAATGACTCCTTTGGTGTTGCGCTTACAAGTGAATCAAGGCTTCCTTGCAAAAAGTTCAAGCTGTCGATGAAACGCAGACCTCCGACTGAAAATGTGATATATTTCTCCATGTTTATAGGAATGCATTTAACCTCTTTATCAAGTTTCGACATCTCTTGCATTAAATGGTGCGCGTCGTAACCCTTTAGATTGTGAAATACAATAGGTATGAAGGTTGTTTTTGGGTTAATGTACAGTTTTACATTGCAATTGTCGTGCGCCGCACCGCGATACCTTCCAGTTATGTGACAATGGTCTTTCACTGCGTCTCTGAAGTTTTTCTGAAGTAATGGATTATCACAGAAAATACAATTTTTCTGTTGTTTTGCTTCCAACTTGTCTTTTTTTTCTGTTAATTTTTGTAGCTTAAGAATCCCCCATTGTTGCTCTTTCTGTGGTCTGTAAAAACATTTTTTATGCCCTTGACCCTTATAGCTGCATTTTTCTCCACCTTCACCATCTTCTATGCTCCAAACCGGCAAAGAGTCTAAGAATTCATCTTTTATCAAACTTTTATTACAAATGTGGCAATCTGCTGCGTTTTTGTATTTTTTCCAGTCTTCAGCCGTCATCACAATTGGTTTTGGTACTGCCAAACTCTCTCTTATTTTCACCTCTTCCTTCAGAATGTCACTAAAAAACGTTCCCACCGCGTTTTCACCCCTGTAAACTTTTGGTCCTGAAACTTCACCGTCACTTCTCACAACCGTGTAAGAATAACCACCTGCCTCGTGATATTCTGTTTTCATAGTGTAACTTTTTTCCTTGCTCTCTGGCCCAAGCTCACAAAGAGAAATCTGTTTTACTAAAGCCTCAAAGTCAGCGTATATAACATAAGGCACTTTCATTTGTTTGTAATAATCTTGAAATGAAAGAATTTTTTTCTCCTCTTTTGGCATATCAATCCTTGTCGGTTTTCCATTTAAGCCATTGCAATATTTTTCATGATCAACCAACAAGTCCTCTCTTGAAAAACCATTCATGCACAACCTGCAGTAGTGTTTTGTGTTGTGGGATTTGCTCTGATCGTAAAGCAAAGCGGTCACCCGTTTTACATAACAATAATGCTGTTTTTCACCCGACTCAATCAACATCAGTTCTATCCGCGGCACGCTTTTTTCTTTTTCACTTATCCTATGCACAATCACACAATCATTTTCATTTTCCCAGCCAAATACGTTTATTGCGAGGTTTTCGTTTTGCGCCTCAAGCTTGTCAATTTGTTTTACTGGTGTTGGGAAAGTAATGCCACTCCAATTAATACCATCGTTAACTGGGTAAGAACTTGGTCTGTTTGGATTTTTTCCTTTCGGTGGGGGGAACAATGCTGATCTTATTGCCCACTTCAAACACTCGTTGTCCTTATTTTCCACGTTTAGTACTGCTTTTTTGTTTTTTAACTTTGTTGGAATTGGTAAATATGTTCCTCCACGAAATGGCTGAAAAAGTGCGACATTCACGTACACAAGCTCCATTTGTTCTACTTCCCATCCTGACCCTTCCGCTACCCATGCCTCGATTTTTCCATTTATTTTTTCAAAAATGCTATCGAAATATTCTTTTATCTCTTTTTCATCGTCGTGTGCGTAAAAAAGCTTTGGCTCATTTTCTCGAAAATATTGCTGCATGTATTGAGTTTCTTCTTCTTCTTCCTCCTTTTTAAATTTAACTTTCACCTCAAGACTTACTTTTATATTTTTTAACTCTTTTAGTTCTCTTTTTATTAAATCTGTAAAACTTTCTTTTGTTTCTTTTGCAAACTTAAAAAGATCTTTATTGTTCGGGTTTGTTTCCGATACAACCATTTTCCAAACATGAAGCCATTTATTATTTTTGTTTGATGACATGTAAAACTCATCCTCAATTTCAATAATCGGTTTTAATGGACGAGGTAAACTCTTTTTTATTTTTCTGGTATTTCACCATAAACATTTGAAAAATATCTTTCTGATTTCTTGCAACAGACATTTTGGATTCTGTAACACTTTTGATATAATAACAAAACACAAATCTCTAAATAGAAAAATTTTTTTGGAATTCTGTGACAGTTACAACTGCAAAATATATTATTGCGGTTTTTTAAAAGTGATCCAATAACATTCTTTCCACCCTTTCCACCTTTATAAAACCGGTTTTTGTGTTATCGGTGTAAAAACGGAAATAGAACTCTCATTTATAAAACTTTTCTCTTTCACCAATGGGAAAAAATTGTTTTATATGTGAGCGGTTTAAAATCTTAAAAGAGAGCTCCCAATATGAAAGCTGTTACAGAACTCCTATTTTACTATACTACTCGGTTAATAAGAACTAACTATTAGTCCCCCAAGCCTCGACGGGAAGTCTATTGTTTTAAGTTGACTTTTATTATATCGAAATTGGGCTGTTGACATCGTTTTACAATTCATTGCAGCTTACATTTATACGGAGTCTGACGATCGGTGTAAGGAGTGGTTGGACAAAGGACACTGTTTCAATAAAGCAAATTTATAAATATTATAAATTTAAGTTAATGTGACAACCATGAAGGTGATCACATCTGTCACGCAATGCACTAGCAAGACAATGGCCTCTGTGTGTATATCCAAAGGTCAACTTGACCTGGTGCATAGGAAATGACTTGTCATTTCTAGTCCAATCAAAATGCAGAAAGTCTTACTGTCAATCAAAACATTACTGTTCTCTTTTACATTTCCCTGCATAGAGTTCATAATTCTCTGATCTTTCCAAGCGGTGGACAAAAATTATCAGCTGAATTTTGCTGTCTTTGACGTCTATTTCAAATCTGCAATTGTATAGCGGCGGAGCGGCGGTCACAACTCGCTTGTTCTACGAAGACTATGCCGCCAACTCGACGGGCTCGTGCACAAAACCATGCTGCCATCGATCCTGCAGTACTGAACGCTCTAACAGTAGCCGAGCTTCGCAATCTTTGCCGCGAGAGGAAAATCCCTTTCACGGGGAACAGGAACTCTCTAGTAAATCGGCTACGTGATTCCGGTTCCGTTCGCCCGGCTCTCAACGACGAGAGAACTCAAAATCAGCCGGTGCGAGGCGGTCACGACTCCAATGCCACGCTAGCCCGTCAGGACCACGAGGCAAACGATAGCAACTTCACGGAGGGGCAGTTATCCAGCATACGGCGCCTGATTCAGGAATCAATCGCTAATGCTTCCAGGGAGATTGCCAGCGAGGCCGCTATGGCCGCAGTTCAAGCTTTACAAACTGCAAATTCAGCCTCAAATCCCACAACGCCTGTCATACCGAGTGAACCAAGCGCCACGCCACGAGATCAAGTTCCAATGGGGACGTGTCGCAATGCCAGCCCATTTCAGGATATCCCTGCCACATACGTCAAGGACATTCAATCGGGTGAGTTTTTCGAATTGTCAAAGCTCTTACCTAAAAACCTTTCAACTTTGGAGGAGGAGGATAATTTGGTACTCACCCTCGACAATTCTGTTGTTCGGGTCTCCAAGAAATCGAAATCAGCCTCCTCCATTACCGACATCGAGCAGTGGACGACGGCATTTACCTCATACATGAGTGTTTTCACATACAAGTTCCCACAGCGTTCCCAGGAGTTGCTGCAGTACTTAAGCTTAATTCGATATGCCGCCCGGGTACATAAGGGTTTAGGATGGGCCATTTACGACTACAAGTTCCGCCAAAAAGCCAGCCTAGACAAAACACGTGTTTGGTCGGAAATTGACAATCAACTCTGGCTTACAATATTTACGGTCGCGCCTTCTGCGCTTAAGGAGGAGTACCCCCTTTTCAACAAAGGACCCCAGCCAAATAGTGTCTCGACCGGGGGCGAAATGCGAGGCACATGTCATGCCTTTAACCGCACTGGAAAGTGCAACAGGGATCCCTGTAGCTATAGACACATCTGTAACCGGTGCTCCGGGCCCCATCCAGGATGCCATTGCCCCATCATACCTAAGAAACCAGGAGACCTTGGAGATAGGGATGGGGACAAGGGCACCCCCAAGTCAGCTCCCCCTCGAAGGAAGTAAAGGGTACTATGGGGCCCTCCCTTCCCCTATTAATGTAAATAACTTAGAAAGGGCGCTTTCTGGTCACCCTGACCGTTCATTTGTCTCCACCCTCTGCAGTACTCTTAAGCATGGTGTTGATGTAGGATACTCGGGGTCCCGTGTTTCTAGATTTTCTCGTAACTTGCCGACGGCACTAGAGCAGCCACATGTAGTCACTGCAAACTTATTGAAAGAAGTTGCCTTGGGTCGCGTAGCAGGACCGTTTTCTACTCCCCCATTCCCCAACTTTCAGGTATCCCCAATTGGGTTGGTTCCAAAGAAACACTCGGACAAATTCAGGACCATCTTCCATCTCTCTTTCCCCAAATCGGGAACAACCAGCATCAACTCTTCTATTTCCAAAGAGGAATATAGTTTGCAGTACATAACCATTGACAATGCCATTCAAGGGATCTTGAGCCTAGGTCAAGGGTGCTATTTAGCCAAGACAGACATTGAGTCTGCCTTCCGCCTTATTCCACTTCGCCCTTCCGACTATGAGCTTTTCGGTATGTACTGGGAGGGCTCCTATTATTATGACAAAGTCCTCCCCTTCGGATTACGGAGCGCGCCTTTTCTGTTTAATAAGCTTTCTGAGGCAGTTGAGTGGATCCTCCTCAACAAGTGCTGTATTTCATTTGTTTGTCATATTCTGGATGATTTTTTGATTATTGAACCTGCCTCAGATGGGCCTACACCCAGCCAGGGATGCAAGCTGAGCCTTTCAAGCATGTTGCTCACCTTTCGGAATTTGGGCATTCCAATTGCGGTGGACAAGACTCAAGGGCCTTGCACCTCCTTAGAATTTATGGGCATTATTCTGGACTCTGCCAGGTTGGAGGCCCGTCTCCCTCCTGACAAGGTCGAGCGCATCCAAACTTCCCTGAGCCTTTTTGAGTCTAGAAAGTCATGTACTTTGAAGGAATTGCAGGCCCTCATTGGTACCCTAAACTTTGCATGTCGGGTGGTTCCCCCCGGACGACCTTTCTTACAGCGCATGATCGAGTTGACCCGCAGGGTTTCCCAACCTCACCACCATATCAAACTAAGCTCGGGGTTTTTCAAGGATCTTAGTATGTGGCAAGATTTCATTTCTAATTGGAATGGAGCTAGTTTTTTCTTATCCACTTCTTGGGTTAACTCTGATTCTCTGCACTTGCACACTGATGCCTCTGGTTCCTTGGGTTTTGGTGGTATCTTTGGCTCTCAGTGGTTCCTTGGTCAATGGAGAGCCCATCAGAAACTCGGGCAACCTGGTATAAGCATTGCATGGCAGGAACTTTTTGCCCTGGTAGTTGCTTGCCATTTGTGGGGTGAAACTTTTCGTAATAAGCGCATCCTATTTTTCTGCGACAACAGGTCAGTCGTAGACATAGTGAATTCCAAGCGGTCCCGCATTCCTCGGGTGATGGACTTGGTTCGCCACTTGACTCTTTTGACACTCAGATATAATTTTTACCTGAAAGTCAGCCATATCGAGGGCAAACGGAATGAAACTGCTGACTCAATTTCTCGCTTTCAGATGGAAAGGTTCCGCTTGCTGGCCCCACATGCAGACCCGACTCCCTGTCCGGTACCTCAGGTACTCTGGGAGATTTAGAGGAAGATATCAACCACTACTTTAAACTATCCATTGCCACCTCCACTCAACAAACTTACACCTCTGCTGAAAAACGGTTTGTGGATTTCTGCTCCTTATATCGCCCGAGGTCTGGGAGTTGCCTACCAGCAGATGAGGATACCCTTATCCAGTATGTTGCATATCTGGCTAAGTCTATCAAACATTCATCAATCAAGGGCTATCTCGCTGCTGTTCGCCATTTCCATATTCGTTCTGGTTTCACGCTGGAGCTTAACAAGTTTCTACGCTTACAGCTTATCTGCAGAGGCATCAAACGCTCCCAGGGTGCTAGCTCAACTAGAGTTCGGCTGCCCATTACCATCCATCACCTTAGGCTTTTCTACTGTCTGTTAGCCATCCCTCATACCCGTAATTATGATTCGGTCATGACCTGGGCAGCTATGACTCTTTCATTCTTTGGTTTTCTGCGCCTTGGGGAGTTAACTTGTAATGGAAAATTTTCCTCTGACACCCATTTGTCCCTAGGTGATGTCACTTTCCTCCCCTCCTGGGATAATCCTGATCACATGTCCATTCGCATCAAAGTTTCTAAGACCGACCCATTTCGATCTGGTCAGACTATTATGGTAGGTAAAACAAATCAACCAGTTTGTCCTGTTAAGGCTATGAAGTCCTATTTATCTCTGCGCAACTCAACACCAGGCCCCCTTTTTATATATGCATCTGGGCAACCCCTGTCAAAAGATGCCCTGACCTCAGAAACAAGGCAGCTTCTTTCACAGTCCGGTTTAAACCCATCTGAATATGCAGGCCACAGTTATAGGATTGGGGCAGCTACAACGGCAGCGGCTGTGGGTCTTCCCCCATGGCTTATCAAAACACTAGGTCGCTGGTCCTCTGATTGCTATGAGCGATATATCAAATCCCCTCAACCCCTTATTCTAGAAGTCTCGCAGAAACTAATGAAGGATTCCTACCACTAAGTGGGTTATTTCATTTTCAACTTTTGTTTTTGTTCGTCATGGGGAATACACTTTGTGTATTTGTGGGGATGAAGTGCTCCATACAGGTCACCCTTTGCCCCATAGACTCACATGGTCAGCTATCTTGGTAGAATGGGACCCCAGGATACTCGGTTGTCGAGAGGATAAGGACCTCTCAGGGCCTGGGGATTAGGACCCCGTAGAGAGGATTAGGACCTCTCAGGGCCTGGGGATTAGGACCTCATTGAGAGCATTAGGACCTCTCAGGGCCTGGGGATTAGGACCCCATAGAGAGGATTAGGACCTCTCAGTGGCCTTGGGATTAGGACCCCATGAGAGGCTTAGCACTCTCGTTGCCAAGCAACCTGACCTGTATGATCCTTATAGATGGATGTGTATAGGCAACTCGAGTACTTCATCCCCTACCCCTTTTCCCACACAATTTGTTGTGCTGCTTCATTCATGGGTTGGGAGTATTAAAGCAAATTTATAAATATTATAAATTTAAGTTAATGTGACAACCATGAAGGTGATCACATCTGTCACGCAATGCACTAGCAAGACAATGGCCTCTGTGTGTATATCCAAAGGTCAACTTGACCTGGTGCATAGGAAATGACTTGTCATTTCTAGTCCAATCAAAATGCAGAAAGTCTTACTGTCAATCAAAACATTACTGTTCTCTTTTACATTTCCCTGCATAGAGTTCATAATTCTCTGATCTTTCCAAGCGGTGGACAAAAATTCCCACCCACCCAGCCCTTGTCTTGTTAACGTATTGGCAACAGCATTATTGTTTACAGATTTTATTCCCAGTAATTGCCATTAACCCCCTTTTACTCCCAAAGTCACTTGTAGTCATTTTTGTGGTTCAAATCCTATGGTGTGACCACTGAAGTAAGACTTCTCCAACAGTTTTCGGTACTTTCTCTTGGTACTATTTTTATTTTTACCAAGAATATTTTGGTTTTGAATTTTGATTGCGGCACTCTTGGGAGTAAAACGGTTAATAATTAATCTTGTAAATTCCCCCATACTATCAGAAATGTTATGAAAATAATAAGCATTGTATTTTAGCCCTTAGTTGTTTTGGGTTACCTATTCTGTGAAGTTATCTCCTGTAGAGGGTTTTCATTGCTAACATTAGTTATACAGCCAAATACTGTTGTAGACTTGTGCGGCATGTCTGCCCATTATGACTTTCAGCCAATGTTACTGTCATAGAGCTTTGTGCTCTTGTGGACTTGTGCAGTATGTCTGCCCTTATGTTACAGTTATCCAGCCTAGTGCTGTTTGGACTCGCACAGCGTGCTGTGCTGTTTTGACTTTGTTTGCTGACTTCAGTTTTGTTGTATCTATCTTATAATGTTGTCCTATTATTATTATTATTATTATTATTATTAGTGTTATTATTCTTCCTATTATTATTATTTTATTTTATTTTATTTATTTATTTTTATTTTTTTTTTTTTGATTTTTTTGTAATTTAGCAGGTTCTGACTATTTAAAGTCCTCGAGCTGAATTATTTGTTATCTAATAAAGTTTGGGTGGGATGAAGTGCTCCATACAGGTCACCCTTTGCCCCATAGACTCACATGGTCAGCTATCTTGGTAGAATGGGACCCCAGGATACTCGGTTGTCGAGAGGATAAGGACCTCTCAGGGCCTGGGGATTAGGGCCCCGTAGAGAGGATTAGGACCTCTCAGGGCCTGGGGATTAGGACCTCATTGAGAGCATTAGGACCTCTCAGGGCCTGGGGATTAGGACCCCATAGAGAGGATTAGGACCTCTCAGTGGCCTTGGGATTAGGACCCCATGAGAGGCTTAGCACTCTCGTTGCCAAGCAACCTGACCTGTATGATCCTTATAGATGGATGTGTATAGGCAACTCGAGTACTTCATCCCCTACCCCTTTTCCCACACAATTTGTTGTGCTGCTTCATTCATGGGTTGGGAGTATTAATTGGGTAGTACGTCGATTGTGTGCTGACATGCCGCACTTGCTACTAAAGGCAGTATTCCTGTTGCTGGAGACGTAATTTCTGCGTATTGTTATATGGTAGATATATCTGCCGTATATTTGATTGAAAATAAAATATTTTAAAAGTTGTTTGTCTTTGAAATGAGCCTGAATAAATATAAAAACAATGGAAATTCCCGACCACATTTAAGGAAAACCAAAAAGCACGTAACTCCACGATTTCCTAACATTTTTCGAAACGCGTTTTTACATTTTATTAGCTTATGTCAGAGGTGTTTGAGTGGCCTGATCTGAATTTGCAGACGTACATTCCGCGTTTGCAAAAGAAACAGACCGCTGCAAAAAATAAATCAGGAAATTCGCTATGAATTTGCAACGCTCTCCCTTACGCTTATGAGGAACGAGGAATGGGAGCCAGCTGTCACTTTCAGATGAGAAAGCAGCAAACAGGGCGGGGATGCAAAAGTGTGGAATCGAGAAGGAAAGCAAAGAGAGGAGCCAAAAAAGTTGTAAGAGAAGGAACACGAAAGCACACAACGCTGACACGCCGCGACAGATCGAACTGCTTGCCTGGCGATGCCTTCACAGGGTCAAACGCAACAAGTTACGTCACTTCCGGGTTTACAGAGCCTTGAAGTTTGAATCAGTTCAAACGTTTACGCGCGCGAAGTTCGTATCAAAGCGATACATAACATGTCCCGGAAAACCGTATTTCATGCAAGGTAAAACTTGTGCATAACAGTTACTTCATTTTAACACATACTCAACGTAAAGAGCTTAAACTTTCAGAAACGGCGTTAATGTTTGCGGTTAAAGTGAAAATTTCGACATTTATCTGTGTTTTCCTTTGTAAAACTATGGTGGGAACTGCGCACGCGTCGTGCTTTTGCCCGCCCAGTAGGCGCGGCCTTATATACGCTTTAAGGGAGTCCGCTGACAAATTGTAATCTATTTGCAACGCTCTCGGATGAGGAATGTAAGCCAGCTGTCGCAAAAACCTAACGAAAACAATCTTCGCCAGGTCCAAACCCAAAACTCTAGCACACCCACCACACTAAAATTCTTCTACAGCCCTCATATTTTCAGTATTAAAAATGCCATGCATTTTATGAAATTGCGTTACCTGTATCACCTCATCCAGTTTGCGTGACCACTTGTCGAAACGAGAAGTAGTCACGTAATCATTACATTTGGTTAGAGTCTAAGCTTGTATTCAGCGCTAGTCATTTTGATGCGACAAAATTAACCCAGTGTCGTTTCTAGTGTTTATTTTCCCTCTATATGGGCTAGATGGTAAATGCGTGGATTGAAATAATTTCTCTGAGTTAAAGACAGACTTTTCATATCCGAATAAATGTATTATTATGCGTGTTAACTACTCCGGGAATTATTTTACCTCAGAAAGTCCAAGGCGCTAATGTAATGCATTATTTCTCAGTTGCCGACACCTCTTTTAGGAAAGTATTGTATTCCGTCGTGGAACAACTAATTCGTTCCTTTGAGCAGCTTTGAGCCCTTAAATGTCCAGTTTATTTTAATCGAGACTTCCACCTTGTATGATGTTCAAATCCCTCTTAAAAATTGTCATTGCCATTATTTTTCGAATTCCTCCAAAAACGTCAGAGGCATTGCATTAACTGTATCTAGCCCTGACCCCAAGAATTCCACAGTCAAAATATCAGCTCTCTTCCCTTCCCACCTGTATCCCCATGTATCATTAATAGACTTATCAATGGTTCATTTTGGGCCTTCCGGCTCAAGATATTTAATTCCCCGGCCGGGTGAGAGGGTGTAGATGATGGGTATTATAATTATATGACTGGTTTTCCGACAAGGTGCATTTTTGTTATAACTCGCGTGATTTATAACTCGTGTAATTCTAGGCCTTCAGTTAATTCGACATCACCAGCTACAGTTGTAGTTTTATTAAGTTTTTTCTTTAAGTCGCTTACAAGAAGTGAAATGTCGGTTCAACGCTCTCTTCGCTCGTTACCACGGGTCAATTATGCCGCCTTGCACACCGGATCGGAGTTTACACCAGAAAAGGCTATTTTAATAAAGATAATTAAAAAAAATAAAAAATTAACAAAAAAAAAAAGAAAAGGCTATTTTACACGAAGCAGGGGAATCAGTGATCAATGGTACTTCAGCTGACACGGATTCTCCTGCTAGTGTAGGCGCTCTAGCAGATGCTTCACATGTGGACGCCCTGACGTTGGAGGCGCAGACCCTTCGCCAGGAGATTAATCAGGCTAAGCTGGCTCGTCAACACCGAGAAAAGGAGCGAGAGGTGCTGCAGTTACGGAACGAACTTGCAGAGTTGCAACGCGATCAGTTGGAACAGTAGGTGGTTCGACCACACCTTGAGAACAAGAAGCCTCATGCGTCCTCTCTGATAGTCGACGATTTACGCAAAACGGCTTCCTTGACAAAGAAAGCGGATAGGAAGTTGTCAGCCTTGGGTTTAAAGGATGATGGCCTGGTTTTCAGCTCTGGAGACGACGACCAGCTTTCTTCGGAGGACGAGGATTCAGAGGCGGTTAGGAAGCAGCGGGGTAAGCATGAGAAGCGTTTAAAGTCCGGGAAAACCGCTAAAATTACATCGCGCATTCGTCACCCTTAAATTTGGTCTCATAGCGAACTTGGTTTGTTATACGTCAGTAAGAATATTTCATATGATGAACTGACCATAGAAGACTGGTTCACTGCCGGATATCGTTCTATTCTGCGTTCTTCTTCGATTTCTGTTCGATTTAATGTATTTGGCCATTCAGCATGAGTGGTCTTCAGTCCGGGAATTTCCTGCAGCAGTTTTGCTGGAGATTGAACGAGGCCATTTGCACTGGGGGGATTCGTTTGAGCATTTGGAACGCCATTCTTTACGCGTCAAGCAACGTTCCGGGGTGGTCCAACGTCCATCATCCACGCCTGTTGTCTTATTTTGTCGTGATTTTTATAGAAATCGTTGTAAGCTCACAAAGGATCATTGTGGTACGATTCGCGGGGAACGAAAATGGCTTCAGCACGTTGTGCAAAATGCTGGGTGACGTCCCGACAAATCGCGCGTCATACAGAATTTTCGTCTGATTGCCCCTTGCTATCTACTGATCCGAAGGAAACTCCGGCGTCTACTTTTTGACAATTTAGTTCGTTGCTACTTGACTCTTATTCAACGCAAGACTTTGCGAATTTATCGTCTCATGATCTTGACAGTGCCATTAAAGATGTTGTTGTTCGTGACTCTGGTGTGGTGACCACTTCTGTTGACAGTTTCGGTTCGGTTATTTCTTCTTTCGATGACGTAGCATGTATTATGCGCCCTACTAGTTTGCCACAACGTTTTTCGTCGCCTTGTGACTCAGTTCCTAGTTCGTTTTTCTATCGTGACTTTAACTCGGAGGAGTGTTCTCATGACAATCGTGACTATTCCAGCGCGCGTGACACTCGTGACTGTCGTGACGATCGTGACTCTGAGCGCAATTTGGCACCAGAATTGTGTTTTGTTGACAGCTCCCTTGAAGATCGTGACTTTCTTCCCACGCGAAGGACAAAGCAAACATGTGTCGTTGGCTCGTTAGAGTGCAGACACAGTGGTGGTCACTCCTTTCTGGATAACGGTCGTCAAGATCTTGTTTACCCGTCTCATAGTGTTCAGCCGGCTTTTAGCTTACCCTCGCGTGTTTATTGTTCGCATTTGGATGGTGATTCTCGAGATTTTCCTTCCGGTCAGCGCATCCGCGATGACAGCAAATTGTCCTCGCCGACAGGTGAGGCGCCTTTTGCATCACGAACGTCCTCGACTTCTCCTTCTGTTGCTGTCGAAAAGTCTACTCAATTCACTGACTATCTTCTCGCCTTACCTGAGGAAGTGTACACTTCGGGTCTTCCTCATTACCGATGCTGCCGTCGTCCAGTTTTAACCAGTCTTAACATTTCAGAATGGCGGGAGTGTTTACGCAATTATCATGACAGTCGCGTGTGTGATTATTTACAGTTCGGGTGGCCTGTTAATTATGACTATGTTAGTTTTCATTTTCCTGTTAGTGACGATCGCACGCACAAAGGTGCTCTTGACTTCCCAACGGCCGTCACTCAGTATCTGAACAGCGAAATTGCTCGTGGTGCCGTGCGTGGTCCGTTTGATGCTATTCCGTTCTCGTCTGGTCGGATGGCCTTTTCTCCACTCAATTCCGTCCTTAGATCCGATCCTTCGGAGCGCGGTATATTAAATTCTGGATCTTAGCTGGCCTTTTGGTACCTCGGTTAACGATGGTATTTCAACAACCGAATATGATGGCTTCCCCTTACATCTGGTTTATTCTACTATCGACACGGTTGCAGCCTGTGTCGCTCGTTTTGGCCGTGGCTGTTACATTTGTAAGCGTGACTTGCATCGGGCTTATCGTCAGTTCTCTGTTCACCCTCGTGATTATCCTTTGCTAGGCTACACCTGGCAGGGGCGTCTTTATTTCGACATCGTTTCGCCGATGGGACTTCGTTCGGCCGCCATGGCCTGTCAGCGTATCACCTGGGCAGTGTGTCATGTTTGTTCCGAGACGGGTTTTACCGTCCTCAACTATTTGGACGATTTTATGGGCATAGACTCGGCGTCTCGGGCATGGCAATCATATCGTTACTTGCAGGATCTTTTCTCTCGTTTGGGATTACAGGAGTCAATTTCGAAAGCCGTCCCTCCTGCTCAGAAAGTGACTTGTTTAGGTGTGGAGGTCAACACTTTGGACATGATTTTGTCTGTGGACCCTTCTAGATTGGTCACTCTTCAGTCGACTTTGCAGCTATGGCTTTCTAAACGTACCTGTACTTTGAAACAATTGCAGTCACTGGTAGGACAGTTGATGTTTGTGTCGAAATGATGCGACAAAGTCACATCTTCGTGTCAATGACCTGAGTATAGCCGGTCCCATCTCCAGTAGAATGTGGAAATTTGCTGACGACAACACTCTCTGCAAGGTTGTCCCTAGGGACGGCATCAGCGAACTACAGGACATGGTCCAGCAGGTAGCAGATTGGTCGAGTAACAACATGTTTCAGCTAAATGCCACAAAGTGTAAAGAATTAAGGATAAATTTTTCAAAGCAAAAGAGTGATGTAGACCTTGTGATAGCAAATGAGCAATGTTTTGAGCTTGTAACCTCACCAAAAATACTAGGTGTAACAGTAACTGACGATCTCAAATGGAATGCGCATGTTAACAACATAGTATTGAAAGCTTCCAAGCGTCTTTATTTATTAAGGCTGCTTAAGCGCGCTGATCTAGATGTGAAATCTTTAATCCAGTTTTATTGCACATGTATAAGGTCCATCTTAGAATACGCTTGCCAGACTTTCCACTCAAGCCTACCACAGTATTTGTCCAATGATATCGCGAGGATCCAAAAACGTGCCCTGAGAATCATCTTCCCAGATCTACACTATAATGAAGCATTAGAGAGCGCACGGCTTGCAACCCTTTGTGCGAGGAGAGAGGAACTGCGTATGAAGCTGCTTAGCTCAATAGAGGAAGATAGTCAACACAAACTTCGCCACCTTTTACCGGAACCTAATACGTCCTGCTACAATTTTAGAACAGCTAGAAAATATCAGCTTCCTCAGATCAATACCAAAAGGTATCTCAAATCGTTCATACCGTTTTGCGCGGCACAGGCAACGTTGTAGATGCCTACTATATTTTATACCTTTTTAAAGCTTTGTACTATAGTGATATATTTTAATGGTTATGTATATAGTTTTTATTTTTTTCAATATTTATATTTTATGGTTAGAAACATTGTTATTATTATCCTTTTAAAAAATTAGATTATGTCTATTAATATTATCGTAGTCTTATAGATCTTTTTTATTGACTTGTAAATAATTACGTAATTCGGCCTGGTGGCTGCGATGTAATTTTTAATAAACTATCTATCTATCTATCTATCTATCTATCTACCTATCTATCTATCTATCTATCTATCTATCTATCTATCTATCTCGTATTCTTGATCTTTTGCGTAAGGTGAAAGCTCCTCATCATCATTTACGCCTTAACTCAGAGTTACGGAAGGATCTTCACTGGTGGAGACGTTTTCTTCCGCTTTACAATGGTGTTTCCCTGATTCCGACTTCTCGATGGTCCCCCCTGGACGTGGTGTTCTCCACGGATGCTTGTCTTTCAGGCTGAGGGGGTGTTTCGTCCTCGGCATATTTTCACGCCTCGTTCCTGGCTCGTGTTTTGCAGCGCTGCAATGTGATTCATCATTTGGAATTACTTGCTTTCATGGTGGCCGTGCGTCTCTCGGGTCATCTCTGGTGTGGACAGCGCATTCAGGTTTTTTGTGGCAATGAAGCGGTGGTCATAGTTTTAAATTCAGGTCGTACCAGAGATCCGGTGTTGGCGCAGTGTTTGCGCGAAATCTGGTTTGCGACTGCTACGGGACAATTCGAGTTACGCGCGGTTCATTTGGCGTCCACCGAGAATCGGGTGGCAGATTATTTGTCCCGATGGCATCTTTCTGGTACCTATCGCGAGTATTTGCTTGACAGGCAGCTGCTTGCCGATTTGCAAGAGGAACATTTGTCTCCCTCCATCTTTGACTTTGTGGCTAACATTTAGCCTTATTTCTTTTCTTTTCAGCGGCTGAATTACGTGACCTACGTCAGCACCTCCGGCTGACTCGTCGTGAAGCTTATTCTGAAGGAACTCATAAGAACCATCAGACTCAGTGGAGGACCTTTTTCTTGTTTTGTGTTTATTTTGATTTTTCGCCATTCCCGGCTTCAGTAGATATTTTAGCGTTGTATGTGCAATTTCTTAGTCGTTCATTTACCCCATCGTCTATACGAAATTATCTCAGTGGCGTAAAATTGTTGCATGTTATTACTGGGCATCCTATTTCTCCTTTTACTAGTTACGAATTACGTCTCACTTTGCGCGGGCTGGAGCGTTTAGCGCAGCATGTTCCTTCTAGGGCACCTCCCGTCACCCGGGATATTCCACTTAAAATAGTTTCGCAGGTCGATTTGCAGGATCCTTGTCTAGTGTCGTTTTGTGCTGCCTTTTTTGTTTACGTTTTTTCTTTTGGCACGGGTATCTAATATCTTCCCTAAATCCCTTAGTTCGGTTCATAGTTCATCCTGCCTCAGGCGTTCCGATATTGTTTTTACATCCGATGGGTTCTTAGTTACTTTTCATCGAACCAAAGCTACTCAGTTTGTTTGGTAGGCGTCGTTTATCACTGCCTCTGTTATCTATGCCTGGTTCCCCTCTTTGTCCTGTGCGTATGTTTCCCTTAATGTGTTCTCTGGTCCCTGCTCCCAGCGATTCTCCCGCCTTTGTTTTACCTTCATCCAGGGGGTTATTACCTATTACCAAGGCTCAGTTTGTGTCGGTTTTTCGTAAATTGTTGCATCGGGCAGGCATTCCAAAATTTTCATGTTTTCGCGGTCACTCTTTTCGTCGCGGGGCTGCTTCGTGGGCCTTTCATTTAGGGGTTCCCGGGGAGGTCATTCAAGTGTACGGTGACTGGGCGTCCGATGCTTATAAATCATATTTAGGATTTTCCTTTTCCGCGAAGCTTCAGCTTGCGCAGGGCATGCATCTCGCCCTCTCCCCTTAGTTTTCTTCGGTTCGTTTTTGGGGTTTTTGGAGGTCAGAGAGGTTTATGTGCTAGATTTGATTGTACTTGTTGGTTTGTTAATAAACTTCTCTATTGTGCCAAAAACGAACCCATGGTGTTGCGTTACTCGATCGCGTTGGAGGTGGGGGAATTGGTTCATTTTGGGACTTCCGGCTCAAAATATTTAATTCCCCGGCCAGGTGAGAGGGTGTAGATGATGGGTAGTATAATTATATGACTGGTTTTCTGATAAGGTGCATTTTTGTTATAACTCGCGTGATTTATAACTCGTGTAATTCTAGGCCTTCAGTTAATTTGTATTTAGTCGACATCGCTAGCTACAGTTGTAGTTTTATCAAGTTTTTTCTTTCCCTACCCACCCTCCCGTGCGTCAGAGAGGTTTATGTGTTAGATTTGATTGTACTTGTTGGTTTGTTAATAAACTTCTCTCTTGTGCCAAAAACGAACCCGTGGTATTACGTTACTCGATCGCGTGGGACGTGGGGGAATTCGTTCTTTCTTTTCATATTCTTAGAAGACGGCGCCACCGTACGGCCCGTCTTAAAAGACCGAAGGATCCTACCAAAAAACGCAACACTCATTACTAAAACCCCCAGAACACAAACCTAAAACTAAAGGCCCTTTAAAACAGCCTGAATACCAGAGCCGCCTGGCCCTCTTGGCCACCGGCGCCTGGGCACAAGGACGGGTTGGCTCTGGGGACATCCTAGAATCTAGGACTTCCATTTTTGTCTATATGTCGCATTCAAGTGACCACTTGTACATATGAGAAAGTTATTTCGCCCTGGAAGAAAAAAACTGAAAAGACTTGAATCCTCGTTTCGGGAGATGAAATTTAATCGTTCCACGAAAAGCAGAGAGACGTTAACGGCCCTATTTCAATGGCGAAAGGAGTCAGTGATCGTAATTCAGGATCCGATGCTTCCAAGAAGATCTATCTTCTGTTTACATTTAGGGTGCAAATGTTGTTGCCTGTCGCTGGCAATTTTCAAATAAATGCAATCAAAAAATCAAGGAATCAGTTTAGAAATTTCTTGCTATTTGGGAAAACTATGTTACGTTTGAAGAAAGATTTCAGCGCGGAATTATTTGTGAAATTTATAATAGTCGACGAAAGGTACACTCGTGTACGTTTTCAGAAAAGGACAGCTCAGTAAGTTATCGTGATCAGCTTACCGTATTTGTGGTTCATGTTAAGCTATCGGTATACAGCTATTTCAATTAACGTTGTCGGAATGCCTACCCAGAGGGACTGTTCCAAACGGAAACCCGTGTTCCATTTCTTCAAACCTATCTTTGTTGGGATATATGTCCCCCGTTCACCTACAAAAAAATAATAACTAAACGAAAGTGACTTGACAATGCTTATTGATCTTCCCGTCTTAGCCGTATTCAGCATGAAACTCCAATTCAGTGTGGGGATGGAGGACGTTTTGCAAACTTTCAGCTGAACTTTAACAATGTGATCAAAGGTCACCCTAAACGTGATCCATGCAGAAACCTGGCGCTTTCGTTTTGTGGTCCGTTGCCGAAGAATCTTTTAGCAGGGTTTGGTATCCAGAAGTGAGTGGTAAGTCCAGTCTAAGGGTTGGTCTTGCTAGCAATGTACTTTCTTTTAAGCCCCTTTGGAAGATTTGTTTGTTTTCGAATATATTCTCAAACTGATCAATAATTAATAAATAGAAAACAAACGGTTAAGCCAATGTTTCAAATGTTGACCATTACTAGCTGCTATAGAAATTAATCTGACAGTAAAACAAGATAGAAACACAACGCTGTACATTTATTAGCCATGCACCTCTTTAAGGACGGTGCCTCCCCTTGTTACTGCGCATACGTTCTGCGCATCTCGGGTGCGGGGCGCGTTTCCCGAAAGCCCCGAAAGGTTTTCGGCTTCGGTAGCAAAGTTTCATGCTTAGAATCTTCTTTTTTTACAAGATGCAGTGGGGATTATCGTGGCCGAAATTGAACCGAAAAGTTTCGGGGCTTTTGACAAACGCACGCCTGGTCTGAGATATTTAAGTTTCTTAAGGAATTTGACTACTAATACAAAGGTATTTTTCCTCGGTTTAAGACTATGTGGAAAAAGTAGATCTTAGCAAGGGGTAACAGAATTCTAAATTCGGCTCGAATTTTATTTCAGCATCTTGAGTTATTTAAATCGCTAAGTGGCCTAGAAAAAAATATTATCCAGCGGAGTTCCAGGTTGCTAGGCTCTTATTTTATGCAAGCAACTTTATAGTCCTCTCTTTCAAATGGGTGTGTCACTGCTCTCTTTCCCAGCAGCTAACCTCAGCCAGATCAATGCTCTTTGACAATGGGCGCTAGAGGCTGCCAGAAGCAACCGTTAAAGAGAGTTCGGTTGCAAAGATAATAAACAAAATGTGGTGGCTAAGGAAAAGAAAGCGAGCGCAAGGCAGGAAAAGCAAAAACAAAAAAAACCTGCGAACAAATTTCATTGTAAACGGTATGTAATTTTCCATGCAAATTTACCAGGAACAGTGAAAAATATCTGAAAAGCTTACTGTTTGAATAAAAGGCATACAAAGATATAAATCACCTTCCAGGTAGATGAAGAAAGATTTTCTCCTTTATCCCTAAAACGAGGAACATTCGTTGAGATCCATTGATAAATCCCATTCAGGGTCATCTTTCTCCCTGGGGCAGACATGGGAGCGCTGGTTATGAGATCGGAGTAAGTTTCTTTCCCCCAGGGATTAGCCCCTGACGTTCGATGCCCCTTGCGTTGCTTTAAAGTTCCAGAGTACTTCTGGATACCTTTCGGATAAATATACCCTAAATTAAGGAGCTGTTGAGCTAACTTAAAGAGAATGGAAAGAAAAGTAATAGAATTTTAGTCAATTCTAATGTACGTAAATACAATAGTGTGCAAAAGTAATGCAAACGAAATTCGCCGAAATCCTGCAAATTTCGCTGATTTTTCGGTTATAGTTCATTGTTTTAATTTTTGGCGAAATTTGGCATAGTGTCGCTAAAGTTCTGAACGAAATATCGCGCGAACTTTCGTTTGCTCAAGACGAAAGTTCTTTTGCACAAGCCGAACGTTCGTTTGCACTAAACGAAAATTGGCCCTCAACAATCGAAAATTCGCTTGCACTAAACGAAAATTCGTCTAGAGTAAATATGCTTGCGGTGAACTTCAGTTGCAAAGCCATTTTCTCAGTAAGCCAACTTTATGTCACGCACTATCTGTCATGAATTCGCGGCATCAAAGGATTCTTTTAACTAAGCGCTAAGTGCTAAGTGCCAAAATCATTTCAATCCTTTAAGCGAACTACACGCGGTGTTTGTCATTGCGCGGTAAAAATATTTGTGACTTCGCTGGGCGTATTGTTTGTGTTTGTCTCTACCAAAGCCTGTTTAGAAAAACTGACCTCACGAGCAAACGTAAGTTACTTGGGCAAACGTAAATTCATGCTTGTGAGTAGCAAAAGAAGCTGTTTATTATTTTAACTGCCGGCCTTCCTTGGACTTGTGCTTGCAAGTTGCGAATTGATCGACAAGACTTGCAGAAATTTGGCAGAGGTAATCAAGGAAAAAGAAAACAACAAGTACGAAAAACAGATTGACAGTAAAATGCGAACCCACAAAGCCGAGAAATCGAGAAATTTGGCAGGGGTAATCGAGGAAAAAGAAAACAACAAGCACGAAAATCAGATAAGCATGCAGTTAGGATTTACGTGCGATCCACAATATGTCTTTGCGTTTGCTCCAAACCTCTGCTAAATTTCTCAATTTCTCGGCTTTGTGGGTTCGCATATTACCATTAAAAAGATTTTTCTATTGTAGGCCTGTCGAACGAGCAAGACAAAAAGTTGGCTTCAGTACGCACGAGTGACAACTAGGTACAAGATTTAGCAAAGTTACAATGTGTACAAGACGTCACAAAAGGAACGGCGAAATAAGCTGATCGCTGATTGGGCACAAAAAAATACAATGCCACAAAATTTGTGTTCAATCAGAAGCAAAAACGCAAATGGGCTCTTGATCTAGTCCGTTAAAGGTATCCTCCCAGGGGCTGTTCCCGCCCGTCTTGTAAACTTTCGCTCGCACCTATTTCACCCGTTTTGTCTGCCTCTCGCGCCGACTATCTGCCCCTGGGTCTCCGAGGATGGTATCGCGAGCGCGAAGTTACCCTTGTCATATGTGATTATATTGTAAAAGGGTTCCACAAATGTCCATTTTGAAAATTGGAGACAAATTTACTGCAAAAAAAAGAAAGGAGGAGATCGCAGCAATGCCATTTTGGGGCTCACAGATTTAACGTTAAATCCGTGAGCCCCAGAATTAAAAATTACACATTCTGTAATGCAGGATCCAAGTCATATCCTGCACGTCCTTTATGTGGGTGCTTTTTGCTGTTCACACCATTTAATAACGGAACGTGATTTGTACTGTAACGATTAAGCATAAAATTAATTCCATTTACCTATCTTGATGAACTCCCTGAAGAAGTCTGTAACGATCAGACGAAACCAGTAGGAGAAATTAAGGTAGTCAGCAAGATCAGTTGCTGTGTGCTGCCCAATAGTAGAATTTCGTGCCTCCATGATTTTCCAAAGCTGACCAATCTAGTCGCTAGGACTGAAATTATTCGTGTCACAAGGGGATGCATTTGTATTGTAGCTGGAATTCATTCCAGCTACAATACAAGCCTTTTAAATAACCACTAGTGCTTTGCTTTTTTACATCGTATATCCAGACAGAACACTTTTGTTGGTTTTGTAAAATCTAGTGAACGCGTATTTACTTCAGCCCCATTTTTCTAAGTATCAAACTACGTAGATCACAGCGGCACCGAGTTTGTTGTCATTCTGCAGTACGTTTTTCTCTTTATATCCTGTTATCAACATGAGTAAAATATGTTTTTTTAACACGTTTGTTTGTTTCTTTTTTCCCCCTAAATTCCCCACTCTAACGTCCAAGTCTCGACTCCACCCCTTCTCCTCTTAAGTCCAGTGGACTTTGAGCGGGGAACTTTTACTGTGTCAGTGTTTGGTTAGTTGTTTACTCATAAGAAAGTTCAAATTGAACTCAGTACTTCACATGCTTCATATTGCTGCTAGTTTCTCTGTGGCCTTCAAACAGACCCAAGATTTCTCAATCGTATTAATTTATGTAGATAAAAATATAATGGACAAATAAAAAAAATCGTAATGCATTAAAATGAAGCAATTTTGTTTTGAAAATACCTTTGAGGCAACATTGTATGTAAAGTGAAAATACAGCTTAAAGCATTGATGCAACTGTGTAAATTCTTGATCAGAACTTGCTGGAATAGTCAAGACAAAACCTTGATTTTCACATTCAAAATGAACCATGCATCAAAGAAAGAAGACAAAACTGGATTTCTTGTTGACAAGGGTTGGTTTCCTTATTTTCTCATCTAAACCCAACTGGCCTTTGACGCAATTTTTAATGTTCTCAGACAAAATTTCTATTGAAGAAGCTTGAAAATCAGCCCATGCTACACACCAATGGTTTCAAACTACGGTGTAAGAGTGAATGTCAGTAAAAATCAAAGAAAAATCGAAAAATCGCGGCCATGGTCACAAAATCGATCTCGCTCATTTTTCGTCTACAACAAGTTTAAGGTACTAAACAAAGTGAAATGGGGTTAGCCGGTTTTTTGAAATATCCATTTTCAACGAAATTAACGGTTAAAAACTATCTGATCGAATTTGGAGAGTAACTAATGCGCGAGCCTGGAAGCCGGAGCCTGCTTTGGCTAGCTGCGAGCTATTTTTGCGAGCTACTGTTTTTTTAACAATGCTTTTGCAACGTTTTTAATTAATTCATCTCTAATACATAAAATGAAAACTGTTATGTGCATTAACCCAATGGGCTTCTTTTTCCAGTTTCCATTTTCATTAATTCATTTGAAATACTTAAAATGAGAACTGTTAACTACACTAATCCAATCCATCTTTCCCGCCTCATTTTCGCGGGTTTTCTGGAAAGCTTGAGGACAAGTTAAAACTGGATTTCAATTGGTCAATAACATTTGTGAGGGGAGATTCTCACTCATAAAAGGTGAAAAATGCAATAGAAAGAAAGGAGGTTATCTTCCTTCGTTTCTGAAAAAACGAAAAACGAGGCAAAATGAACAAACACTCAGATTCAACAAGGAACCGACAAGTGCGCTGGACACAAAGGTCCTTGTCACGAGGAACGTATAGAGCATTTACTGCCAACAGCACATCACCAGTATCAAAGGTACTTTCTTACACCCCGCGCGTTGTGGTTTTGGCCCTGCGGTTCTATAAAAGCGTTCCAGACGCCACACCTGTGGTAGCTTACTTCTTTGATCTTTCTTGAAAGCTCTGTTCGCCCCACTTTGGGGATCTTTTGACCCAGCATGATCCGCTGAACGATTTCGACCTGAAGGCTTGGGCTGAATAATAGGCAGTGGGGCGTTTTGAAAAATTTGGAGAACTTCCTGGTCGGTTAATGCTGCCTGCTGGAGGGTGTTATCACTTTCGTCGACTCCCAGGACAACAATGTACATCCATATCAAGTGTTTGCAGATCTTGACTGTTCTCCTGTTGATAAAATCGTCGCAACTTGGCGTTTTGCCTATAGACACGTTGTAGGGCCCATAACCAAGCCAATCACGTGCACTTGAAAATTCGTACTTGCGAAGCAATTCACCTTCTTCTGAGACACTCAATAATTTTACTCCGTCTGTCGGTCTGACTTGCTCGTTTTAATGTGTTGTTGAACAGGCGGCATCTTGAACGGCGTCGTGCACCTCTTTTGGCACTAGAAGGTTGCTTGTTGGTAGAAACATCAACATCGCGTTGGAGTGTGTCTTCTTCTTTCTCTTCTTCATATGTACTAGCTAAGTCTTCCTCACGCTCGTTTGCCTTGGTTTTAGTCTTCCTTTTAGCGGGCTTTGTTGCCCGGTGCCAGGCTTGCGAATCTACCACGTAATTAAGAACGTAACGCATCAGCCCTGGTAGACAGGTCGGAGGGCTCGTCTTCCTCAATAAGATCTCTGGCATACATTTCTGCATGCTTCTTTTGAGCTTGAAAACTTCGTGCAGCCATGGTAGAGACACTAGCCTAGTCTCTCTAAGGCCTGATCCTCCATGAAAATTACCAGCTTCATAAGCTTTGACCTGCCTCTCCAGAACAAGGCTTTCCTTGATTTCTTTGGCCGCAGCGTCCACTTGGGATAAATGCACCTTTCCAGTTGTTTTTCATTCGAAATGAATTACGTCAGCGAGGTTTGTGGCTGGTGCATTCTCACGTTCAAAAGCGGGAAAGGCGTGCGATCTTCGATCATCCCACCAGCGTATCCAGGGAATAAGAAACCCATGTTGATCTTTCGCCGGTTTCTTGGCTACATATTCTTTCAGCTCTTGAACGGTATCATGATAAGCAATCGCCGTTTGCGCCCGAATAAGTGTTCCTGTAACTCGAGTAAAGAATTCTTTAGATTTCTCACTGTGCAGCCGAGCTCGTTGTTTGTTTGAGCACTCCAAGAAATGAAACTCACAGGTTTTCTACTTCTCCAGAATTGAACTTCCATAGACTCTTCTAAGTCCCTCCTGGAGGCCGCCGGCTTCATCAGCCATAAATCCAGCAAGTGGCTTAAAGAGGTCCCCTGACTACACTTTTCCAATTGCTTCATTAATGAGAGTGAAAAATTTGGCGTAACACTCAGCTGTCTCACCTTCGCATTCCATCGGAACAATGCTATTTGCTTACGTAAAATCGGGCGATAGACACAGCGTTACAGTTGGGAAATCCCTGCAACGTTCCATTTGCCATCAATCCCGGCCTGGGAAATCGATAAAATCGATAATCGACAACATTCGATAACGATCGATAAAATTAGTTAATTGTATCGATAATCGACAAAAATCGATAAACGGATTTGTTGTGAGAAATCGATATTTATCGATTTTTCAATCACTTTTATCGATTTTATCAGTAACATTTGTTGTGTCGAAATATGTGAGCTCTAATAGTAACGACAACTTCTATAACCTGTTTTGTCAATTTTATTGCTATACGATAACGCTTCTAAATCTTTTTGCGTTCGACGAAGGAGACGCTGTCTAAATCCGTTTGTTGTCCAGTTTTTTTGGGCTATGTATCTATGTATGTTCATCAATTTGCCCCCCCCCAGAAAATTTTTCAGGGGCGAATGACGTCATCTCCGTGCCATGTGCTTTTGCTGGTTTCGCTGTTTGGAAGATCTGTTTGGAGTGATTTCTGTCGAGAAGATTGTCGTTATCCTTGCTGTTTTGTCAACCTGATTCTTGTTAAACTTTTAAGACACAGTTGATAACAAGGTCACAGACCTGGAAATCAAGTAGACTATTTCAGTTGATATTGTACAGCTTTTCTTGCTTTCACCGTTGTGTCCTTGTAAAACTTTTAATACACAGTTGATAACAAGGTAACCTGAAAATCTAGTAGACTATTTTAGTTGATATTGTACAGCTTTTCTTGCTTTCACGGTTGTGTCCTTGTTAAATTTTTAAGACACAGTTGATAACAAGGTCACAGACCTGGAAATCAAGTAGACTATTTCAGTTGATATTGTACACCTTTTCTTAGTTTCACCGTTGTGTTCCTGTTAAACTTTTAAGACACAGTTGATAACAAGGTAACAAACCTGAAAATCAAGTAGACTATTTTAGTTGATATTGTACACCTTTTCTTGGTTTCACCGTTGTGTTCTTGTTAAACATTATTCATAATTAGTACTGTCCTTAATTCTTACTAATTAGTATTGTTCTTGTTCAATAAACATTTGATTACAACTGAACAGATTGAAATGATTTCACTTAGCAAGAACTACTGCACACCACTATTCTATCTTTGATTACAATTGAACACATTGATCTCATTTCACTACTGCACACCAAGATTCTATCTTTGAATTTCCTTTTCCACCACCTAGTTTGTCGTATCTCCCAACTTGCCTTTCTCACACAAAATATCCTGTCGAACGCACTTTATTAATCTTTGATTACTGCTAGTCTAGGCTCATAAAACAACACTAAGTACTGATGTCAGACTAACGTTGCAATGGAAAAATGACACTGGCTTTGATGAACACATGTGTTATGTCTCTATATCAAACAAAACAACCGAAGCATTTGAGTTCTTAACGGGAACAATAGAAAATATGGAACTTAAGCATAGAGGTCTGTTGCTCACAAACGTCCTTAAGCTCCGTAATATGTTACAATGCAACTGCAGGTTGAGCTCAGTTACGCATCGATAAAATCAATAAAATCGACAACATTGATAACAGTAATTACCAGAAGAGTTGTGAGTATCGATTTTTATCGATTGATCGATACAATCGATAACGATCAAGCGATTGATATCGATAGTTATCGATTCATTGATCGGTTTTCCGATATCGATTTTTATCGATCGCCCAGGCCGGGCATCAATGTAACAGTGCTCATTTGAAAGAAAATGGTCTTATCTCCTATACTGCGCGCAATATTGACCTTCAGCTTACTGGACTTGAAAACGTCTTTGGTCTGACTTTTGCTTAAGTTGAGTTACTGCTTCAAAGCTATGACCAACTTGGTTGTTCTCCTTGTTGAGTTAAGCCTTAAGATTTGATATATTTTTTTGTGTCCAGAAGAGCATCTGTCGTTTTCTCCAGCTCCTCCCAGTCTAGAACCTGAGCCTTCCCTAAGTCCCTCAAAAATCGACTGCCTCACGACTTCTAACGGTTTCAAATTGGGGTTTCTGCGAAAGGACTCTTCCACAGTGGTGGGAAGGGGAACTTTTCTTTTTGCCTTACAAGTGTGTGTTCCAGTATGGTAAACTCGAACCCTGTTCCCTGTTCACCTCTCGAGCTGAACAGGGAACAAAGACGGCGGATCTACCACAACCTTTACAGACTACATGGGTGTCCCTGTTTTTCCCAAACTGGACAGTGTTGGCTTTACCATGTTGTTGCTTGAAGGAACGTTTTGGGTTTTCACACTTGTGAGAACCTTTACAACGCTGTGCACGTCCTGAGCCCTTTTCCGGACCTTTCCAGTTGACTGACATGTCCCTTTCCCACGGGTGCCCATCAGTCATGGCCTTCATTCTTTGGTCTCGTTGGTGAGGGACTTGATATACACAATCCAATTATAAATATTATAAATTAAAGTTAATGTGACAACCATGAGGTTAATGTCCTAGTGTTACCATATCGGCAATGCGATATGTCGTCAAAATAAGACCTTTCAATCATCATGCCTAAAGGTCATGCCGCATTCACGCGCAAACATCAGGATATTTGTATTTGACCAATGACGTTTGCCTGCTCACGTGAAATCGAGCACCCTCAATCCGCCTTTGTTCATTTCAGCCTTCCATTCTAGTAATCATTCCAGTTGAGTACCTCTGTTAACCAGCTCTTTCTTACGTCTTTTTGCGCATTTTTTTCGGATACCGACCGCTTCCTCAATTATTTCAATTGAAGATATGCTTCTTGAGCCTGGGAATTTAAAACTATGCCGTCCATTGCACGTCGAAGTAGTTCCCGTTCGCAGACAGCTCCGCCAAATGCTTGAACTCTCCGACTGAACACCGCCGTTTTTCAGGCTTTATCGCTGCCTTAACTACCTGAGATCTGCCATAGTAACAGCCTCTTGGCCACTGACAACCGTTCGACGCTAACAAAGCGATTTGAAGACGCTGGCTTTGCCTCTGGAGGGTCCCGAAGGCCCAAGAGCGGAGAAATGTTCTAAATGTTCCACCACAACAGACCATTGAATGACACGCCGGCACGTCCCCAACGGCAAGAAAACCACACCTTCTCCGAAGAATAGATGGCCGATATCAAGCCTTTGGTTCACATCACAGCTTGAACAAGATAAGTACTTTTAATATTCAGTAGCTTACGAGATTTAACTTACCGGAATTCTGCTTATTTGTCAGATTGCGTATTAAAGATTCAGCTTTATATATTCGCTGTGATATGGAAGACCTCTCTTCCAGGATTCGCTTTTTTCTACGCTATATTGGAATAAATCCCTCAAATATTCGCTAATTGTTGGTTTGAGTGGGTGGCAATTGTTTTCAATTGCCATTCGTACAAAACTGGGAAATGCTCATACTTGGTGATTTTCACTCATTAAAAACAGTTCCATGCAACCTGCAATTTTTATGTAGTCCACAGGTATCATGCTATAGAACTTCCTTTGGTTTCTTTTATGGTAGTTAATACCAGGAATAAGATGATACAAGTTTTAGTCTGCTTATGTGGTAGGCATTCATTGTGTTGGTAAACCAGTGTCATAAGAAGTCTATTGTGTCTATTGGGAATCTGGCAAATTCTAACCTGTCGGTTCTGGCAGGCACTAGATTGCTGTTTCTTATTTAGATTCCACTGAGGGGCTATCAGCCAAACAAGCAGCCTTCCTCTCAGGCCTTCCAAGCTCGGATTACCTCACTGCCTTGGCGAACACTGAATGGCCTTGAGCTCCCACACTGACCCTCTCCAGTCACGCAGTGTTCTTGGTACACCCCTTGTTGTCCTCACTGGCACCATTGTATTTTGCAATGTAACCACTTGTGCCGCCAAGCTTTTACTCTGGATCAGAGATGCAGGAGCCATCACCGATCTGCTTGAGTCTATACCAGAGTGCGCCTGGATCATCACACTATGTGTTATCAACGATATGCCGATTTCCTCTAAAGATGCCTGGTTATTACACCAAGTACTGCAGTCATGAACTTTACTTCATAGAACAACCTACACTTTTATTCGCAAGGTTTATTTATTTATTTTTTATTTATTTATTTATAAGCAGCCTGATAAGTCATTTACTTTCACATGAACATCCAACCCTTGAGTTATTATGGCAAGATTTTACTTACGCAGACAAACTTTAAGACTTTCATCCATTAACCTGTATTGTATTGTCCCCATTATGTGTTCATTCTTCGCGTGGGAAAGTTCTAGTTCTCAGCATTCTAACATGCCCAAAATACAGTATGCAATTTCTTGTCAGAACAGGAGCTATCATGAAAAGTATGGGCATTCTAATTTAAGGTGAAAAGGGGACTAAGGCCACGGGGGTTTGGTTTCATCACGGAGAATACACTTCGTGTATTTGTGAGAGAAAATGCTCCCAATACAGGTCACACTTTTCCCCATGGACTCACAGTCTCAGTAACTTCTATGTTCCGCCCCATTCACAACTGGGTACTATGGTAACCATGGGGTATAGGCTCGGATAGGATAAGGACCTCGCTCTGAGGGGATTGTTGGCTCCCTGGGGAGGATCGGATATGGACCTCGCTCATGGGGGATTTTGGCCCTCTGGGGAGGATTCGGTCCTCGGTCATGGGGGATGGGCCTCAGGGGAGGGGGGTACCTCGCTCTGAGGGGATTTTTGGCTCCCAGGGGAGGATTGGGTATGGACCTTGCTCATGGGGGTTTTTGGCCCTCTGGGGAGGATTCAATCCTCGCTCCCGGGGATGGCCCTCAGGGGAGGCCCATTGCCAATATAGCCTAGCCTGACCTGTATGCAATCTATGCTTCACTGGAGTACTTCCTCCCCTAACCCTTTATCCCACAAACTGTTGTTGTCTCACCTACTCTCATGGGTTGGAACATTAACGTGCCATCTATGTGGAAGAGATGGCTGTTAACTGGTATAATAGGAGTCTTCTCCCAGAAATTCCTAGTGAAGCGCTGGACACCTGAAAAGTACAAGCGTTTCACAGGTTCTCAGTATCGATAGTAATGACATTTATCACCACAGAAAAACAGAGTGAGTCTATTATTGTTATCCATGGATAACAATATTGCTCGTTTCTTTATTTCATTTAGATTAAACATTATTAAAAATATTATTTATATAATTTCTTAACAAGGGCTGGCCTATATCCAGCTACTATTCACTGACACTGAAGTGGCTAAATGTTTAATTAATCCAAAAAAAATTGGATGGGGAAGGGGTTCAGTTGGCAATTTAAATTTGTGTGGAAAAGACACCGATTTTTGTGTTGGAGCTTTGAAGGTACAATTCACATTGAAATGATTGACAATTTATGACCGCTTTTAGTCACTTCAGTTTCCACATGCACGGGAGTTTTTTTTTCAGCATTTCATTATCTTTCACTAGTAAATCCCACAATCTTTATTGAGGTAATTAACTTTTAAGCGACTTCATGCTTCAAGAGCTACGATGTATGTTAACCACGAGCTGGACTGAAAGGTTTACTACTAGCGACCAAAAACAATTTTCATCTCTTACTGTTATCTCATTTATTTATTTATTTATTTATTTTCATTCAGAGATCTCATCAACTAAGCAACAGGTAAAAAGACTGTGTTCATCATTTCACAGGGATAGTAAAGCCCACAATTGATCAAGTTCCTATGTGTTCTTGAAGCTAATAGAGACAGACCATTTGTATCGGCATTCATGATTAAGGCTGGGGCTGCAAGGCTTAAAAATTTTCTTCACGCTCTTACTTTCAATTCCTTCAGTTGTTGGATATCTAGGAGAAACTTTTTGTCTTTAACAGGTTATAAGATCATATGAAACAGACACCCTTAAATCCAAAACCACCCCGCAGCACTGACTTAGTACGCTTAGTACCTGTAGTAGAGTGTTCTGAATCTGAAGGGTTTTCAGTGTCTGAAACAGGACTGCTCTGAAAGAAGTCTAAAATAAGAAGATGAGAAAAATAACTTTTAATTACTAGGCAATACATCTTTTGTTGAGCACATCATTCATTTCCAGCAAATAAGCTAATGGGTTTGAAATGGTATATTGCATGTAGTTTTGAACTTTCAAATGCTACTCAAGTTGATCTTAAATGTATGGTGTACATGTGCACAAAATTATATAGACACATTGAACAAACAACTAAACAAAAAATAAAGCGTAAAACTGCAGTTGCTATTTTCACCTGTTGTTTTGCCGATTTTTCCAGACAGGTTGCATCAGCTGTGACTCGTCTTCACTGTCTGAACTGGAAAACAGCAATGCTCGAACAGTGCTGAAATGTTAAATTGCGGCTGTATGTGACTATTCATAATTAGGAAATAACATTTAGCAGGAGAGACTGCCATCTCGCGTATTTTGAAAAGTGGAGGTTACCAACAATATTTTAGGCTTCCTGGTGGGTCTGATTCCACATTAACCAGAGTGGCAACTCCAGGGAAGGGAATTCGTTCTGTATCACTCTAACAGGCTCTTTAATTTAAGAATGAAAGAAAAAAAACATATATGGGCTTCAATTAAGTCACAGCATATGCTAACCTAAAACACTTTATGGAGTACTGTCCGTGGGTCCTCCCAAAGAGTTGTTAATTAAGGAAAGATTCCTGATTGCTGCATGCATTTCTGATTGCTGCAGGGATTCACCTGTTACTGTAGAATCACCATTCCTGTGATAGGCATAAACACAGCATTTCATACACTTCTCAAGGCGTAATAAAAATTAAGATTCCCCTTTAAGATATTAGATAGTACTAGAGTGGGTCAAGAAAAAATGAACATTTTAAACAAAAAGGTGAAATAAATTACGAGGATGTTCCAATAAGAGTCAAATAGTATGATCTACATGTGTAATAAAAGCGTGTCAGTGTTAAATGAACATTCAACTAGTTTCTTACATACCTTCGTATTCTCTTTTTCTCGGGAATTTTCGACGAAGACGACTTGCTCTGTGATTTTAAAACACATGCAACTTGTCAAGATATCTAAGTTAAATACGGGAGCTGCTTGTATACCAGGCAATACACAAAAGAAAATAAATTCCAAATCAACATCAAACTGCAGAGCTAGATATCACTGACTTAAACTACCCACCACATTATAGTTGCCTTTTAGGGCGCTGTCCTTTTTTAAGTCAATTCCTGCAAATAAATAGAAATATAAAAGCTGGGAGAAGAGATGTAGACCTTTCGATAAAGGATGACAAGGGAGGGCAAAACAGAGGGAAAACTGCAGAGTAATCCTTGTTTTTCCTTCTTCCTTTCTTGGTGGGGGAGGGGCTAGGGGATATCAAATTTTACACACATTGGTATTAACTCTCAATAAAGGGCGGATGCCACCCCTACCCCACCCCCCATGAAGATTTTTCTTAAATTTTCTGATGAGCACCCGCCGTTTTCATTAGCTGTAGGTATATTCCTTACAAAAATTTTGACACAAGTTTGGTGAGAATCAGTTGCTATGGTTACAAATTATGATGTCATAAGTCATCATAGGTGGTTGAGCCCTACTGGAATAAAAATCCATGTTTTTTACCTTTTGTCAATGAAAAAAGCGCAGAATGTCGACAAATAGCAGCGAAATGTTTAATTTGTCTCATTCTACATGCCTAGCATTAAAATTTTCACTTTCTGCCGTTTTAGATCACTTGTCATTTTGAATGAAATCTAAGATGGTGGCCATCTTGGCCATCTTTTCCCTCCATCTTGGATGATGTCACTGGCCCCCAGCAGAGCCACAAGCTATAATATATACCTCATCTGGTAGAGCACATCACAGGCTATCCAACAAAGGTTAAATCTCCTCGGAATATTGTAACAAAATGAACACCCAGGGAAGGTGTTCCATCAATGCCCCCCACCTTGTACCATGGTGGGGGTGTGACTTTGCTTATCACAAATCAGAAACTTTTGTCTTTGTTTTTTGTTTTTTGAAAAAATGTGTCAATGGGGAAGGCCTAAATGCGACAGAAATCGTTCATTTGCGGTCACACCATTATCATGTGAAAAAGAAATCAGCAGTCACAAGACGTTTTTGCAGTTTTCCAGGGTTGAAAAGGAAGCTGATTTGATTTAAGCGAGATGTGGATCATTTTTCAGAAATTGCCATTTGTCTGTCCTATAGATCAAACCTTGGGACAGGATGGCAGTGACCGACCAAATTATGTTGTGTTCGTCGGGAAATTTTGGGCCATAGAAAGCAGGTACTACAAGCGGAAAGGAAGATTAACTTGCTAATTTCCAGGAAGCTGTATGAAGTAACGAAACAGCTTATCTCTGTGACATTTCAGGTAAATGACTATATAATTTTAAGTCCTAGTTTTACGAGTTTCCAGGATAAAATCTTCCAATTGTGCTATTTGTTCTATCCTCGCTTCCTACCTCCTCCCCCTAAAAAGAAAATTGACTTAAAATTATAAGAAAATAAAAACTAGTCGTCCACAGTACTGAGATTTTCAGCCGTCAATTGCAACACTAAGAAAACAGGGACAGTTGGCTACTAAAGATGATATTGAAGAGATTGCGTATGGCCTATGAGGTTTCAGATTGGCGAGGATCTTGTTTTTTTGCGTAATCAGGCCTCATTGAGTCAAAGCCGATAGTTTGTTTGGACGGAGCCCTTACCCTCCTGCATATGCATGCTGGCTGAAGAAAGTCGAGCAGAGGTTAGCAGTAGATGTTAAACAGAAGTGAAATTTCTCGAGGCATGTGCCGAAAGCTACTTGAACGCGCAGCACTGGAGTACTCGACGGCAAATGCTTTCTTTGATGGCAGAAAATTTGTCTCTCAGTGTGTTGCGAGAATTCTTTCCAACGATCACCAGCTAGCGCTACAATATCGCGCGACTCCATAGCTTGTTTCATGGGAGGGTTGCTCCTGTACCATGTAACGAGACCAGAAGAATATAATGCGAATTGAACCCGCAAACACTAATTTCATTTATTACAAGTCCCCACGTAATTTCCTTTTAGAGAAAAGCGCCTGAAAATGTGAACATGTGAGACAGCAAGAATTCCAAGCGTTGTCAGAACGATGAGACCAGAACGCATCATACAACACCATCAGCAACATTGTTGTTAGACCAACCTCGAGTCTAGTAGTAAGAGAACACTGCACAGACGTCTGGCTGCATGTTTTTATGTTGGGCTTCTGTTCGAAAGTCTCTCTCCTTCCCAAGCATTCGATGACTTAGTTAAACTGTGGTGGTGATGGATAACGGATACTCACAGAGGGTTGGCCCTTCAAGACAATCAGAAAGAATACGCAGTTTACTGACGAGCAGAAACAATTTTTAACTGAGCCGTTTCAAAAAGAAGGGAAAACTGAACGTAAATGTAATCCATATGACGTGTCGAAGTCAGTGAGCCCAGAGAAGGACCAAACAGGGGTGCGCAGATTTCAACCCGACTAGGCCCACAGTGCACAGCAGGTCACTGGCTTCCTTGATCGTCCGCCAGCTAAGAAACGCTTGTGGGGAATGCAGAGAAAAAGCGTGATAATGATGATACCGACTCTGCAGCTCGGGTACTCGTTCCAACAATGCTTTAATGCTTAACGTGACCCGTTGTTCCGCCGTGAACCGGTCTGTAAATTAAATAAATGCTGTACCTACATGTTCAGCAAGTCAGCAAACTCGAAAACATAGCAGTGTGTAAGACATTGACAGCTTCACCTCTCCCCCACCCTCCCACCTTTCCCTGATGACCGAAACACCTCCCCAACATACTCTATAAGTCTGTTCTCGTATCACGAAATAGCTTTCATTTGTTCTGGCCTTATGTATAAGGAAGTTATGTTACTTCATTTTTGCAGAAAAAACGAGTGCGAATTATCTTGTGACCACAAATTATCTTGTGATCTTCAATCGATCACTAGCACCCGTTGTGGAGTTTCAGTAAAAAAAACCAGTTGCGAAGGAAGCGGCTAAAGTGCCGACATGTCCTAAAGTTGTACATACAAGTGTCTGGAAGACTCGCGAAGGACGTTACGGTACGTTAGTTATGGATGTCTTAAAGTAATTTTAAAAGCATAAAGCAAAATAATGTAACAAGGAACGCTTGACAAGTTTACATTGATTTTTAAGAGGGCAAGTTTCCGTATTTGTACCAAACGGTTTTCTTGTTGAACACATATTGAGCGCTTTGTTGTATTTCTACATGACGCCATTAGTAATTTTATCGAAATTCACTCTGTGTTTGCATCGCAATGTTAGAAGGTCCCAGCAAACTAAGGTCGTGTTCTATTGGGATCAACCGTTTCAACCGAAACCGGTTTTGGTTGAAACGGTGGAGGTTTCCAATAGAACACTTTTTCAACCGTTCTTGGTTGACACGCAGTTGTGACTGGGCATAGTCATATCCAGGTTTCCTCAACTTTTTTTGCCAAGGTTGGCAATAGGGCGGAAGCCCGACTAATAGTATCGCTTGTCCTTCAAGAACTGTTGGAAGAATTGGTTCCACCGCGTTGAGTTGGAATATCTAGCAATGTTGTTTCTGGAAACGGAGAGGACACCTGCCACTCGCATTACAGGCTATTTTGAGAATGTCGTCCCTAATTTATCGGACAGCACGTTTAGAAAAATTTTTCGAATGAGAAGAAATACGTTTATGTGGCTGACAGAATCTTTAGAAGAATGCCGCAAAGTAATCCCAGGAAACATAGGAAGCGGAGGAAGAGCTGCAGTTCCTGACCCTGGAACTTCTTGGAAATCAAATTTCTTTCAGGTAGATATTTTTTTTACAAATTATCACTCTGACTTTCAACTTATAACATTCAATTTCAAATTTGAACACTGACAAAAGTAGTTCGCTTCCAAAACAGGGGACGAGTTATTGAAGGTTTTTCGGCTTCTAATGATTAAATATCCAGATTTAGTAAGATCTAGCTGTGATTTTGTTTGGTTATGAAATACGGCTTTTTATTTTCACATAGATGCCAAATAGTCAGGGGGCCAGACCCGAGATTTTTCCGAAGATGGTGGACAGACTGACCTCAATATAAAATTTTAATGTTGCGAACTGATAAGAGCGATCATTCAACTATGCAAAAATGGATGTTGGACGCATTGATACTCTTGCACAACATTGTAGCAGCGACTTTTCTGATAGCACTGTCTGCCGATCAAGACGTTCTTTTAGTCCTCGTGTGCACAAGGAGACTCATATTCCGAACGAGAAACAAAGGCGGATGGTTAAAGTATTTGACAGTATTCCACTGCAAACACTTTGCTTGTGTTGTGCTCTGCAAAATAAACTTAATACCATGGTTTATAACACCACTGGGGACTTGTGACGTCATCCCAAATGGCCGCCATATTGGCCGCCATCTTGGATTTTGACTAAGAAGGAGCTTAAGTTGAAACCCTTTCAGCTTGCAAAGTATAATATGATTGCTTTTGGTAGCATTTAAGATATTTTTTCACACAAAGGTCAAAAACACGTATTTTAATTCTTAACAGCGCTTCAGTTCATGCTACTGTAAAGATCGATGTAGCGCCCGCCTTTTGGTGTGAAACGGGGCGCGAGAATGCAGTTGTACGAGTCATCAGTCTAACAATCCAATCCGTTTATTCAGTAGCGATGTTGTGACGACTTAAGGCTTACAATCGTCCGGGTTCAGGACTGTCAAAGACTGTAATGAACCATACTCGTAAATGGCTTCGAGTGAAGCTAAAACTAAACCAGGTAGCGAAGCTACAAAAACACTGGGTAGCGTTTCAAAACGTTCTTGCTCGCACGAGGAGAAGTCCACTGAAAGTCCCGTATCTAAACTAAGGCATGACGGGATGCGTCACGCAAACAAAACGACTGTGAAGGCGTTACAATCGATGTTACTTCTTCCCAAGCCTAAAATTAAGGTTAGCTCACTGTGTCGCGGCCACTTAACACGTATGCACATAGGAGGGTAGACGTGAGATCTTGGGCTCTTGCCCATAATTCCTACTGAGAACTGCTACGAGGATGTGCACAGATAGAGATCAGTCAGGCTTTGTTTAACCCAAAGCCCCTGGAGCGAAGGCAAGCGACTGAAATAATGCATGGCAAGTATTATGACATCCGTATCTGTGGCGTGGAGAACCGCTTTTGTGCAGCTAAGATCTTGTACGTTGTAGTGTAGGTGTGCGAAGATTCTTGTGTCTGCTTTTCGAGTTCGATGCATGAACATTGATCTACGTTTGAGACTGAGAACTCGGTTCGTGATGAAAAGGGTAACACCAGGTACTCTGACAGTGCATCCAAGAATAAATGTCACACTATCAGGGATTTAGTGCTTATTATCACCAAGTGACGACGAAACAAAAAGTCGGGAAGATTTGCTTTGTTTCTTGGGTTCTTCATGAAACTCTTGAAGTCTGGTACCGGGTAAAGCACTCGATGGATGTTACTCTCGTGACTTCTCTGACTGATCACGCCGGTGGCGCTCATCTCCCTTTAATGATTAATCTTCTGCAAAGTCATATCAGTCACCGACACAATGAACACTGGTGCAATGCGATGGGTGTCAAATTCAAAATTTGCCTAACGTACATTTGCGTCACTTCATCAAATGGTTTCCCACCAAGACTCTGGATGCGGTGCACAGATGCCATAGTGCAAACAGGTAAACCTGATGGAGCAAGTGTTGCTAACGAAGCAGGTTCGGGTGAAATGAGTGCCTTAAGAGCAGTCAAGTAGTCCGACTTGCTGCCCTACCTCATGCTCTATCGCCCTTGTACTATGCTGGGCACATCCACAGGACTGAAAGAAGCATGAGGCTCTAGAAAAACTACTTTCATCTCAGTAGATTTTGACAAGGTATTGAGCTTTTGAGGGCGCCAATTTTTTCCGAGAGGAGCAGATTGTCAAATTTGGTGACATGAGTTTGGCGCTATCTTCCTCTTCTGCTTTCCTCATGGCTTTCAATCCAAGGTCTCGAGCATTGATGACTTCCGAGGAAGAGGCTTTTTCTCCAGGTGCTATATTAATCAGATCATCGAAATTAGTGGATGTAAATAGGTTGAACATCCTCTCATTCACGATCTCCCTAATATTCTCTATTAGCTTCTGGTCATCAAGAACTTGTCTGGCAGATTCCGCGTGATGATGGGATGGAGTCTGCCGCAGTCAGAAATTTTGATGAGAAACGGAGCAATCCTTACATACTTTTCGCGGGCGGCAGGACTCTGATCTGTGTGATTCTCTTCAACAGTGACGTTTTCCCCTCTTCGTTGTAAGTCTGCTCTAGCGCCATGTCAGTCCAAGTACCATTGAATCTCCCATGAGTGCGATGAACGTTTAAGTTCCCTCTCATGATGTTCTCATAAACTGCGGGGTGCTTCTGACAGAGTTGTCTCATTTCCTTCAGGTACAGAGGCCGGCACGACATGTAATTTGCAGCCACGATGAATGATAGCATGTTTTGAACTTCCTAAGGTGTTCTTGCCAATCTCCTTCTCTCTCAGCTTTAATGTATCGTCTCAGAATGCTCACCATTTCGACGTACATCAACCAGTATTTGGCAGTTTTATCCAACTTGTAAAGTTGACATTACACAAACACTGCTGGTCAGGGCTGCCTCTGTGTGTTTGTTACTTAGGGCTTCGTGAAGGTCATCCAGCCTGTCACCAAATTCCATAATTTCGCGGCACCCTTCCGCTAACAGCCACCCATCAAACGCAACCCATGCAGGTCCAACCATTGCTTCACTGACAAAAGAATGGCATCTTACCATCTTATAGTAATCCCTCCCAGCGATGACTTTATTGGCCGTTCTTCGTTTACAAACACCACTCTCAAAAAGGATGTCTTCAATGCCACCCTCTTTCAATGAATAGCCAATGCATCTCATGAAATTTTCTGCTATGTGGAACCCTCCAAGTTTCACCACCAACCTTTCATATTTCTGCGGGTACTTCTTGACAATACCTACAAATGCAGATTAAATTTAAATGATCATTTTCTAACTTTTGCGTTATAGCAACTGAAAAATGAGCAACTGGATTTATAAGCAGTTGACTAACAGGGGCGTGCAGACAAGGATACAAAGACCATAAATGCGTTCTTAAACTGTCACTGGTTCTTTCATGCAATTGACTACGCTGCGCGATAATGTTGTTTGGTCTTGCGTGGTATCCAACCTCTAGGCAGGCGTCTGACTTACCTATTACTGGCTTGGTCTACGGCAACAACTGTACTGTCTTGCCCTACTTTTCTTGTTACTGACATAAAGTAATCCAATGATGCCTGAACAGCCGGTAGCCAATTACAGTGCGGGCCTTTGGCGGTTCGTCGTCCATGAGCACTTTATTGAACGCATTCCAAAAGGGAGCAGTTTCATCATCATCTCGGGCAATAAGCAGGCGAATTAGAGCCCACACAAAGTTCTCACCTGTTATCTCTTGTACTGCTTGTTTTTGTCCACTTGCTAAGGGGATACCTGATACAGAGCTCTCTTTTCGTCTAACGTTCAAAGTAACGCCAGGATCACTCGCAGCCAATGAATCTAACTTGTCTATCGTTCTTTGCCTTGCTTTAGTAACAGGAATTGCGGCGGAGTACCTCACTTGATGGTTTTTATCAATAGGATACTGGTAAATGGATGACACTTTACATAAAGTGTGGAGCCGTCTTTGTGTTTTCATGAAGTCAATATTATCGAAGGCGCATTGCGTGAACCTTTCAGCTGTGATAACAGGTGGTACAAACACACCGTTCTTTTCGGTCTGCAGGTCTACTCGATGAGCTTGAGCAGATATGTATCTTTGAGCGTCTTCGTAACCTATAGCGTATCCAGATTTATTCATAACTCTCTCTAATCGTTTACTTCCAGTGTCCTTCCGAATGTACATTGAAAGACCAACGTGTTTCGGCATAGGCAACGTTGTAGTATTTGTCATTAGTTCCTGTGCAATATTCACTGATTAAAAGGCTAAAACGGCAAAGCCGAAGCGAGCGAAACACTTTTTCTGGACTTATCACACCAGAACAAAATTCAAATTTGAGGCACAATGGTCATTACATCCGGGATATCAATTCTGAAAATAGCGTGCGCCCAATCAGTTAATTGCTTGTTGTGCAATAAACGTGTTTTATTATTATTTTGACAGATAAAATGGGACATTAGACAAAACAAATCGACAACTAAAGCGAACGAAGAAATGCGAGACGGGCAAGTTCAAAGGACGATTAACTGCGAACTTCTCAGAAAACCCAAGATCGGACGTAGATCAGACTTCCTCTATTAAAGTGGGAAGGCTGCTGACATAACTTTAAAACATGTCCTCAGACTAAGCTTGCGAGATGATAACTTTTTTGCAGGAATTAACAGTGATAGCAAAATCTCCGCTGTACGCTTTGCAAAACGTTCGTTTACCAGTTCACATACACAGCCCTCTCCCCCTACACTGTAATGATTTCAGGCTTGTAAAGAAAATTTCATCAGAGTTGTGACTCTCCTTGATAGTAATGAGAAAACGGTATTAATCTTCTCAGTTTTTAAATGTTATCCCAGAAAGGGATATTTCACCCTCTATGGTATGACATGACATTTGTCCCTACTCTTTTATTGCTTTTCTTCACATTTTGAGTCACGTGACCTTGTGGATGACGTCATATGCCCTAACAAGGATGTGAGGTTTTGAGGAATGTGTTAATCCTGCGAATACATTCAAGTACTAGATAGTTTGCGTGGTTCCAACAAGAAACGTAACACTTTCCCTTTCTTTCCAACAGTCCTGTGGAGCGTTGTGACGTATATGGGTGACGTCATTATGGCGTCTCTGTGGCAGGTTTGCAAGAGTTTTGCAACGTCCAACATCGCATTTCACATACTACAACAATACCTCTTTCAATCGGTGTATGTTAGAATTTTATATCAGGTCGTCCATGTTTTGACCATTTTTAAGCTCTTTTCAGGCATCTGGCCCCCTAAGACTGAACATCATGAAAATCTGATGGCATTTCTCCTAGTATACTCTCCTAGTTTCTCATTTGATAAACCTTTTTGTAAATAAAAGATGAGTCTTAGTAGAATGGTTGTTGACTGCTCATTTATTGCTCATTCAATCTTTTCATTCAATCTTTATCCAATCGTACATTCTGTTTTCAACATCTCTTTTGTATCTGCTCCTTTTTGTACACCCATTTGTATCAAGTCATTCATGTTATGCTTCAGGATGGTTTCAGAGAAATACAACCTCACTGAATCATGCATACACCGATGTTTCCATCGAGTTTGTTCAGTCATTAAAGACCACCTTACTCCACAAATTATTTGCTGGCCAAAACCAGACGAAATGGAGGCATGTGAAGCGATATTCAAGGATATGAAAGGGTTACCTGGTGTTCTTGGAGCAATTGATAGATAGATAGCTAGTTTATTAAAAATAACATCGCAGCCGCCAGGCTGAATTACGTAATTATTTACAAGTCAATAAAAAAGATCTATAAGACTACGATAATATTAATAGACATAATTTAATTTTAAAAGGATAATTGTAACAATGTTTCTAACCATAGAATATAAATATTGAAAAAAAAAGAACTATATACATAACCATTAAAATATATCACTATAGTACAAAGCTTTAAAAAGGTATAAAATGTAGTAGGCAACTACAACGTTGCCTGTGCCGCGCAGAACAGTATGAACGATTTGAGATACCTTTTGGTATTGATCTGAGGAAGCTGATATTTCCTAGCTGTTCTAAAATTGTAGCAGGACGTATTAGGTTCCGGTAAAAGGTGGCGAAGTTTGTGTTGACTATCTTCCTCTATTGAGCTAAACAGCTTCATACACAGTTCCTCTCTCCTCGCACAAAGGGTTGCAAGCCGTGCGCTCTCTAATGCTTCATTATAGTGTAGATCTGGGAAGATGATTCTCAGGGCACGTTTTTGGATCCTCTCGATATCATCGGACAAAATACTGTGGTAGGCTTGAGTGGCAAGTCTGGCAAGCGTATTCTAAGATGGACCTTATACATGTGCAATAAAACTGGATTAAAGATTTCACATCTAGATCAGCGCGCTTAAGCAGCCTTAATAAATAAAGACGCTTGGAAGCTTTTAATACTACGTTGTTAACATGCGCATTCCATTTGAGATCGTCAGTTACTGTTACACCTAGTATTTTTGCTGATGGTAGTCACATACCCATTAGTGCTCCCTGGTTCTGCCCAGAAAATTACATCAACAAGAAAGGCTGGCACTCCATAAATTTACAGGCAGTCTGTAGCCATGATGTGAAGTTTATTGATTGTTATGCTGGATGGCCAGGGAGTGTCCATGATGCAAGAGTTCTCAAGAATTCTCCCCTTTTCTTTGAAGCCTTCCGAAACTCCAACCAACTCTTTCCAAATAGCAAGCACATTCTCGGTGATTCAGCATATCCCCTAAAGGATTGGCTGCTGACAGCTTATCGCGATAATGGCCATCTTACCCTTGCAGAGCGCCAGTAAAATTTCATACATTCTAGTACAAGAATGGTAATTGAAAGGGCATTTGGTATGCTGAAAGGGAGATTTCGACGGCTGAATTTTATTGAAATGGACAGCTTAGAAGATATTGCCAAAATTGTCATTGTAGCTTGTACCCTACACAACATTTGCTTGATGAAGGATGATGAATTTGAAGAGAGTTTTGAGCTTGAGGAGGAGGTGAACAGCTTCCAGGACATTGGCAGTAGAGACACAAATGCAGCTATGAAATGGGACACCATTAGGGACAACGTAGTTTGATTATTTGGCAATTTGTTTTTAAATTTGACATTGACATTGCAAATCTTTCGAGTCCTGTTGAAATAATACTTTATTTTTCACAAGGTTTTGTAATTGTGCATTTATTGTGGTGTTATACGTCTTAACCAAACTGAGGAATAGGTGGACAAACAAAGAGAACAAAAAAAAAACAGTGTGAATGAACAGTTACTTTGTGTTCACAGCTTTGAAATATTTATTCATTTGCTATAAAATGTTTCTCCAAAATAAATAATTGGATTCAAACTGAATACAAGCCTCAGTCAGTTCCTGTTAAGGGTTTATCAAGCTTCACTACAAATCCTTTATTTGCAAAGCCTTCTTTCAAAATTGATAGAAACAATTGGGTGGATTATTTTTAAGCACTAAGGATACTGATAAGCCGTCCAGTCTATGTATAAATTAATCCTGCGGTACGGGCAAACAGACAGATTTTCTGTGTAGACGAGTTATCCTCCGTGCACGGTTCGTATTTTAAGACATATTGAAAAATTACCAGAGGAACTAAAAATACTCTTTCAAGTATATACAAATATACATCCAAACAGCTTTATTTTTGTCTCGAGCATACAAGTGTCAGACGATTCATTGATCTTTTCAGTTCAATTCAAAAAACAAATATTAAACTTTTATTCCATGTCAATGGATGGGGGCTCGATTTCAAGGTAGAGATGAGATATATACCTTTTTTGGACCTTTTTCATCATCGGAATCCTAGTCCATCGTCCTAGAAAATTTCATTTGCCAATAACATGCGGACCGCATAGGAAACAATGGTTTCCCAAGGGTTTTCCTTCGATGTTTTTAAAACGCAGGATATTGGAAATAAATATTCGATACAAAAGAGTAAACAGGCCGAATATAAGCCAAATATCAATTACAAAGACTCATGCAGAGGTGAAGTTCACAATTTTTCGATGATTTTGTGTTTGAAATGTGAAAAATTGTTCCCCGATCGATACTATAAAAAGCATGTGAAAGTTTATAATTTTTCTTCAACGAGAAATTTCTATTTTATTAAAACTTTGTTCTTTAAATGGTGGGTACTCTATGTTTTGAATGACATTTAAAGAGAATCATTAAAGCAAATTTCACTACAATATACGTTCACGGTTAACACAATATTTATAAATTGACATAATTTCTTTGAGGCTGGCGCGGCATTACAATAACAAGCAAAAAATTGTGCATGTCCCAAAGCGGGGAAAGGTATAGAAAAAAGTCATTTCTTTAAAATTTCTAGAAATGCAGAAAGAACTTTCATCTTGTCATCATGCATCTTCTGTATGGCCTCAAAATTTCTCTCCTCTCTTTCCTTCCTTTCTTCTCTGGCCTCCTGTAACAGCTTCAATATTTCATCGCTTCGTGATTTCGAATGGTCGCTGTCACTCCTTCTTCTCTTCCGTGGTGTTTCGGTTACCAATTCGGTATCTTCTTCCTTATGCTGATCTTTACCGGTATTCGGGGTATTCTGCTTGATTTCCCCTTTGCCGGAACTTGAAGCTGTTGCCACGGGGTTCACGCCGGGTTTGAAACCAAGGATGGTTCCTAGTCCTTGATAATACTTGCATGTTTTTGTGCCTCGGCCAGTTGCCCTCTTGTTATCCTCCACCTCTACGAAGCTCTTCTTTATTTGTTTCCACTTATTTGAGCACTGCGTGCTTGTTGGGTGATAATTTTTTTCCTTCATACCTTTGGCAATCTCTTCCCACACGCTTTTGTTTTTGTAGTTGACATCGGCAAATTTGTGTTCGTGTTCGTGATACAAGGAAATTAGCAGCTTTACGCTTTCTTCAGTCCAGCGCATAAAAGACTCCTCGGCCCGTGATGAATGTGTAGCATATTCTGTGTCAGACGACTGCAGTAACTGAGAAACCTCGCCCATATCTAGTGTCCCAAAATCGTGGTTTAAAAATACCGCCAACTCCGCCATTGTTGTTTGTTGACAATTTGACCGTGACGGCAGGCGCACGCGAGTAGTTTACGCGTGATTACGCGCAAAAATAATGACGCAATGCGTGAAAACCGATGCTTGCTAACATGTCAGCGGGCGTTACCCATCGTTTTCAACCGTTTCAACCAAGCTCAGAGCTGGTTGAAAAAGTTGATCAACCAAACCAACCGAAAACGGTTTTTCCCCAATAGAACACGAAAAAACCCAACCAACTCAACCAACCAAAAACGGTTGATCCCAATAGAACACGACCTAAAACAACAGTAATGAAAAGCCATCTTTCAAGTATCCCTGGATAAAGAATGGAAGATTTTGATGCACTACCACATGCATTTTCAAATACAATCGAAAAAAACAAGTAAAATATAAAAATAAAGAGAGCATTGAATATTTGCCTCTCTCGTGAACCAATAAATAAATAAAGAAAGAAAGAAAGAAAGAAAGAAAGAAAGAAATGAATGAAGAGAAATATGATCGTGGAGTCTGTGTGGAACATTTTTTTTACCGTAGTTTTAGTTTATAATTATTTCATTTTAATGTATTGTTGTCTTCACTTTGTTTGGCATAAAATTACTTTTGTGTTTTTGCACATCGTAATTTTTTCAGCAGTTGTAAAATTCGTGGAAGCAAAATGCAATTGAACGATATATCGAGCGATCAGAGGCAATTCCAACATGTTGATTTCACGCACGAGAATAAAATCGTGCACTTTTCTAAGCTCATTGCACAAAGTATTTGAGCTATTGGTATTCGAGGATGTGCAGCTATTAAATGTCTGTGCAAAACTAGGCATTAAGAAGATATTGTTCCTTTTAAGTTAAGCGGCCTTCACAGGACAAACTTATGCCGGCCAACTCGTGTTGGCAAGCTCAAATTGGTGTATGTTACACTGATGTTGGCCAACTCGTGTTGGCAAACTCAAATTGGTGTGTATGTACAAGAGACGAACATGTTGGCAAACTGTTGGCGAAAAGTTGGCAAGAATAGAGACAAGTTCTATTTTTCGCCAACAGTTTGCCAACATGTTGTTATCTTGTACACACACACCAATCTGAGTTTGCCAACACGAGTTGGCCAACATCAGTTTGACGTGTGAAGGCCGCTTTAATGCGAAAATTGCGGAAAAAATGGTTTTGGAAAAAAATCACTTGAATAGTATTAGGACCCTCAAAAAAGGAAAAGCACTTGTACGTTTCATGGCAAGCTCTGCAGGTTCTGCAGTTTCGCTGTCTACAGTTCAAGAGATAAGCATAGGGAACAGTGGTGTATACATTCGATAATGGACCGACCAAAGGAAATGATAGATGGGGACTGTTGGGACTTTGAAACAAAAGGGGATGTCGTGACTTTCAAAACAAATATTGTACCCTGCAGTGTTGCAGAGAACGTACCGAATTAAAATTCAAAGATTGAACATGCTAAAATTGTACCGATGGATCAAGGAGAAGATTAACGATGCGCAGATTGTAAATTTACGGAAACAATTTCCGGAAGCCCAAGTTTTAATTCAAAACATTGTGCACGATTTTATTCTCGTGCGTGAAATCAACACCTTACGAACTGCTAACTCCAATTGTCTCCGATCGCTAGATATACCGTTCAGTTGCATTTTGATTTTATAACTGCTGAAATAAATATCGCTATACGTGCAAAAACACAGACGTAATTTATGCCAAACAAACTGAGGTCAACAATGCATCAAAAATGAAATAAAATAAATCTACGGCAAAAAAGAGTGTTCCACACAGACTCCAAGATCAAATTTCTCTTTATTTATTTATTTATTTATTGGTTCGCGTGAGATGCAAATATTCAATGCTCCCGTTATTTTTATATTTTACTTGAAATTTTTAATCGTATGTATTTAGCTGGTTTCTTTTTTTCTTTTTATTTCATCTGTTTTGTTATTATTTTTATTTTTTTTTCGGTTTTGTTGACCCCGCAACCTGACCCCGCGTTTTCGGAACAACTCTCAAACGTCGCCTCTCAATCCGTGTCTTGCTCTTACAAAAACAACATGAGACAACAAAGATCACTACATCTAAGTCGAAGAAGGCTCAATATGTTAAACTATAGCGGAGCCAGCGCGCTAGCGCGTCAGCGGAGCTTCATTGCTGAGGAAATTTGGTAACCTATCAAGCCAAGAAATTTTGGTAGTGACGTAATAGTCACGTGACCGTCCGTCCGTACGTACTTCCCTCCGTCCGCACCACAGGGTTACCAATACACTTCATACACTGGATGTAACCCTGTGCTGAATCCCGTATGTTTTTGGCGCGAAATCGCATGTTGACCCGCGTTGTAGCAAAACAAACAAAGACAACAAAAGTCAAAAAAAAATTGTTAATGGAAAAAAAGAGTTCAAAAGAATACTCAGTTGTCTTTTTGGTGAAAGGGGAAAAGTTTAATTTAGGCGAAAAAATGAGGCGATAAAGTTCAAAGTTGCCTTGTCGGTTCTGTTCGAACTCGGTCGGCACACTGCTTGAGTTCGCAGCTTTTCGCAGCGGTTTCGACGCCAAATACAGCAGAGCTAGTGCTTTGTGGTTTTTTCTTTTCACAACCATGGTTTTTACGGCGTTCCGAATACATTTTGCCAGGAAAAACACCAGCATTTCCATGCTGATAGGCAGCAATAAGTATTAAAATTAACTTGAACAATGACAGTAAGCGCTCATGGCCGAGGGGGGTAATATCCGGCTTCGTACGCTGACAACCCGGGTTCGGCTCTTAGCGAGGGAAGGAATTTTTTTCTTTTGTATTTTCTTTCCTTTTTTTTTTAATTTAACGACTTGAATGAGAGTATTTTCACAAATTAATAACTGCCAGCAAAAAAACAAACAAACAAACAAACAAAACAAAAAGGGGGGCTCCGCTTTTAGGCTTGGCTAAATCTATATATTAGCTAGAAACGTCGAGCTGTTACATTGTAATGAGCGCAAGAACTACCCGAAAAGTTCGTCATTCCGAGTTCGCGTGAACTGAAAATTGAATTTTGTAGGTCAGTTCATTCCCGTTAAATAGAATATTTCAACAAACTAACTAATTTCTTTTTCTTACATACATTAAGGTTGCTGTAGACAAAGAATGCCACAAATCGATTTTTTGACCATTTCTGCGATTTTATAAATTTTCTTCGATTTTTAATGACATGCACTCTTAAAAAGATCCTGTGATGACAGACTTTGAAATAAATTTTAACCCACAGTCATTTTAATTGTCTTTTAAGTTGTAATACAAGGAATTCCCTGGAAAAAACAGTTCTTCATAAACAAGTTACATTCTTGGTAAAATTTGTGGTTAACGACACTGTCAAAAGATTATTTTAAGGATAGTTTACTGTAGAGCAAAAGTCACCGGATTTGACACCGGATTCGATTTCGTACTTACACACAAAAGGACAAATCCGTTGTCTAAACCCACCCGGACTGCGCCACGAGTCCGAAAATTTTGAATCCGATTAAAAAGAGAATACTTTATATCCGAATGCTTTGAAATCTGGAATCTTTTATTGTGTAAACAGGTGTTGTATCTTAATAAACGATTTATTCTCTTCGGTTTATTTTTATTTCTTCACAATTTCGGTCAGTAAGGTTCTACACTCAGGTTCTTTCCTCATAAAAAAGGTTCCGTACGTAATAATGTTTCGTCACGAACTTGACGATCTGGTCCACAACTCCACAAGATTGGAGAGGAATTCGGTTCTTCATTTTGGGTGTTGTTTTTTTAACCCAGGGTCACGTGGTATACTTTTCCCGCCACGTGTAATTTATGCGCATAATTAATTATTTCTTACACGCTCCCGTCTTTGATTGACACACGTCAATCAACTAAAGCATCGACTCATTCATTCAGTGTTAGTAAGTGTAATTTTAAGTGTGTCTATAGACTTAAAACTAATGTTCATCGACACGCTATTGTTCAACATTCTTCACAAAAGTGATTACGTCGTTCCCGCACTTGTGGTTTCGATTTCTATGGGGTAGAGCTTCCTTGAGGGTCTTGTAACCTCAGTGACTCCATATCCACTTTGCATTCTCATGACAGATCCTCTGTGATGTCCATCTCGTCCCATAACGAGAGATTTGACGAATCGCGTACTCCAAAGTTGTCTCGGCGCTTTATCCTTGTGTATACAAACAACGTCTCCGACAGTAATCGATGGCTTCCTGTTCTCCAAGCTGCAGTTGTTATGAACACGTAATTCCGTTAAGTATTCTTTCTACCAATGTTTCCAAAACTACGAAAGAACAGTCGTTAAATATTTTTCACGCCTTGGCAATTCATGTACAATCTGGGAACCTTCCGCGCGAGGTTGACTACTGCTGCCCTCTACTCAACAATTGACGACCAATAACCAGTTGCAACGCGTTAGAGGATCTCGCAATTCATCATCCACGTAAGTTAGAGGTCGCGAATTTAGTATTCCCTCTATTTCAACAAGGACAGTAATCAGTTCCTCGTAACTGACTCGTGATGTTACCAAAGTCTTCTTCAGAAAGCGCTTTGTTGATCTAACTAGACGTTCAAAGAATCCACCCCACCAAAGGACTAAGCCGCGTTAAATTTCCAGATTATGTTGTTCTCAGCTGACAACTTCCTGAGGTCTTCATTCTTAAAGGTGGATCCATTGTCTGATAACAGGAGCTTCGGAACACCTCTTCTAGCAATAAATCGCCTAAAACTTCTCACAAACGCTTCAGTTGTCAATTTCGGAACAAGGTCTAGAGGAACCGCACGACTTGAAGTACACGTGTATAACACAATGTAAGCCTTGTTCATGTTATCATTCTTGCTGTACACATCCTTCACATAAATAGGTCCCCCAAAGTCTATTCCAATACTTGAGAATGCAAACTCGTCTGATAATCTGAATTCAGGCAGGGGAGCAGTGGTTGGGGTTCCTGGTATGTTCGACGCTCAAGCTTCTTGCATACCACACACTTGCTTATTAGGTTCTTAACTGTCTGTCTTCCCTTGACAACCGATTACTTGGTACGCAGCTGAATCAATGTCTCTCCTACTCCATCGTGCATCACTTGTTCGTGGCACTTAAAAATCACCAGCTTAGTTAAGTAATAATCTCTTAGTAGAAGAATAGGAAATCTTGCATCATATCGTAACGATGACAAGCCTATTCTTTCTTGTCATCGTAGTTAACACTTCCCGTCTTGATAAAGTCCAAGAGATGACTTCATTTGTTGATATTTGTTACTGTTCAAGATCCCACGTTGAACATGTTTAATCCACTTGCTCTCAGCTTGCTTGTAAGTTTTTACAAATTCTTCTCCGTTAATTTCTCCAGGATTGTCACCTGTTCAATTTCTCAACAAATAGCAACACTAATGCAGTGACTCTTATCAGCTTCGTAACAAGACTTAAAGTCTGTTCTCTAAACTTGCTTCGTCTTCTGTTGTTTACTTTTCGATGCACGAGGTTAATAAGCTGTAAACAGCTGGACTAGCCGACTTAATTTCGCATATCTTTTCCCTGTATTGTACATTCGCTGGCTGAACTGGCCAGTCTCGCTATCCTTAGAAAGGAACTCAGGGCCAGGTAACCATACGCTGCTTTCCTTGAGCACAGTAACCTTCATTCCTCTCGATGGCATGTCAGCTGGGTTTTCTGTCGTGGAACAGTTCCTAGCTCCATTGCGCGAGTGGTGCATTTCTTCTGACGTCACTAACGCGATTCTGGATGAATTGTTTGTACGCCTTATCACTGTTTCTAATCCACTACAAAGAAATCATGGAATCAGTCCAATTATAAAAGCTTAATCAACTCTTGCATCATCTTCAAAAGCTTGACTCACACTCTTCAGTAATCTTGACACAGTAAAGTTTGACGACAGTTCCAAACGAGGGATGCTTTGATAAGATAATGGGGCAACTCTGGTCTTTGAAGCATTCTACTCTTGAATCAAATTCTGCCCTCACGTACACAACGGCTCCACAAGCCTTCTCTGACGCGTCCGCAAAACAGTGAAGTTGGACAGACTTGACTTCATTTCCATTCACGCCCTCAGCATAACATTTCTTAAAACTCGCTCTCTCAGCTTGTCTCAGTCTGATAAGGTTGACAGCCACTGTTGAGTTCCGTATTATCAACCAACTCGTTCCAGGCCCTCTGGGCCTTGCATAGCTTCTGAAACATGATCTTAAATGATAAAAAAACTGGCGATGTTAACCCTAAAGGGTCAAAAAATCTTGCAGCAGTACTGAGAATCAGTCGTCTTGTCGCTTGTTGAGCATCAACATCCGCCCAGTGTCTTGCTTAGATCATAAATCAGTTCATCTTGGGTGTGGTTCCAAAGCATTCCCAAAACCTTCAGCTCCTTCCCAACACTTTGCTTAAAAACCGACTTTGACAAGCTCTCATCTTTTTCTTCAACACCTTCTCCACCAGTCTCAGCAAAGTCTCCAGTGAACGCTGGATCTTGCTTCAAGGATCTCATGAGGCTTTCTGAATTGCTGTTCCACTTCCTAATATTGAAACCTCTAGATTTCAAACAGAGCTTTATTTCTTTAGCTTTCGACAAAGCAGATGCGTTATTCACATCACTCGATTCCGACACATAGTCATCAACATAAAATGATTTCAAAAACTCCTTTGCAAGTGTGCTGTCTCTGACATACAGGTGTTGACATGGTGTCTGATAGTAGCATTAAGAATAAAGGGACTGGAATGCAAAGGGAAGCAGCTTAAGCTCAGGCGATTCCTTGTTGATGTCATCTACCCAGAGAAATCATAAAAACTCTCTGAGCTCAGGATTAAAGGGGCATAGTCACGAGGATTTCGCATATTTCTGGTCAAAACTGTACTAAAATTATCGGTAGCTAACTTTTTCCATGCCCAATTGTGTTTGAACATTTAAAGGAACATATTAACTTAACCTCATTAAGAGAAAACAAACCATGACCATTAAATATCGATTTAATGTCAACACGCTGAAAGAATTTGAAAAGTTTAGCCTAATTTTTTCAAATTGCAATCCATTTCCATCCGTGCCATCCGTAGCAACAGACGACAGAAAATAGTTTCAGTGAAGTAATATAGTCTTTGGTAACAAAACTAGACCATTATTTGTCGGTGTTCATTGATGTGAGGACATATTTTTGATTTTTAAAGTAAACTAAAACAGCATGACCATGCCCCTTTAACTTCAATGTTCAAAAATGATTTTTCAATGTCTGCAGTTACAGCTATCTCATGAACATTAAATCACAACAGGATGTCCAGTAACAAAGGGTTCAGTGAGGGTCCAGCATGTAAACACTTTTCTAAACCTGGTCCAAATACCTTGGATGAGGCATCGTACACAACTCTCATCTTAGTTGTATCTCTGTCAAGTCTCACAACTCCCCTGTGTGGAAGATAGTGGACATTTCCGGGGACTTGGGCTTGTCACACTACTTTTCAGTTGCTCCGTGAACACGTGATCATACTGATCAAGTACTTCTGGTTGGTCCTTAAGTTTCTTGATCACAGTTGGAAGCTTACCTGATGCAGTTACATAATTATCAGGCAGCATGGGGTGGTTATCCTTGAATGGTAGCTTGATTTGGTATCTCTCACCAGTAAATCTTACGTCATTTGAAAACTAATCATAGACTGAAGCTTCATTTTCCTTTATGCTCAAGGTTTCCAAGTCCTCTATCCTCAGACCATGTGTAGACCTCAAGTTCTCAGCACAGGACTCCGTTGATGCTGGAAATCTGGTCAGCTGGTCCTGACAGCACCCACCCTAACTTAGTTTCCATAGCAACCGGTCCAGTGGGATCTCCCTTAATTACACCTCCAGTAAGGAACGACCAGCAATGATCTGCTCCTTTGAGCACGTTAACACTAACAGTGTTACTGGTTCCACATGCAGGTTGTAGCCCTTGTAGGTGTGGGTAGCATTACACTTTGATACTGGGCTGCTTATTATTGGTACAACGTAGGCAGTGACATATATGCTCATTCCATCTGTTGTTCTAACACGCAGTTGCACTACTTCACGTTCCCTGAAAGATGCTGAGTAATCTCCGAATGTTTTGATTAGGGTTATGGGTTTCTTTACCAATGGTTGGTAAGCTCAATTGCTCACGTGTCTTGCTGGTTGTGTAAGATCTTTGACTACATATATCACATGGGTGTTGAATCCAATTTCCTGGTTGTCTAGTCTACAAACAAAAGCTTGAGCTGTCTGCAACAACACAGAGTTGTTGTTACTGCCTATGTACATTGTTGCTATTCCTACATCTCTGATTCTCTCTTGTGAAGTCCCACATCCATTCATCTGAGATTTTACAATGCTCGTGGGGTTTTCACAAATTGTTACGTGGTTTCTGCCCCCACAGTTAAAACACTTGACTCGATTGACAATTCGGGAAATTATGCACAGTTTTCAAACACACAAAACACCTGCCACTTCGTCTCAGTATAGTCCTTCTAACCTTTGGTTTAGTAATGGTTATACAATTAATATACTTGTTGTTCTTCTTGCAAAATAGACACTGTAGTAAACTCTTCACTGGCTGTATGAAGCGCAGAGGTAAAAAAGGGCTGTTTTACTCTTGCCTTATATGCTGATCAAATTTCTGGGCATTATTTGTTGGGCCACTTGTGTTTATTGCATTACACCTTTCTCTAGCTTCTAACTCAGTTTTCAGTGTATTTAACAGGGCATCAAGATTCCATGTTCCTTCACTGCCAAAGTACCAATAATCAATCTCAGCTCAGAAGGAATTTTTTTCCATTATGACTGGAACCAATAATTTCCAAAGGATTCTGATTCAACTCCTTGTGCCTCGAATATTGATCTCAATCTTGTCATACAATTCACAGATTTTCTAAGTTTCATGTACTGAATCAACAGAATCAACTGCTGGCAATTTCAATAAGGCCTCCATGTAGTTAAAAAATTGTTGAGCTGCACTCGCTCGCTAAGCAGAGAAGTACAAAGACTGTGGGATTGCTCTTCAAACTTTATTCCATTGCAGTTCACATCTTTAGACGACGACTCGACTCTCAGCTACTATGCTGCTATTAAAAACTGACCTACTTCTTCTACTACTACTCTACAAGCGCTAATGCAACCAATTATATACTGTCACCGTAGACATGTTTGGGTTCCTAACCTCAAGAACTTGGCCACCTCCGGCCACCTCAAAGAGCACTTGATCATAACACCAAAATAATACACCAACGGAACAAAAGGAAACTAATGAAATCTAGACATAATTGAAAATACTGGATAGTTTTAGGATAAAGTATTAGCCATAACCTAGAACTGGGGAATAAATCAGTAAGATCCGGAGTTCGCCTCAACGTTAACCATGTGACACTACAAAGTAAATATTCAATTTTCAACTTCCTAACAAAAGCAACAACTGTGGTTTACCAAATCTGTCGTTCAGAATGTTAACGGCTGTTTCATAATTGTCCACAATATGAGGTAACCCAGCAATTGCAGATTCAACTGTGCCTGTCATCTAGCTCTTCATAGAGGTGAATTTTTCAAAATAACGTGTCCCTAAAGCTCTGCCATTCCCGATTATTATTATTTTATTTTTTTATTATTAGACAAAGAAGACAGGATAATGACATTACAAATACATTACAACACACGACTATATATATATTACGTTACTAAGCTTACTTCTATCTTTTACAAAGTTTTTCTTTTTGTTAATTTTATAATTAAGAATAAAAATTAACAATAGTAGTTTCGAATGACGTTTCGATGACTCACTCACCATTTTCAAATTGGTATAACTAAAAGTCAGATTCTTGTAAGTTCCTCATATAATAAAATGCGTGTTGAAGTCTTGTTGCATGTGATTAAAAATACAATGCGGAATGCAGAGGGTGTTAATTAGGTAAATAGTTTTGCCTTGATTGAGTCAGATTGAGTGTTCAGTTTAGGTTTCTTGTCTTTGATAAAGAGCATTTCGTAAATTAAGAATTCCACCTTTCCGCGGCATTTCTTAAGAATGGTGAATTGTTTCTGAAGGTCTTTATTCCTCTGATTGTGAGCGTCGCGCAAGTGTTTTCCAAAAGCAGAGTGTTTGTTTTCCTCAAGTCATCGAAGTGTCATTCGAAACTACTATCGCTAATTTTATTCTTAATTGTTTATCCAAACCTCCGTTATTGTTAATTTCATACAGTATTAAACTAACAAACAAAACATTTAATAACGAAACTTAGACGAGAAATAAAAGGCAAAAAAAGAAAAAAACGGAAAGAGAGAAAAAAAAAGAACTTACACCTTGTTTCATTTCCCAGGGGACTAGGACCAAGTTCACAAGAGGTTACAAGAAAGACTTAATAGGGTCCCATTTCTTCTGGTTAAAAGTGTTGGCCTTGTTTTCTATTTCATTGATGTGTTTCATATATCGTAAAAAGTCGTTAAGTTTTGGTGGAAATTGTTTGTACTTACATAGCCAAATATAATATTTAGCAAGTAAGTAGCAGAAATTAATTTGAAGTTTGTATTTTGATCTATCTGGGTTTAAGCCCCACGCTGTGCCGAGTTCTAAGAGCGTTTCTTTCTCAACTATTTTCCATGACTGCAGCCATAAGGAAAGACTGATTCAGAAGGACTGAATTTTCTTTGACAGAAAGTACATTTCTCGCTATCAACGGGTCCAATTTTTTTCAGAAAGTTGTTAGTCGATAGTCTTCTGTGTAAAAAACTAAAATTGAAGACTATACACAGTAATTTTCAAAGAGTTGTTTTAACTCCAAAACTGGAGTTAAAATTTTAGGTTAAAAATAATCCCTTTTTGGGGGTTATTTTAACTCCTTAATTTAACTCCAATTTCGGGGTTATAATAACTCCAGTGGGGGAGTCACTTTAACTCTATAAAAGAAGTTATTTTAACTCCATATGGGAGTTACTATAACTCCAAAAGTGGAGTAAAAACTTTAGGTTAAAAATAACTCCTTTTTTGGGGTCATTTTAACTCCCAAATTTAACTCCAATTTCGGAGTTATAATAGCTCCAACGAGGGAGTCACTTTAACTCTACTCCATCATAGACTAGGGTTATTTTAACTCTGCTCCATCAAAGACTAGAGTTACTTTAACTCCATAATCAGAGTTGTAGTAACTGAAATCAGAGTAAAATTAACTCCCGTACATTCACCCTATTAGTTTCTTAGATAAAAAGCAACATCACACAAATTGACTGTCACTATAAAAGGTACAACATTTTTAATTCAGTCCTATTTCATTTTCTTATATGAACAATAGTTTCTTGCAGAATTTGAATTAACAGTAACATTAATGTAAATTTATGTAAATTTACTATAATCATGTAAGTATACAATTATATAAAATGAAAATAAAGCATTACAAGTATGTATATATAAACATGATTTCAAAATATATATATATATATATATTAAATTCTCTTAAAATTTTTCTGTATTTTATATTTCCAAAAAATCTCATAAATTTAGTTGTTCTTCAATATGACTACCTCCATCTGCATGCATCCATGGAGCATAAAAAGAACTTTATAATTAAGGCTGGATAGTGTTGTGAAGTACCCTTTAGAAAGACTAATGTCCTTTAGAACCTCTGATTATTCAGTCTACAGAAAATACATGGTTAAATAAAACCTTTTCAAGTTGTTTCAAATTTTGACTGAAAAACTGGAAGAACTCTGGTGAAGCCCTAATGAACAATCTTCCCAGGTAAGAAAGTCAAAACTTAATGATTCGAATTTGAAGAAAGTTGGAATTCAAATGACAATATAGGAAAATTCAACAACACTATCTTTTGTTTAAAATTATAACTGGCTCAAAATTCAATTTTCTTAAATTATTATCTGGAACAGGAACAAAAAATTTCTTTTGTTTGCTTTAAAACCATTTTAAACTTTTCCCCCCTTAAGGAGCATTGAGGGTTTTAAGTCAGTATAAATACTGGTATACACCTAATTGCAATAATGTTGTCATAGAACAATGAAAGAGAACAGAACAAAGCCAAATAGGAATTCACTAGCCATGGAAATTACATTGTCAGATACATGTATGTATCAATTGAGTTGATCAGACAACAGTATTGCAATTAGAGTACGTACAGCTAAAATGAAAATAAAGAAAGTACAAGTGATTTACAATTAAAACATGATTTTAAAATATATATTAACAATTCTCTTAGAGTGATTTGAATTAACCCGTGAAATAGATACCAAACTATTACGCACTATTACATACTAATTCCATTGTCTTCTTTTGTTCAGCTTTGACTATTAGACACTAATTGTCAGATATTGTTTCACAGGTTAAGTAAAATCACTCTAACTTTTTTCTGTATTTTATATTTCGAAAAAACCTCAAAAATTAATGTGATTGTTCGTCAATATCACTACCTTCAGCTGCATGTATGCAGGCATGTATGGAGCATAAAGAACTTTATAAGTAAGGCTACAACAAAAAGGATACAATATTTTTTTAAATGTGCCTTCAGAAACACCAATGTGCTACATGCATATCCCCTCCAATTATTAATCTGCAGAAATGCATGGTTACAAATTTCATTTTTGCCCCTTTGTGATATAAACAAATATCACCTACAGTGGTTACTAATCACATGATCACCCATGGCAAATTCAATTAAAATTAAAATTGATTGTACTAAATTTTGACTTAAAAACACTGGTCGGGAGCCAAATGATGAACAATCTTGCCAGGTAAGAAAGTCAAAATTTTCTGAATTCAAATTTGAAGAAAGCTGGATTTGAAATGAGAATAAAGCAAAATTCAGTGCATGTTTGTTCAAACACAACTCCATCTTTTCGTTAAAATTATAACCATAAGTCTGTGAAGTATGATCGTCTGGGGGAATGTACTCCTGAGAAGGACTGTTTGTGGTGACATTGACTGACATTGACATCATCAGAGCCAGCTGGCTTGACCCTGATGATGAATTCGCTCAGGTTGTCAAAATGTCAGTCAATGTCACCACAAACATTCCTTCATGGGACTACACTCACCCGGACAATCATACTTCACCAACTTATGATATTACTCTTGGGTCCCAACCTTTTACAAAATTACAACTGGCTTAAATTTTAATTTTCATTTAAGGCCCACCTTCACCCAAAAGGCCTTGCACACCGCGGTTACTGTTTATGAATTTCGTGTAACACAGAATTGTTTCTGAGCAGGTTTCTTTGAAAATCTCTTTCCTTCAGAGTCATCTTGTTGAAAATCATCCATAAGCATGCAGGAATTTATTCTTCAATTATGAAGCTGTTGTTCCTAGGAATTATTTTGTGACTGTGCTGGCCAAACATATTTTTTTTCACTCCTACTTTCTCCAATATGTTTGCTGCCAAAGATACCTCGCAGTTGAAGATGCTGCATGGTTATCCCCAAGGAAAAGATTGTCAGTATTCGTCTCAGAGAAGCTTGTGTTATGCAGCAAAAAAAAAAAAAAACAGATTTCAGCTCCACTACGCAGTACACAACATGAGCAGAAACCATTAGGTTTATTTTGGCGGTTTCGGCCAAGCACCGGGAACTATAACAATACGTTATACTACAACCTCTTATTACATCCAAACGTACGGCACATAACATAAAAACAGAGCTGAGCGACAGTTTACAAAGACGTTACTGTCAGAACGGAGGCCAGAAAAAACCTGCCTGAAAAAAACCCCGATGGGGAAAAAAACTCGGCAGGAAATCTGGGTAGGAACCATGGCTCAAGCTCTAAATAGCCCTTCCTACAAGGCTACACGTTGCAAACATCCCCACCCGCGTTAACTAAAATAAAAGTCGGACGTATGACAACGAAGAACAACTTACTAAAAATTAAAAATAACGTAAGCTGAATGAGGTGTCGGCCTAGAATGATCTCCTGACTTACGTCACTTATATAGCCCTCCTTTCTACCCATGCTGCACTTCAACTAAACCAGCCCCAGTCCCCCTGCTCTTGTGCCGCAGAAATATTTCATTTCTGGCTAATTCGTATCCACTCAAACGCCAGAAATTCCATATTTCATGAATCTCTTGTAGTGATGTGATTGTAATGGATGTGGGACCTTCGCAAGTAAGTTTGATTCGTACGATTCGATTTTATTCGCGGGATGTAAACAAAACAGCTCGCGACTGTGTAATAAATGAATGGTTTTGTAGAACTGTTTTCTTTTTCTTTCCATGTGTATGATCGTACGATTGAATTCAATAATAGTTTTCTTAGTTAGCCATAGGTTCAGGTAGATTTGATCGAAGATTATTACATATGTATGGCTGGCTTTCAAAGGTTACAATTGCAATGCAGGAGTCACCGGACAAGTGCTATTTGCGAGCGACAGTCAGTGAGTTGCTATCCAGTTGTATACGCTGTTTACATGTATTCCCCTTCAGACCAACCTCTATAATGCCTTGGAAAGACCTTCAAAATCACTGTTACTTTATAAGACATTTGCAAACAAAAACAATCGAATGTCGAAGTAAACGTTAGTCGCTTCCTGGCACTTAGAAATGCAAATATAAATTGAGTTCTCGCTTTCTATTTCATTGAAACTTTCATGTCGCAAACTACACATAATTCCAACATTTTGGGGAGTAAATGCATTTCATGGAAGCCAAAAGACTTGTAGATTGAGGTCGTTCATGTAGATTGGTGCAAATCGCTACAAGTTCGCTGTTTCGATTTGTTTCAAATATATGTGACGATTTTCTCGCTCGCAGAAATATTCTGGCAACCAATCAGATCGCGAGAAGGACAATAAAGCCATTTGAAAACAATAACAAACGGTCGCAAGGCCATTTGGGTGAAGGTGGGCCTTAAAGTATAAGGACTGGTAAAATTGTTTATCATATTACCAACACAGCTTTCGTGAATTGACATCCACCAAAAGTCAAAGTTGGCTTCTTGAACTTGCACCTACACACATGAACCGATTCCTAAATGACCACCACATCCAATTAATAAATAAAATGAATGAATTTTAGTCAAACATGGTATCATCCATTTTCTCAAATGCTTGACATCTGCAGAGAAGAAGGCCCTTTGATGTGGTCAACAACAACATAGTTTCCAACAGCCTATAAAACATTGTTACAAAAACACAATGATATCATTCACGCTTTCTTGGAATGTAAATTAGTTTTCATCGAGTAAAAAAGGCTAAAACATGGAGGTCATTTAACATTGTTTACCTTCCAATAATATCTTTCAAACAAGAATATTTCCACTAAAGAATTGTTGAACTTTTTATATTTAAATGCTACAGTTTTCAATGGCAATTCCCAGTCTTTACATTGCTAACAATTATTGCAACTAAACAGTGTCAAAAGAACTGAACACGAAGATGCAGGCATACAGCTTTACAGCTAACCGTTTGTATTCACCTTAAGCTTCCTAGCTACGTGTAGTAACATCTTCTTTGAATGACAAACTGGAAGGGAAGCCTTTAGGCTCAGAGTAAATTGAAGTTCCAAGCTTAAGCTTACCGGCAAAACGTCCATATTTCCTACGTTTGGCCTTTTGCGAATTCAACAACCCGCCAAAACAGTCGTTGATCCACTGTTGTTAATATGTTCACAACGTCGATTTCATTTGTTCACTTCGATCCAAAAATCCACATGCAAGGCTCCAAATCATTTCTTGGCAGGTAGTCCAATGCAAAAGATGCAATCATCCACCTTTGTTTTAACTTGAGAGATGCTTTTTTGTCCTCAAACTACGAACAAATGCTTCCTAAATGAATCTTACTTCCGTCGAGCAACCGTCACTTTCAAAATGGCGCCTACTCTAATGTTACAAAGATCACATGACTCATTATTGACAACTGCTGAACAGTGAATGCAGGCGCATTGATTTCGGGCTCTTGAATTGAAATATTATAATTCACGCCATTTAGATGGGAACTTACCAAACTTTTGATTTCACTTGGATGAATTGCCACAATATCTTTTGCTTTATTTCCAAAAAATGCGTTCATAATTAAATTGAGATCAATGTTTATCATAGAAATAATACGCGAGTCCCTGCACTCCGCCTTCAACCCTAACCCCCCCAAAATAAGATGTACCTCTTGTAGCAGAACTTTATTTGATTATTTTCGTCGGTCATTTAAATCTTCGTCAACCGAAGAATTCCAAAAATAAAAGGAACATTTCAGCTATAAATTGCCGGTTTTGCCGGGCTTTTTGACTAAGAAGCAGGTCAGTGCGGACAATTTCTTTCGAGGTGAGTAAAAGTTTAGCGGCTAATATTTGCACTTTTCACTGCACAGTAAAGGTATTGTAGATAAACAAATAGCCCGTTTTGTAGGTAATTTTGCACGGAACTTCATGATTTTGGACAGATGATAGATAAAAGATGAAAGTGAATGGAAAAACTTTCAACACCAGCTCAAATTTAACTACTCCTGAATTTTAGCGGTGACAATCTTCGCATACATTTCGGCCTACTGTGCCAGCTTTCGTACACTTAGCTGCGCCTTTCTCAAAACCTATTTTTAAATAAGTTAAAGAACAGAATTTTAAACTTTACTGTTCGAAAACTAATAAGTCGCAAGTGCAGCAAAGATTACACAACAATCCTTGCAAAGTACAATACACTACATGTATTTGTTGTGGTATAACAGCGACGCTTTACATCCAGGTCATGCAAAGGTCACGAATATTTCATAAACTTAATCCCGCGCAAACAATCTAAATCGTCAAATAATTAACTAAGGTAGATGTCTATGCATAGAATGTTGACATACACCTTGAAATATCGTTAGTTTACCAGTTTTACCGATTTTTTTCACTCTGTTGCGATTCTAATAAGCATTTACAAAAGTAGCTAAGAAAAGCAAGCGTAAGTGGAAACGGAAGTAAAGCGTTTGCTATTTTAAAGGCGTAAGCGGAAAGGGGAAGGAAAACGTCGAATCTTATACAGGCCTTTTCTTAATAGTTGTAATACTAACCTGTCAACTACCTTTACCAAGGCAGTAAATGAGGTACGAGACAGTGGACTGAGCGTACGAAAAGCCGCCCAATTAAGTGACGGACCAAAACATCAGCACTGCAGGATCGATTAAACATCCACCCCCAGAATAACCATTTGCTATTTACACCAATTATTGGTCGCCAAGCCGATATTTATTCACAAATCGAAGAGAAAACACGATAAGCACTCAGCAGGGTGGCTGACACATCGGTTTGCGTCGAGCGTTTTCGTGGAGAAATGTTGCTTTGTCGATGTACGAAAACTGGGCCAGGTGTACGAAGACTGGGCAAGTTAGGAGTTTTGGGCAAAATGGCATAATTTTGAACATACGTTGATCAAGCGGCCAATCGTTTTATATATTGAAGGTAAGTAAATGGGCTATCTTTAAAAGAAATTTCAGAAATTTTCATCTCAAAGACGAAAAGATATAGCGATTACAAACTAAAGTGTAGGAAAACTGGGCAACACACTGTAGTGAATCTTTAAAGAAAAAAAATGATTCAGGCAAAGTCTTGCTTGTAAATTCTTTCAATTAAGCAACAAGACGACATGGATTTTGTTTTAGGGGCCGATATTTTTCAAATGTAAGAGTTCGCAGCCCGTCCGATTGCGGATCGATCGATCGAGCGATCAAGCGCTGGCCCGGTGAAAACCGTGAGCGTTTTTGTTTCCCGTTCTGTAAATCTGTTTTTCCCAACAGAATACTTCGAGTAAAGATAATAATCAGTGGTGTCTGAAACTACATTTCAGTAGGAAAGAGAGACTCGCTTTGTTTTAAACTAACTGTTTGAAAGTGCGAGATTAAAATCTATTTCATGAAGGACAACAAGCTGCATTTAGCAGCAGTTCTTTATCGGTCGAGTCATGCTCAAACTGATTTTCTTCGCTTCCTAATACCCCTAATAGGAAAGTTTGTTTACTAATTGAGAAGAAGAACAGTTTTTTCCACCTAAGATTGTCCGGAATATGTTGTTTATAAAAGAGTTTTGCTTTAACTTCAAGCCGTAGATTGTTCACAATTTGATCGCCTATAGTCGGCGGCGAAAAACAACCTGTGCAATAAGCGAAGAAGCTCGACCGGGAATAAAAGTAAAGCTAAATATCTCATTAATCGGAACCTGTAGGGTACCAAAAAAACCTCTTTTTTACGAATGAACTTTATTTGCGAATAACCTGGGGCAAAATTCAACGTTCCCGGGCCGGTCACCCAACCAAGTACTAACCCCGCCGGACTGGGCTTAACTTCGCTTGTACGGGCAGCAAAACTTGTGGTATCTTGATCATGGAATTCAATTACTTCAAATATTTACCTTTTGCTTTCCATTTTCGTCTTTTTCCTGGTTTTTAAATGCATATTTTACTCGAGAAAATATAAGTGGGAAATAACAGAACGAAACGTCTACTAACTTCTGAAAACATGTGCGCGTGCGATTCCTTGATAAGCATACTAAGCAAACTACGCCTGCATAAACATGCTGTTCAAAGCCACCGTGGCGTATCAAAAACACTGACCAATAAATGATACGTTTCTCTGGACCACTTCTACCTTAAAGTAGTGAAACTTAGAAAGTTACAACGCGAAGATAGCGACAAAAAAAAAGACAGCTAAGTCCGAAAGAAAAGAGGGTATTGGAACTTGGCGGTATTTAATTTTCTGAAGAATAGCAATAAATTAAATTCAATAAAAAAATAGCCATATTTTCGGCCTGGGCTCTTGCCAAATGCAAACGTGTAAAGAACAAAAGATTCACGATCTCAACTTGACAAAAGTTAAATTATCTTTTCGTTCATATAAACGGATTAAGGTTTTTACCTCTCAGTAATTCCAAAGTACTGGCAAATGGGCCGACGAACTGTCTTCGTAATCTTGGTTGGTACGGTTCTAACGCGTGTTCCTCCGCAAGCTCTGCAAGAAGATAGATCAAGAAAAATATCCTATCGCTTTAATGCTCGTCTGCTATCCATGACTTTGATAAGAGGTTTTTCAATTAAAGGTAAGTTCTGCTCAGAAAACAGCTTTTAACTGACGCATTCCACCACGTGCTGTATTTTTACTTAGAAACGCTGAGGGAAAATCGCGGCTCTAAGCACGAAAACGTGTTCAGCTGCGAGACTGTGCAGTGAGTGCAATTCTGAAATTTCTCAAAATTGTATTGTTCTTCATTGTTATGATATCAGAGAGAGCGCTAGAGCCACCGGCTGATCACGTACAAACGCTACAAGGGTGACGTATGCTAGTCCGAAGGTGACAAAATATCAAGTTTACCATTCTTTTATGTAAAGTCAGAGCTAAGAGGTCAGAAATACTCCGTTTCGCAAATTACAGATCTGTATTTTGATCCTAATTGTGAGACACTGAGTCAACATTATGCCGTTTGTTGCGGTGCGGTCTTGTGTGATTTGATTGGGTTTTTGACCGGGTTAAAATAACATACCGTAGTCAACGTGCTAGCTGGATGAAACAGCGTAGCGTGACAACAGTCCGATGTCAAAATAATGCACACGCCTGATAGCATTGCGTGACGACTTTCTTTTGCCATTGACCACTTAACACTTTTGGCACGTTTTCGGCAATCCTCGTAAAATATTTGGACGTGTTTGGATATGGCGGGGTGGTCTTCGAACACGATATAAATCTTAGTTTCGAGATATCCTACGTCTATTTTTAACGGACACTTAACGAAGACCCTACTCGAAAACGAAGACCGTCGATCAGTGTTCATCTATACATTGCTGCCGTAATTTGCGAAACGGAGTATTTCTGACCTCTTGGCTCGTAGCTTTTTGTTCAGAATTCATTGTTGCAGGGAAGAATATTAAAGGACGGCGTTAACGAATGTAACGAAATAGGTTAAAGTTCGCTCCGATCTGAGAAGAGCTCGTTTCGTAATATACAGATCTTTGAATTTAAAAACTCTGCATTTCCGGTAGTTATTAATCTAATTTTTTGACAACACAACGCGCACCGAACCATTAGCTGACTTTGTTGGTCTTCATTTACTTTTCATTTCGTTTTGTTTCGCAAAAAAACAGTAAGCCTAACTGAAGAACAGATTCGAGGACTCTCAGAGGGTCCAGATTTTAGGTGGAGTGACATAGCAAGAATACTTGGTGTATCTGCAAGAACTCTTTCTCGCCACCGTCAAGGATTCAATAGTATGCCTGTTAGCCAAGAGCATAATTTTTCTCAGATTACCGACGTTGCCTTGGACAATATAATCAGAGATGTACTAACCTTGGCACCCTAGTCAGATGGCTGCCCTAATGCTGCATCTACCACTATCATTCACTGTCACTACCTCTGTTTGGACAGTGATGAGAGGTGGTTGCATTTACGGGCTCCCATAACTTTTTCATTAAAATCTGGCCTGCCTGCACGACCGTTTGGTACCATGGAGCAAAGATCTCCCTCTGTCCCTGTTGCTCTTTCAACATTGTCGTTACCAGAGTAAAGACCCTCTATCATCTTTCCAATTTCTGTGTGACGAGAAACCATTAACTGCTCATAATTAAAGCCAAGAGCATGTCGGTGGGAACGCGATTCTGTTATTCGCTGGTACATGACTCGTAAAGTTTGCTCATATTGCTCCATCCTTCTAGCTAATAATTCTGCTTGGTCACCATCATTATTTCTTCCAAACAAGTGTTACACTGCCGGATCAATAAAAGCATTTTTTCACAGAACTCTCGAATAGTGGGAATGAAAAAACCCCGATAACTCGTCGCCAGACTCTTCTCCTTGATGGTACTTCTGATCAAAAGCTCATCTCCCCTTTCTTGATGTACATGTATAAAAATGTGCACGCAACTTGATATGAAAATGTTAACCACCTCATGTATGAAACAATGACTTATTTGATGCATATAAAAGATCGCTTGATACGGCAAAAATCACACTGACACAGAAGAAATTGTTTTGACATAAATATACGACAAAATGACACGAATATAAAATAGTTGATGTATAAAAATGTAACTTTACATAAAAGAATGGTAAACTTGATATTTTGTCACCTTCGGACTAGCATACGTCACCCTTGTAGCGTTTGTACGTGATCAGCCGGTGGCTCTAGCGCTCTCTCTGATATCATAACAATGAAGAACAATACAATTTTGAGAAATTTCAGAATTGCACTCACTGCACAGTCTCGCAGCTGAACACGTTTTCGTGCTTAGAGCCGCGATTTTCCCTCAGCGTTTCTAAGTAAAAATACAGCACGTGGTGGAATGCGTCAGTTAAAAGCTGTTTTCTGAGCAGAACTTACCTTTAATTGAAAAACCTCTTATCAAAGTCATGGATAGCAGACGAGCATTAAAGCGATAGGATATTTTTCTTGATCTATCTTCTTGCAGAGCTTGCGGAGGAACACGCGTTAGAACCGTACCAACCAAGATTACGAAGACAGTTCGTCGGCCCATTTGCCAGTACTTTGGAATTACTGAGAGGTAAAAACCTTAATCCGTTTATATGAACGAAAAGATAATTTAACTTTTGTCAAGTTGAGATCGTGAATCTTTTGTTCTTTACACGTTTGCATTTGGCAAGAGCCCAGGCCGAAAATATGGCTATTTTTTTATTGAATTTAATTTATTGCTATTCTTCAGAAAATTAAATACCGCCAAGTTCCAATACCCTCTTTTCTTTCGGACTTAGCTGTCTTTTTTTTTGTCGCTATCTTCGCGTTGTAACTTTCTAAGTTTCACTACTTTAAGGTAGAAGTGGTCCAGAGAAACGTATCATTTATTGGTCAGTGTTTTTGATACGCCACGGTGGCTTTGAACAGCATGTTTATGCAGGCGTAGTTTGCTTAGTATGCTTATCAAGGAATCGCACGCGCACATGTTTTCAGAAGTTAGTAGACGTTTCGTTCTGTTATTTCCCACTTATATTTTCTCGAGTAAAATATGCATTTAAAAACCAGGAAAAAGACGAAAATGGAAAGCAAAAGGTAAATATTTGAAGTAATTGAATTCCATGATCAAGATACCACAAGTTTTGCTGCCCGTACAAGCGAAGTTAAGCCCAGTCCGGCGGGGTTAGTACTTGGTTGGGTGACCGGCCCGGGAACGTTGAATTTTGCCCCAGGTTATTCGCAAATAAAGTTCATTCGTAAAAAAGAGGTTTTTTTGGTACCCTACAGGTTCCGATTAATGAGATATTTAGCTTTACTTTTATTCCCGGTCGAGCTTCTTCGCTTATTGCACAGGTTGTTTTTCGCCGCCGACTATAGGCGATCAAATTGTGAACAATCTACGGCTTGAAGTTAAAGCAAAACTCTTTTATAAACAACATATTCCGGACAATCTTAGGTGGAAAAAACTGTTCTTCTTCTCAATTAGTAAACAAACTTTCCTATTAGGGGTATTAGGAAGCGAAGAAAATCAGTTTGAGCATGACTCGACCGATAAAGAACTGCTGCTAAATGCAGCTTGTTGTCCTTCATGAAATAGATTTTAATCTCGCACTTTCAAACAGTTAGTTTAAAACAAAGCGAGTCTCTCTTTCCTACTGAAATGTAGTTTCAGACACCACTGATTATTATCTTTACTCGAAGTATTCTGTTGGGAAAAACAGATTTACAGAACGGGAAACAAAAACGCTCACGGTTTTCACCGGGCCAGCGCTTGATCGCTCGATCGATCGATCCGCAATCGGACGGGCTGCGAACTCTTACATTTGAAAAATATCGGCCCCTAAAACAAAATCCATGTCGTCTTGTTGCTTAATTGAAAGAATTTACAAGCAAGACTTTGCCTGAATCATTTTTTTTCTTTAAAGATTCACTACAGTGTGTTGCCCAGTTTTCCTACACTTTAGTTTGTAATCGCTATATCTTTTCGTCTTTGAGATGAAAATTTCTGAAATTTCTTTTAAAGATAGCCCATTTACTTACCTTCAATATATAAAACGATTGGCCGCTTGATCAACGTATGTTCAAAATTATGCCATTTTGCCCAAAACTCCTAACTTGCCCAGTCTTCGTACACCTGGCCCAGTTTTCGTACATCGACAAAGCAACATTTCTCCACGAAAACGCTCGACGCAAACCGATGTGTCAGCCACCCTGCTGAGTGCTTATCGTGTTTTCTCTTCGATTTGTGAATAAATATCGGCTTGGCGACCAATAATTGGTGTAAATAGCAAATGGTTATTCTGGGGGTGGATGTTTAATCGATCCTGCAGTGCTGATGTTTTGGTCCGTCACTTAATTGGGCGGCTTTTCGTACGCTCAGTCCACTGTCTCGTACCTCATTTACTGCCTTGGTAAAGGTAGTTGACAGGTTAGTATTACAACTATTAAGAAAAGGCCTGTATAAGATTCGACGTTTTCCTTCCCCTTTCCGCTTACGCCTTTAAAATAGCAAACGCTTTACTTCCGTTTCCACTTACGCTTGCTTTTCTTAGCTACTTTTGTAAATGCTTATTAGAATCGCAACAGAGTGAAAAAAATCGGTAAAACTGGTAAACTAACGATATTTCAAGGTGTATGTCAACATTCTATGCATAGACATCTACCTTAGTTAATTATTTGACGATTTAGATTGTTTGCGCGGGATTAAGTTTATGAAATATTCGTGACCTTTGCATGACCTGGATGTAAAGCGTCGCTGTTATACCACAACAAATACATGTAGTGTATTGTACTTTGCAAGGATTGTTGTGTAATCTTTGCTGCACTTGCGACTTATTAGTTTTCGAACAGTAAAGTTTAAAATTCTGTTCTTTAACTTATTTAAAAATAGGTTTTGAGAAAGGCGCAGCTAAGTGTACGAAAGCTGGCACAGTAGGCCGAAATGTATGCGAAGATTGTCACCGCTAAAATTCAGGAGTAGTTAAATTTGAGCTGGTGTTGAAAGTTTTTCCATTCACTTTCATCTTTTATCTATCATCTGTCCAAAATCATGAAGTTCCGTGCAAAATTACCTACAAAACGGGCTATTTGTTTATCTACAATACCTTTACTGTGCAGTGAAAAGTGCAAATATTAGCCGCTAAACTTTTACTCACCTCGAAAGAAATTGTCCGCACTGACCTGCTTCTTAGTCAAAAAGCCCGGCAAAACCGGCAATTTATAGCTGAAATGTTCCTTTTATTTTTGGAATTCTTCGGTTGACGAAGATTTAAATGACCGACGAAAATAATCAAATAAAGTTCTGCTACAAGAGGTACATCTTATTTTGGGGGGGTTAGGGTTGAAGGCGGAGTGCAGGGACTCGCGTATTATTTCTATGATAAACATTGATCTCAATTTAATTATGAACGCATTTTTTGGAAATAAAGCAAAAGATATTGTGGCAATTCATCCAAGTGAAATCAAAAGTTTGGTAAGTTCCCATCTAAATGGCGTGAATTATAATATTTCAATTCAAGAGCCCGAAATCAATGCGCCTGCATTCACTGTTCAGCAGTTGTCAATAATGAGTCATGTGATCTTTGTAACATTAGAGTAGGCGCCATTTTGAAAGTGACGGTTGCTCGACGGAAGTAAGATTCATTTAGGAAGCATTTGTTCGTAGTTTGAGGACAAAAAAGCATCTCTCAAGTTAAAACAAAGGTGGATGATTGCATCTTTTGCATTGGACTACCTGCCAAGAAATGATTTGGAGCCTTGCATGTGGATTTTTGGATCGAAGTGAACAAATGAAATCGACGTTGTGAACATATTAACAACAGTGGATCAACGACTGTTTTGGCGGGTTGTTGAATTCGCAAAAGGCCAAACGTAGGAAATATGGACGTTTTGCCGGTAAGCTTAAGCTTGGAACTTCAATTTACTCTGAGCCTAAAGGCTTCCCTTCCAGTTTGTCATTCAAAGAAGATGTTACTACACGTAGCTAGGAAGCTTAAGGTGAATACAAACGGTTAGCTGTAAAGCTGTATGCCTGCATCTTCGTGTTCAGTTCTTTTGACACTGTTTAGTTGCAATAATTGTTAGCAATGTAAAGACTGGGAATTGCCATTGAAAACTGTAGCATTTAAATATAAAAAGTTCAACAATTCTTTAGTGGAAATATTCTTGTTTGAAAGATATTATTGGAAGGTAAACAATGTTAAATGACCTCCATGTTTTAGCCTTTTTTACTCGATGAAAACTAATTTACATTCCAAGAAAGCGTGAATGATATCATTGTGTTTTTGTAACAATGTTTTATAGGCTGTTGGAAACTATGTTGTTGTTGACCACATCAAAGGGCCTTCTTCTCTGCAGATGTCAAGCATTTGAGAAAATGGATGATACCATGTTTGACTAAAATTCATTCATTTTATTTATTAATTGGATGTGGTGGTCATTTAGGAATCGGTTCATGTGTGTAGGTGCAAGTTCAAGAAGCCAACTTTGACTTTTGGTGGATGTCAATTCACGAAAGCTGTGTTGGTAATATGATAAACAATTTTACCAGTCCTTATACTTTAAGGCCCACCTTCACCCAAATGGCCTTGCGACCGTTTGTTATTGTTTTCAAATGGCTTTATTGTCCTTCTCGCGATCTGATTGGTTGCCAGAATATTTCTGCGAGCGAGAAAATCGTCACATATATTTGAAACAAATCGAAACAGCGAACTTGTAGCGATTTGCACCAATCTACATGAACGACCTCAATCTACAAGTCTTTTGGCTTCCATGAAATGCATTTACTCCCCAAAATGTTGGAATTATGTGTAGTTTGCGACATGAAAGTTTCAATGAAATAGAAAGCGAGAACTCAATTTATATTTGCATTTCTAAGTGCCAGGAAGCGACTAACGTTTACTTCGACATTCGATTGTTTTTGTTTGCAAATGTCTTATAAAGTAACAGTGATTTTGAAGGTCTTTCCAAGTCATTATAGAGGTTGGTCTGAAGGGGAATACATGTAAACAGCGTATACAACTGGATAGCAACTCACTGACTGTCGCTCGCAAATAGCACTTGTCCGGTGACTCCTGCATTGCAATTGTAACCTTTGAAAGCCAGCCATACATATGTAATAATCTTCGATCAAATCTACCTGAACCTATGGCTAACTAAGAAAACTATTATTGAATTCAATCGTACGATCATACACATGGAAAGAAAAAGAAAACAGTTCTACAAAACCATTCATTTATTACACAGTCGCGAGCTGTTTTGTTTACATCCCGCGAATAAAATCGAATCGTACGAATCAAACTTACTTGCGAAGGTCCCACATCCATTACAATCACATCACTACAAGAGATTCATGAAATATGGAATTTCTGGCGTTTGAGTGGATACGAATTAGCCAGAAATGAAATATTTCTGCGGCACAAGAGCAGGGGGACTGGGGCTGGTTTAGTTGAAGTGCAGCATGGGTAGAAAGGAGGGCTATATAAGTGACGTAAGTCAGGAGATCATTCTAGGCCGACACCTCATTCAGCTTACGTTATTTTTAATTTTTAGTAAGTTGTTCTTCGTTGTCATACGTCCGACTTTTATTTTAGTTAACGCGGGTGGGGATGTTTGCAACGTGTAGCCTTGTAGGAAGGGCTATTTAGAGCTTGAGCCATGGTTCCTACCCAGATTTCCTGCCGAGTTTTTTTCCCCATCGGGGTTTTTTTCAGGCAGGTTTTTTCTGGCCTCCGTTCTGACAGTAACGTCTTTGTAAACTGTCGCTCAGCTCTGTTTTTATGTTATGTGCCGTACGTTTGGATGTAATAAGAGGTTGTAGTATAACGTATTGTTATAGTTCCCGGTGCTTGGCCGAAACCGCCAAAATAAACCTAATGGTTTCTGCTCATGTTGTGTACTGCGTAGTGGAGCTGAAATCTGTTTTTTTTTTTTTTGCTGCATAACACAAGCTTCTCTGAGACGAATACTGACAATCTTTTCCTTGGGGATAACCATGCAGCATCTTCAACTGCGAGGTATCTTTGGCAGCAAACATATTGGAGAAAGTAGGAGTGAAAAAAAATATGTTTGGCCAGCACAGTCACAAAATAATTCCTAGGAACAACAGCTTCATAATTGAAGAATAAATTCCTGCATGCTTATGGATGATTTTCAACAAGATGACTCTGAAGGAAAGAGATTTTCAAAGAAACCTGCTCAGAAACAATTCTGTGTTACACGAAATTCATAAACAGTAACCGCGGTGTGCAAGGCCTTTTGGGTGAAGGTGGGCCTTAAATGAAAATTAAAATTTAAGCCAGTTGTAATTTTGTAAAAGGTTGGGACCCAAGAGTAATATCATAAGTTGGTGAAGTATGATTGTCCGGGTGAGTGTAGTCCCATGAAGGAATGTTTGTGGTGACATTGACTGACATTTTGACAACCTGAGCGAATTCATCATCAGGGTCAAGCCAGCTGGCTCTGATGATGTCAATGTCAGTCAATGTCACCACAAACAGTCCTTCTCAGGAGTACATTCCCCCAGACGATCATACTTCACAGACTTATGGTTATAATTTTAACGAAAAGATGGAGTTGTGTTTGAACAAACATGCACTGAATTTTGCTTTATTCTCATTTCAAATCCAGCTTTCTTCAAATTTGAATTCAGAAAATTTTGACTTTCTTACCTGGCAAGATTGTTCATCATTTGGCTCCCGACCAGTGTTTTTAAGTCAAAATTTAGTACAATCAATTTTAATTTTAATTGAATTTGCCATGGGTGATCATGTGATTAGTAACCACTGTAGGTGATATTTGTTTATATCACAAAGGGGCAAAAATGAAATTTGTAACCATGCATTTCTGCAGATTAATAATTGGAGGGGATATGCATGTAGCACATTGGTGTTTCTGAAGGCACATTTAAAAAAATATTGTATCCTTTTTGTTGTAGCCTTACTTATAAAGTTCTTTATGCTCCATACATGCCTGCATACATGCAGCTGAAGGTAGTGATATTGACGAACAATCACATTAATTTTTGAGGTTTTTTCGAAATATAAAATACAGAAAAAAGTTAGAGTGATTTTACTTAACCTGTGAAACAATATCTGACAATTAGTGTCTAATAGTCAAAGCTGAACAAAAGAAGACAATGGAATTAGTATGTAATAGTGCGTAATAGTTTGGTATCTATTTCACGGGTTAATTCAAATCACTCTAAGAGAATTGTTAATATATATTTTAAAATCATGTTTTAATTGTAAATCACTTGTACTTTCTTTATTTTCATTTTAGCTGTACGTACTCTAATTGCAATACTGTTGTCTGATCAACTCAATTGATACATACATGTATCTGACAATGTAATTTCCATGGCTAGTGAATTCCTATTTGGCTTTGTTCTGTTCTCTTTCATTGTTCTATGACAACATTATTGCAATTAGGTGTATACCAGTATTTATACTGACTTAAAACCCTCAATGCTCCTTAAGGGGGGAAAAGTTTAAAATGGTTTTAAAGCAAACAAAAGAAATTTTTTGTTCCTGTTCCAGATAATAATTTAAGAAAATTGAATTTTGAGCCAGTTATAATTTTAAACAAAAGATAGTGTTGTTGAATTTTCCTATATTGTCATTTGAATTCCAACTTTCTTCAAATTCGAATCATTAAGTTTTGACTTTCTTACCTGGGAAGATTGTTCATTAGGGCTTCACCAGAGTTCTTCCAGTTTTTCAGTCAAAATTTGAAACAACTTGAAAAGGTTTTATTTAACCATGTATTTTCTGTAGACTGAATAATCAGAGGTTCTAAAGGACATTAGTCTTTCTAAAGGGTACTTCACAACACTATCCAGCCTTAATTATAAAGTTCTTTTTATGCTCCATGGATGCATGCAGATGGAGGTAGTCATATTGAAGAACAACTAAATTTATGAGATTTTTTGGAAATATAAAATACAGAAAAATTTTAAGAGAATTTAATATATATATATATATATATTTTGAAATCATGTTTATATATACATACTTGTAATGCTTTATTTTCATTTTATATAATTGTATACTTACATGATTATAGTAAATTTACATAAATTTACATTAATGTTACTGTTAATTCAAATTCTGCAAGAAACTATTGTTCATATAAGAAAATGAAATAGGACTGAATTAAAAATGTTGTACCTTTTATAGTGACAGTCAATTTGTGTGATGTTGCTTTTTATCTAAGAAACTAATAGGGTGAATGTACGGGAGTTAATTTTACTCTGATTTCAGTTACTACAACTCTGATTATGGAGTTAAAGTAACTCTAGTCTTTGATGGAGCAGAGTTAAAATAACCCTAGTCTATGATGGAGTAGAGTTAAAGTGACTCCCTCGTTGGAGCTATTATAACTCCGAAATTGGAGTTAAATTTGGGAGTTAAAATGACCCCAAAAAAGGAGTTATTTTTAACCTAAAGTTTTTACTCCACTTTTGGAGTTATAGTAACTCCCATATGGAGTTAAAATAACTTCTTTTATAGAGTTAAAGTGACTCCCCCACTGGAGTTATTATAACCCCGAAATTGGAGTTAAATTAAGGAGTTAAAATAACCCCCAAAAAGGGATTATTTTTAACCTAAAATTTTAACTCCAGTTTTGGAGTTAAAACAACTCTTTGAAAATTACTGTGTATAGTCTTCAATTTTAGTTTTTTACACAGAAGACTATCGACTAACAACTTTCTGAAAAAAATTGGACCCGTTGATAGCGAGAAATGTACTTTCTGTCAAAGAAAATTCAGTCCTTCTGAATCAGTCTTTCCTTATGGCTGCAGTCATGGAAAATAGTTGAGAAAGAAACGCTCTTAGAACTCGGCACAGCGTGGGGCTTAAACCCAGATAGATCAAAATACAAACTTCAAATTAATTTCTGCTACTTACTTGCTAAATATTATATTTGGCTATGTAAGTACAAACAATTTCCACCAAAACTTAACGACTTTTTACGATATATGAAACACATCAATGAAATAGAAAACAAGGCCAACACTTTTAACCAGAAGAAATGGGACCCTATTAAGTCTTTCTTGTAACCTCTTGTGAACTTGGTCCTAGTCCCCTGGGAAATGAAACAAGGTGTAAGTTCTTTTTTTTTCTCTCTTTCCGTTTTTTTCTTTTTTTGCCTTTTATTTCTCGTCTAAGTTTCGTTATTAAATGTTTTGTTTGTTAGTTTAATACTGTATGAAATTAACAATAACGGAGGTTTGGATAAACAATTAAGAATAAAATTAGCGATAGTAGTTTCGAATGACACTTCGATGACTTGAGGAAAACAAACACTCTGCTTTTGGAAAACACTTGCGCGACGCTCACAATCAGAGGAATAAAGACCTTCAGAAACAATTCACCATTCTTAAGAAATGCCGCGGAAAGGTGGAATTCTTAATTTACGAAATGCTCTTTATCAAAGACAAGAAACCTAAACTGAACACTCAATCTGACTCAATCAAGGCAAAACTATTTACCTAATTAACACCCTCTGCATTCCGCATTGTATTTTTAATCACATGCAACAAGACTTCAACACGCATTTTATTATATGAGGAACTTACAAGAATCTGACTTTTAGTTATACCAATTTGAAAATGGTGAGTGAGTCATCGAAACGTCATTCGAAACTACTATTGTTAATTTTTATTCTTAATTATAAAATTAACAAAAAGAAAAACTTTGTAAAAGATAGAAGTAAGCTTAGTAACGTAATATATATATAGTCGTGTGTTGTAATGTATTTGTAATGTCATTATCCTGTCTTCTTTGTCTAATAATAAAAAAATAAAATAATAATAATCGGGAATGGCAGAGCTTTAGGGACACGTTATTTTGAAAAATTCACCTCTATGAAGAGCTAGATGACAGGCACAGTTGAATCTGCAATTGCTGGGTTACCTCATATTGTGGACAATTATGAAACAGCCGTTAACATTCTGAACGACAGATTTGGTAAACCACAGTTGTTGCTTTTGTTAGGAAGTTGAAAATTGAATATTTACTTTGTAGTGTCACATGGTTAACGTTGAGGCGAACTCCGGATCTTACTGATTTATTCCCCAGTTCTAGGTTATGGCTAATACTTTATCCTAAAACTATCCAGTATTTTCAATTATGTCTAGATTTCATTAGTTTCCTTTTGTTCCGTTGGTGTATTATTTTGGTGTTATGATCAAGTGCTCTTTGAGGTGGCCGGAGGTGGCCAAGTTCTTGAGGTTAGGAACCCAAACATGTCTACGGTGACAGTATATAATTGGTTGCATTAGCGCTTGTAGAGTAGTAGTAGAAGAAGTAGGTCAGTTTTTAATAGCAGCATAGTAGCTGAGAGTCGAGTCGTCGTCTAAAGATGTGAACTGCAATGGAATAAAGTTTGAAGAGCAATCCCACAGTCTTTGTACTTCTCTGCTTAGCGAGCGAGTGCAGCTCAACAATTTTTTAACTACATGGAGGCCTTATTGAAATTGCCAGCAGTTGATTCTGTTGATTCAGTACATGAAACTTAGAAAATCTGTGAATTGTATGACAAGATTGAGATCAATATTCGAGGCACAAGGAGTTGAATCAGAATCCTTTGGAAATTATTGGTTCCAGTCATAATGGAAAAAAATTCCTTCTGAGCTGAGATTGATTATTGGTACTTTGGCAGTGAAGGAACATGGAATCTTGATGCCCTGTTAAATACACTGAAAACTGAGTTAGAAGCTAGAGAAAGGTGTAATGCAATAAACACAAGTGGCCCAACAAATAATGCCCAGAAATTTGATCAGCATATAAGGCAAGAGTAAAACAGCCCTTTTTTACCTCTGCGCTTCATACAGCCAGTGAAGAGTTTACTACAGTGTCTATTTTGCAAGAAGAACAACAAGTATATTAATTGTATAACCATTACTAAACCAAAGGTTAGAAGGACTATACTGAGACGAAGTGGCAGGTGTTTTGTGTGTTTGAAAACTGGGCATAATTTCCCGAATTGTCAATCGAGTCAAGTGTTTTAACTGTGGGGGCAGAAACCACGTAACAATTTGTGAAAACCCCACGAGCATTGTAAAATCTCAGATGAATGGATGTGGGACTTCACAAGAGAGAATCAGAGATGTAGGAACAGCAACAATGTACATAGGCAGTAACAACAACTCTGTGTTGTTGCAGACAGCTCAAGCTTTTGTTTGTAGACTAGACAACCAGGAAATTGGATTCAACACCCATGTGATATATGTAGTCAAAGATCTTACACAACCAGCAAGACACGTGAGCAATTGAGCTTACCAACCATTGGTAAAGAAACCCATAACCCTAATCAAAACATTCGGAGATTACTCAGCATCTTTCAGGGAACGTGAAGTAGTGCAACTGCGTGTTAGAACAACAGATGGAATGAGCATATATGTCACTGCCTACGTTGTACCAATAATAAGCAGCCCAGTATCAAAGTGTAATGCTACCCACACCTACAAGGGCTACAACCTGCATGTGGAACCAGTAACACTGTTAGTGTTAACGTGCTCAAAGGAGCAGATCATTGCTGGTCGTTCCTTACTGGAGGTGTAATTAAGGGAGATCCCACTGGACCGGTTGCTATGGAAACTAAGTTAGGGTGGGTGCTGTCAGGACCAGCTGACCAGATTTCCAGCATCAACGGAGTCCTGTGCTGAGAACTTGAGGTCTACACATGGTCTGAGGATAGAGGACTTGGAAACCTTGAGCATAAAGGAAAATGAAGCTTCAGTCTATGATTAGTTTTCAAATGACGTAAGATTTACTGGTGAGAGATACCAAATCAAGCTACCATTCAAGGATAACCACCCCATGCTGCCTGATAATTATGTAACTGCATCAGGTAAGCTTCCAACTGTGATCAAGAAACTTAAGGACCAACCAGAAGTACTTGATCAGTATGATCACGTGTTCACGGAGCAACTGAAAAGTAGTGTGACAAGCCCAAGTCCCCGGAAATGTCCACTATCTTCCACACAGGGGAGTTGTGAGACTTGACAGAGATACAACTAAGATGAGAGTTGTGTACGATGCCTCATCCAAGGTATTTGGACCAGGTTTAGAAAAGTGTTTACATGCTGGACCCTCACTGAACCCTTTGTTACTGGACATCCTGTTGTGATTTAATGTTCATGAGATAGCTGTAACTGCAGACATTGAAAAATCATTTTTGAACATTGAAGTTAAAGGGGCATGGTCATGCTGTTTTAGTTTACTTTAAAAATCAAAAATATGTCCTCACATCAATGAACACCGACAAATAATGGTCTAGTTTTGTTACCAAAGACTATATTACTTCACTGAAACTATTTTCTGTCGTCTGTTGCTACGGATGGCACGGATGGAAATGGATTGCAATTTGAAAAAATTAGGCTAAACTTTTCAAATTCTTTCAGCGTGTTGACATTAAATCGATATTTAATGGTCATGGTTTGTTTTCTCTTAATGAGGTTAAGTTAATATGTTCCTTTAAATGTTCAAACACAATTGGGCATGGAAAAAGTTAGCTACCGATAATTTTAGTACAGTTTTGACCAGAAATATGCGAAATCCTCGTGACTATGCCCCTTTAATCCTGAGCTCAGAGAGTTTTTATGATTTCTCTGGGTAGATGACATCAACAAGGAATCGCCTGAGCTTAAGCTGCTTCCCTTTGCATTCCAGTCCCTTTATTCTTAATGCTACTATCAGACACCATGTCAACACCTGTATGTCAGAGACAGCACACTTGCAAAGGAGTTTTTGAAATCATTTTATGTTGATGACTATGTGTCGGAATCGAGTGATGTGAATAACGCATCTGCTTTGTCGAAAGCTAAAGAAATAAAGCTCTGTTTGAAATCTAGAGGTTTCAATATTAGGAAGTGGAACAGCAATTCAGAAAGCCTCATGAGATCCTTGAAGCAAGATCCAGCGTTCACTGGAGACTTTGCTGAGACTGGTGGAGAAGGTGTTGAAGAAAAAGATGAGAGCTTGTCAAAGTCGGTTTTTAAGCAAAGTGTTGGGAAGGAGCTGAAGGTTTTGGGAATGCTTTGGAACCACACCCAAGATGAACTGATTTATGATCTAAGCAAGACACTGGGCGGATGTTGATGCTCAACAAGCGACAAGACGACTGATTCTCAGTACTGCTGCAAGATTTTTTGACCCTTTAGGGTTAACATCGCCAGTTTTTTTATCATTTAAGATCATGTTTCAGAAGCTATGCAAGGCCCAGAGGGCCTGGAACGAGTTGGTTGATAATACGGAACTCAACAGTGGCTGTCAACCTTATCAGACTGAGACAAGCTGAGAGAGCGAGTTTTAAGAAATGCTATGCTGAGGGCGTGAATGGAAATGAAGTCAAGTCTGTCCAACTTCACTGTTTTGCGGACGCGTCAGAGAAGGCTTGTGGAGCCGTTGTGTACGTGAGGGCAGAATTTGATTCAAGAGTAGAATGCTTCAAAGACCAGAGTTGCCCCATTATCTTATCAAAGCATCCCTCGTTTGGAACTGTCGTCAAACTTTACTGTGTCAAGATTACTGAAGAGTGTGAGTCAAGCTTTTGAAGATGATGCAAGAGTTGATTAAGCTTTTATAATTGGACTGATTCCATGATTTCTTTGTAGTGGATTAGAAACAGTGATAAGGCGTACAAACAATTCATCCAGAATCGCGTTAGTGACGTCAGAAGAAATGCACCACTCGCGCAATGGAGCTAGGAACTGTTCCACGACAGAAAACCCAGCTGACATGCCATCGAGAGGAATGAAGGTTACTGTGCTCAAGGAAAGCAGCGTATGGTTACCTGGCCCTGAGTTCCTTTCTAAGGATAGCGAGACTGGCCAGTTCAGCCAGCGAATGTACAATACAGGGAAAAGATATGCGAAATTAAGTCGGCTAGTCCAGCTGTTTACAGCTTATTAACCTCGTGCATCGAAAAGTAAACAACAGAAGACGAAGCAAGTTTAGAGAACAGACTTTAAGTCTTGTTACGAAGCTGATAAGAGTCACTGCATTAGTGTTGCTATTTGTTGAGAAATTGAACAGGTGACAATCCTGGAGAAATTAACGGAGAAGAATTTGTAAAAACTTACAAGCAAGCTGAGAGCAAGTGGATTAAACATGTTCAACGTGGGATCTTGAACAGTAACAAATATCAACAAATGAAGTCATCTCTTGGACTTTATCAAGACGGGAAGTGTTAACTACGATGACAAGAAAGAATAGGCTTGTCATCGTTACGATATGATGCAAGATTTCCTATTCTTCTACTAAGAGATTATTACTTAACTAAGCTGGTGATTTTTAAGTGCCACGAACAAGTGATGCACGATGGAGTAGGAGAGACATTGATTCAGCTGCGTACCAAGTAATCGGTTGTCAAGGGAAGACAGACAGTTAAGAACCTAATAAGCAAGTGTGTGGTATGCAAGAAGCTTGAGCGTCGAACATACCAGGAACCCCAACCACTGCTCCCCTGCCTGAATTCAGATTATCAGACGAGTTTGCATTCTCAAGTATTGGAATAGACTTTGGGGGACCTATTTATGTGAAGGATGTGTACAGCAAGAATGATAACATGAACAAGGCTTACATTGTGTTATACACGTGTACTTCAAGTCGTGCGGTTCCTCTAGACCTTGTTCCGAAATTGACAACTGAAGCGTTTGTGAGAAGTTTTAGGCGATTTATTGCTAGAAGAGGTGTTCCGAAGCTCCTGTTATCAGACAATGGATCCACCTTTAAGAATGAAGACCTCAGGAAGTTGTCAGCTGAGAACAACATAATCTGGAAATTTAACGCGGCTTAGTCCTTTGGTGGGGTGGATTCTTTGAACGTCTAGTTAGATCAACAAAGCGCTTTCTGAAGAAGACTTTGGTAACATCACGAGTCAGTTACGAGGAACTGATTACTGTCCTTGTTGAAATAGAGGGAATACTAAATTCGCGACCTCTAACTTACGTGGATGATGAATTGCGAGATCCTCTAACGCGTTGCAACTGGTTATTGGTCGTCAATTGTTGAGTAGAGGGCAGCAGTAGTCAACCTCGCGCGGAAGGTTCCCAGATTGTACATGAATTGCCAAGGCGTGAAAAATATTTAACGACTGTTCTTTCGTAGTTTTGGAAACATTGGTAGAAAGAATACTTAACGGAATTACGTGTTCATAACAACTGCAGCTTGGAGAACAGGAAGCCATCGATTACTGTCGGAGACGTTGTTTGTATACACAAGGATAAAGCGCCGAGACAACTTTGGAGTACGCGATTCGTCAAATCTCTCGTTATGGGACGAGATGGACATCACAGAGGATCTGTCATGAGAATGCAAAGTGGATATGGAGTCACTGAGGTTACAAGACCCTCAAGGAAGCTCTACCCCATAGAAATCGAAACCACAAGTGCGGGAACGACGTAATCACTTTTGTGAAGAATGTTGAACAATAGCGTGTCGATGAACATTAGTTTTAAGTCTATAGACACACTTAAAATTACACTTACTAACACTGAATGAATGAGTCGATGCTTTAGTTGATTGACGTGTGTCAATCAAAGACGGGAGCGTGTAAGAAATAATTAATTATGCGCATAAATTACACGTGGCGGGAAAAGTATACCACGTGACCCTGGGTTAAAAAAACAACACCCAAAATGAAGAACCGAATTCCTCTCCAATCTTGTGGAGTTGTGGACCAGATCGTCAAGTTCGTGACGAAACATTATTACGTACGGAACCTTTTTTATGAGGAAAGAACCTGAGTGTAGAACCTTACTGACCGAAATTGTGAAGAAATAAAAATAAACCGAAGAGAATAAATCGTTTATTAAGATACAACACCTGTTTACACAATAAAAGATTCCAGATTTCAAAGCATTCGGATATAAAGTATTCTCTTTTTAATCGGATTCAAAATTTTCGGACTCGTGGCGCAGTCCGGGTGGGTTTAGACAACGGATTTGTCCTTTTGTGTGTAAGTACGAAATCGAATCCGGTGTCAAATCCGGTGACTTTTGCTCTACAGTAAACTATCCTTAAAATAATCTTTTGACAGTGTCGTTAACCACAAATTTTACCAAGAATGTAACTTGTTTATGAAGAACTGTTTTTTCCAGGGAATTCCTTGTATTACAACTTAAAAGACAATTAAAATGACTGTGGGTTAAAATTTATTTCAAAGTCTGTCATCACAGGATCTTTTTAAGAGTGCATGTCATTAAAAATCGAAGAAAATTTATAAAATCGCAGAAATGGTCAAAAAATCGATTTGTGGCATTCTTTGTCTACAGCAACCTTAATGTATGTAAGAAAAAGAAATTAGTTAGTTTGTTGAAATATTCTATTTAACGGGAATGAACTGACCTACAAAATTCAATTTTCAGTTCACGCGAACTCGGAATGACGAACTTTTCGGGTAGTTCTTGCGCTCATTACAATGTAACAGCTCGACGTTTCTAGCTAATATATAGATTTAGCCAAGCCTAAAAGCGGAGCCCCCCTTTTTGTTTTGTTTGTTTGTTTGTTTGTTTTTTTGCTGGCAGTTATTAATTTGTGAAAATACTCTCATTCAAGTCGTTAAATTAAAAAAAAAGGAAAGAAAATACAAAAGAAAAAAATTCCTTCCCTCGCTAAGAGCCGAACCCGGGTTGTCAGCGTACGAAGCCGGATATTACCCCCCTCGGCCATGAGCGCTTACTGTCATTGTTCAAGTTAATTTTAATACTTATTGCTGCCTATCAGCATGGAAATGCTGGTGTTTTTCCTGGCAAAATGTATTCGGAACGCCGTAAAAACCATGGTTGTGAAAAGAAAAAACCACAAAGCACTAGCTCTGCTGTATTTGGCGTCGAAACCGCTGCGAAAAGCTGCGAACTCAAGCAGTGTGCCGACCGAGTTCGAACAGAACCGACAAGGCAACTTTGAACTTTATCGCCTCATTTTTTCGCCTAAATTAAACTTTTCCCCTTTCACCAAAAAGACAACTGAGTATTCTTTTGAACTCTTTTTTTCCATTAACAATTTTTTTTTGACTTTTGTTGTCTTTGTTTGTTTTGCTACAACGCGGGTCAACATGCGATTTCGCGCCAAAAACATACGGGATTCAGCACAGGGTTACATCCAGTGTATGAAGTGTATTGGTAACCCTGTGGTGCGGACGGAGGGAAGTACGTACGGACGGACGGTCACGTGACTATTACGTCACTACCAAAATTTCTTGGCTTGATAGGTTACCAAATTTCCTCAGCAATGAAGCTCCGCTGACGCGCTAGCGCGCTGGCTCCGCTATAGTTTAACATATTGAGCCTTCTTCGACTTAGATGTAGTGATCTTTGTTGTCTCATGTTGTTTTTGTAAGAGCAAGACACGGATTGAGAGGCGACGTTTGAGAGTTGTTCCGAAAACGCGGGGTCAGGTTGCGGGGTCAACAAAACCGAAAAAAAAATAAAAATAATAACAAAACAGATGAAATAAAAAGAAAAAAAGAAACCAGCTAAATACATACGATTAAAAATTTCAAGTAAAATATAAAAATAACGGGAGCATTGAATATTTGCATCTCACGCGAACCAATAAATAAATAAATAAATAAAGAGAAATTTGATCTTGGAGTCTGTGTGGAACACTCTTTTTTGCCGTAGATTTATTTTATTTCATTTTTGATGCATTGTTGACCTCAGTTTGTTTGGCATAAATTACGTCTGTGTTTTTGCACGTATAGCGATATTTATTTCAGCAGTTATAAAATCAAAATGCAACTGAACGGTATATCTAGCGATCGGAGACAATTGGAGTTAGCAGTTCGTAAGGTGTTGATTTCACGCACGAGAATAAAATCGTGCACAATGTTTTGAATTAAAACTTGGGCTTCCGGAAATTGTTTCCGTAAATTTACAATCTGCGCATCGTTAATCTTCTCCTTGATCCATCGGTACAATTTTAGCATGTTCAATCTTTGAATTTTAATTCGGTACGTTCTCTGCAACACTGCAGGGTACAATATTTGTTTTGAAAGTCACGACATCCCCTTTTGTTTCAAAGTCCCAACAGTCCCCATCTATCATTTCCTTTGGTCGGTCCATTATCGAATGTATACACCACTGTTCCCTATGCTTATCTCTTGAACTGTAGACAGCGAAACTGCAGAACCTGCAGAGCTTGCCATGAAACGTACAAGTGCTTTTCCTTTTTTGAGGGTCCTAATACTATTCAAGTGATTTTTTTCCAAAACCATTTTTTCCGCAATTTTCGCATTAAAGCGGCCTTCACACGTCAAACTGATGTTGGCCAACTCGTGTTGGCAAACTCAGATTGGTGTGTGTGTACAAGATAACAACATGTTGGCAAACTGTTGGCGAAAAATAGAACTTGTCTCTATTCTTGCCAACTTTTCGCCAACAGTTTGCCAACATGTTCGTCTCTTGTACATACACACCAATTTGAGTTTGCCAACACGAGTTGGCCAACATCAGTGTAACATACACCAATTTGAGCTTGCCAACACGAGTTGGCCGGCATAAGTTTGTCCTGTGAAGGCCGCTTAACTTAAAAGGAACAATATCTTCTTAATGCCTAGTTTTGCACAGACATTTAATAGCTGCACATCCTCGAATACCAATAGCTCAAATATTTTGTGCAATGAGCTTAGAAAAGTGCACGATTTTATTCTCGTGCGTGAAATCAACATGTTGGAATTGCCTCTGATCGCTCGATATATCGTTCAATTGTATTTTGCTTCCACGAATTTTACAACTGCTGAAAAAATTACGATGTGCAAAAACACAAAAGTAATTTTATGCCAAACAAAGTGAAGACAACAATACATTAAAATGAAATAATTATAAACTAAAACTACGGTAAAAAAAATGTTCCACACAGACTCCACGATCATATTTCTCTTCATTCATTTCTTTCTTTCTTTCTTTCTTTCTTTCTTTATTTATTTATTGGTTCACGAGAGAGGCAAATATTCAATGCTCTCTTTATTTTTATATTTTACTTGTTTTTTTCGATTGTATTTGAAAATGCATGTGGTAGTGCATCAAAATCTTCCATTCTTTATCCAGGGATACTTGAAAGATGGCTTTTCATTACTGTTGTTTTAGGTCGTGTTCTATTGGGATCAACCGTTTTTGGTTGGTTGAGTTGGTTGGGTTTTTTCGTGTTCTATTGGGGAAAAACCGTTTTCGGTTGGTTTGGTTGATCAACTTTTTCAACCAGCTCTGAGCTTGGTTGAAACGGTTGAAAACGATGGGTAACGCCCGCTGACATGTTAGCAAGCATCGGTTTTCACGCATTGCGTCATTATTTTTGCGCGTAATCACGCGTAAACTACTCGCGTGCGCCTGCCGTCACGGTCAAATTGTCAACAAACAACAATGGCGGAGTTGGCGGTATTTTTAAACCACGATTTTGGGACACTAGATATGGGCGAGGTTTCTCAGTTACTGCAGTCGTCTGACACAGAATATGCTACACATTCATCACGGGCCGAGGAGTCTTTTATGCGCTGGACTGAAGAAAGCGTAAAGCTGCTAATTTCCTTGTATCACGAACACGAACACAAATTTGCCGATGTCAACTACAAAAACAAAAGCGTGTGGGAAGAGATTGCCAAAGGTATGAAGGAAAAAAATTATCACCCAACAAGCACGCAGTGCTCAAATAAGTGGAAACAAATAAAGAAGAGCTTCGTAGAGGTGGAGGATAACAAGAGGGCAACTGGCCGAGGCACAAAAACATGCAAGTATTATCAAGGACTAGGAACCATCCTTGGTTTCAAACCCGGCGTGAACCCCGTGGCAACAGCTTCAAGTTCCGGCAAAGGGGAAATCAAGCAGAATACCCCGAATACCGGTAAAGATCAGCATAAGGAAGAAGATACCGAATTGGTAACCGAAACACCACGGAAGAGAAGAAGGAGTGACAGCGACCATTCGAAATCACGAAGCGATGAAATATTGAAGCTGTTACAGGAGGCCAGAGAAGAAAGGAAGGAAAGAGAGGAGAGAAATTTTGAGGCCATACAGAAGATGCATGATGACAAGATGAAAGTTCTTTCTGCATTTCTAGAAATTTTAAAGAAATGACTTTTTTCTATACCTTTCCCCGCTTTGGGACATGCACAATTTTTTGCTTGTTATTGTAATGCCGCGCCAGCCTCAAAGAAATTATGTCAATTTATAAATATTGTGTTAACCGTGAACGTATATTGTAGTGAAATTTGCTTTAATGATTCTCTTTAAATGTCATTCAAAACATAGAGTACCCACCATTTAAAGAACAAAGTTTTAATAAAATAGAAATTTCTCGTTGAAGAAAAATTATAAACTTTCACATGCTTTTTATAGTATCGATCGGGGAACAATTTTTCACATTTCAAACACAAAATCATCGAAAAATTGTGAACTTCACCTCTGCATGAGTCTTTGTAATTGATATTTGGCTTATATTCGGCCTGTTTACTCTTTTGTATCGAATATTTATTTCCAATATCCTGCGTTTTAAAAACATCGAAGGAAAACCCTTGGGAAACCATTGTTTCCTATGCGGTCCGCATGTTTTTGGCAAATGAAATTTTCTAGGACGATGGACTAGGATTCCGATGATGAAAAAGGTCCAAAAAAGGTATATATCTCATCTCTACCTTGAAATCGAGCCCCCATCCATTGACATGGAATAAAAGTTTAATATTTGTTTTTTGAATTGAACTGAAAAGATCAATGAATCGTCTGACACTTGTATGCTCGAGACAAAAATAAAGCTGTTTGGATGTATATTTGTATATACTTGAAAGAGTATTTTTAGTTCCTCTGGTAATTTTTCAATATGTCTTAAAATACGAACCGTGCACGGAGGATAACTCGTCTACACAGAAAATCTGTCTGTTTGCCCGTACCGCAGGATTAATTTATACATAGACTGGACGGCTTATCAGTATCCTTAGTGCTTAAAAATAATCCACCCAATTGTTTCTATCAATTTTGAAAGAAGGCTTTGCAAATAAAGGATTTGTAGTGAAGCTTGATAAACCCTTAACAGGAACTGACTGAGGCTTGTATTCAGTTTGAATCCAATTATTTATTTTGGAGAAACATTTTATAGCAAATGAATAAATATTTCAAAGCTGTGAACACAAAGTAACTGTTCATTCACACTGTTTTTTTTTTGTTCTCTTTGTTTGTCCACCTATTCCTCAGTTTGGTTAAGACGTATAACACCACAATAAATGCACAATTACAAAACCTTGTGAAAAATAAAGTATTATTTCAACAGGACTCGAAAGATTTGCAATGTCAATGTCAAATTTAAAAACAAATTGCCAAATAATCAAACTACGTTGTCCCTAATGGTGTCCCATTTCATAGCTGCATTTGTGTCTCTACTGCCAATGTCCTGGAAGCTGTTCACCTCCTCCTCAAGCTCAAAACTCTCTTCAAATTCATCATCCTTCATCAAGCAAATGTTGTGTAGGGTACAAGCTACAATGACAATTTTGGCAATATCTTCTAAGCTGTCCATTTCAATAAAATTCAGCCGTCGAAATCTCCCTTTCAGCATACCAAATGCCCTTTCAATTACCATTCTTGTACTAGAATGTATGAAATTTTACTGGCGCTCTGCAAGGGTAAGATGGCCATTATCGCGATAAGCTGTCAGCAGCCAATCCTTTAGGGGATATGCTGAATCACCGAGAATGTGCTTGCTATTTGGAAAGAGTTGGTTGGAGTTTCGGAAGGCTTCAAAGAAAAGGGGAGAATTCTTGAGAACTCTTGCATCATGGACACTCCCTGGCCATCCAGCATAACAATCAATAAACTTCACATCATGGCTACAGACTGCCTGTAAATTTATGGAGTGCCAGCCTTTCTTGTTGATGTAATTTTCTGGGCAGAACCAGGGAGCACTAATGGGTATGTGACTACCATCAGCAAAAATACTAGGTGTAACAGTAACTGACGATCTCAAATGGAATGCGCATGTTAACAACGTAGTATTAAAAGCTTCCAAGCGTCTTTATTTATTAAGGCTGCTTAAGCGCGCTGATCTAGATGTGAAATCTTTAATCCAGTTTTATTGCACATGTATAAGGTCCATCTTAGAATACGCTTGCCAGACTTGCCACTCAAGCCTACCACAGTATTTTGTCCGATGATATCGAGAGGATCCAAAAACGTGCCCTGAGAATCATCTTCCCAGATCTACACTATAATGAAGCATTAGAGAGCGCACGGCTTGCAACCCTTTGTGCGAGGAGAGAGGAACTGTGTATGAAGCTGTTTAGCTCAATAGAGGAAGATAGTCAACACAAACTTCGCCACCTTTTACCGGAACCTAATACGTCCTGCTACAATTTTAGAACAGCTAGGAAATATCAGCTTCCTCAGATCAATACCAAAAGGTATCTCAAATCGTTCATACTGTTCTGCGCGGCACAGGCAACGTTGTAGTTGCCTACTACATTTTATACCTTTTTAAAGCTTTGTACTATAGTGATATATTTTAATGGTTATGTATATAGTTCTTTTTTTTTCAATATTTATATTCTATGGTTAGAAACATTGTTACAATTATCCTTTTAAAATTAAATTATGTCTATTAATATTATCGTAGTCTTATAGATCTTTTTTATTGACTTGTAAATAATTACGTAATTCAGCCTGGCGGCTGCGATGTTATTTTTAATAAACTAGCTATCTATCTATCAATTGCTCCAAGAACACCAGGTAACCCTTTCATATCCTTGAATATCGCTTCACATGCCTCCATTTCGTCTGGTTTTGGCCAGCAAATAATTTGTGGAGTAAGGTGGTCTTTAATGACTGAACAAACTCGATGGAAACATCGGTGTATGCATGATTCAGTGAGGTTGTATTTCTCTGAAACCATCCTGAAGCATAACATGAATGACTTGATACAAATGGGTGTACAAAAAGGAGCAGATACAAAAGAGATGTTGAAAACAGAATGTACGATTGGATAAAGATTGAATGAAAAGATTGAATGAGCAATAAATGAGCAGTCAACAACCATTCTACTAAGACTCATCTTTTATTTACAAAAAGGTTTATCAAATGAGAAACTAGGAGAGTATACTAGGAGAAATGCCATCAGATTTTCATGATGTTCAGTCTTAGGGGGCCAGATGCCTGAAAAGAGCTTAAAAATGGTCAAAACATGGACGACCTGATATAAAATTCTAACATACACCGATTGAAAGAGGTATTGTTGTAGTATGTGAAATGCGATGTTGGACGTTGCAAAACTCTTGCAAACCTGCCACAGAGACGCCATAATGACGTCACCCATATACGTCACAACGCTCCACAGGACTGTTGGAAAGAAAGGGAAAGTGTTACGTTTCTTGTTGGAACCACGCAAACTATCTAGTACTTGAATGTATTCGCAGGATTAACACATTCCTCAAAACCTCACATCCTTGTTAGGGCATATGACGTCATCCACAAGGTCACGTGACTCAAAATGTGAAGAAAAGCAATAAAAGAGTAGGGACAAATGTCATGTCATACCATAGAGGGTGAAATATCCCTTTCTGGGATAACATTTAAAAACTGAGAAGATTAATACCGTTTTCTCATTACTATCAAGGAGAGTCACAACTCTGATGAAATTTTCTTTACAAGCCTGAAATCATTACAGTGTAGGGGGAGAGGGCTGTGTATGTGAACTGTTAAACGAACGTTTTGCAAAGCGTACAGCGGAGATTTTGCTATCACTGTTAATTCCTGCAAAAAAGTTATCATCTCGCAAGCTTAGTCTGAGGACATGTTTTAAAGTTATGTCAGCAGCCTTCCCACTTTAATAGAGGAAGTCTGATCTACGTCCGATCTTGGGTTTTCTGAGAAGTTCGCAGTTAATCGTCCTTTGAACTTGCCCGTCTCGCATTTCTTCGTTCGCTTTAGTTGTCGATTTGTTTTGTCTAATGTCCCATTTTATCTGTCAAAATAATAATAAAACACGTTTATTGCACAACAAGCAATTAACTGATTGGGCGCACGCTATTTTCAGAATTGATATCCCGGATGTAATGACCATTGTGCCTCAAATTTGAATTTTGTTCTGGTGTGATAAGTCCAGAAAAAGTGTTTCGCTCGCTTCGGCTTTGCCGTTTTAGCCTTTTAATCAGTGAATATTGCACAGGAACTAATGACAAATACTACAACGTTGCCTATGCCGAAACACGTTGGTCTTTCAATGTACATTCGGAAGGACACTGGAAGTAAACGATTAGAGAGAGTTATGAATAAATCTGGATACGCTATAGGTTACGAAGACGCTCAAAGATACATATCTGCTCAAGCTCATCGAGTAGACCTGCAGACCGAAAAGAACGGTGTGTTTGTACCACCTGTTATCACAGCTGAAAGGTTCACGCAATGCGCCTTCGATAATATTGACTTCATGAAAACACAAAGACGGCTCCACACTTTATGTAAAGTGTCATCCATTTACCAGTATCCTATTGATAAAAACCATCAAGTGAGGTACTCCGCCGCAATTCCTGTTACTAAAGCAAGGCAAAGAACGATAGACAAGTTAGATTCATTGGCTGCGAGTGATCCTGGCGTTACTTTGAACGTTAGACGAAAAGAGAGCTCTGTATCAGGTATCCCCTTAGCAAGTGGACAAAAACAAGCAGTACAAGAGATAACAGGTGAGAACTTTGTGTGGGCTCTAATTCGCCTGCTTATTGCCCGAGATGATGATGAAACTGCTCCCTTTTGGAATGCGTTCAATAAAGTGCTCATGGACGACGAACCGCCAAAGGCCCGCACTGTAATTGGCTACCGGCTGTTCAGGCATCATTGGATTACTTTATGTCAGTAACAAGAAAAGTAGGGCAAGACAGTACAGTTGTTGCCGTAGACCAAGCCAGTAATAGGTAAGTCAGACGCCTGCCTAGAGGTTGGATACCACGCAAGACCAAACAACATTATCGCGCAGCGTAGTCAATTGCATGAAAGAACCAGTGACAGTTTAAGAACGCATTTATGGTCTTTGTATCCTTGTCTGCACGCCCCTGTTAGTCAACTGCTTATAAATCCAGTTGCTCATTTTTCAGTTGCTATAACGCAAAAGTTAGAAAATGATCATTTAAATTTAATCTGCATTTGTAGGTATTGTCAAGAAGTACCCGCAGAAATATGAAAGGTTGGTGGTGAAACTTGGAGGGTTCCACATAGCAGAAAATTTCATGAGATGCATTGGCTATTCATTGAAAGAGGGTGGCATTGAAGACATCCTTTTTGAGAGTGGTGTTTGTAAACGAAGAACGGCCAATAAAGTCATCGCTGGGAGGGATTACTATAAGATGGTAAGATGCCATTCTTTTGTCAGTGAAGCAATGGTTGGACCTGCATGGGTTGCGTTTGAGGAGTGGCTGTTAGCGGAAGGGTGCCGCGAAATTATGGAATTTGGTGACAGGCTGGATGACCTTCACGAAGCCCTAAGTAACAAACACACAGAGGCAGCCCTGACCAGCAGTGTTTGTGTAATGTCAACTTTACAAGTTGGATAAAACTGCCAAATACTGGTTGATGTACGTCGAAATGGTGAGCATTCTGAGACGATACATTAAAGCTGAGAGAGAAGGAGATTGGCAAGAACACCTTAGGAAGTTCAAAACATGCTATCATTCATCGTGGCTGCAAATTACATGTCGTACCGGCCTCTGTACCTGAAGGAAATGAGACAACTCTGTCAGAAGCACCCCGCAGTTTATGAGAACATCATGAGAGGGAACTTAAACGTTCATCGCACTCATGGGAGATTCAATGGTACTTGGACTGACATGGCGCTAGAGCAGACTTACAACGAAGAGGGGAAAACGTCACTGTTGAAGAGAATCACACAGATCAGAGTCCTGCCGCCCGCGAAAAGTATGTAAGGATTGCTCCGTTTCTCATCAAAATTTCTGACTGCGGCAGACTCCATCCCATCATCACGCGGAATCTGCCAGACAAGTTCTTGATGACCAGAAGCTAATAGAGAATATTAGGGAGATCGTGAATGAGAGGATGTTCAACCTATTTACATCCACTAATTTCGATGATCTGATTAATATAGCACCTGGAGAAAAAGCCTCTTCCTCGGAAGTCATCAATGCTCGAGACCTTGGATTGAAAGCCATGAGGAAAGCAGAAGAGGAAGATAGCGCCAAACTCATGTCACCAAATTTGACAATCTGCTCCTCTCGGAAAAAATTGGCGCCCTCAAAAGCTCAATACCTTGTCAAAATCTACTGAGATGAAAGTAGTTTTTCTAGAGCCTCATGCTTCTTTCAGTCCTGTGGATGTGCCCAGCATAGTACAAGGGCGATAGAGCATGAGGTAGGGCAGCAAGTCGGACTACTTGACTGCTCTTAAGGCACTCATTTCACCCGAACCTGCTTCGTTAGCAACACTTGCTCCATCAGGTTTACCTGTTTGCACTATGGCATCTGTGCACCGCATCCAGAGTCTTGGTGGGAAACCATTTGATGAAGTGACGCAAATGTACGTTAGGCAAATTTTGAATTTGACACCCATCGCATTGCACCAGTGTTCATTGTGTCGGTGACTGATATGACTTTGCAGAAGATTAATCATTAAAGGGAGATGAGCGCCACCGGCGTGATCAGTCAGAGAAGTCACGAGAGTAACATCCATCGAGTGCTTTACCCGGTACCAGACTTCAAGAGTTTCATGAAGAACCCAAGAAACAAAGCAAATCTTCCCGACTTTTTGTTTCGTCGTCACTTGGTGATAATAAGCACTAAATCCCTGATAGTGTGACATTTATTCTTGGATGCACTGTCAGAGTACCTGGTGTTACCCTTTTCATCACGAACCGAGTTCTCAGTCTCAAACGTAGATCAATGTTCATGCATCGAACTCGAAAAGCAGACACAAGAATCTTCGCACACCTACACTACAACGTACAAGATCTTGGCTGCACAAAAGCGGTTCTCCACGCCACAGATACGGATGTCATAATACTTGCCATGCATTATTTCAGTCGCTTGCCTTCGCTCCAGGGGCTTTGGGTTAAACAAAGCCTGACTGATCTCTATCTGTGCACATCCTCGTAGCAGTTCTCAGTAGGAATTATGGGCAAGAGCCCAAGATCTCACGTCTACCCTCCTATGTGCATACGTGTTAAGTGGCCGCGACACAGTGAGCTAACCTTAATTTTAGGCTTGGGAAGAAGTAACATCGATTGTAACGCCTTCACAGTCGTTTTGTTTGCGTGACGCATCCCGTCATGCCTTAGTTTAGATACGGGACTTTCAGTGGACTTCTCCTCGTGCGAGCAAGAACGTTTTGAAACGCTACCCAGTGTTTTTGTAGCTTCGCTACCTGGTTTAGTTTTAGCTTCACTCGAAGCCATTTACGAGTATGGTTCATTACAGTCTTTGACAGTCCTGAACCCGGACGATTGTAAGCCTTAAGTCGTCACAACATCGCTACTGAATAAACGGATTGGATTGTTAGACTGATGACTCGTACAACTGCATTCTCGCGCCCCGTTTCACACCAAAAGGCGGGCGCTACATCGATCTTTACAGTAGCATGAACTGAAGCGCTGTTAAGAATTAAAATACGTGTTTTTGACCTTTGTGTGAAAAAATATCTTAAATGCTACCAAAAGCAATCATATTATACTTTGCAAGCTGAAAGGGTTTCAACTTAAGCTCCTTCTTAGTCAAAATCCAAGATGGCGGCCAATATGGCGGCCATTTGGGATGACGTCACAAGTCCCCAGTGGTGTTATAAACCATGGTATTAAGTTTATTTTGCAGAGCACAACACAAGCAAAGTGTTTGCAGTGGAATACTGTCAAATACTTTAACCATCCGCCTTTGTTTCTCGTTCGGAATATGAGTCTCCTTGTGCACACGAGGACTAAAAGAACGTCTTGATCGGCAGACAGTGCTATCAGAAAAGTCGCTGCTACAATGTTGTGCAAGAGTATCAATGCGTCCAACATCCATTTTTGCATAGTTGAATGATCGCTCTTATCAGTTCGCAACATTAAAATTTTATATTGAGGTCAGTCTGTCCACCATCTTCGGAAAAATCTCGGGTCTGGCCCCCTGACTATTTGGCATCTATGTGAAAATAAAAAGCCGTATTTCATAACCAAACAAAATCACAGCTAGATCTTACTAAATCTGGATATTTAATCATTAGAAGCCGAAAAACCTTCAATAACTCGTCCCCTGTTTTGGAAGCGAACTACTTTTGTCAGTGTTCAAATTTGAAATTGAATGTTATAAGTTGAAAGTCAGAGTGATAATTTGTAAAAAAAATATCTACCTGAAAGAAATTTGATTTCCAAGAAGTTCCAGGGTCAGGAACTGCAGCTCTTCCTCCGCTTCCTATGTTTCCTGGGATTACTTTGCGGCATTCTTCTAAAGATTCTGTCAGCCACATAAACGTATTTCTTCTCATTCGAAAAATTTTTCTAAACGTGCTGTCCGATAAATTAGGGACGACATTCTCAAAATAGCCTGTAATGCGAGTGGCAGGTGTCCTCTCCGTTTCCAGAAACAACATTGCTAGATATTCCAACTCAACGCGGTGGAACCAATTCTTACAACAGTTCTTGAAGGACAAGCGATACTATTAGTCGGGCTTCCGCCCTATTGCCAACCTTGGCAAAAAAAGTTGAGGAAACCTGGATATGACTATGCCCAGTCACAACTGCGTGTCAACCAAGAACGGTTGAAAAAGTGTTCTATTGGAAACCTCCACCGTTTCAACCAAAACCGGTTTCGGTTGAAACGGTTGATCCCAATAGAACACGACCTTAGTTTGCTGGGACCTTCTAACATTGCGATGCAAACACAGAGTGAATTTCGATAAAATTACTAATGGCGTCATGTAGAAATACAACAAAGCGCTCAATATGTGTTCAACAAGAAAACCGTTTGGTACAAATACGGAAACTTGCCCTCTTAAAAATCAATGTAAACTTGTCAAGCGTTCCTTGTTACATTATTTTGCTTTATGCTTTTAAAATTACTTTAAGACATCCATAACTAACGTACCGTAACGTCCTTCGCGAGTCTTCCAGACACTTGTATGTACAACTTTAGGACATGTCGGCACTTTAGCCGCTTCCTTCGCAACTGGTTTTTTTTACTGAAACTCCACAACGGGTGCTAGTGATCGATTGAAGATCACAAGATAATTTGTGGTCACAAGATAATTCGCACTCGTTTTTTCTGCAAAAATGAAGTAACATAACTTCCTTATACATAAGGCCAGAACAAATGAAAGCTATTTCGTGATACGAGAACAGACTTATAGAGTATGTTGGGGAGGTGTTTCGGTCATCAGGGAAAGGTGGGAGGGTGGGGGAGAGGTGAAGCTGTCAATGTCTTACACACTGCTATGTTTTCGAGTTTGCTGACTTGCTGAACATGTAGGTACAGCATTTATTTAATTTACAGACCGGTTCACGGCGGAACAACGGGTCACGTTAAGCATTAAAGCATTGTTGGAACGAGTACCCGAGCTGCAGAGTCGGTATCATCATTATCACGCTTTTTCTCTGCATTCCCCACAAGCGTTTCTTAGCTGGCGGACGATCAAGGAAGCCAGTGACCTGCTGTGCACTGTGGGCCTAGTCGGGTTGAAATCTGCGCACCCCTGTTTGGTCCTTCTCTGGGCTCACTGACTTCGACACGTCATATGGATTACATTTACGTTCAGTTTTCCCTTCTTTTTGAAACGGCTCAGTTAAAAATTGTTTCTGCTCGTCAGTAAACTGCGTATTCTTTCTGATTGTCTTGAAGGGCCAACCCTCTGTGAGTATCCGTTATCCATCACCACCACAGTTTAACTAAGTCATCGAATGCTTGGGAAGGAGAGAGACTTTCGAACAGAAGCCCAACATAAAAACATGCAGCCAGACGTCTGTGCAGTGTTCTCTTACTACTAGACTCGAGGTTGGTCTAACAACAATGTTGCTGATGGTGTTGTATGATGCGTTCTGGTCTCATCGTTCTGACAACGCTTGGAATTCTTGCTGTCTCACATGTTCACATTTTCAGGCGCTTTTCTCTAAAAGGAAATTACGTGGGGACTTGTAATAAATGAAATTAGTGTTTGCGGGTTCAATTCGCATTATATTCTTCTGGTCTCGTTACATGGTACAGGAGCAACCCTCCCATGAAACAAGCTATGGAGTCGCGCGATATTGTAGCGCTAGCTGGTGATCGTTGGAAAGAATTCTCGCAACACACTGAGAGACAAATTTTCTGCCATCAAAGAAAGCATTTGCCGTCGAGTACTCCAGTGCTGCGCGTTCAAGTAGCTTTCGGCACATGCCTCGAGAAATTTCACTTCTGTTTAACATCTACTGCTAACCTCTGCTCGACTTTCTTCAGCCAGCATGCATATGCAGGAGGGTAAGGGCTCCGTCCAAACAAACTATCGGCTTTGACTCAATGAGGCCTGATTACGCAAAAAAACAAGATCCTCGCCAATCTGAAACCTCATAGGCCATACGCAATCTCTTCAATATCATCTTTAGTAGCCAACTGTCCCTGTTTTCTTAGTGTTGCAATTGACGGCTGAAAATCTCAGTACTGTGGACGACTAGTTTTTATTTTCTTATAATTTTAAGTCAATTTTCTTTTTAGGGGGAGGAGGTAGGAAGCGAGGATAGAACAAATAGCACAATTGGAAGATTTTATCCTGGAAACTCGTAAAACTAGGACTTAAAATTATATAGTCATTTACCTGAAATGTCACAGAGATAAGCTGTTTCGTTACTTCATACAGCTTCCTGGAAATTAGCAAGTTAATCTTCCTTTCCGCTTGTAGTACCTGCTTTCTATGGCCCAAAATTTCCCGACGAACACAACATAATTTGGTCGGTCACTGCCATCCTGTCCCAAGGTTTGATCTATAGGACAGACAAATGGCAATTTCTGAAAAATGATCCACATCTCGCTTAAATCAAATCAGCTTCCTTTTCAACCCTGGAAAACTGCAAAAACGTCTTGTGACTGCTGATTTCTTTTTCACATGATAATGGTGTGACCGCAAATGAACGATTTCTGTCGCATTTAGGCCTTCCCCATTGACACATTTTTTCAAAAAACAAAAAACAAAGACAAAAGTTTCTGATTTGTGATAAGCAAAGTCACACCCCCACCATGGTACAAGGTGGGGGGCATTGATGGAACACCTTCCCTGGGTGTTCATTTTGTTACAATATTCCGAGGAGATTTAACCTTTGTTGGATAGCCTGTGATGTGCTCTACCAGATGAGGTATATATTATAGCTTGTGGCTCTGCTGGGGGCCAGTGACATCATCCAAGATGGAGGGAAAAGATGGCCAAGATGGCCACCATCTTAGATTTCATTCAAAATGACAAGTGATCTAAAACGGCAGAAAGTGAAAATTTTAATGCTAGGCATGTAGAATGAGACAAATTAAACATTTTGCTGCTATTTGTCGACATTCTGCGCTTTTTTCATTGACAAAAGGTAAAAAACATGGATTTTTATTCCAGTAGGGCTCAACCACCTATGATGACTTATGACATCATAATTTGTAACCATAGCAACTGATTCTCACCAAACTTGTGTCAAAATTTTTGTAAGGAATATACCTACAGCTAATGAAAACGGCGGGTGCTCATCAGAAAATTTAAGAAAAATCTTCATGGGGGGTGGGGTAGGGGTGGCATCCGCCCTTTATTGAGAGTTAATACCAATGTGTGTAAAATTTGATATCCCCTAGCCCCTCCCCCACCAAGAAAGGAAGAAGGAAAAACAAGGATTACTCTGCAGTTTTCCCTCTGTTTTGCCCTCCCTTGTCATCCTTTATCGAAAGGTCTACATCTCTTCTCCCAGCTTTTATATTTCTATTTATTTGCAGGAATTGACTTAAAAAAGGACAGCGCCCTAAAAGGCAACTATAATGTGGTGGGTAGTTTAAGTCAGTGATATCTAGCTCTGCAGTTTGATGTTGATTTGGAATTTATTTTCTTTTGTGTATTGCCTGGTATACAAGCAGCTCCCGTATTTAACTTAGATATCTTGACAAGTTGCATGTGTTTTAAAATCACAGAGCAAGTCGTCTTCGTCGAAAATTCCCGAGAAAAAGAGAATACGAAGGTATGTAAGAAACTAGTTGAATGTTCATTTAACACTGACACGCTTTTATTACACATGTAGATCATACTATTTGACTCTTATTGGAACATCCTCGTAATTTATTTCACCTTTTTGTTTAAAATGTTCATTTTTTCTTGACCCACTCTAGTACTATCTAATATCTTAAAGGGGAATCTTAATTTTTATTACGCCTTGAGAAGTGTATGAAATGCTGTGTTTATGCCTATCACAGGAATGGTGATTCTACAGTAAAAGGTGAATCCCTGCAGCAATCAGAAATGCATGCAGCAATCAGGAATCTTTCCTTAATTAACAACTCTTTGGGAGGACCCACGGACAGTACTCCATAAAGTGTTTTAGGTTAGCATATGCTGTGACTTAATTGAAGCCCATATATGTTTTTTTTCTTTCATTCTTAAATTAAAGAGCCTGTTAGAGTGATACAGAACGAATTCCCTTCCCTGGAGTTGCCACTCTGGTTAATGTGGAATCAGACCCACCAGGAAGCCTAAAATATTGTTGGTAACCTCCACTTTTCAAAATACGCGAGATGGCAGTCTCTCCTGCTAAATGTTATTTCCTAATTATGAATAGTCACATACAGCCGCAATTTAACATTTCAGCACTGTTCGAGCATTGCTGTTTTCCAGTTCAGACAGTGAAGACGAGTCACAGCTGATGCAACCTGTCTGGAAAAATCGGCAAAACAACAGGTGAAAATAGCAACTGCAGTTTTACGCTTTATTTTTTGTTTAGTTGTTTGTTCAATGTGTCTATATAATTTTGTGCACATGTACACCATACATTTAAGATCAACTTGAGTAGCATTTGAAAGTTCAAAACTACATGCAATATACCATTTCAAACCCATTAGCTTATTTGCTGGAAATGAATGATGTGCTCAACAAAAGATGTATTGCCTAGTAATTAAAAGTTATTTTTCTCATCTTCTTATTTTAGACTTCTTTCAGAGCAGTCCTGTTTCAGACACTGAAAACCCTTCAGATTCAGAACACTCTACTACAGGTACTAAGCGTACTAAGTCAGTGCTGCGGGGTGGTTTTGGATTTAAGGGTGTCTGTTTCATATGATCTTATAACCTGTTAAAGACAAAAAGTTTCTCCCAGATATCCAACAACTGAAGGAATTGAAAGTAAGAGCGTGAAGAAAATTTTTAAGCCTTGCAGCCCCAGCCTTAATCATGAATGCCGATACAAATGGTCTGTCTCTATTAGCTTCAAGAACACATAGGAACTTGATCAATTGTGGGCTTTACTATCCCTGTGAAATGATGAACACAGTCTTTTTACCTGTTGCTTAGTTGATGAGATCTCTGAATGAAAATAAATAAATAAATAAATAAATGAGATAACAGTAAGAGATGAAAATTGTTTTTGGTCGCTAGTAGTAAACCTTTCAGTCCAGCTCGTGGTTAACATACATCGTAGCTCTTGAAGCATGAAGTCGCTTAAAAGTTAATTACCTCAATAAAGATTGTGGGATTTACTAGTGAAAGATAATGAAATGCTGAAAAAAAAACTCCCGTGCATGTGGAAACTGAAGTGACTAAAAGCGGTCATAAATTGTCAATCATTTCAATGTGAATTGTACCTTCAAAGCTCCAACACAAAAATCGGTGTCTTTTCCACACAAATTTAAATTGCCAACTGAACCCCTTCCCCATCCAATTTTTTTTGGATTAATTAAACATTTAGCCACTTCAGTGTCAGTGAATAGTAGCTGGATATAGGCCAGCCCTTGTTAAGAAATTATATAAATAATATTTTTAATAATGTTTAATCTAAATGAAATAAAGAAACGAGCAATATTGTTATCCATGGATAACAATAATAGACTCACTCTGTTTTTCTGTGGTGATAAATGTCATTACTATCGATACTGAGAACCTGTGAAACGCTTGTACTTTTCAGGTGTCCAGCGCTTCACTAGGAATTTCTGGGAGAAGACTCCTATTATACCAGTTAACAGCCATCTCTTCCACATAGATGGCACGTTAATGTTCCAACCCATGAGAGTAGGTGAGACAACAACAGTTTGTGGGATAAAGGGTTAGGGGAGGAAGTACTCCAGTGAAGCATAGATTGCATACAGGTCAGGCTAGGCTATATTGGCAATGGGCCTCCCCTGAGGGCCATCCCCGGGAGCGAGGATTGAATCCTCCCCAGAGGGCCAAAAACCCCCATGAGCAAGGTCCATACCCAATCCTCCCCTGGGAGCCAAAAATCCCCTCAGAGCGAGGTACCCCCCTCCCCTGAGGCCCATCCCCCATGACCGAGGACCGAATCCTCCCCAGAGGGCCAAAATCCCCCATGAGCGAGGTCCATATCCGATCCTCCCCAGGGAGCCAACAATCCCCTCAGAGCGAGGTCCTTATCCTATCCGAGCCTATACCCCATGGTTACCATAGTACCCAGTTGTGAATGGGGCGGAACATAGAAGTTACTGAGACTGTGAGTCCATGGGGAAAAGTGTGACCTGTATTGGGAGCATTTTCTCCCACAAATACACGAAGTGTATTCTCCGTGATGAAACCAAACCCCCGTGGCCTTAGTCCCCTTTTCACCTTAAATTAGAATGCCCATACTTTTCATGATAGCTCCTGTTCTGACAAGAAATTGCATACTGTATTTTGGGCATGTTAGAATGCTGAGAACTAGAACTTTCCCACGCGAAGAATGAACACATAATGGGGACAATACAATACAGGTTAATGGATGAAAGTCTTAAAGTTTGTCTGCGTAAGTAAAATCTTGCCATAATAACTCAAGGGTTGGATGTTCATGTGAAAGTAAATGACTTATCAGGCTGCTTATAAATAAATAAATAAAAAATAAATAAATAAACCTTGCGAATAAAAGTGTAGGTTGTTCTATGAAGTAAAGTTCATGACTGCAGTACTTGGTGTAATAACCAGGCATCTTTAGAGGAAATCGGCATATCGTTGATAACACATAGTGTGATGATCCAGGCGCACTCTGGTATAGACTCAAGCAGATCGGTGATGGCTCCTGCATCTCTGATCCAGAGTAAAAGCTTGGCGGCACAAGTGGTTACATTGCAAAATACAATGGTGCCAGTGAGGACAACAAGGGGTGTACCAAGAACACTGCGTGACTGGAGAGGGTCAGTGTGGGAGCTCAAGGCCATTCAGTGTTCGCCAAGGCAGTGAGGTAATCCGAGCTTGGAAGGCCTGAGAGGAAGGCTGCTTGTTTGGCTGATAGCCCCTCAGTGGAATCTAAATAAGAAACAGCAATCTAGTGCCTGCCAGAACCGACAGGTTAGAATTTGCCAGATTCCCAATAGACACAATAGACTTCTTATGACACTGGTTTACCAACACAATGAATGCCTACCACATAAGCAGACTAAAACTTGTATCATCTTATTCCTGGTATTAACTACCATAAAAGAAACCAAAGGAAGTTCTATAGCATGATACCTGTGGACTACATAAAAATTGCAGGTTGCATGGAACTGTTTTTAATGAGTGAAAATCACCAAGTATGAGCATTTCCCAGTTTTGTACGAATGGCAATTGAAAACAATTGCCACCCACTCAAACCAACAATTAGCGAATATTTGAGGGATTTATTCCAATATAGCGTAGAAAAAAGCGAATCCTGGAAGAGAGGTCTTCCATATCACAGCGAATATATAAAGCTGAATCTTTAATACGCAATCTGACAAATAAGCAGAATTCCGGTAAGTTAAATCTCGTAAGCTACTGAATATTAAAAGTACTTATCTTGTTCAAGCTGTGATGTGAACCAAAGGCTTGATATCGGCCATCTATTCTTCGGAGAAGGTGTGGTTTTCTTGCCGTTGGGGACGTGCCGGCGTGTCATTCAATGGTCTGTTGTGGTGGAACATTTAGAACATTTCTCCGCTCTTGGGCCTTCGGGACCCTCCAGAGGCAAAGCCAGCGTCTTCAAATCGCTTTGTTAGCGTCGAACGGTTGTCAGTGGCCAAGAGGCTGTTACTATGGCAGATCTCAGGTAGTTAAGGCAGCGATAAAGCCTGAAAAACGGCGGTGTTCAGTCGGAGAGTTCAAGCATTTGGCGGAGCTGTCTGCGAACGGGAACTACTTCGACGTGCAATGGACGGCATAGTTTTAAATTCCCAGGCTCAAGAAGCATATCTTCAATTGAAATAATTGAGGAAGCGGTCGGTATCCGAAAAAAATGCGCAAAAAGACGTAAGAAAGAGCTGGTTAACAGAGGTACTCAACTGGAATGATTACTAGAATGGAAGGCTGAAATGAACAAAGGCGGATTGAGGGTGCTCGATTTCACGTGAGCAGCCAAACGTCATTGGTCAAATACAAATATCCTGATGTTTGCGCGTGAATGCGGCATGACCTTTAGGCATGATGATTGAAAGGTCTTATTTTGACGACATATCGCATTGCCGATATGGTAACACTAGGACATTAACCTCATGGTTGTCACATTAACTTTAATTTATAATATTTATAATTGGATTGTGTATATCAAGTCCCTCACCAACGAGACCAAAGAATGAAGGCCATGACTGATGGGCACCCGTGGGAAAGGGACATGTCAGTCAACTGGAAAGGTCCGGAAAAGGGCTCAGGACGTGCACAGCGTTGTAAAGGTTCTCACAAGTGTGAAAACCCAAAACGTTCCTTCAAGCAACAACATGGTAAAGCCAACACTGTCCAGTTTGGGAAAAACAGGGACACCCATGTAGTCTGTAAAGGTTGTGGTAGATCCGCCGTCTTTGTTCCCTGTTCAGCTCGAGAGGTGAACAGGGAACAGGGTTCGAGTTTACCATACTGGAACACACACTTGTAAGGCAAAAAGAAAAGTTCCCCTTCCCACCACTGTGGAAGAGTCCTTTCGCAGAAACCCCAATTTGAAACCGTTAGAAGTCGTGAGGCAGTCGATTTTTGAGGGACTTAGGGAAGGCTCAGGTTCTAGACTGGGAGGAGCTGGAGAAAACGACAGATGCTCTTCTGGACACAAAAAAATATATCAAATCTTAAGGCTTAACTCAACAAGGAGAACAACCAAGTTGGTCATAGCTTTGAAGCAGTAACTCAACTTAAGCAAAAGTCAGACCAAAGACGTTTTCAAGTCCAGTAAGCTGAAGGTCAATATTGCGCGCAGTATAGGAGATAAGACCATTTTCTTTCAAATGAGCACTGTTACATTGATGCCCGGCCTGGGCGATCGATAAAAATCGATATCGGAAAACCGATCAATGAATCGATAACTATCGATATCAATCGCTTGATCGTTATCGATTGTATCGATCAATCGATAAAAATCGATACTCACAACTCTTCTGGTAATTACTGTTATCAATGTTGTCGATTTTATTGATTTTATCGATGCGTAACTGAGCTCAACCTGCAGTTGCATTGTAACATATTACGGAGCTTAAGGACGTTTGTGAGCAACAGACCTCTATGCTTAAGTTCCATATTTTCTATTGTTCCCGTTAAAGGCTGGTTTTCACTAGCGACGGAGTCGGAGTCGGAGTCGTAATCAGAAGCGTAAAGCGTTACGAACTAGTGAAAATCAAACAACGGAGTCGTAAGCAGAGTTTCCTTTTGCGCTTACGCTTCCGTCGCTTACGATCTAGTGAAAACCAGTTTGTCGGAGTCGTAAGCAGAAGCGGAAGAACTAAACCAATCATAAAGCGTGGGAACGAGCACCGTGATTGGTTTATCCTTCCGCTTCTGCTTCCGACTCCGACAATCTGGTTTTCACTAGATCGTAAGCGACGGAATCATAAGCGGAGTCGGAAGAAAATGGAAACGTTCTGATTCTTCCGACTCCGATTCCGTCGAGCTTATGACTCCGCTTGCGACTCCGATGTTTGATTTTCACTAGGTCATAAGCGCTCTTACGACTCCGCTTACGACTCCGACTCCGACTCCGTCGCTAGTGAAAACCAGCCTTAAGAACTCAAATGCTTCGGTTGTTTTGTTTGATATAGAGACATAACACATGTGTTCATCAAAGCCAGTGTCATTTTTCCATTGCAACGTTAGTCTGACATCAGTACTTAGTGTTGTTTTATGAGCCTAGACTAGCAGTAATCAAAGATTAATAAAGTGCGTTCGACAGGATATTTTGTGTGAGAAAGGCAAGTTGGGAGATACGACAAACTAGGTGGTGGAAAAGGAAATTCAAAGATAGAATCTTGGTGTGCAGTAGTGAAATGAGATCAATGTGTTCAATTGTAATCAAAGATAGAATAGTGGTGTGCAGTAGTTCTTGCTAAGTGAAATCATTTCAATCTGTTCAGTTGTAATCAAATGTTTATTGAACAAGAACAATACTAATTAGTAAGAATTAAGGACAGTACTAATTATGAATAATGTTTAACAAGAACACAACGGTGAAACCAAGAAAAGGTGTACAATATCAACTAAAATAGTCTACTTGATTTTCAGGTTTGTTACCTTGTTATCAACTGTGTCTTAAAAGTTTAACAGGAACACAACGGTGAAACTAAGAAAAGGTGTACAATATCAACTGAAATAGTCTACTTGATTTCCAGGTCTGTGACCTTGTTATCAACTGTGTCTTAAAAATTTAACAAGGACACAACCGTGAAAGCAAGAAAAGCTGTACAATATCAACTAAAATAGTCTACTAGATTTTCAGGTTACCTTGTTATCAACTGTGTATTAAAAGTTTTACAAGGACACAACGGTGAAAGCAAGAAAAGCTGTACAATATCAACTGAAATAGTCTACTTGATTTCCAGGTCTGTGACCTTGTTATCAACTGTGTCTTAAAAGTTTAACAAGAATCAGGTTGACAAAACAGCAAGGATAACGACAATCTTCTCGACAGAAATCACTCCAAACAGATCTTCCAAACAGCGAAACCAGCAAAAGCACATGGCACGGAGATGACGTCATTCGCCCCTGAAAAATTTTCTGGGGGGGGGCAAATTGATGAACATACATAGATACATAGCCCAAAAAAACTGGACAACAAACGGATTTAGACAGCGTCTCCTTCGTCGAACGCAAAAAGATTTAGAAGCGTTATCGTATAGCAATAAAATTGACAAAACAGGTTATAGAAGTTGTCGTTACTATTAGAGCTCACATATTTCGACACAACAAATGTTACTGATAAAATCGATAAAAGTGATTGAAAAATCGATAAATATCGATTTCTCACAACAAATCCGTTTATCGATTTTTGTCGATTATCGATACAATTAACTAATTTTATCGATCGTTATCGAATGTTGTCGATTATCGATTTTATCGATTTCCCAGGCCGGGATTGATGGCAAATGGAACGTTGCAGGGATTTCCCAACTGTAACGCTGTGTCTATCGCCCGATTTTACGTAAGCAAATAGCATTGTTCCGATGGAATGCGAAGGTGAGACAGCTGAGTGTTACGCCAAATTTTTCACTCTCATTAATGAAGCAATTGGAAAAGTGTAGTCAGGGGACCTCTTTAAGCCACTTGCTGGATTTATGGCTGATGAAGCCGGCGGCCTCCAGGAGGGACTTAGAAGAGTCTATGGAAGTTCAATTCTGGAGAAGTAGAAAACCTGTGAGTTTCATTTCTTGGAGTGCTCAAACAAACAACGAGCTCGGCTGCACAGTGAGAAATCTAAAGAATTCTTTACTCGAGTTACAGGAACACTTATTCGGGCGCAAACGGCGATTGCTTATCATGATACCGTTCAAGAGCTGAAAGAATATGTAGCCAAGAAACCGGCGAAAGATCAACATGGGTTTCTTATTCCCTGGATACGCTGGTGGGATGATCGAAGATCGCACGCCTTTCCCGCTTTTGAACGTGAGAATGCACCAGCCACAAACCTCGCTGACGTAATTCATTTCGAATGAAAAACAACTGGAAAGGTGCATTTATCCCAAGTGGACGCTGCGGCCAAAGAAATCAAGGAAAGCCTTGTTCTGGAGAGGCAGGTCAAAGCTTATGAAGCTGGTAATTTTCATGGAGGATCAGGCCTTAGAGAGACTAGGCTAGTGTCTCTACCATGGCTGCACGAAGTTTTCAAGCTCAAAAGAAGCATGCAGAAATGTATGCCAGAGATCTTATTGAGGAAGACGAGCCCTCCGACCTGTCTACCAGGGCTGATGCGTTACGTTCTTAATTACGTGGTAGATTCGCAGGCCTGGCACCGGGCAACAAAGCCCGCTAAAAGGAAGACTAAAACCAAGGCAAACGAGCGTGAGGAAGACTTAGCTAGTACATATGAAGAAGAGAAAGAAGAAGACACACTCCAACGCGATGTTGATGTTTCTACCAACAAGCAACCTTCTAGTGCCAAAAGAGGTGCACGACGCCGTTCAAGATGCCGCCTGTTCAACAACACATTAAAACGAGCAAGTCAGACCGACAGACGGAGTAAAATTATTGAGTGTCTCAGAAGAAGGTGAATTGCTTCGCAAGTACGAATTTTCAAGTGCACGTGATTGGCTTGGTTATGGGCCCTACAACGTGTCTATAGGCAAAACGCCAAGTTGCGACGATTTTATCAACAGGAGAACAGTCAAGATCTGCAAACACTTGATATGGATGTACATTGTTGTCCTGGGAGTCGACGAAAGTGATAACACCCTCCAGCAGGCAGCATTAACCGACCAGGAAGTTCTCCAAATTTTTCAAAACGCCCCACTGCCTATTATTCAGCCCAAGCCTTCAGGTCGAAATCGTTCAGCGGATCATGCTGGGTCAAAAGATCCCCAAAGTGGGGCGAACAGAGCTTTCAAGAAAGATCAAAGAAGTAAGCTACCACAGGTGTGGCGTCTGGAACGCTTTTATAGAACCGCAGGGCCAAAACCACAACGCGCGGGGTGTAAGAAAGTACCTTTGATACTGGTGATGTGCTGTTGGCAGTAAATGCTCTATACGTTCCTCGTGACAAGGACCTTTGTGTCCAGCGCACTTGTCGGTTCCTTGTTGAATCTGAGTGTTTGTTCATTTTGCCTCGTTTTTCGTTTTTTCAGAAACGAAGGAAGATAACCTCCTTTCTTTCTATTGCATTTTTCACCTTTTATGAGTGAGAATCTCCCCTCACAAATGTTATTGACCAATTGAAATCCAGTTTTAACTTGTCCTCAAGCTTTCCAGAAAACCCGCGAAAATGAGGCGGGAAAGATGGATTGGATTAGTGTAGTTAACAGTTCTCATTTTAAGTATTTCAAATGAATTAATGAAAATGGAAACTGGAAAAAGAAGCCCATTGGGTTAATGCACATAACAGTTTTCATTTTATGTATTAGAGATGAATTAATTAAAAACGTTGCAAAAGCATTGTTAAAAAAACAGTAGCTCGCAAAAATAGCTCGCAGCTAGCCAAAGCAGGCTCCGGCTTCCAGGCTCGCGCATTAGTTACTCTCCAAATTCGATCAGATAGTTTTTAACCGTTAATTTCGTTGAAAATGGATATTTCAAAAAACCGGCTAACCCCATTTCACTTTGTTTAGTACCTTAAACTTGTTGTAGACGAAAAATGAGCGAGATCGATTTTGTGACCATGGCCGCGATTTTTCGATTTTTCTTTGATTTTTACTGACATTCACTCTTACACCGTAGTTTGAAACCATTGGTGTGTAGCATGGGCTGATTTTCAAGCTTCTTCAATAGAAATTTTGTCTGAGAACATTAAAAATTGCGTCAAAGGCCAGTTGGGTTTAGATGAGAAAATAAGGAAACCAACCCTTGTCAACAAGAAATCCAGTTTTGTCTTCTTTCTTTGATGCATGGTTCATTTTGAATGTGAAAATCAAGGTTTTGTCTTGACTATTCCAGCAAGTTCTGATCAAGAATTTACACAGTTGCATCAATGCTTTAAGCTGTATTTTCACTTTACATACAATGTTGCCTCAAAGGTATTTTCAAAACAAAATTGCTTCATTTTAATGCATTACGATTTTTTTTATTTGTCCATTATATTTTTATCTACATAAATTAATACGATTGAGAAATCTTGGGTCTGTTTGAAGACCACAGAGAAACTAGCAGCAATATGAAGCATGTGAAGTACTGAGTTCAATTTGAACTTTCTTATGAGTAAACAACTAACCAAACACTGACACAGTAAAAGTTCCCCGCTCAAAGTCCACTGGACTTAAGAGGAGAAGGGGTGGAGTCGAGACTTGGACGTTAGAGTGGGGAATTTAGGGGGAAAAAAGAAACAAACAAACGTGTTAAAAAAACATATTTTACTCATGTTGATAACAGGATATAAAGAGAAAAACGTACTGCAGAATGACAACAAACTCGGTGCCGCTGTGATCTACGTAGTTTGATACTTAGAAAAATGGGGCTGAAGTAAATACGCGTTCACTAGATTTTACAAAACCAACAAAAGTGTTCTGTCTGGATATACGATGTAAAAAAGCAAAGCACTAGTGGTTATTTAAAAGGCTTGTATTGTAGCTGGAATGAATTCCAGCTACAATACAAATGCATCCCCTTGTGACACGAATAATTTCAGTCCTAGCGACTAGATTGGTCAGCTTTGGAAAATCATGGAGGCACGAAATTCTACTATTGGGCAGCACACAGCAACTGATCTTGCTGACTACCTTAATTTCTCCTACTGGTTTCGTCTGATCGTTACAGACTTCTTCAGGGAGTTCATCAAGATAGGTAAATGGAATTAATTTTATGCTTAATCGTTACAGTACAAATCACGTTCCGTTATTAAATGGTGTGAACAGCAAAAAGCACCCACATAAAGGACGTGCAGGATATGACTTGGATCCTGCATTACAGAATGTGTAATTTTTAATTCTGGGGCTCACGGATTTAACGTTAAATCTGTGAGCCCCAAAATGGCATTGCTGCGATCTCCTCCTTTCTTTTTTTTGCAGTAAATTTGTCTCCAATTTTCAAAATGGACATTTGTGGAACCCTTTTACAATATAATCACATATGACAAGGGTAACTTCGCGCTCGCGATACCATCCTCGGAGACCCAGGGGCAGATAGTCGGCGCGAGAGGCAGACAAAACGGGTGAAATAGGTGCGAGCGAAAGTTTACAAGACGGGCGGGAACAGCCCCTGGGAGGATACCTTTAACGGACTAGATCAAGAGCCCATTTGCGTTTTTGCTTCTGATTGAACACAAATTTTGTGGCATTGTATTTTTTTGTGCCCAATCAGCGATCAGCTTATTTCGCCGTTCCTTTTGTGACGTCTTGTACACATTGTAACTTTGCTAAATCTTGTACCTAGTTGTCACTCGTGCGTACTGAAGCCAACTTTTTGTCTTGCTCGTTCGACAGGCCTACAATAGAAAAATCTTTTTAATGGTAATATGCGAACCCACAAAGCCGAGAAATTGAGAAATTTAGCAGAGGTTTGGAGCAAACGCAAAGACATATTGTGGATCGCACGTAAATCCTAACTGCATGCTTATCTGATTTTCGTGCTTGTTGTTTTCTTTTTCCTCGATTACCCCTGCCAAATTTCTCGATTTCTCGGCTTTGTGGGTTCGCATTTTACTGTCAATCTGTTTTTCGTACTTGTTGTTTTCTTTTTCCTTGATTACCTCTGCCAAATTTCTGCAAGTCTTGTCGATCAATTCGCAACTTGCAAGCACAAGTCCAAGGAAGGCCGGCAGTTAAAATAATAAACAGCTTCTTTTGCTACTCACAAGCATGAATTTACGTTTGCCCAAGTAACTTACGTTTGCTCGTGAGGTCAATTTTTCTAAACAGGCTTTGGTAGAGACAAACACAAACAATACGCCCAGCGAAGTCACAAATATTTTTACCGCGCAATGACAAACACCGCGTGTAGTTCGCTTAAAGGATTGAAATGATTTTGGCACTTAGCACTTAGCGCTTAGTTAAAAGAATCCTTTGATGCCGCGAATTCATGACAGATAGTGCGTGACATAAAGTTGGCTTACTGAGAAAATGGCTTTGCAACTGAAGTTCACCGCAAGCATATTTACTCTAGACGAATTTTCGTTTAGTGCAAGCGAATTTTCGATTGTTGAGGGCCAATTTTCGTTTAGTGCAAACGAACGTTCGGCTTGTGCAAAAGAACTTTCGTCTTGAGCAAACGAAAGTTCGCGCGATATTTCGTTCAGAACTTTAGCGACACTATGCCAAATTTCGCCAAAAATTAAAACAATGAACTATAACCGAAAAATCAGCGAAATTTGCAGGATTTCGGCGAATTTCGTTTGCATTACTTTTGCACACTATTGTATTTACGTACATTAGAATTGACTAAAATTCTATTACTTTTCTTTCCATTCTCTTTAAGTTAGCTCAACAGCTCCTTAATTTAGGGTATATTTATCCGAAAGGTATCCAGAAGTACTCTGGAACTTTAAAGCAACGCAAGGGGCATCGAACGTCAGGGGCTAATCCCTGGGGGAAAGAAACTTACTCCGATCTCATAACCAGCGCTCCCATGTCTGCCCCAGGGAGAAAGATGACCCTGAATGGGATTTATCAATGGATCTCAACGAATGTTCCTCGTTTTAGGGATAAAGGAGAAAATCTTTCTTCATCTACCTGGAAGGTGATTTATATCTTTGTATGCCTTTTATTCAAACAGTAAGCTTTTCAGATATTTTTCACTGTTCCTGGTAAATTTGCATGGAAAATTACATACCGTTTACAATGAAATTTGTTCGCAGGTTTTTTTTGTTTTTGCTTTTCCTGCCTTGCGCTCGCTTTCTTTTCCTTAGCCACCACATTTTGTTTATTATCTTTGCAACCGAACTCTCTTTAACGGTTGCTTCTGGCAGCCTCTAGCGCCCATTGTCAAAGAGCATTGATCTGGCTGAGGTTAGCTGCTGGGAAAGAGAGCAGTGACACACCCATTTGAAAGAGAGGACTATAAAGTTGCTTGCATAAAATAAGAGCCTAGCAACCTGGAACTCCGCTGGATAATATTTTTTTCTAGGCCACTTAGCGATTTAAATAACTCAAGATGCTGAAATAAAATTCGAGCCGAATTTAGAATTCTGTTACCCCTTGCTAAGATCTACTTTTTCCACATAGTCTTAAACCGAGGAAAAATACCTTTGTATTAGTAGTCAAATTCCTTAAGAAACTTAAATATCTCAGACCAGGCGTGCGTTTGTCAAAAGCCCCGAAACTTTTCGGTTCAATTTCGGCCACGATAATCCCCACTGCATCTTGTAAAAAAAGAAGATTCTAAGCATGAAACTTTGCTACCGAAGCCGAAAACCTTTCGGGGCTTTCGGGAAACGCGCCCCGCACCCGAGATGCGCAGAACGTATGCGCAGTAACAAGGGGAGGCACCGTCCTTAAAGAGGTGCATGGCTAATAAATGTACAGCGTTGTGTTTCTATCTTGTTTTACTGTCAGATTAATTTCTATAGCAGCTAGTAATGGTCAACATTTGAAACATTGGCTTAACCGTTTGTTTTCTATTTATTAATTATTGATCAGTTTGAGAATATATTCGAAAACAAACAAATCTTCCAAAGGGGCTTAAAAGAAAGTACATTGCTAGCAAGACCAACCCTTAGACTGGACTTACCACTCACTTCTGGATACCAAACCCTGCTAAAAGATTCTTCGGCAACGGACCACAAAACGAAAGCGCCAGGTTTCTGCATGGATCACGTTTAGGGCGACCTTTGATCACATTGTTAAAGTTCAGCTGAAAGTTTGCAAAACGTCCTCCATCCCCACACTGAATTGGAGTTTCATGCTGAATACGGCTAAGACGGGAAGATCAATAAGCATTGTCAAGTCACTTTCGTTTAGTTATTATTTTTTTGTAGGTGAACGGGGGACATATATCCCAACAAAGATAGGTTTGAAGAAATGGAACACGGGTTTCCGTTTGGAACAGTCCCTCTGGGTAGGCATTCCGACAACGTTAATTGAAATAGCTGTATACCGATAGCTTAACATGAACCACAAATACGGTAAGCTGATCACGATAACTTACTGAGCTGTCCTTTTCTGAAAACGTACACGAGTGTACCTTTCGTCGACTATTATAAATTTCACAAATAATTCCGCGCTGAAATCTTTCTTCAAACGTAACATAGTTTTCCCAAATAGCAAGAAATTTCTAAACTGATTCCTTGATTTTTTGATTGCATTTATTTGAAAATTGCCAGCGACAGGCAACAACATTTGCACCCTAAATGTAAACAGAAGATAGATCTTCTTGGAAGCATCGGATCCTGAATTACGATCACTGACTCCTTTCGCCATTGAAATAGGGCCGTTAACGTCTCTCTGCTTTTCGTGGAACGATTAAATTTCATCTCCCGAAACGAGGATTCAAGTCTTTTCAGTTTTTTTCTTCCAGGGCGAAATAACTTTCTCATATGTACAAGTGGTCACTTGAATGCGACATATAGACAAAAATGGAAGTCCTAGATTCTAGGATGTCCCCAGAGCCAACCCGTCCTTGTGCCCAGGCGCCGGTGGCCAAGAGGGCCAGGCGGCTCTGGTATTCAGGCTGTTTTAAAGGGCCTTTAGTTTTAGGTTTGTGTTCTGGGGGTTTTAGTAATGAGTGTTGCGTTTTTTGGTAGGATCCTTCGGTCTTTTAAGACGGGCCGTACGGTGGCGCCGTCTTCTAAGAATATGAAAAGAAAGAACGAATTCCCCCACGTCCCACGCGATCGAGTAACGTAATACCACGGGTTCGTTTTTGGCACAAGAGAGAAGTTTATTAACAAACCAACAAGTACAATCAAATCTAACACATAAACCTCTCTGACGCACGGGAGGGTGGGTAGGGAAAGAAAAAACTTGATAAAACTACAACTGTAGCTAGCGATGTCGACTAAATACAAATTAACTGAAGGCCTAGAATTACACGAGTTATAAATCACGCGAGTTATAACAAAAATGCACCTTATCAGAAAACCAGTCATATAATTATACTACCCATCATCTACACCCTCTCACCTGGCCGGGGAATTAAATATTTTGAGCCGGAAGTCCCAAAATGAACCAATTCCCCCACCTCCAACGCGATCGAGTAACGCAACACCATGGGTTCGTTTTTGGCACAATAGAGAAGTTTATTAACAAACCAACAAGTACAATCAAATCTAGCACATAAACCTCTCTGACCTCCAAAAACCCCAAAAACGAACCGAAGAAAACTAAGGGGAGAGGGCGAGATGCATGCCCTGCGCAAGCTGAAGCTTCGCGGAAAAGGAAAATCCTAAATATGATTTATAAGCATCGGACGCCCAGTCACCGTACACTTGAATGACCTCCCCGGGAACCCCTAAATGAAAGGCCCACGAAGCAGCCCCGCGACGAAAAGAGTGACCGCGAAAACATGAAAATTTTGGAATGCCTGCCCGATGCAACAATTTACGAAAAACCGACACAAACTGAGCCTTGGTAATAGGTAATAACCCCCTGGATGAAGGTAAAACAAAGGCGGGAGAATCGCTGGGAGCAGGGACCAGAGAACACATTAAGGGAAACATACGCACAGGACAAAGAGGGGAACCAGGCATAGATAACAGAGGCAGTGATAAACGACGCCTACCAAACAAACTGAGTAGCTTTGGTTCGATGAAAAGTAACTAAGAACCCATCGGATGTAAAAACAATATCGGAACGCCTGAGGCAGGATGAACTATGAACCGAACTAAGGGATTTAGGGAAGATATTAGATACCCGTGCCAAAAGAAAAAACGTAAACAAAAAAGGCAGCACAAAACGACACTAGACAAGGATCCTGCAAATCGACCTGCGAAACTATTTTAAGTGGAATATCCCGGGTGACGGGAGGTGCCCTAGAAGGAACATGCTGCGCTAAACGCTCCAGCCCGCGCAAAGTGAGACGTAATTCGTAACTAGTAAAAGGAGAAATAGGATGCCCAGTAATAACATGCAACAATTTTACGCCACTGAGATAATTTCGTATAGACGATGGGGTAAATGAACGACTAAGAAATTGCACATACAACGCTAAAATATCTACTGAAGCCGGGAATGGCGAAAAATCAAAATAAACACAAAACAAGAAAAAGGTCCTCCACTGAGTCTGATGGTTCTTATGAGTTCCTTCAGAATAAGCTTCACGACGAGTCAGCCGGAGGTGCTGACGTAGGTCACGTAATTCAGCCGCTGAAAAGAAAAGAAATAAGGCTAAATGTTAGCCACAAAGTCAAAGATGGAGGGAGACAAATGTTCCTCTTGCAAATCGGCAAGCAGCTGCCTGTCAAGCAAATACTCGCGATAGGTACCAGAAAGATGCCATCGGGACAAATAATCTGCCACCCGATTCTCGGTGGACGCCAAATGAACCGCGCGTAACTCGAATTGTCCCGTAGCAGTCGCAAACCAGATTTCGCGCAAACACTGCGCCAACACCGGATCTCTGGTACGACCTGAATTTAAAACTATGACCACCGCTTCATTGCCACAAAAAACCTGAATGCGCTGTCCACACCAGAGATGACCCGAGAGACGCACGGCCACCATGAAAGCAAGTAATTCCAAATGATGAATCACATTGCAGCGCTGCAAAACACGAGCCAGGAACGAGGCGTGAAAATATGCCGAGGACGAAACACCCCCTCAGCCTGAAAGACAAGCATCCGTGGAGAACACCACGTCCAGGGGGGACCATCGAGAAGTCGGAATCAGGGAAACACCATTGTAAAGCGGAAGAAAACGTCTCCACCAGTGAAGATCCTTCCGTAACTCTGAGTTAAGGCGTAAATGATGATGAGGAGCTTTCACCTTACGCAAAAGATCAAGAATACGAGATAGATAGATAGATAGATAGATAGATAGATAGATAGATAGATAGATAGGTAGATAGATAGATAGATAGAAAGATAGATAGATAGTTTATTAAAAATTACATCGCAGCCACCAGGCCGAATTACGTAATTATTTACAAGTCAATAAAAAAGATCTATAAGACTACGATAATATTAATAGACATAATCTAATTTTTTAAAAGGATAATAATAACAATGTTTCTAACCATAAAATATAAATATTGAAAAAAATAAAAACTATATACATAACCATTAAAATATATCACTATAGTACAAAGCTTTAAAAAGGTATAAAATATAGTAGGCATCTACAACGTTGCCTGTGCCGCGCAAAACGGTATGAACGATTTGAGATACCTTTTGGTATTGATCTGAGGAAGCTGATATTTTCTAGCTGTTCTAAAATTGTAGCAGGACGTATTAGGTTCCGGTAAAAGGTGGCGAAGTTTGTGTTGACTATCTTCCTCTATTGAGCTAAGCAGCTTCATACGCAGTTCCTCTCTCCTCGCACAAAGGGTTGCAAGCCGTGCGCTCTCTAATGCTTCATTATAGTGTAGATCTGGGAAGATGATTCTCAGGGCACGTTTTTGGATCCTCGCGATATCATTGGACAAATACTGTGGTAGGCTTGAGTGGAAAGTCTGGCAAGCGTATTCTAAGATGGACCTTATACATGTGCAATAAAACTGGATTAAAGATTTCACATCTAGATCAGCGCGCTTAAGCAGCCTTAATAAATAAAGACGCTTGGAAGCTTTCAATACTATGTTGTTAACATGCGCATTCCATTTGAGATCGTCAGTTACTGTTACACCTAGTATTTTTGGTGAGGTTACAAGCTCAAAACATTGCTCATTTGCTATCACAAGGTCTACATCACTCTTTTGCTTTGAAAAATTTATCCTTAATTCTTTACACTTTGTGGCATTTAGCTGAAACATGTTGTTACTCGACCAATCTGCTACCTGCTGGACCATGTCCTGTAGTTCGCTGATGCCGTCCCTAGGGACAACCTTGCAGAGAGTGTTGTCGTCAGCAAATTTCCACATTCTACTGGAGATGGGACCGGCTATACTCAGGTCATTGACACGAAGATGTGACTTTGTCGCATCATTTCGACACAAACATCAACTGTCCTACCAGTGACTGCAATTGTTTCAAAGTACAGGTACGTTTAGAAAGCCATAGCTGCAAAGTCGACTGAAGAGTGACCAATCTAGAAGGGTCCACAGACAAAATCATGTCCAAAGTGTTGACCTCCACACCTAAACAAGTCACTTTCTGAGCAGGAGGGACGGCTTTCGAAATTGACTCCTGTAATCCCAAACGAGAGAAAAGATCCTGCAAGTAACGATATGATTGCCATGCCCGAGACGCCGAGTCTATGCCCATAAAATCGTCCAAATAGTTGAGGACGGTAAAACCCGTCTCGGAACAAACATGACACACTGCCCAGGTGATACGCTGACAGGCCATGGCGGCCGAACGAAGTCCCATCGGCGAAACGATGTCGAAATAAAGACGCCCCTGCCAGGTGTAGCCTAGCAAAGGATAATCACGAGGGTGAACAGAGAACTGACGATAAGCCCGATGCAAGTCACGCTTACAAATGTAACAGCCACGGCCAAAACGAGCGACACAGGCTGCAACCGTGTCGATAGTAGAATAAACCAGATGTAAGGGGAAGCCATCATATTCGGTTGTTGAAATACCATCGTTAACCGAGGTACCAAAAGGCCAGCTAAGATCCAGAATTTAATATACCGCGCTCCGAAGGATCGGATCTAAGGACGGAATTGAGTGGAGAAAAGGCCATCCGACCAGACGAGAACGGAATAGCATCAAACGGACCACGCACGGCACCACGAGCAATTTCGCTGTTCAGATACTGAGTGACGGCCGTTGGGAAGTCAAGAGCACCTTTGTGCGTGCGATCGTCACTAACAGGAAAATGAAAACTAACATAGTCATAATTAACAGGCCACCCGAACTGTAAATAATCACACACGCGACTGTCATGATAATTGCGTAAACACTCCCGCCATTCTGAAATGTTAAGACTGGTTAAAACTGGACGACGGCAGCATCGGTAATGAGGAAGACCCGAAGTGTACACTTCCTCAGGTAAGGCGAGAAGATAGTCAGTGAATTGAGTAGACTTTTCGCCAGCAACAGAAGGAGAAGTCGAGGACGTTCGTGATGCAAAAGGCGCCTCACCTGTCGGCGAGGACAATTTGCTGTCATCGCGGATGCGCTGACCGGAAGGAAAATCTCGAGAATCACCATCCAAATGCGAACAATAAACACGCGAGGGTAAGCTAAAAGCCGGCTGAACACTATGAGACGGGTAAACAAGATCTTGACGACCGTTATCCAGAAAGGAGTGACCACCACTGTGTCTGCACTCTAACGAGCCAACGACACATGTTTGCTTTGTCCTTCGCGTGGGAAGAAAGTCACGATCTTCAAGGGAGCTGTCAACAAAACACAATTCTGGTGCCAAATTGCGCTCAGAGTCACGATCGTCACGACAGTCACGAGTGTCACGCGCGCTGGAATAGTCACGATTGTCATGAGAACACTCCTCCGAGTTAAAGTCACGATAGAAAAACGAACTAGGAACTGAGTCACAAGGCGACGAAAAACGTTGTGGCAAACTAGTAGGGCGCATAATACATGCTACGTCATCGAAAGAAGAAATAACCGAACCGAAACTGTCAACAGAAGTGGTCACCACACCAGAGTCACGAACAACAACATCTTTAATGGCACTGTCAAGATCATGAGACGATAAATTCGCAAAGTCTTGCGTTGAATAAGAGTCAAGTAGCAACGAACTAAATTGTCAAAAAGTAGACGCCGGAGTTTCCTTCGGATCAGTAGATAGCAAGGGGCAATCAGACGAAAATTCTGTATGACGCGCGATTTGTCGGGACGTCACCCAGCATTTTGCACAACGTGCTGAAGCCATTTTCGTTCCCCGCGAATCGTACCACAATGATCCTTTGTGAGCTTACAACGATTTCTATAAAAATCACGACAAAATAAGACAACAGGCGTGGATGATGGACGTTGGACCACCCCGGAACGTTGCTTGACGCGTAAAGAATGGCGTTCCAAATGCTCAAACGAATCCCCCCAGTGCAAATGGCCTCGTTCAATCTCCAGCAAAACTGCTGCAGGAAATTCCCGGACTGAAGACCACTCATGCTGAATGGCCAAATACATTAAATCGAACAGAAATCGAAGAAGAACGCAGAATAGAACGATATCCGGCAGTGAACCAGTCTTCTATGGTCAGTTCATCATATGAAATATTCTTACTGACGTATAACAAACCAAGTTCGCTATGAGACCAAATTTAAGGGTGACGAATGCGCGATGTAATTTTAGCGGTTTTCCCGGACTTTAAACGCTTCTCATGCTTACCCCGCTGCTTCCTAACCGCCTCTGAATCCTCGTCCTCCGAAGAAAGCTGGTCGTCGTCTCCAGAGCTGAAAACCAGGCCATCATCCTTTAAACCCAAGGCTGACAACTTCCTATCCGCTTTCTTTGTCAAGGAAGCCGTTTTGCGTAAATCGTCGACTATCAGAGAGGACGCATGAGGCTTCTTGTTCTCAAGGTGTGGTCGAACCACCTACTGTTCCAACTGATCGCGTTGCAACTCTGCAAGTTCGTTCCGTAACTGCAGCACCTCTCGCTCCTTTTCTCGGTGTTGACGAGCCAGCTTAGCCTGATTAATCTCCTGGCGAAGGGTCTGCGCCTCCAACGTCAGGGCGTCCACATGTGAAGCATCTGCTAGAGCGCCTACACTAGCAGGAGAATCCGTGTCAGCTGAAGTACCATTGATCACTGATTCCCCTGCTTCGTGTAAAATAGCCTTTTCTTTTTTTTTTTGTTAATTTTTTATTTTTTTTAATTATCTTTATTAAAATAGCCTTTTCTGGTGTAAACTCCGATCCGGTGTGCAAGGCGGCATAATTGACCCGTGGTAACGAGCGAAGAGAGCGTTGAACCGACATTTCACTTCTTGTAAGCGACTTAAAGAAAAAACTTAATAAAACTACAACTGTAGCTGGTGATGTCGAATTAACTGAAGGCCTAGAATTACACGAGTTATAAATCACGCGAGTTATAACAAAAATGCACCTTGTCGGAAAACCAGTCATATAATTATAATACCCATCATCTACACCCTCTCACCCGGCCGGGGAATTAAATATCTTGAGCCGGAAGGCCCAAAATGAACCATTGATAAGTCTATTAATGATACATGGGGATACAGGTGAGAAGGGAAGAGAGCTGATATTTTGACTGTGGAATTCTTGGGGTCAGGGCTAGATACAGTTAATGCAATGCCTCTGACGTTTTTGGAGGAATTCGAAAAATAATGGCAATGACAATTTTTAAGAGGGATTTGAACATCATACAAGGTGGAAGTCTCGATTAAAATAAACTGGACATTTAAGGGCTCAAAGCTGCTCAAAGGAACGAATTAGTTGTTCCACGACGGAATACAATACTTTCCTAAAAGAGGTGTCGGCAACTGAGAAATAATGCATTACATTAGCGCCTTGGACTTTCTGAGGTAAAATAATTCCCGGAGTAGTTAACACGCATAATAATACATTTATTCGGATATGAAAAGTCTGTCTTTAACTCAGAGAAATTATTTCAATCCACGCATTTACCATCTAGCCCATATAGAGGGAAAATAAACACTAGAAACGACACTGGGTTAATTTTGTCGCATCAAAATGACTAGCGCTGAATACAAGCTTAGACTCTAACCAAATGTAATGATTACGTGACTACTTCTCGTTTCGACAAGTGGTCACGCAAACTGGATGAGGTGATACAGGTAACGCAATTTCATAAAATGCATGGCATTTTTAATACTGAAAATATGAGGGCTGTAGAAGAATTTTAGTGTGGTGGGTGTGCTAGAGTTTTGGGTTTGGACCTGGCGAAGATTGTTTTCGTTAGGTTTTTGCGACAGCTGGCTTACATTCCTCATCCGAGAGCGTTGCAAATAGATTACAATTTGTCAGCGGACTCCCTTAAAGCGTATATAAGGCCGCGCCTACTGGGCGGGCAAAAGCACGACGCGTGCGCAGTTCCCACCATAGTTTTACAAAGGAAAACACAGATAAATGTCGAAATTTTCACTTTAACCGCAAACATTAACGCCGTTTCTGAAAGTTTAAGCTCTTTACGTTGAGTATGTGTTAAAATGAAGTAACTGTTATGCACAAGTTTTACCTTGCATGAAATACGGTTTTCCGGGACATGTTATGTATCGCTTTGATACGAACTTCGCGCGCGTAAACGTTTGAACTGATTCAAACTTCAAGGCTCTGTAAACCCGGAAGTGACGTAACTTGTTGCGTTTGACCCTGTGAAGGCATCGCCAGGCAAGCAGTTCGATCTGTCGCGGCGTGTCAGCGTTGTGTGCTTTCGTGTTCCTTCTCTTACAACTTTTTTGGCTCCTCTCTTTGCTTTCCTTCTCGATTCCACACTTTTGCATCCCCGCCCTGTTTGCTGCTTTCTCATCTGAAAGTGACAGCTGGCTCCCATTCCTCGTTCCTCATAAGCGTAAGGGAGAGCGTTGCAAATTCATAGCGAATTTCCTGATTTATTTTTTGCAGCGGTCTGTTTCTTTTGCAAACGCGGAATGTACGTCTGCAAATTCAGATCAGGCCACTCAAACACCTCTGACATAAGCTAATAAAATGTAAAAACGCGTTTCGAAAAATGTTAGGAAATCGTGGAGTTACGTGCTTTTTGGTTTTCCTTAAATGTGGTCGGGAATTTCCATTGTTTTTATATTTATTCAGGCTCATTTCAAAGACAAACAACTTTTAAAATATTTTATTTTCAATCAAATATACGGCAGATATATCTACCATATAACAATACGCAGAAATTACGTCTCCAGCAACAGGAATACTGCCTTTAGTAGCAAGTGCGGCATGTCAGCACACAATCGACGTACTACCCAATTATTGAAACAGTGTCCTTTGTCCAACCACTCCTTACACCGATCGTCAGACTCCGTATAAATGTAAGCTGCAATGAATTGTAAAACGATGTCAACAGCCCAATTTCGATATAATAAAAGTCAACTTAAAACAATAGACTTCCCGTCGAGGCTTGGGGGACTAATAGTTAGTTCTTATTAACCGAGTAGTATAGTAAAATAGGAGTTCTGTAACAGCTTTCATATTGGGAGCTCTCTTTTAAGATTTTAAACCGCTCACATATAAAACAATTTTTTCCCATTGGTGAAAGAGAAAAGTTTTATAAATGAGAGTTCTATTTCCGTTTTTACACCGATAACACAAAAACCGGTTTTATAAAGGTGGAAAGGGTGGAAAGAATGTTATTGGATCACTTTTAAAAAACCGCAATAATATATTTTGCAGTTGTAACTGTCACAGAATTCCAAAAAAATTTTTCTATTTAGAGATTTGTGTTTTGTTATTATATCAAAAGTGTTACAGAATCCAAAATGTCTGTTGCAAGAAATCAGAAAGATATTTTTCAAATGTTTATGGTGAAATACCAGAAAAATAAAAAAGAGTTTACCTCGTCCATTAAAACCGATTATTGAAATTGAGGATGAGTTTTACATGTCATCAAACAAAAATAATAAATGGCTTCATGTTTGGAAAATGGTTGTATCGGAAACAAACCCAAACAATAAAGATCTTTTTAAGTTTGCAAAAGAAACAAAAGAAAGTTTTACAGATTTAATAAAAAGAGAACTAAAAGAGTTAAAAAATATAAAAGTAAGTCTTGAGGTGAAAGTTAAATTTAAAAAGGAGGAAGAAGAAGAAGAAACTCAATACATGGAGCAATATTTTCGAGAAAATGAGCCAAAGCTTTTTTACGCACACGACGATGAAAAAGAGATAAAAGAATATTTCGATAGCATTTTTGAAAAAATAAATGGAAAAATCGAGGCATGGGTAGCGGAAGGGTCAGGATGGGAAGTAGAACAAATGGAGCTTGTGTACGTGAATGTCGCACTTTTTCAGCCATTTCGTGGAGGAACATATTTACCAATTCCAACAAAGTTAAAAAACAAAAAAGCAGTACTAAACGTGGAAAATAAGGACAACGAGTGTTTGAAGTGGGCAATAAGATCAGCATTGTTCCCCCCACCGAAAGGAAAAAATCCAAACAGACCAAGTTCTTACCCAGTTAACGATGGTATTAATTGGAGTGGCATTACTTTCCCAACACCAGTAAAACAAATTGACAAGCTTGAGGCGCAAAACGAAAACCTCGCAATAAACGTATTTGGCTGGGAAAATGAAAATGATTGTGTGATTGTGCATAGGATAAGTGAAAAAGAAAAAAGCGTGCCGCGGATAGAACTGATGTTGATTGAGTCGGGTGAAAAACAGCATTATTGTTATGTAAAACGGGTGACCGCTTTGCTTTACGATCAGAGCAAATCCCACAACACAAAACACTACTGCAGGTTGTGCATGAATGGTTTTTCAAGAGAGGACTTGTTGGTTGATCATGAAAAATATTGCAATGGCTTAAATGGAAAACCGACAAGGATTGATATGCCAAAAGAGGAGAAAAAAATTCTTTCATTTCAAGATTATTACAAACAAATGAAAGTGCCTTATGTTATATACGCTGACTTTGAGGCTTTAGTAAAACAGATTTCTCTTTGTGAGCTTGGGCCAGAGAGCAAGGAAAAAAGTTACACTATGAAAACAGAATATCACGAGGCAGGTGGTTATTCTTACACGGTTGTGAGAAGTGACGGTGAAGTTTCAGGACCAAAAGTTTACAGGGGTGAAAACGCGGTGGGAACGTTTTTTAGTGACATTCTGAAGGAAGAGGTGAAAATAAGAGAGAGTTTGGCAGTACCAAAACCAATTGTGATGACGGCTGAAGACTGGAAAAAATACAAAAACGCAGCAGATTGCCACATTTGTAATAAAAGTTTGATAAAAGATGAATTCTTAGACTCTTTGCCGGTTTGGAGCATAGAAGATGGTGAAGGTGGAGAAAAATGCAGCTATAAGGGTCAAGGGCATAAAAAATGTTTTTACAGACCACAGAAAGAGCAACAATGGGGGATTCTTAAGCTACAAAAATTAACAGAAAAAAAAGACAAGTTGGAAGCAAAACAACAGAAAAATTGTATTTTCTGTGATAATCCATTACTTCAGAAAAACTTCAGAGACGCAGTGAAAGACCATTGTCACATAACTGGAAGGTATCGCGGTGCGGCGCACGACAATTGCAATGTAAAACTGTACATTAACCCAAAAACAACCTTCATACCTATTGTATTTCACAATCTAAAGGGTTACGACGCGCACCATTTAATGCAAGAGATGTCGAAACTTGATAAAGAGGTTAAATGCATTCCTATAAACATGGAGAAATATATCACATTTTCAGTCGGAGGTCTGCGTTTCATCGACAGCTTGAACTTTTTGCAAGGAAGCCTTGATTCACTTGTAAGCGCAACACCAAAGGAGTCATTGAAAATTGCATCAACCATTTCAAAAGGCAGTGACCTGCTTTACAAAAAAGGGATCTACCCTTATGAGTACATGGACTCATGGGGGAGATTTAGCGAGACAAGGCTTCCGGACAAAGAGAAGTTTTACAGCAAGCTGAACGACGAGTACATAACAGACGAAGAGTACGCACACGCGCAGACTGTCTGGGAGACTTTTGAATGTAAAACGCTGGGCGATTATCACGATCTTTACGTGAAAACGGATGTCGCCCTGTTGGCAGATGTTTTTGAGAACTTCCGAAATCTATGCCAAGAGCAGTATGGGTTAGATCCAGCTCATTATTACACATCACCAGGATTATCCTGGGACGCTTTATTGAAAAAGACGGGGGTCGAGCTTGAGTTGTTCACAGACATCGATATGCATCTATTTGTGGAAAGGGGAATGCGGGGTGGAATCTCCATGGTAAGCAAGAGATACGCAAAGGCAAACAACCCGTATGTACCTGACTATGACCCAAGCAGACAACACAAATACATTATGTATCTAGACGCAAATAATCTTTATGGATGGGCAATGAGCAAGCCACTCCCGAAAGGAGATTTTAAATGGAAACGTGTTATGCCCACTGAGGAAGAAATCATTAAGAAAAAAGAAAACGCAAAGAATGGATGGATTCTTGATGTGGATCTTGAATACCCAAAAGAACTGCATGAAGAACACAACAGCTTTCCCCTCGCCCCTGAGAAAAAACAGGTTAAAAATGAATGGATGTCAGAATACCAACACAGTTTGATAAAAGACTTGGATCTGAAAACACCAAAATGCAACAAGTTGTTGTTGACTCTTCAAGACAAAAACAACTATGTGGTGCATTACCGAAACTTGCAGTTTTATCTGAAGCAAGGAATGAACTGAAGCGCGTGAACAAGGTGTTGGAGTTTGAACAAGAATACTGGATGGAGCCGTATATCCGGATGAATACAGAATTCAGAAAAAACGCAAAGAGTGACTTTGAAAAGAATTTTTACAAGTTAATGAATAACTCAGTTTTTGGAAAAACCATGGAAAACCTGCGTAACCGTGTTGAAATAAAATTAGCAAGAAGCGATGAGATAGAAAAAATAAGAAAATTTGTTGCAAGTCCTTTTTACTCAAGGCATGTTATGTTTTCAAACGACTTATTTGGAATCGGCATGCGCAAAAGCAAGCTGCTTCTGAACAAACCGGTCTACACCTGTATGACGATCCTTGACAACAGCAAGATCCTCATGTACGATTTTTTCTACAACGAGCTGGAAAAAAAATATGGCCCAAAGTGTGAACTTTTGTACACAGACACCGACAGCCTTCTGCTTGAGATTGAAACGGATGATGTCTACAAAGACATCGAAACAAACAAAAATCTATATGATACGAGTGATTACCCGAAGGAGCATTCACTTTACTCAAATGTCAACAAAAAGGTCTTGGGCAAAATGAAAGACGAATGCAATGGAACCTCCATAGCAGAGTGTGTCTGTCTGAGATCGAAAATGTACACAATACTGAAAGGCGATAAAAAAATATAAAAAAAGCGAAGGGTGTGAAAAAATGTGTCGTCAAGAAACAAATAATGCATGAACAGTACAAGGAAACGCTTTTTGGTAAGAAGCAGTTATGGCATGGAATGAACATTCTTCGAAGCGAGGGACATGAGATCTATGGTATGTATGTTAACAAAAAATCGCTTTCCTCATTTGATTCAAAGCGATGGATAGAAGAAGATGGTATTCATACAAAAGCTTATGGTTATGAACCTCCATTCAAATTTACAGATGCTGAAATTGCCGCAATTGCTGCAGCTGAAGAAGAATTAAAGTTGCTCGGGTGGTAACTCTATGTTTGGGGGGACAATTAAGCAAGCTCATCGGACAAATTTCGCAACTTTTCAAGAGTAAGCTTAACCAAACATATTTCCTCTTCAGTGGGTTCATCATTAACTAAGTTTTTTTTCAACATTTTTATAAAATCTTCTTCTTGATTTGTTTGTTTTAAGAATTCACACATTTGTGTTAGAAGGCATTTGCTTACATTCGTTTCCATTTTATTCTTTATTTAATTTTTTTTTCAATTCAAAATTATTCGTACACCAGGTGTTCACATAACACATATAGCTGCTCTTCATTTTTTCGTTTAATGTTTCTTGCAACTCTCTGTACAATCCTTTCTTTCTCAATTGTTAGCTTGCTGGTGGTAGTTGTATATCTGGAGGGACAACCAAAAGCTCTTCGCGGACAAACCAACGTTTTGGTCCGTCAAACAAATAATAGATAACCGGTGCGTCTGGCTTTTTCATAATTTTTTCAATCTCGTAAACATTCAAAGACCAGATTGGGTCGGTAGCTCTTCGTCGACCACCTTCAAGTTCACCAGGTTGATAGAGATAGCGAACACTTAAACCGGAGGGTAGTTTTTTTTCGTTCACACCAACAGGTCTCAAATAAGGTGTCGAGGGTTTGGATGGAACAGTTTTCTTTTTAATGGCATCAACAGGTTTTTGACCAGTCAGTCGAGTGACTTCTTTATTCAAAGCTGAAATAACAGAGGGCAATCGGGCCACCCATTAAGTCGATCTTTTGTCTTCTGGGAGTCGCATCTCAACCCCATATTGGTGTCCAAACAGCCGTTCAGCCAGGGTGCGGTTGAATCTTTCAACGATAGCTTGATCACGGTGAATATCCACACGACCACGTCTAACCTCAACATTATGTTTCGAAAGCAGTTGATTCACAGCACCCATGAACTCACGACCAGGATCGACCTGAAGCAGTTTCGGCCACTTCAAAGGACCACACTATAAATCCGTTCCAGAGCAGATGCGACTTCTTTAGCCTCTTTTGTGGTCAACGGTTCGGCTTCTTTGTATCGAGAGGCCACATCTACCACTGTGAGAGCATATTTAAAAGTTTTACGGGAGCGTGGTAGGTGATCGTGTGGGAGATAAAGAAGATCGGCTTGGTGAACTTTGTTTGGAACAGGAACATCAAATTTAGGTCTTGGAATATAACGTGGGGCTGGTAAATAAATCTGCCAAAGAGCTTGCTTCATCAACCAGTTTTGAGCCACATCTTCCGAAACTTTCGCTGCCTGGGCTAATTTTTTGATTGCTGCAAAACCTTTCCAATACCCTTGCGGGCTGTAATAAATTTTTGACAACTTATTTAAAACGCGTGAGCTCATTGTATACTATACACAATAAAAAAATGGACGACCCGTTTGGTTGTTTGCAAGGTGAGAAAATTTCGTCGAAAATAATTCAAGAAATGTTGCAAAAAAATGAAATAAGCCTGTTATCAAAAAAGATTGATCGTTGTCCTTCATGCGAGGAGCAATTAATTTATGTGGTGAATGAGTTCTGTCGTGCATGTCCAAAATGTGGTAGAGAGTTTGAATTTGATGATGATGAAAAGTTTCAAGAACAAAATTGGAGAAGAAGTTCCACTGCTCTTCCAACGAATAATGATTATTTAAAAAGTGTTTTGCGGAAATGGAGAATTAACGAAATGTTTTCTTCCAGCGAGGTAAATTTTCTTGGCAACGTTATTGCGCAATTTCAGAAGATGTCCGGCAAGTCAGTGAACTATCCCTGTTTTTTTAGAATTATTTTGAAAAGGTACCTTCTGAATGCTGGCCCAACAAAAAAGAAATTATGAAATCGATTTCTCAGCACCTTCCAAAAAGCTTAGTAAGCTGGTGGCTCGCAAAACAGGAGTTTGATAAATGGTGGTTAAAAGCCAATCAAAGTTCTTCATAAACATTTTCATATTTGCCTGTTTTTGGATTTTTCACCAAACGCATAACAGTACCTTTTTCGGATGAGTCCAAAATTTCTTGCTCGTGACACCAGTTGGACCTGTGAAAGCATTTTTCGCAATATCACCTGACCAATACCGATCAAATACATGTTTTGTGAGAGTAATCATTTTTTTTGTCAAAGTTTCAGCAAATTTTATTGCATCCAATGGTTTATCCAAAGCACCAGTTCCTTTTTGTTTTTTTAAACCCAACCCTAACTTTTGTTTAGCATTGATTGCATTTCTTGCAGTCGCATGACCCCACTGCCTTTGTTTGTAAGGAACTACGTCAAGAGACTTCACCATTTTTTTATCCGCTTTGTTTTTACATTTTTTGAGATTTTCACCATATTTTTTTTCACGGTTGGAACAAACATCATAATCAACATCATGTTGCATTGCAATCGCATCTGTTGCACCTGTTGGTTGTTGATATATTTCAAGAATTTCACCCGTTTCTGGATCGTATTTCACCTGCTTTTCAAGAGGGTTATATGGCCCTGTGAAATTATGTCCCGGCAATGTCCAACCTTTTTTTGGTTTCGGAAATTTACCAATTGCTGCATGTATATCAAAACCAGCTCCATCCAAATCAGGTCTGTCAGTTTTGTAACGTTGGCTTGGTCGAACTTTAGTTGAAAGTTGATCTAACATTTCACTTCCAACTTTTTGAATTACTGGGCGGGCTTTGTTGAGAGTGTAATTTATTGCTTTCTTTTGTAATTTAGGGTCTCTCATAGCTTCAGAAGCATAATATCTTCCAGCTTCAACACCTTTTTTCGCAAGATATGGGATTCCTTTTGTAATAGCAAGATCACCAACTGCCATAGCAACATCGCCGAATATTCCACTGCCCTCCGCAAGGGAGGGCTCACCTAGTTTCCCGGCAAAAAACTTGATTTCATTTTTCCACAACTTGCGCACTTTACTTTCAAGAGTTTTCGATTGTTCTTTGTGATTACAACTTTTTCGGTCTCCTTCACATTGGGTGTGTGCCGCTTTTCTTTCACACAGTACACTTCCATTGTATATATATTTAAGAAAAATGTTTTTTCACTATTTCCTCATTTTGAAGTAAATCGTTGGAGAACATTTTCAAAATATCGGTAAAACTTGTTCCTTTATTTCTTTCGTTTAAAAAGAGAAGGCAGTAGTAACCACATCTCACACTTTGTTCCCATTGGATTTGGTTGTCATTTCTGAAAAAATGTTTCATCCCATGCATTGACATCTCTTGTTCCCATTCCAAAGGTGGTGGAAAGCCAAATGAATCGAAATACTCGTAAAGACCTTTTCCTTTTGGCCAACAACATACCCAATGAGTTCCCAAACTTCCAAAATCATCCAAGTTTATAATGCATGGAGAATGAAAAAAAGGTTTTGTTTCATTTCTGCTAAAAATACCTTTTATTGGAATTCGCAAAAAGTTGCACCATTTTCTCAAGTGAATGTTGGATAGAGGTTTATCTTCAAATTTCAGTTTTTTTAACCGATAATAATCATCCCAAGTTCCGAAAAAAGGTGGAGGTTGAATTTGCATTCCTTTACCTTTTGGTATTCCTGGTGATCGTCTTGTTCGTGGTGGTGGTGGTGGTGGTGGTTGCGTTTGCATACCTTTTCCGATTATTTTTCGAACTAAATCAATGGCTAAAGGTACTCCGATAGATGCTAACATACCAAGGAAGCCGCCGTATTGTGCTCCACCTCCTTTTACTAAACCTTGTCCGACAAGACATTGTTTTGCAACCTTTTTCTGAGAAGGAGTCATTCGCTGGACAAGTTTATAAAGCTCAATTTCCTTCGGACCAAAACCCTTTCCGAATATTTTTTTCAGCACCTTTTCAGCGCCAAAACTCAAACCTGCACTTGCTAATGCTCCAAGAGCTGGCTTTATCAAAGGTTTTGCCAAACCAAGCATAGCAGAAAACAAACTTCCACCACGTTGCGCAGTATTCTGAAGCTGAGTTTGGCTAAATTTTATTTCCATTCCTTTACCTGCCGCTGAGGTGCTCTTCAGTCGCGAGATTTGAGTTGCAGTGAGAAGAAGTTCGTCACCGCGTCCAACTTGACCTGGTTTAACTCTCAGAATAACAGCTGTCTTCGAAACAAAAGCTTTTTGAAGTTTCTTTTTCTGACCATCAGTCAGTGCGATTTTATATGGATGATAAGTTGTGCTCATCGTGCGTATATATTATATTCAGAATTTTTTTTCATTTTTCTAGACGGCGACAAGCTCATTACCAATTTGCTTCAGCACGAATTCCTTTTCATTCAAAACCAAGGCGAAGATCGTATAATCTTGAGCGTTGGCGGCTTGATTTAGTCTATAATGTAATTCAAGCTATTTCGAGTCTCCTGTCACACTTTCTTTGGTGTTTCGTAGGTCAAAGTAGATAATTGGGTACAGCTTATCAAAATTGGCAAGCTGCAGCTGAACGCCGGAGTTGTAGTCGTTTTTTCTGTATCTGTAATTGATTAAATCATTCAAAATTCTTATTTTAAAATCATGGTCGTAATCAAGATCAGGGTAAAATTTTGTGCCGTACTGAAGGCGGCAAGTGTCCAATCTTGCTGAATCATCACCATCGATATCAAATGTGTCAAATATGTAAGGGTTTTGTGTGTAAGCATTTTGTTTCCGAGTTTGTTGAATGAATACAAAAACATGTTTGGGGTCTTTTACCCCAGGTGTAATCAACCACGTACCATTCGCATCCCTTTGGGAGGTGCTGCTATGCAAATATTCATTCAGATATTTCCATTGGGTTGGTTTCAAGAAATTTTCATTGGCCATGGTCTGTCCTTTCCCAGTGAAATGTAATTGTGGGGTCCACAACTCAAATTTACGGACAACAATTCTTCGAGCTGTTGCGTTGTTTTGAAAAATCATTTCTTGGTCGTTTTGCAGTTCAATTTCAAACTCAAGTTGCATCGGTGGCAGGAATTTATCGGAAAGGGTTTCGAAGAAGGAGTATCTGTTCAAAGGGATAATAGTCTGAACCATTAAACCTCCATGTGATAGAAGCGCCCTTGCCCGTATTCCTCCTTTTTTCGTTGCATTGCCATCAGTTTCTGTGGTGGCATCTTCATCAGGATACCAAAATTGGTTTTTTGCCACGCTTCTTGAATAATCGTCTGAAAAATCAAGCAAATTTTTGATGAAAATACCTTTGTGAATATTATCTGCCTCATACAGGATTTTCCCCGATGAACTAACTTTCAAACTTTTTATCAATGAAAAAGAACCGTTGATAGGAGCTGATTGTGTGTCAGCAGCAATGTTGGCTCCGTCTGCTTGAGCTTCAAACTTAAAATCGACGCGAAAATAAGCGTTGTACCAGTCATAAAAATTGTCCCGGTCTGTCACAGTGAATTTGTATCCCCTCTTTATTTGAAATTGGTTGTTCGCAGGGAGTGTAATCGGGGTGTTTAAATTAATTTGAACGTATGAAGTATTCTCGAGGTATGGTTGAGTTCTGAACATGTTAACGATAGTTTATATATTAAGAGAAAAATTTATTTTGATTAAATTTCGTTTGCCAAAATTCGATTTAATTTCAAAAGGGCGTCTGATTTTTTGGTGTTGGGTTTTGCAAAATATTTGCAAGTTTCTTTTTTGCGCCTTGTGACAACGGTTTTTGTTTTTTTCTCTCTTGCAGTAATTTTCGTATTAGTTTTGAACCTTTTTCATCAGCAAATTCACCAACTTTCTGACCCGCTTTTTCAGCGATTGTTTTTGTGGCTTTTTCGGCAGTTTTCTTTGCCACATTCTTTACATTGTTTTTGAATACTTTGCCGATGGTCATGAAGGTGTCACGGATCACACCCGACCCTTTGTGTTTATATCGATAACTTCCGGTGTTTTCATCAAAGTATCTTGCCCACTCGCTCGGATGATTCATGATTGTATATTATACCAACAAAAAACTTAACTCTTTTTCAATCATTAAGCTTATTGCAATGTCTGTCCCGTTGAGATCCAGGATATTGTTTCTTCCATCTGTCACCGAAACCCTTATCTCATTAATATGACTTTTATTAACAGGCTGCCACTCAAGTCGACGTGGCTCTTTTCGAAATGGTTAGCTTACCTGAAGATCTGATGTTGAGAAACTGTATAACACATCGCTTGGAACATTGTTTGTTCGGCATGAGATAAGATCGCAGTGCAAATAAACCCAATCAACACCTCTTGTAATATTTGGAACTTTCCTTCCGACAACATCCCCCCTTAAGGTACTTTTTCCATAACCAATCAATTCGCCAAAATTTCCTTGAGACAAGTCAAGCTCATAATCGTTATGTATCAAAGTCACAACCCTATAAATTGACATATCGAAATACATTGTGAAAATGTAATCACTGTCTTTGTTTGTTGGGTCTACTTTACCGGTGTGTTGCTGAATATAATCGTTGATTCTTTTGTAATCATACATTCCATTCGGAAAAGTTAAGGTCTTCCACGCTTGTTCTGTTTTTTTCTTCCAGCGAATTTTGTTGTTATCATAACGAGAATCGATATTATTCCATGAGTAACTCATTGTGACAAGTCTGTTCAGCGCAGCTTTATAGTTTTCTTTACCCAATTCAATCGGTGGATGAAACTTCACTGTAAAATCGTGTGAAACATTTCGTTCTCCACCTCTTTCTTGTTTTGCAAGGCTCGAGTCAAGCAGTATGTCAAAGCTCATTGTATATAATCAGAAGTAATTTTTTTCTTTTCCTTTTCATTAATTGTGCCGAGTTTAACCAGTGAATCAAGCAGAAACAATACCTGATTCTTTAGTTTTATTGAGCTGTTTCCTGCTTTTATCGATCCTAATCTAAAATGAAGTTGATCGATCAATTTTTCAGCTTCATCAGCGATGCCACTTCCTTCGGTTTCCCAATCCTGCTCATAAGAGTCATCTTCATTGCCGGAAAATTCAAAAGCAGGTCTTCGGCTCATGACAGCTTTTTCAAGAGGAGTTTTGGTGATTTCTCTTTTTTCTTGTTTTTTTGGTGGTTTCAATTTCGCCTTTTTTTCTTGTAATTGTGTTAATAAAGGTTGTTTCCTTTTAAGTAACTTTTCTGCATGTTCTTGATGTGCCTTAATTGTTTCGAGTTTAAATGCCTCAGCTTCTAGTTCTTCCACATTATATCCATAATATTTTGATCCTTTACTTTTTACTTTGTAAGTTGGATCACTTCCAAATTTAGCAAGAATACTTTTAACATTTCTAAGCCGTTTTGATGTTTCTTCCCTTGTTTCATCTTTGGAAGATCCTGGCATAACAGTTTCTTCCATCAAAGGTGGAGGTGGTAATGGAAGATCATCAAATTCTTGATATGGGGGTGGAAGTGATGTTGGTTCTATTGGTGTTGTGGTTGTTGTTGGTGTTGTTGGTGGTGATGGTGCTGGAGTTGGTGCATCCGGTCTGAATTCGTCACCAAACGGGTTGATTTCGTCAAATTCATCCATTGTGTAATCAGGAACTTCCTGCTCTTCTTCTTCTTCCTCTTCTACAGTGGCACTGCTCTTTTCATCATCAAGTCTTTTTGTAATTGGTCTAAAAAACTCTTCTCCTGAAAGCTGACCAAACTCTTTGTTAATTTTATCCATTTTGAATTTTTGGTGAATTTCTTCTGTTTGTTCGTCCAGATTCAACTTTTCTTTTGCCTTTTGACGCCAATTTTTCATTGACATATTTCCAGCGTTAATATATAGAAGCGAAAAAAAAATGAAGATTCCAAATTATGACCCAGGTTCTTCTAAGAGTAACTACAAACAAGGTCACCCTTGCATGCCAGCAGATGTTTTTCGGATGTTAATTTGTGGGCCCAGTAATTCTGGTAAAACAAACATATTACTGCATATGATTTATGAGTTGTTGGAGTTTGATAAAATCTACCTCTTCTCAAAAAACCTGCACCAGAATAAATATCAGTCTCTTTTGCAGGAATTTGCTGAAAAATACAACCCCAAGGTTGGTTATGATATTATCGAGGCTTACGGTGATGAAATCATTCCACTCGAAGAACTTCGGGCGGACAACCAAAAAATAGTTGTTTTTGATGATCTTGTTTGTGAAAAAAACCAAAACAGCATCATTAATCATTTTATCAACGGGCGACACAAAAACTGCTGCGTTATTTACCTCTCTCAAACCTTTTACAAGGTGCCAAAAGACATCCGTGTTAACTGCAGCCATCTTTGTATTTTCAGATTAGATCCAAAAGAAAACAAACGAATTGCAAACGAAATAGGTGTGGATCATGAGGTTTTAGATCGCGCCACCGATGAAAAATATTCTTTCCTTTACTATGACAAACCCCAAAAATTAATTTAAAAAAATTTTGATGAAGATATATCATGGGGTATATTAACAGCCAAATAGGTGGAACTAGCCATACTACGACGAGTGAAAGTGGAAAAGTTGGTCCTCCTGGCCCAGGGGGCCCTCCTGGCCCTGAGGGTCCTCCTGGACCGAAGGGTGATAAAGGCCCTGGAGGACCACAGGGTCCTAATGGTCCAAGAGGAGAAAAAGGGCCCGCTGGACCACAAGGACAGGAGGGAGCACAAGGACCACGGGGTTTAAAAGGCGACAAGGGCGATAAGGGCGACAAGGGCGACGAGGGCGATAAGGGCGATAAAGGTGATCCTGGGTCTCAAGGTAGTGTTAGCGGTTCTGCTGATATTGACATGCAAAACAAGTACGATATTTTGCGATTAAAAAGCAATCCTTATCCTGTCCACGGTGATCTGACAAAGGTAATTAACTATCAAGACACGAGAAATATCTTTCTTTCAAAAAAGGAAGGTGGAAAAATGGAAGCAAGCATTGATATGAACAATAATACAATCTACAATGTAAAAGACCCAGTACAGGCAGATCAAGCAACAAACAAAAAATATGTCGATAATCAGCTTGCGAAAAAACTGGATAAAGGAGCTGATATTGATATGAAAAATAAATCAATTATCAATCTTAGTCTTCCGTCAAACAAAAGAGACGCTGCATGTGTCGAGTTTGTTAACTACAGACTTAGTGAAACACAAAAAAATTATCTCAAACTTGATGGCACTAACAGTATGACTGGAGACTTGAATTTAAACAATAATAAAATTGTTAACTTAGAAACCGATTACAAAGATTCGAAATGCGCAGTTAATGTTGATTTCATGGAAAATGAAATAACAACTGTGAGAGATCTTATCACTCAAAAAATTCATGAATCTCAGATCGTTAATTCAGGGCAAAAAAGAGACGCCTTCAGATACTTGATGGAAGACACTGATGAATCTTCGAGTGAAAACAATATCGAGGTTTTGGGCATTGTTGATTTTCCCAATTCTCCACATCAAATTAATAAAAAAGCTTACCAACTTAAACTCTTGTTTGAAAAAGGCTCACCCAACCAGTACCGGTCACGCCTCGGTTTTAACCTTTATAAACTTCCGGTCGGTTACTATAGTTTGGTCGTTGAATGGTTTCCGCCGGAAATGAATGAGTTGAGTGTAACCCCGCAAGCAACGACGATTTCAATTTCTAATTATGCAACAAAAACATTCGAGAAGTACACCAAAACAGTTATCAATTTTCACAGATGGGTTAGCTCACCTCCACAATTTCTTTATCTTGATCTGCACGGTACAGTCAGTAATCCATCATTTTTAACAATTGGGCATTTAATTGTCTATGGTGTTAAAGAAACAATTTCAAATGTTGACCCAAGTGTCTATGACACCGCTTTTGTTATTGAAAACGGGAAAATGGTAATGGAAACAGATCTTTCTTTAAACGGCTATAATTTGATTGGCTCCGTTCATTATATTCATGGTTTTCATAAAAAAGAAAAAGGCAATGGTGAGTTTTCATTAAATAGTGTTAAAAAAATAATTATGAATAAAAATAATGTATTATTAAAAGCTTAAATAATATATGAAACAAACCAAAGTAAATATAATACAATTAGTCGTTTTTTGAAAAAGGAAGATCCTAATGGTTCAGCAAAATCTTCTGTACATAGGTTCAATTCAACTGATATAGGAAAAAAAGAACAAAATTTCGATATTAATCATGATATAGGAATTTATTATGTAATATCAATGTTTCTGACGGATGAAACACAAATAACATATGTAAAAGAAAATTTATTATTATTGGTTGAATATAGATAGAAACTCAAAACATTTTTTCTTATATTATATACCACAATGCGGGACATTTTCGAATTCAACCATATCGACCAAACACTTTCTAAAGAGAAAGTTAAAATTCTGAAAGATTTGTATGGTTATTATCATAAGAAACATTATGGCTATGAAAAGTTGCACCGCGGTTTTCGAAGAAAAAATTTTGTTTGTAATCTTTCAGCTGGAAAGTTAATAATAAGTGCCGCAGTAGCTGGAGGAATAACGTTGAACCCTGCTGTCATGGCAACTTTAACTGGTGTTGGTCTTATTTTGAAAGCAGTGGCAAGCTTTAAGAAATACGATAAGAAAATAGAACAAACAAATTTTGCCCGTATCGAATACCAAAAAATCCTTGACGAGATTCGCTCTTACCTCCGAGGCGAAGATTTCGACGAGAAGGCCTTTCTTAATAGCTTGAAAATGAAAGATAATTTCGTCACTGATCATTGTATGGAAATTCCGCTTTCTGTTCAAAGAAAGTATGAAAAAAAATTTACTCAATTGTAGATTTTCAAAGTAATTATATACGCTTACAAAATGATTGCACTTTTTGCAACTATTTGTCATTGGGTTTTTGAGCTTCTCACTCCTCCTGATATAAGACAAATACGATACATTACTCGTGAGTGTGTTTCGAAAATAATGTTACTAACTCGTGATGAAGATGGTTACCCAATTTCAGGCTATGATGTGGTTCCATAGTAAGATTTTTTCCTCTTAAAATTAAAAATGAAACCTTTTTCCTTATAATAAACTAAAAATGCGTGATAGTCACGCGTGACCTTATGTGACAAGAGGCGTGACATTGCGTGACGACAAACGTGACATTGCGTGACAGGTCACATAAAAGAGCAAAAACCCTCGTCGGGGGGTGCTCGTGGCTGTTCTTGCCTAGCCTCGGCTAGGACTTTCACCTCACCGAAGCGAGGATTTAACCGCTGACAAGGCGGTTGTCATTTCCACATTTTACCTCTGGGAGCGAGGTTGATCTCTGAGCACCCCCCTGTCACCAGTAGGGCCGAAGCGGGCTCACCCGAGGGTACTCTCCCACTGGAAGGAGTTCCCCTATACCTCGTAATTCACCGCATGCAAGCCCTCAAAACAGGGTTCAGATGGTGGCCAACCATCACCCCCCTAAGGCCTTACCAATGAGTGAACTAATTAATATTGATCACTTTCAATATATATAAAACACATTTTTCTTCTTCTCTTCCTTATGGTACCCTTTTTCTGTCCTTCACCTTAATGTCGCAATAATAAGATGTTTTTACGCATGCGCTTCACAAAATTTTACCTCGAGTAGAAAAGTACACGCTATTAAACAAATGTATCTTCAACACATCTCTTACTATGGCTATCTGCACGGATCAACATACGATCTCACAAGACTGGCCAACAGAGGAAAGTTTTAAAAGAAAAGAAATTTTTAAATGGCGGGATATTTCAGACACTGTTTACAAAATTAAAAAAGTTAAATATAGAAAAGGTAAATATGGGGATTCAGCTATTTTAACTTTAGAAACAAAAAATGGCGATGAGTTTTGTGTGTGGGCCCCTAAACGACTTACAGAAGACCTGATGGAAGATGATTATTATCAATTTGTCTACAAAATAGGTCTCAAAACTTCTGCTGACGGTAATGAATATTTTGATTATGAATTAATGTAACCTGTCTGTTTTTTCAAGCTTGAGTTGTTACGGGGGTTTCCCTTCAATGTTTATACAAGAATATAAATTACGTAATTGTCTGCGGGTTTCACCAGACCGCGAAGTCACGCGCCGTAAACACAACTTAGGAAATGTGGTCCTCTTCCCATATATCAGTGCAAAACTTAATTAGGGTAATATCAAGTATATCGGGGACAGAAGTAATTATTTCATGTAAGATTTCCTCTTGTTTATAACAAGGGTAACAACCCCCTCCACAACAACAATGCATATAGGCAACACACACTATAATATGAACAAGCCGCTGCATTTCAGGACAAAAAGGTTGTATTAGAAGCTCATCGTGAACCAGATTCCAACCCAAAGCCGCTCGCACTCTCAGTTTTATGGCGAGGTAATGTTTGTAAATTATCTCACGTAACTCTGGTGGTAGGTTTTGAATTGCTTCCGTTATCTGACAGGTGTTGAATACGGTTGCCATCAAATTTGACTCACAAATATCTTATCAGATAAAAAAAAATGTGTGTGTTAAGTTATATTTTCTTTTTTTTCGGTTGTTAAGTAGTATATCATAGATTGAATGAATAATACCTGTTTATCAGTGGTTAATATTCGAATTTTAATTCGCTATATGCGCTGTGCCAATCGTAAGTATCAGAGCAAATTTTTACTAAAGGTATATTCTCGATCGGAGGAGTGTACAACAGTTTATGTTTGATTCCTTGCTTAAAACAAGAGTAACAAAGCCCTTCCCAGCGGCAGTTATAATAATCTAAACATATAATTATACGCACAAGTTGCTGTCTGTTATGACAGAAAGGTTGTTTTAATAACTCGTTGTGTACCTCTTTCAAACCAAAAGCCACTCGCTCTCTCAGTTTTATAGCGAGGTAATGTTTGTGAATTATCTCACGTAGCTCAGGCGGTAGGCTTTGTATGGCTTCGGTAACCTGACAATTGTTTGATTGCAAAACATCGGACGAATATCTTGCAACAGACATTTTGGATTCTGTAACACTTTTGATATAATAACAAAACACAAATCTCTAAATAGAAAAATTTTTTTGGAATTCTGTGACAGTTACAACTGCAAAATATATCATTGCGGTTTTTTAAAAGTGATGCAATAACATTCTTTCCACCCTTTCCACCTTTATAAAACCGGTTTTTGTGTTATCGGTGTAAAAACGGAAATAGAACTCTCATTTATAAAACTTTTCTCTTTCACCAACGTGAAAAAATTGTTTTATATGTGAGCGGTTTAAAATCTTAAAAGAGAGCTCCCAATATGAAAGCTGTTACAGAACTCCTATTTTACTATACTACTAACCGAGCGGAGATCTGTGTGGGAGAATCTTGACCAAGGTCGCCAGTACAGACCGAATATTTTATTTGTTTCCCTGCGGGCTCAAGCATTTAGCTGGCTTACTTCTGTCACTAGTCTCCAGTCCAAATGGGACAAAAAGTCCAGCTTTGTACAAACTTCGTCGATGAATGAAGACAAAATAACCGTTCTTTTCATACAGGCTCAATGATAAAGCTTGTGGTTAAACAACAATTTACGAAAAGTGACCAAAAGTGCAACGAATTTTAATGCCTGTTTGTGTTTCGCTCGCTCAGCGATCAGTTCTCATTCAACCTTGAGGTATTCGACTGATCACCACAAAGAACATTGATGTTGAACTTGTCAATATGCGCTCCGGCAAAAATTGCCTGAGGCTGGATTTGTTGGACTGTAAAAGCCATTTTGCTGTGTTGTAGTGGAAATACTGACTTGGTTTTCTCCTGACTGATCGGATGTACCTGGCCCACGATTCAGGACATTTCTCGCTGTCGCTTCAGAGATGCTGAACAAATTTTTATGACCGCTTAGCTGTGCAACGAAGTTTTTGCCTAACGTCTGCTTCGAGGAGTCGTCCAACACTAGTCTTCCTAACGGGAGTGATTAGAAACCTTCTTCTTGTTTGTGTCATCGAGTTTGGCTGCAGCAAAGACGTCTTTGAGGAACTTGCCAATTTCATTCTTTCCAAGGGGTCTATCAGGATACCACACTTTGTCATTTGGTTTTCGTCGGTGATTTATGGCGAGATAAAAAGGAGCATCTGGTTCTAACATGGCTTCGGAACGGTGGCTTCGAAACGCTTTGTAAAATTCAACTGGGCATCTTGACTTGTTGTTGCTTGTATACGCTTTCGGTTCAAAGGCTCTTTGATGACCGCCATCTTGTCCGGTACGTGTTTTACTACCCCTTTCTGACTTCCACACAAGGTATTCAGAATCGGTTTCTGGATCATTGGCCAGGCCTATATCACCCCCAACACAGCTTACGGCTTTCATCTCGAGCCCTCCAGCCAAAATGGAGAGAAAGAAACCACCACAAAGCCCTTTGTAATGTTTTAGGATCCTGAACACTGAACTGGCCATTTTCAGAGTGCATCTTCTTCGGCTTCAGTTAGCTCTCTTGTAGCATTAGGACGGTTTCCTTTTCCTTGGCGAACCAGGTCCTTTCGTTTGGCAGCAGGAACCTCTCTGGACTTGGAGAACTCGTTAATCAGCCTTTCTTTTTCATGCAAGTGGCATTGAAAACTTCGCTGGAAGCCGCTTAATGTACACGGTTCGTACTCGGTGCCATCTTGTTTAAGAACGGAGATGAAAACTTTGGACAAAAGAAGGTCGAGCTCTTTGGCAGGTCTGTTTTCAATTGCTCTAGACTCTTTCAGTGACTCACAAAATTTCTTCCATGCGTTTAAGTCGCTCTTAGTCTTGTATTGAGTGTTTTTGGGTTTCTGCGCTTGCAAAAACTTCTTAATTTCGACTTCATCTTTGCTCGTAGCTTCCTCGGCTGGACTCAAATTTGCCAACATTTGCTCATTCTCTTTACCTGCTTCTTCGTCAAGGTCTACTGGTTCTTCCATTTAGTATTATTAACAGGAACAAGCCAATTTTTTTGCATTTTGTGTGTTTGTAACTCTTTCAGGACAAATGTTACAACAAGATCGGTCTAGATGGGAAAATCTAGACCGCGGTCAGTATCGATTTTAGCCAATCAAATTCTTGAATTTGGTTGTTTCCAGTCCTTTTGAGACACGGCCATATAATAAAAGGATATATATGGGTTATTCCCCCTAAGCCTTGAAATGACGCCTATTGTATCAGACTGAATTTTTAATATATCGAAAGTGGGCTATTGCTGTACTAAATTCAATACAATATATGAAACGTTAAAATACTGTTCAAAAAAATTCAAAACGAACCAATTCCAAATCTCTATCTGGGCATCTCTGCGTGTTACATGTCCTCAATTCACTGTGAGGTCCCAGTCCACTGCAGTCTCTTCCTCCATTTTGGGGCGTAGGACTGGTGCATGAACGAGAACATTGCTGAGTTCCTCCTGCGCATGACTTGCTGCAGCGAGACCAGGGGCTCCGCTGTAAGAATCCACCGTGAGTGGGAAAACCTGAAAACAGTTAAAGAGAATTGATGTGATAAATGCTGGTAAAATTCCGCTAACCTAAAGACATTGTCTGCAATGAGAACTAAGATTACGAATTGTTCAATACAAACTGATGCAAAAAATCGTCACTCAATTAATATTAAGTAATAATTCGTTGGTAATCAGTTGGATGTAAACTAGAACACGTTGTTTTCTAAGAGTGGCACAATGTACAAACTTGGCTGATTTTTTAAAATTTCAATTTTAATTTTAGAAACATTGGAAAACAAACGCCAGTAACAGAGAGAACTTGAATTTCCTCCCCGGTCTCAAGAGTTTCAACAATCTAAGCTACAACAACATACTAAGCAGTACAACACTCTGCAGGGTTGCCACCCATCAAGATGAAACAAGTCTCCCGACTTCTCCCACACGTTTCACTAACCACAGACCAATTTTAATGACTATGCACGAAGAATTCTTTGACAGTAAAGATATTAAAAAACAAAAAACACACAAACAAATATAGATCGCAAGAGTAGGAATTGAACCATGCATTAACAAAGAAAGGTGGAGGTGCCCCGCCAATTGTTGACACCTGGACACACGATTCAAGTTGACAATGTCCAACTATTTGACCGCGACTTTAATAGTTTCCGGAGGGTGTGAAGAATGAAATAGCATGATTCAAGGTTTGACTAACATATTAATTAGGAGGGAAAGAGTTTAAATCACTAAGATGACAAGACAGCCCTTAAAGGTACGTGCCCACTGCATGATTCACCAAAATTAGCACTGTGAAAGCGTGATAACAGGACATGAACAACTTTGTCACTCAGTAGTGTATGTGAGAGAAATGAACATAATAAAATTACACAGCCTTTTAGCAGCGAATGGGATTACGGTTGGTAGGTGAATCCTACCGTGAAAAAGGGTGGCAGCAACACACCCGCAAGCGAACACAACTGGTGGTGGGGTGGGGTGGGGCAGAGACACACCCCACAAAGGAAATACAAAAGCAAAGGAAATACGGAACCCAGCAACGAATGTGAATAAGAACAGCCTGAGCGAATGAGTTTACAGATGTACTCCTTTTATAGAACTTAGCAAAAGTGCCTGCATTTCTCCAGTCAGCTGTTTTTAAAACATCAGCTAGGGAAACACCCAGACTGACTGCTTTTGTTTGTTTTTTTTTTTGTAATTTGTTAATTTTTTTTTGCAACAACACAATACGGTACTTAGGATACATTACCTACAGTCACTTAACTTACAAAAAGCGTTACAGTACTTACAATACATTACTTACAGTAACTTACTTACAATACACGTTACAGTACCTACAATATATTCCTTACAATAGCTTGATTACTGTACACGTTACGAAAAAATTAAATACAAAGCAAATAGTTGTTAACTAAAAGTGAAGAAGACCAACTAGACATAACAAGGTTATTTTCTACTGAGTGTTCATGACAGCTACCAACTTTTCCCATTTTTTAAAATGAGTAGTGAGTTTATTCCTCTCCCTCGCAATATGGAGTTCGATGTTATAAACACGTCTTATCCTGGCAATAAAACCTCTCAATGAGGGAAAGCTTCCATGACATTTCCTTACATAAATGTAATATTTACCTAATAACAGAATGTGATTAATTATAAAGAAATCCTCCGTTTTTTCGAAATTCCCTAAAAACAAACCTATCTCATTTAAGGATTCTATAATGATGTTATTATCATTCAGCCAGGACAAGACTTCTTTCCAAAATTCAGAAGACACTTTACAACGGGAGAGTAAATGTTCCATGGATTCTGGTTCTTCATTGCAAAACGTACAATTAGGGGATTGCGAAAGGCGAAAGCGAAATAATTGATCATTTGTAAAGACAATGTTGTTAAGAATTTTGTCTTGAAATTCTCTCAGTTTGGAATCAAGTGTAGTGCGGAAGAGGAGAGAGTAAACCTTTTCACAGTTAATGGGTGAACGACTCCCATAATAAAGAAACGTTGTTCAGGAGAGATCGGCACATAGGGGTCTTCGTGCAAGAAAAGATTGTTATCCGTAATAAGGTCTCCTACCTTTACGGTTCCTAAGTTAACTAGATCATTTCTATAGACAGACTTTTTATCAATGCAGATAAACTTATTATTCCAAATGATCTCGTTCATAATATCATTAAAAGTGACAGGCGTACTACTATTTAAACCTGACCATGCGTCAAAACATTCTTTGTAATATTTCGGGAGCTGAGTTTTTAATTTGACGGTGTCAAAGTTGCAATGCAGAACTAGACTCCTACCAACAGATAAAATAAAACTGTTTAAAATCGATTTCCAAGTACTTGGGTAGTCTTCTAAGAATTTCTTTAAACATTTGACACGTCTAGCACTGACCATAGACTCGATATCTAGCATCTTCAGCCCGCCTTTATCAATATCTGAAATGAGCGCACAGCGCTTAACTTTATCTTTTCCATTCCAAATAAAGTTGTAGAAGATCGAATTAGCTTCTTTAACAAGGTCTTTGGATATCGGAATTACTGATGCCCTGGACATTAACTTGGGAATTGCGAAAGTTTTAATAATTTGGATTTTGCCCAAAAGAGATAAGTTCCTCCATTTCCACATGTTGATTGATTTTTAATAGATTTTAATGTTTGTCGGAAATTTAAGAGCAATTCTCTGTAAGAATCAAACAAAGTGGGAAATGAAAAATCTTGACCCCCCAACTCAAATTTGCATGCAAGTAGATATCCACGGGGGATGTTCGAAAATGACCATTATTGAGGTCATAACTTAATTGTTGCCATGGTAACAGCGAATGATTGTTGACGCCCGAGAACCCAATTTTGAACTCAAAAACTGATGTGAAAACTGCAAAATTTAAAATGTTATTTCTCAAGTTTCTTGAAACACTACAAATCGAGACTTGGGTCAAATGTAAACCCATTATTCTAGTTGCTTTTCATGTATATGGCTTTTCATTACATTTACCGTAAACAAAATAAACGGCGAGTTAAGGTGTTTCGATACAGTTTTTTGGGACCATACCTCACTTTTAAAATCGGCTCTTAGACAGTCTTTATCTTGTTGGATCAACGTGAAATTTTCAGTACTTGTCGGCTTTGGATTGAACTTTAGCTTGGTTTACATTTTGTGAAAATCGATATTTCCATGACAACGATAAAAAAAAAACTCGAAAACACTAAAATTGAAATTTTGCGCGATCCAGACTTCGCTTTGAAAAGCAAACACCAACATCTTACAGTGTGGTGTATGGCAAACAAAATATACAAGAACAAAAAAAAATCTGTATGTTTGTTTCGAAGTAAATCGCAAAAACATTTTCAACCTTAGTTTTTGTATAGTAATAGTAAATGCACCGAAAAATAATCAATGTTTTGATGAAATAGCTCGAAAATACTTTCAAAATGTGTCGTTTACTTACTATTTTACGCCTAGAAAGTTTTGTTGGAACTAGTGTTCGCGATCTCGAGAACGAATTGTTTTTCTAAGATCATTCATGTAATAATTTTGTGGTAATTTTTGAATCTGAGCGCTTTTGCGAAAATCTTAAGATTGGCTCGATGGATTTTTTTAAAACATTAAACACGCGTGCTTGACGACGTGACCAATTTTAGTATCGAGTCTTATTAACATTGATTCACTGAAACACTTTTAGATTTAACGCTAAAAAGGACGTATGAACCGACCGAAAAGGTTGCGTTACAAATTCACAGTTGGCAAGTAAATGCTAATATATTCAAAGTAATGCGTATTTTTCATTGCTTCATGATTTTTATCTGGTTTCTTTGTTCTTTGTTGCACTGTAGATTACAACGAAAAGTAAAAATCACGGAGGAATGCTTTGCGCATTACTTTGAATATATTAGCATTTATTTGCCAAATGTGAATATGTAACGCAAGCTTTTCCGTCGGTTTATACGTCCTCTTTAACGTTAAATCTAAAAGTGTTCCTATGAATCAATGTTAATAAGACTCGATACTAAAATTGGACACATCGTCATGCACGCGTGTTTAATGTTTAAAAAAAATTCATCGAGTCGTTCTTAAGAGTTTCGCAAAAACGCTCAAATTCAAAAATTACCACAAAATTATTACATGAATGATCTTAGAAAAACAATTCGTTCTCGAGATCGCGAACACCAGTTTCAACAAAACTTTCTAGGCGTAAAATAGTAAGTAAACGACACATTTTGAAAGTATTTTCGAACCGTTTCATCAAAGTATTGATTATTTTTCGGTGCATTTACTATTACTTTGCAAAAACTTAGGTTGGAAATGTTTTTAAGATTTACTTCAAAATAAACATACAGAATTTTTTCGTTCTTGTATATTTTGTGTGCCATACACCACAGCTTAAGATGTTGGTATTTGCTTTTCAAAGTGAAATTTGGATCGCGGAAAATTTCAATTTTAGTGTTTCGAGTTTTTTTGTTTATCGTTGTCATGGAAATATCGATTTTCACAAGATGTAAACCACGCTAAAGTTCAATCCAAAACCAACAAGTATTGCAAATTTCACTTTGATCTGACAAGGAGAGGACTGTCTAAGAGCCGATTCAAAAAGTTAGGTATGGTCCCAAAAAAACTGTATCGAAACACCTTAACTACACCGTGTCTCGGCGATTTTATTTCGTGAGTAATACAAGCAGTACATTTCTTTTAATATCTCCAAAAGTACATCAGTTCTAGAATTGAAACTACATGGATAGCTTACAACAGACATTGCAGTTACTAAATCTGTAAAATTCTCAGCGGGGCGGGCTTATTTTGTTTTCATAGCAATCAACAAAGAAACCATAAAAATGAGATTTCTTAAATTTTGTCGAAATTAACATTCCGTAAATTTGCTGGAAAAATCGGAAGAAAGCTGAAACGACCTTGAGATTTAAAGAAAATTGTCTGTTAAGTAATTCTCTGATAAAAACAACCGTTCATAAACCTTTGTTTTTGGACCAATTTGAATCGAAGTACAGCTTACTTGACGGCTTTGTTCATTTCTCCACTTTTCGACTCACGTTGAGCGAGCTGGTTCTTTCTGTACAGCACTCGCATTGTTGAAAATCCACTGCTCTGAACCTTTTCTTTCAGCTGGTAGTGTTATTTATCCCCGGCAGTAGTCCATCCCCTTATTTAAGCCCACTGAAGTCAAGTTTTGTGGCACTGTCGGCAGAAATAAGCCAACATGGAGTTCAGATAGCTAGTACAGTTTATACATTTCCACCGTAGCCTTTCGCTCTACTTCTCGATCAGACGTCACCATTCGCTCCAAAAGATGGAAAGACGCCTCCTTTCAACTACGATTCCATTTCGCGAAGCATTTCACTCCAACTTACGGTGTAAAAACTGCGGACAACAACTTTCTTCGAAGTGGAAGAGACAATAACATACGCCGTGGGACGTTACCGGTCAGCGGTGCTTACTTCAACAACTTTCCCTTCATAATTTGCCTAACACCGGGTCCTTTATATGCTGTGGATATGACATTCAAAGCATTTCAGAAAGCCAGCAATTTCAGATTCTCTTTAGTCCTGGTCCATTCACAGTAGGATTAACAGTTTCTGATAGAACAAACGAACAGTGCATTTTCCAGCGCTCACATTTTCCCTGCGAAAATAAAGCGCCCTTAACACGTCAAACTAATGTTGGCCAACATTAGTTTGATGTTTGAAGGCCGCTTAACACTGCTAAGACAAGTCGACAATTAACAATACATCGGTAAACTGAATCAGGATTGGCTATTTTTACTTTCCATTCTTTTCAGCCCGTGTGTCTTTGTGCTTGTAATTCAATGAAGACCTCAATCCTGATTATTTAGACCTTTCGTACTTTGGAGTACAATTTTTTCCAGCCATATTTTTACAACTTTGTAAAACAACAAAAAACACCAACAACAGCAAAAACAAAAACAAAACAAAAATAAAACAAGAACAAATAAAAAAAAAACGGTTTAATGTTCTTATCATTAAAATTCCTTTTTTGCTCCGGCATGTCGAACCGCTATGTTTAATAGTGAGCCGGTGTACGCTTATAAACTACATTGTCCAAAGCTTTGCAGCTGCAGAGCTCGGTAAGAGAAACAACATTCTTTCGTTTTCCTGAGATTCTTATATCGTACTTTTTGGAGACGGCTTTCAGCGTTGTCATTCTTGGCGATCGGATGACAATTCTTCTTTTCTTCCTTTTCGTTTCACACAGTTGAAGGAACTCTTCGTTTTCGAATGGAAGACTGTGGGACTTCTCTGAAGATCTCATGATATCATTTTTACCTCTGGGAATATTTTCGTTTTTGGCAGCTGGATATTTGGACGCACTGAGCTGCTTTCTTTTCGTCGCAATGCAAGAAACGTAAGACGAAAATTTGCGAGAGCATGAAGAACAACTCAGTTGTAAACAATCCTGATTATTGGAGCCTGTAGTCGAGTTTACGCAATTTTTGGCAAATTCTGTACCATCGGTCTTGTGACTTGATTTCTCCCCTTCTCTCTGATTTCTCTTACTTTATATTGTTGTTTTGGGTTTCGACTACACACATGTATAATGAGGGTTCTGGCACAGAAATTTTTTTAAGAGGTTTTTTTCCCGAAACTCGGCTCCCATGCTCACCTCGTTTCGGGGAAAACCGCTTAATAAATTTTCTGTGCCAGAACACCTCATTAGACAAGTTTGTGAGAGTAAATAACGCAAACAGCATAAATTAAAACAAAGCGCATGACTTCGTGATCCAATGAATCCATAATAAATATGTGCGGATGTGCCACAGAAAATATTTCCTATTTAAGAAATGTCTGCACTGCTATATATACAAAAGTGTGCTAGAATTATTTCCTATTGAACAAGTATCATCACAAGTATATACATCAAAATGGCAGCCGCAAGATATTCGTCAGATGTTCTGCAAATGTTTTACGACCCAATACCGGAGGAGGAAAACAGAAACCTACCTCAACCGTTAGAACCAAGTTATGTTGTATTATATGATAGGTTTATATTATCACAAACTAATTTCCAGGAATGGCTTCGTATTTGGAGAATGGCAAGAGAAAATAAGGGGACAGAGAGGGACACTGCCAGTCCAGGCTTTGGGATATGTCAAGTTCGGAAAAGTTATTTTTAGACGGCCATTTACAACGGAAGTCTGAATTCAGGACTTCCACATAAAGGCAACCTCGATCTGTTGTTTGAAGTACCATTCAAAATTTTGCTTGTAATGGCGGACCAAGTGGTCTTACGTTTTGTCGATGAAAACGACTTCGAAAAACAAGGGAAATGGTATTGATGCGGACGTTTCGGGAAACAGGCTTCCGTTCAAAAGCCAGTCTATAAATAACTTTTGTGGAATTGACATATCCCAGCCAACGCCCTCAGAATCCCTCTCTGTCCCCTTATTTTCTCTTGAGAATGGCTATTTCTGAAAAAAATCCTAACAATAAAGATCTTTTAGTGTTTGCAAGGGAAACTTAAGAAAAGTTTACTGATTTGGTTGAAAACGCCAATCTGGAAAAAAAGAAGGCAATAATTAACGTGAAAAACAGAGACAACGAATGTTTTAAGTGGTCGGTCAGAGCTGCTTTATTTCCTCCACAAGATGGAAAGAACCCGCAAAGACCAAGCAAATATCCGGTTAACGATGGCATTAACTATGAAGGAATCGATTTCCCAACACCGGTAAAACAGATAGACAAGCTTGAAGCTCAAAACAAAAACCTCGTAATAAACATATTTGGCTGGGAAAACAATTGTGTGATTGTGCACAGGATAAGCAAAAAGAACCGAATGTGCCGCGGATAAACCTGATGTTAATTGAGTCGGGGATAATACAACACTATTGTTATGTAAGACGGGTGACCGCTTTGCTCTTCGATCGACTTACCAAATACCAGTTGTATTCCACAACCTGAGGGGCTACGACGCACACCATTTAATGCAAGCGATGTCACATCTGCAGAAAGAGGTGAAATGCGTCGCCAACAACATGGAGAAATATATAACATTTTCAGTCGGAGGGCTGCGTTTCATCGACAGCTTGAACTTTTTGCAAGGAAGCCTTGATTCACTTGTAAGTGCAACACCAAAGGAGTCATTGAAAATAACATCAACCATTTCAAAAGGCAGCGACCTGCTTTACAAAAAAGGGATCTACCCTTACGAGTACATGGACTCATGGGGGAGATTTAGCGAGACAAGGCTTCCGGACAAAGAGAAGTTTTACAGCAAGCTGAACGACGAGCACATAACAGACGAAGACTACGCACACGCGCAGACTGTCTGGGAGACTTTTGAATGTAAAACGCTGGGCGATTATCACGATCTTTACGTGAAAACAGATGTCGCCCTGCTGGCGGATGTTTTTGAGAACTTCCGAAACCTATGCGAAGAGCAGTACGGGTTAGATCCGGCTCATTATTACACGTCACCAGGCCTCTCCTGGGACGCGCTCTTGAAAAAGACGGGGGTAGAGCTTGAGTTATTCACAGACCTTGAAATGCATCTCTTCGTGGAAAGGGGAATGCGGGGTGGAATCTCCATGGTAAGCAAGAGATACGCTAAGGCAAACAACCCACTAGTACCGGACTATGACCCCAGCAAACCGAACAAATACATCATGTATCTCGACGAGAACAACCTTTACGGATGGGCAATGAGCAAGCCACTCCCAAAAAGAGATTTTAAATGGAAACGTGTTATGCCCACTGAGGAAGACATCATTAAGAAAAAAGAAAACGCAAAGAATGGATGGATTCTTGAGGTGGATCTTGAATATCCAGCAGAACTGCATGAGCAACACAACAGCTATCCCCTGGCGCCGGAGAAAAAAGTTGTAAAAAAAGGATGTATGTCGGACTACCAACAGAGGTTGATGAAAGAGCTGGAGCTGAAACCGCCGGACAGCAAGAAGCTGCTGCTGACACTTGAGGACAAAAGCAACTATGTCGTGCATTACAGAAACTTGCAGTTTTATCTGAAGCAGGGCATGAAACTGAAGCGCGTGCACAGGGTGTTGGAGTTCGAACAAGAATGCTGGATGGAGCCGTACATCCGGATGAATACAGAATTCAGGAAAAACTCAAAGAGCGACTTTGAAAAGAATTTTTACAAGCTCATGAATAACTCAGTTTTCGGCAAAACCATGGAAAACCTGCGCAACCGTGTTGACATAAAAATAGTGAGAAGCAATGAGACAGACAAAATACGGAAATTGGTTGCCAGCCCTTTGTACTCAAGGCAGTTTATGTTTTCAAACGACCTGGTTGGAATCGACATGCGCAAAAGCCGGCTGCTGCTAAACAAGCCTGTCTACACGGGGATGACTATCCTTGACAACAGCAAGATCTTGATGTACGACTTTGTCTACAACAAACTAAAAAAGCAATACGGACCAAAGTGCGAGCTCTTGTACACAGACACCGACAGCCTTCTGGTTGAGATTGAAACGGATGACGTCTACAAAGACATCGAAACAAACAAAAATCTATATGATACGAGCGACTACCCGAAGGAACATCCACTTTACTCAAATACCAACAAAAAGGTCTTGGGCAAAATGAAAGACGAATGCAATGGAACCCCCAAGCAGAGTGTGTGTGTCTGAGACCGAAAATGTACTCTATCTTGAAGGCAGACGAAAAAAATATCAAAAAAGCAAAGGGTGTAAAAAAGAGTGTTGTAAAGAAACAAATAATGCATGATCAGTACAAGGAAACGCTTTTTGGTACGGAGCAGCTATGGCATGGAATGAACATTCTTCGAAGCGAAGGGCATGAGATCTATGGCATGCATCTAAACAAAATTTCGCTTTCACCATTTGATTCAAAGCGATGGATAGGTGACGATGGTATCCATACAAAAGCTTACGGGTACACCAACATTCCTATATGGCCTACATTGACAGATGATGAACTTAGAGAGTTAGATGCCGAAGTTTTAAAGTTGCTCGGGGGGAAACTGTGTGTTTGGAGGGACAACTAGCAGTTCTTCACGCACGAAGCCGCGCTTGGGACCGTCGTGCAAATAGTAGAGAACGGGTTGATTTGGTTTGGTAAAAGATCTTTCAATGTTGTAAACTTTCAAAGATTAGATTGGATCTGTGGCTCTTTTTACACCACCTTCAAGCTCGCCAGGTTGGTAGAGATAGCGCACATTAACGAGAGAGGGGAGCTTTTTTTCCCTTTGCCCAACAGGCCTCGAATAAGGTGTCGATGGCTTTGCAGAAACATCTTTTTCTTTAATGGCAACGGCGGGTTTCTTGCCGGTAAGGCTTGTTACCTCGTTGTTCAGAGCGGCAACAACTTGAGGAAGCCTTTTTACCCACTCAGTGGACCGCTGACCCTCAGGGAGTCGCATTTCAACCCCATATTGGTGTCCAAACAGCCGTTCAGCCAGGGTGCGGTTGAATCTTTCAACGATAGCTTGATCACGGTGAATATCCACACGACCAAGTCTGACCTCGACGTTATTTTTCGAAAGCAGTTGATTCACAGCGCCCATAAACTCACGACCAGGATCGACTTGAAGCAGTTTCGGCCACTTCAAAGGACCACGACTATAAATTCGTTCAAGAGCAGTTGCAACTTCTTTAGCCTCTTTTGTGGTTAATGGTTCGGCCTCTTTGTATCGAGATGCCACATCTACCACTGTGAGAGCATATTTAAAAGTTTTACGGGAGCGTGGTGGGCGATCATGTGGGAGATAAAGAAGATCGGCTTGGTGAACTTTGTTTGGAACAGGAACATCAAATTTCGGTCTTGGAATGTACCGTGGGGCTGGTAAATAAACCTGCCAAAGAGCTTGCTTCATCAACCAGTTTTGTGCCACATCTTCCGAGACTTTCGCTGCCTGGGCTAATTTTTTAATTGCTGCAAACCCTTTCCAATACCCTTGCGGGCTGTAATAAATTTTTGACAACCTATTGAAAATGCGCGCGCTCATTGTATACCATACACAATAAAAAATGGACGACCCATTTGGTTGTTTGCAAGGTGTGAAAATTTCGTCAAAAGAGATACAAGAAATGTTGCAAAAAAGAAATGAAATACGCCTGTTATCAAATTGGATTAATCTTTGTCCTTCATGCAAGGAGCAACTAGTTTATGTGGTGAATGAGTTCTGTCGTGAATGTCCAAAATGTTGTAGAGTGTTTGAATGTGATGATTATAAACAGTTCCAAGAAGAAACTCGGGGAATAAGTTCCACTGCTCTTCCAACGAATTATGCTCATTTAAAAGATGTTTTACTGAAATGTAACATTGACAAAATGTTTTCTTCCAGCGAGGTCGTTTTTCTAAGTAAGGTTATTGCTCAATTTCAAGAGATAACCGACAATTCAGTAAACTACACCTGTTTTCTGCACAATTATTTTAAAATGGTACCTTCTGAATGCTGGCCCAACAAAAAAGAAATTATGGAATCTATTTCTCATTACCTTCCTAAAACCTTTGCAAGCAGGCGGAGCGCAAAACAGGAGTTTGAAAAGTGGTGGTTGAAAAACAATCAAGGTTCTTCATAAACATTTTCATATTTGCCTGTTTTCGGGTTTTTCACCAAACGCATGACAGTACCTTTTTTTGGATGAGTCCAAAATTTTTTGCTTGTGACACCAGTTGGACCTGTGAAAGCATTTTTCGCAATATCACCTGACCAATACCGATCGAATACATGTTTTGTGGGAGGAATCATCAGCAAATTTCACTACTTCCAATGGTTTATCCAAAACACCAGTCCCTTTTTGTTGTTTCAAACCCAACCCTAACTTTTGTTTAGCATTGATTGCATTTCTTGCAGCCGCATGACCCCACTGCCTCTGTTTGTAAGGAACTGCGTCAAGAGCCTTCACCATTTTTTTATCCGCTTTGTGTTTGCATTTTTTGAGATTTTCACCGAATGTTTTTTCACGGTTGGAACAAACATCATAATCAACATCATGTTGCATAGCAATCGCATCTGTTGCACCTGTTGGTGGTTGATATATTTCTAGAATTTCACCCGTTTCTGGATCGTATTTCACCTGCTTTTCAAGAGGATTGTATGGCCCTGTGAAATTATGTCCCGGCAATGTCCAACCTTTTTTTGGTTTCGGAAATTTTCCTATTGCTGCATGTATATCAATACCACTGCCCTCCGCGCGGGAGGGCTCACCTAGTTTCCCGGCATATAACGTGTTTTTGTTATTCCGCAACTAGCGCATTTTGCTTTTAAGAGTTTTCGATTGTTCTTTGTGATTACAACCTTTTCACTTCCCTGCACATTGGGCGTGTGCCGCTTTTCTTTCACACAGTACACTTCCATTGTATATATATTTTAAGAAAAATAATTTTTCACTATTTCCTCGTTTTGAAGTAAATCGTTGGAGAACATTTTCAAAATATCGGCAAAACTTGTTCCTTTATTTCTTTCGTTTAAAAAGAGAAGGCAGTAATAACCACATCTCACACTTTGTTCCCATTGAATTTGATTATCATTTCTGAAAAAATATTTCATCCCATGCATTGACATCTCTTGTTCCCATTCCAAAGGTGGTGGAAAGCCAAATGAATCGAAATACTCGTAAAGACCTTTTCCTTTTGGCCAACAACATACCCAGTGAGTTCCCAAACTTCCGAAATCATCCAAGTTGATAATGCATGGAGAATGAAACAAAGGTTTTGTTTCATTTCTGCTAAAAATACCTTTTATTGGAATTCGTAAAAAGTTGCACCATTTTCTCAGGTCAATGTTGGATAGAGGTTTATCTTAAAATTTCAGTTTTTTTTAAACGATAATAATCATCCCAAGTTCCAAAAAAAGGTGGAGGTTGAATTTGCATTCCTTTACCTTTAGATGGTGTTCGTCGTTGTGGTGGTGGTGGCGGTGGTGGTGGTGGTGGTGGTTGCGTTTGCATACCTTTTCCGATTATTTTTCGGACTAAATCAAGGGCCAAAGGTACTCCGATAGACACCAACATTCCAAGGACGCCACCATACTGTGCACCGCCTCCTTTCACTAAACCTTGTCCAACAAGATACTGTTCTGCCGCCTTTTTCTGAGTAGGAGTCATTCGCTGGACAAGTTTATAAAGCTCAATTTCCTTCGGCCCAAAACCCTTTCCAAATATCTTTTTCAGCACCTTTTCAGCGCCAAAACTCAAACCTGCACTTGCTAATGCCCCAAGGGCTGGCTTTATCAAAGGTCGTGCCAAACCAAGCATAGCAGAAAATAAACTTCCACCACGCTGCGCAGTATTTTGAATCTGGGTCTGGCTTAATTTTATTTCCATTCCTTTTCCTTCCGCTGAGGTTTTCTTCAATCGCGAGATTTGAGTAGCAGTGAGAAGTAGTTCGTCACCGCGTCCAATTTGGTCTGGTTTAGCTCTCAGAGTAACAGCTGTCTTTGAAACATAAGCTTTTCGAAGTTTCTTTTTCTGACCATCAGTCGGTGCGATTTTATATGGGTGATAAGTTGTGCTCATTGTGTGTATATTATATTCAGAATTTTTTTCATTGTCTAGACGGCGACAGGCTCATTACCAAGTGTTTCTAAAACAAATTCTTCTTCATTTATTATATATGCGTATATAATATACTGAAGGTTTGCTGTTTCGTTTAATTCGTATTCAAAAGTAAGACTTTGGGGATCATTTGTCATAATTTTTTCACTATTTCTCAGATCGAAGTGAATGATCGGATATAAACTCTCGAAGTTTGCAATCTGTAGCTGAACACCGCTGTTGTAATCATAATTTCTGTAACTGTAATTTATCAAATGTTCGTAAATTCTCAATTTGTGTTTGTCTGAGAAATAAACTATAGGGTAAAAATTTTCACCGTAATTTAGTCGACATCTAGTTAATTTTGCCGAGTCATCACCATCGATGTCAAATGTGTCAAAAAAGTAAGGGTTTTGCGTGTAAGAATTTTTTTTACGATATTGTTGAAGAAATATGAAGACATGTTTAACATTTTTAATTGCAGGTGTAAACGAACACGTACCACCAGTATCAGTTCTTGGGGAACATTCCATAATTCGTTCTTTCAAGTATTTAATTTTTTTTGTTTTTAAAAAATTTTCATTTACAAATTTTTGCCCTTCACAGTGGAAAGATAGTTGTGGAACCCATAACTCAAATTTTTTAAAAACAATTTTTCGAGCTGTTCCATCGTTTTGGTAAATAAGTTCTTTATCGTCTTGCAGAGTAATTTCAAACTCAATTTTCATTGGTGGTAAAAGAGTTTCGGAAAGATTTTCGAAAAATGAGTATCTGTTTAAAGGAATTTTTGTTTCAACTATTTTCCCACCATTTGAAAGAAGAGCTCTTGCACGCATTCCAAGGTTAGTCGCATTTGCATCAGTAACTGTGGTTTCGTCAACGTCAAGATACCAAAATTGATCTTTTGCCACAGTTCCCGAATAATCGTTTGAATAGTCAAGCAGATTTTTAATGAAAATTCCTTTGTGGATATTATTAGACTCAGAAAGATCTGTCCCCGCTGATGAAACTCTCATATTTTTGATTAATGAAAAAGAACCATTTTTCGGAGCAGATTCAGTGTCAGCTACAATGTTACCTCCATTTGCTTTTGCTTCAAACTTGAAATGAACTAAGAAATATGCTCTGTACCAGTCATAAAAATGGTTTCTGTCTTCCCTTACGAATTTATAACCACTTCTTTCTTGTGGTTGATCATTCCCAGGGTCTACTAACTGTTTTTCACATTCAATACGAATGTCTTCTGATCTTTTGAGGAATTGTGGAGTTCTGAACATGTTGCCAGTTATATTAAAAGAAAAAATTTTTTCTTTGATCAAATTTCGTTTGCCAAAATTCGATTTAGTTTCACAAGAGCGTCTGATTTTTTCTGTGTTTGGTTTTGCAAAATATTTGCAAGTTTCTTTTTCGAATCTTTAGACAACGGTTTTCTTTTTTTTCGCTCTTGCAGTATTTTTCGTATTTGTTTCGAACCTTTTTCAACAGCAAGTTCACCAACTCTCTGACCCGCCTTTTCAGCGATTGTTTTTTTTTGGCTTTTTCAGTTGTTTTCTTTGCAACGTTCTTTGCAGTGTCTTTGAATACTTGGTCATGAAGGTGTCACGGATCACACCCGACCCTTTGTGTTTATATCGATAACGTCCGGTGTTTTTGTCAAAGAATCTTGCCCAGTCGCTCGGACGATTCATAACTCTATATTTATACCAACAAAATCCTTACTTTTTTTCAACCATTAAACTAATTGCAATATCTGTCCCGTTGAGATCCAAAATATTGTTTCTTCCGTCTGTTACCCAAACCCTTATTTTATCAATTTAACTTTTATTCACAGGTTTCCACTTAAGCCGACGCGGCTCTTTTTGAAATGGATAGCTAACCAGAAGATCTGCTGTTGAGAAACAGTATAACACATCGTTTGAAATATTGTTTGTTCGGCGTGAGATAAGATCGCAGTGCAAATATACCCAATCAACACCTCTTGTGATATTTGGAACTTTTCTTCCAACAACATCTCCGCTCAAGGTACTTTTACCATAACCAAGCAATTCACGAAAATTTCCTTAAGACAAGTCAAGCTCATAATCGTTATGTATCAAAGTTACAACCCTATAAATTGACATATCGAAGTATATAGTGAAAATGAAATCACTGTCTTTGTTTGTTGGGTCTACTTTACCAGTGAGTTGCTGAATAAATGTGTTGATTCTTTTGTAATCATACATTCCATTCGGGAAAGTTAAGGTCTTCCACGCTTGTTCTGTTTTTTTCTTCCATCGAATTTTGTTGTTATCATAACGAGAATCGATATTATTCCATGAGTAACTCATTGTGATAAGTCTGTCTAGCGCGGCTTTATATTTTCCTTCACCTAAGTTGATAGGGGGATAAAAACTCACTGTAAAATCGTGTGAAACATTCTGTTCTCCACCTTTTTCTTGTTTTGCAAGGCTCGAGTCAAGCAGAATATCAAAGCTCATTATTGTTTTATATAATTAGAAATAATTTTTTTCTTTTCCTTTTTATTGATTGTGCCGAGTTCAACTAGTGAATCAAGCAGAGACATTATCTGTTTTTTAAGTTTTATCGAGTTGTTTCCTGCTTTTATCGAACCTATGCTCAAATGAAGTTGGTTGATCAATTTTTCAGCTTCATCAGTGATGCCACTTCCTTCGGTTTCCCAATCCTGTTCATAAGAGTCATCTTCATTGTCAGAAAGTTCAAAAGCAGGACTTCGGCTCATGACAGCTTATTCAAGAGGAGTTTTGGTGATTTCTCTTTTTTCCGGTTTTTTTGATGGTTTCAATTTCGCCTTTTTTCCTTGTAATTGTGTTGATAAAGGTTGTGTTCTTTTAAGTAACTTTTCTGCATGTTCTTGATGTGCCTTAATGGTTTCGAGTTTATATTCCTCAGTTTTTAGTCTTTCCAAATCATATCCATAGTATTTAGATCCTTTACTTTTTACTTTGTAAGTTGGGTCACTTCCATATTTGGCAAGAATACTTTTTACAGTTCTAAGCCGTTTTGATGTTTCTTCCTTTGTTTCATCTTTGGAAGATCCCGGCATAACAGTTTCTTCCATCAAAGGTGGGGGTGGTAATGGATAATCATCATATTCTTGATATGGAGGTGGTAGTGATGTTGGTACTATACGTGTTGTGGTTGTTGTGGGTGTTGTTGGGGGTTGTTGGTGGTGATGATGCTGGAGTTGGTGTCGGGAACTGTGGACATATCGTTGATTGATTGTTTGATTAGTTACATAATGAGCGGAAATGCATTAACTCGGATCTAACAATGTGCTTTGTACTTAGTGAGTGAGTTATTTTAGAGAGATCGGATTACGTTTTTTACACTGAGCACGCGGTTGCGTTGTAAGAGAGGAGTTTTTTAGCCTGTATTCAAGCGGAGTTTGTGATCATTTGAAGGAGATTAAACGGAGATTTTAACAGGAAACGTATTGCTTGTGCGTTTTCGACAGTTGGTGCATCCGGTCTGAATTCATCACCAAATGGGTTGATTTCGTCAAATTCATCCATTGTGTAATCAGGAACTTCCTGCTCCTCTTCCTCTTCTTCTACAGTGGCACTGCTCTTTTCATCAAGTCTTTTTGTAATTGGTTTAAAAAACTCTTCTCCTGAAAGCTGACCAAACTCTTTGTTTATTTTATCCATTTTGAATTTTTGTGAATTTCTTCTGTTTGTTGATCAACCGCCGACTTTTCTTTAGCCAACTGATGCCAATTTTTTATTGACATATTTACAGCGTGAATATATAGAAGCTAAAAAAAATGAAGATTCCAAATTATGCCCCAGGTTCTTCCAAGAGTAACTACAAGCAAGGTCACCCTTGTATGCCAGCAGATGTTTTCCGGATGTTAATTTGTGGACCCAGTAATTCTGGCAAAACAAACATATTACTGCATATGCTTTATGAGTTGTTAGAGTTTGATAAAATTTACCTCTTTTCAAAAAACCTGCACCAGAATAAATATCAGTCTCTTTTGCAGTATTTTGCTGAACGAATCAACCCCAAGGTTGGTTATGAGGTTATCGAGGCTTACGGTGATGAAATCATTCCACTCGAAGAGCTTCCGGTGGACAAACAAAAAATAGTTATTTTTGATGATCTTGTTTGTGAAAGCAACCAAAACAGCATCATTAATTATTTTATCAACGGGCGTCACAGAAACTGCTGTGTTATTTACCTCACTCAAACCTTCTACAAGGTGCCGAAAAACATCCGTGATAACTGCAGCCATTTTTGTATTTTCAAATTTCTTCCAAGAGAAAACAAACGAATTGCAGACGAGGTAGGTGTGGATCATGACGCTTTAGATCGCGCCACCGATAACAAAAATTTTCTTTCTTTTACTATGACAAACCCCTAAAATTAATGAAAAAAAATTTTGATGAAGATATATAATGGGGTATATTAACGGCCAAATAGGTGGAACTAGCCAAACGGTGAGTGAAAATGTAAAAGAGGGTCCTCCTGGTCCAGGGGGTCCTCCTGGCCCCGAAGGTCCTCCTGGGCCGAAGGGTGATAAAGGCGCAGCAGGACCACAAGGTCCTAATGGTCCAAGAGGTGAAAAAGGGCCCGCTGGACCACAAGGTCAGGAGGGGGCACAAGGAGCACAAGGTTTAAAAGGCGACAAAGGCGACAAAGGTGATAAAGGTGAAAAAGGTGATCGTGGACCTCAGGGTAGTGCAAGCGGTTCTGCTGATATTGACATGCAAAATAAGTACGATATTTTGCGATTAAAAAGCAACCCTTATCCTGTCCAGGGTGATCTGACAAAGGTAATAAACTATCAAGACACGAGAAATATCTTTCTTTCGAAAAAGGAAGGCGGAAAAATGGAAGCAAGCATTGATATGAACAATAATACAATCTACAACGTAAAAGACCCAGTACAGGCAGATCAAGCCACAAACAAAAAGTATGTCGATAATCAGCTTGCGAAAAAATTGGATAAAGGAGCTAATATTGATATGAAAAATAAATCAATTATCAATCTTGATCTTCCATCAAACAAAAGAGACGCTGCATGTGTCGAGTTTGTTAACAACAGAATTGATGACGTAACAAACAAAAAGTTTCTCAAATTTGATGGCACTAACAATATGACTGGAAACTTGAATTTAAATAACAATAACATTGTTAACTTGCAAACCGATTACAAAGATTCGAAATCCGCAGTTAATGTTGATTTTATGCAAAATGAAATAACAACTATCAGAGATCTTGTCACGCAAAAAATTCATGAATCTCAGATCATTAACTCGGGACAAAAAAGGGACGCCTTCAGATACTTGATGGAAGACACTGATGAATCTTCGAGTGAAAACAATATCGAGGTTTTGGGTATAAACGATTTTTCCAATTCTCCACATCAAATTAATAAAAAAGCTTACCAACTTAAACTCTTATTTGAAAAAGGCTCGCCCAACCAGTACCTGTCACGCCTCGGTTTTAACCTATATAAACTTCCGGTTGGTTATTACACAATGGTTGTAGAATGGTTTCCGCCGGAAATGAATGGGATAAGTGTGACAGTGTAAGGCACCACGATTTCAATTTCTAATTATGCAACAAAAACATTCGAAAAGTACACCAAAACAGTCATCAATTTTCACAGATGGGGTAGCTCACCCCCACAATACATATATCTCGATCTGCACGGTACAGTCAGTAATCCATCATTTTTAACAATTGGTCATCTAATTGTTTATGGTGTTAAAGAAACAATTTCAAACGTTGATCCAAGTGTCTATGACACCGCTTTTGTTATTGAAAATGGAAAAATGGTAATGCAAACAGATCTTTCTTTAAACAGTCATCGTTTGCGTGGTTCCGTCCATTACATACATGGACGTTTAAATACCAAAAATGGGCGCAAATTTTTATTAAATGGTTGGGACAAAATAATCATTCCAAATCATAGCCACATATTAACTATAACAGTGCTCTATTTCAAGCTTAAAAGTCAATATACGCCTATTTCTTTAAACATAAAACACAGTAACCAATTAACTCAATCAATCAATTACACTTCAACCCAATCAACTCGATCACAAACAATAAATATCAATTTAGTACTGGCGTTTGGTCTTATGGCTGTGGAATTGGCTTCGGGTGTATCAAATGAGGAAATATTACTATTGATTGAATATAGAGTGCCGTAAACATTTTTACATTTATTATATAGCACAATGCGGGACATTTTCGAATTCAACCATATCGACCAAACACTTTCTAAAGAGAAAGTTAAAATTCTGAAAGATTTATATGCTTATTACCATAAGAAACATTATGGCTATGAAAAGTTGCACCGCGGTTTTCGAAGAAAAAATTTTGTTTGTAATCTTTCGGCTGGCAAGTTAATTATTAGTGCCGCAGTAGCCAGAGGAATTACATTGAACCCTATTGTCATGGCAACTTTAACTGGTGTTGGTCTTACTTTGAAAGCAGTGGCAAGCCTTAAGAAATACGACAAGAAAACAGAACAAGGAAATTTTGCCCGTATCGAATACCAAAAAATCCTTGCTGAGATTCGCTTTTACCTCAGAGGCGAAGCTTTCGACGAAAAAGTCTTTCTTGATAAATTGAAAATGATAGATAATTTCGTCACTGATCATTGTATGGAAATTCCGCTATCTGTTCAAAGAAAGTATGAAAAAAATTCACTCAATTATAGATTTTCAAAGTAATTATATAGCTTTCGAAATGATTGCAACTTTGCAAGCTATTTGCTATCACCTAGTTGAGCTTCTCACACCCCCCGAAATTTTGCAAATAAGATTTATTACTCGTGAATGTGTTTCAAAACTATTGTTACCAACTCGTGACAAAGATGGTTACCCCATTTCAGGACAAGATGTGGTTCCATAATAAGATTTTTTCCTCTTAAAATTGAAAATGAAACCTTTTTTCTTATAAAAAAACGAAAAATGCGTGATAGTCACGCGTGACCTTATGTGACAAGAGGCGTGACATTGTGTGACGGCAAACGTGACAGTAACGTGTGACATTGCGTGACAGGTCACATAAAAAAGGGCAAAACCCTTGTCGGGGGGTGCTCGTGGCTGTTCTTGCCTAGCCTCGGCTAGGACTTTCACCTCACCGAAGTGAGGATTTCACCGCTGACAAGGCGGTTGTCATTCCACATTTTACCTCTGGGAGCGAGGTTTGAAATCCCGAGGGATTTCTGAGCACCCCCTGTCACCAGTCACCGAGGCGGGCTCACCCGAGGGTACTCTCCCACTGGAAGGAGTTCCCCTTTACCTCGTAATTCACCGCATGCAAGCCCTCAAACAGGGTTCAGATGGTGGCCAACCATCACCCCCCTAAGGCCTTACCAATGAGTGAACTAATAAATATTGATCACTTTCAATATATATTAAACACATTTTTCTTCTTCTATTTCTTATGGTACCCTTTTTCTGTCCTTCACCTAAATGTCGCAATAATTGGATGTTTTTACGCATGCGCTTCACAGAATTTTACCTCGAGTAGAAAAGTACACGCTATTAAACAAATGTATCTTCAATGTACATTACTATGGATGTCTGTACAGATCAACAAACTATCATACAAGACTGGCCAACAGAGGAAAGTTTTGAAAGGAAAGAAATTTAAAAATGGCGGGATATTTCAGACGCTATTTACAAAATTAAAAAGGTTAAACACAGGAAAGGTAAATTTGGGGATTCAGCTATTTTAACTTTAGAAACAAAGAATGGAGATGAGTTTTGTGTGTGGGCCCCTAAACGACTTACAGAAGATCTGCTGGAAGATGATTATTATCAATTTGTCAACAAAATCGGTCTCAAAACTTCTGCTAACGGTAATGAATATTTTGATTATGAATTAATGTAATCATGTCTGTGCATATTGATTTGTTTTTTCAAGCTTAAGTTGTTAAGGGTTTTTCCCTTCAATGTTTATACAAGAATATAAATTACATCATTGTCTGTGAGTTTCACCGAACCGCGAAGTCACGCGCCGTAAACATAACTTAGGGAATGTGGTCCTCTTCCCATATATCAATGCAATACTTAACTAGAGTTATATCATAGATTGGGGTAGAGATGGTTATTTCATGTAAGATTTCTTCTTGTTTATAACAAGGGTAACAACACCCTCCACAACAACAAATCATATAGGCTACACACACTATAATATGTACAAGCCGCTCCATTTCATAACAGAAAGGTTGTTTTAAAAGCTCGTTGTGAACCAGGTTCCAACCTAAAGCCGCTCGCTCTCTCAGTTTAATAGTGAGAAAATGTTTGTAAATTATCTCACGTAGCTTAGGTGGTAGGTTTTGTATTGCTTCGGTAATCTGACAGTTGTTGAATCCGGCAGCCATCGATATCAAATTTGACTCACAAATATTTAATCGATTATAAATTATTTTTTTTGTGTGTGTGTGTTCGGTTATGTTTTCGTTTTAATCTTTTCTTCTTTTTTTATGCTGGGTGGTTTATTTCGGTTATTAAGTAGTATATCATGGATTGAATGAATACTACCTGATTCTCAGCGGTTTATTTTCGAATTTTAATTCGTTATATGCGCTGTGCCAATCGTAAGTATCAGAGCAAATCTTTACTAAAGGTATAATCTCGATCGGAGGAGTGTACAACAGTTTATGTTTGATTCCTTGCTTAAAACAAGGGTAACAAAGCCCTTCCCAGCCACAGTTTTTATATTCTAAACGTATAATTATACGCACAAGTTGCTGCCTGTTATGACAGAAAGGTTGTTTTGATAACTCATTGTGTACCTCTTTCCAGGACGAATATCTTGCGGCTGCCATTTTGGTGTATATACTTGTGATGATACTTGTTCAATAGGAAATAATTCTAGCACACTTTTGTATATATAGCAGTGCAGACATTTCTTAAATAGGAAACATTTCCCGTGGCACATCCGCACATATTTATTATGGATTCACTGGATCACGAAGTCACGCGCTTTGTTTTAATTTATGCTGTTTGCGTTATTTACACTCACACACATGTATAATGAGGTGTTCTGGCACAGAAAATTTATTAAGCGGTTTTCCCCGAAACGAGGTGAGCATGGGAGCCTCGTTTCGGGAAAACCCGAAACGAGGTGAGCATGGGAGCCGAGTTTCGGGTAAAAAACCTCTTAAAAAATTTCTGTGCCAGAACCCTCATTATACATGTGTGTCGACTTTAAAGCCCAGTTCGCTTGTATACTGCGCTAACGCAGGAAAGTTCTTGAGTTTGGCGTTGTTCGAAATGTTGTGCATGACTCGAGTTTCCTCTTTGATGCTTCCCACCCCACCCCTCCCCCTCTCCTAGGAGGATGACTTGAACAAAGCCTTACTTGATGAACACCGTACTCACAGTATTTTTCTGGTGCAGAATATCGCACAAACAACTTTGTATCGTTTTTCGAAGATACGCCACTTGAAGTAAGAAATGACATTAAGAGATCTTTAGAGGACGAGTCTCACACTCAGGTATCCACACGTATACAAAAATCTCCAGCTGTGCGAAATGACAAAAGAAGAATTGTCATTGCGAAGAATGACAACGCTTAATCCATCTGCTAAAAGTACGTACGATTTGCACATCTCAGGAAACAGAAATCAGCCCCACGTTAAAAGTGTTGGTTCTCTCTTGTTTGTTTGTTTGTTTTACAAAGTTGTAAATGGCTGGAAGGAGTTGTCCTCGAAAGTGCAAAATGTCTATAATAATCAGGACTGAAGTCTGCATTGAAGACACGCTAGCTAAAAGAATGGAAAATAAGAAAAGCCGCGGTTCTTCCACCAGCTCACCGATCTATTGTTAATTGTCGAGTTAGCGGTCTCATTTTTGCGGCGAAAATGGTGTGAGCGCTGGAAAACGCACTGTAGGTTTGTTCTATCAGAGACTGTTAATCCTACTGTGAATGGACCAGGACTAAAGAGCAAGTGGAAAAACAGAATCTAATAAAAGGAAATTGCTGGCTTTCTGAAATGCTTTGAATGTCTCATATAAACAGTATATAAAGGACCCGGTGTTAGGCAAATTATGAAGCGAAAGTTGTTCAAGTAAACACCGCTGACCGGTAACGTCCCACGGCGTATGGACCGGCGTATGTTATTGTCTCTTCCACTTCGAAGAAAGTTGTTGTCCACAGTTTTTACACCGTAAGTTGGAGTGAAATGCTTGGCGAAATGGAATCGTAGATGAAAGGATGCATCTTTCTATCTTTTGGCGCGAATGGTGATCGAGAAGTAGAGCGAAAGGCTACGGTGGAAATGTAACTGTACTGACTGAATTCCATGTTGGCTTATTTCTGCCGACAGTGCCACAAAACTTGACTTCAGTGGGCTTAAATGAGGGGATGGACTACTGCCGGGGATAAATAACACTACCAGCTGAAAGAAAAGGTTCAGAACAGTGGATTTTCAAACAATGCGAGTGCTGTACAGAAAGAACCAGCTCGCTCAACGTGAGTCGAAAAGTGGAGAAATGAACAAAGCCGTCAAGTAAGCTGTACTTCGATTCAAATTGTTTCCAAAAATAAGGTTTATGAACGGTTGTTTTTATCAGAGAATTACTTAACAGACAATTTTCTTTAAATCTCAAGGTCGTTTCAGCTTTCTTCCGATTTTTCCAGCAAATTTACGGAATGTTAATTCTGACAAAATTTAAGAAATCTCATTTTTATGGTTTCTTTGTTGATTGCTATGAAAACAAAATATGCCCGCCCCGCTGAGAATTTTACAGATTTAGTAACTGCAATGTCTGTTGTAAGCTATCCATGTAGCTTCAATTCTAGAACTGATGTACTTTTGGAGATATTAAAAGAAATGTACTGCTTGTCTTACTCACGAAATAAAATGGCCGAGACACGGTGTAGTTAATTCGCCGTTTATTTTGTTTACGATAAATATAATGAAACGTCATATACATGGAAAGAAACTAAAATAGTGGTTTTACATTTGTCCCTAGTCTCGAGTTGTTGTGTTTTAATAAACTTGGGAAATAATGTTTTAAATTTTGCAGTTTTCACAACAGTTTTTGAGTTCAAAATTGGGATCTCGGGCGTCAACAAACATTCGCTGTTACCATGGCAATAATTTAGCTTTGATCTCAATAATGGTCATTTTCGAACATCCCCCATGGATATCTACCTGCATGCAAATTTGAGTGGGGGGTCAAAATTTTTCATTTCCCACTTTGTTTGATTCTTACAGAGAATTGCTCTTAAGTCGTTCCTCTGTTTTTCGTCATAATCAAAATAAACTCCCAAGATCTTAATAATTTCACAAACCCTATGGTTATTAAAATCCTTCTCGTGTAGAATACTATTACCAAGTGCTAAAATCTTCGTTTTTTCGTGATTCACACGCAAACCAGAGCATGATCCAAAGGATTCCAGAATAGCAAAGAGGGAAGCATAAGATTCCTTGTCTCGTATAAAACAGGTCATATCATCCGCAAATAAAGAAAGTTTAGTAGTTTCTCCTCGTATTTTAAATCCTTTGATTGAATCGTCATTTCTAATCTTGATAGTTAGAGTTTCTAACGCAATGATGAAGAGATACGGTGAAAGTGGATCGCCTTGGCGGACTCCTCTGCTTAACGTGAAGGGGCCTGTTGTAAAACCATTGTTCATTACACAACTTTTTACGTTTTTGTACAATGTTCGAATCCACTGAATCAAGGAAGGGCCAAAATTAAACTTGTGTAGTGTTCGTATTAAAAAATTGAGATTAAGCGTGTCAAAAGCCTTTTCAAAATCAATAGCTACTAAAATTCCGGGTAGATCCTTCTCTTTAGTATACTCCATCAAATCATCAATTGCTCTGATTGCGTCAAAAATAGATCTTCTTTTAACAAACGCGTTTTGGTTAGAGTGTATTATTTCGGGTAAAACCTTTTCCAAACGTTTTGCCAGCGTTTTAGAAGCTATCTTCCCATCAACATTAATCAAGGATATGGGGCGCCAGTTTCTAATCATCCTTTTATACTTTCCTTTCTTTTCTATTAAGGTTATTATGGCTTGTTTCTGTGAATTCGAAAGCTCTCCAAACTCAAAGGCGTAGTTCAGACTGTCTACTAATAGCCTTCCGAACAAGGGCCAGAATGCCAGGTAGAATTCAATTGTCAAACCGTCATTTCCGGGAGTTTTATTTTTAGGAAAGCTTCCCAACACACTGAAACATTCACTGTATCCTAATTTCCCTTCACAAATTTTCCTCGAGTCATCAGCTAATGCTGGAAATCCCCTAGAGTTATCTAAAAACGTGGAGGTGGCTGAATCTGATGGGCAACTGCTACCATCGTAAAGGTCAGCATAAAATGATTCCAGCTCATCCATAATCTTTTTGGGGTTGTTAGTTAGTTTTCCACCCCTGGTAAATATTTTACGGACACTGTTCTTCTTCTTGTTTGATTTTTCTAAATTCAAGAAATATTTGTTGTTTTTTTTCACCCAGCTCGTACCAGGTTGCACGAGAGCGAATAACCCCTTGTGTGATGTAGTCGTACAACTCGTCGTATTCTGCTTGTAGGCATTCTAGCTCATCTAAGTTTTCTTTAGAAGGGTTGTTATCGCATTTAGTAATGCAGTCTCTTAGACTTTCTTCTAGATGCTTTACTTTTTCTCTTTTTTTACGAGCCTTGGCTTTACTATAGATAATTGTTCGCTGTCGTCGTATATTGTATTTAATTAGGTCCCATAGGACTCGTTTATCATTAACTTCTTTAAATTCTTCTAACCAGTTTTTATATTCCGAACGGAGAAGGTTACAGTACTCTTGGTCATTAATAAGAGTAGACCAAAAACTTGGTCCCCGTTCGTTTTCATCAAGGCCGTTAATTGGCAGTGCAATGGCGGAGTGATCCGATTTAATTGCGGTTATTATTTCTATTGACTCAACATCTTCTTGTAAGTCGTTGCTGATTAGCCAGTAATCTAAGCGTCTTTGTCTTAGCGGCGATTTTTGACGCCAAGTGAATCGCGTGTCAGTGGGATTACGGATACGCCATATATCTACTAGATCATGTTCAATAATCATATCTTCCACATATCGCACAGAATCCTTTCTCTTTTTATTTCCGCCTCGCCCATCTAGGTCTGGATCAAGAATGACGTTAAAATCCCCTCCAATGACAACGGTCTTGTCTTCATCTGTGACAAAATCTTTAAGTTCTTCCGATAATTTGCTAAAAAAAACACAGTGTTTCGCACATTTATTAGGAGCATAACTTGGACCTCAACTTCCAAAATATGTAACGGCCTAATGGATCAATCTTTGACGAAATTAGCTTGAAATCTAAATGTTCCTTCACGAGAATCATTGTACCTTTACTGAGACAACTACCATGCGAGAAAAAGTTATCGCCCTTCCATTGTTTTTTCCATATGTTAACTACTTCTGGAGTACTGTAGGTCTCTTGTAAAAAACATATATCGGCCTGAGATTTGTGAAGCCAATTAAATACGGCCTTTCGCTTCTCAACGGAGCGAATCCCTTGGACGTTTAGGGATACAAGTTTAAAATTAATATTTTTACACACCATACTGCGAGGACGAAAGGAATATAGGCCGGTGGGCAAAGTTGCGTAGTGAGCTATGTGTAAAAGGAAATAACCATTCGTTCAAACAAGTGTGAAACGGTCGAAAAATGTGAGAAAACTGAAAGAAAACTCCACCAGTGAAGAGAACGAAAAGAAATATTAAAGCACAAGTAAGAAAGTAAAGCAAAATTAAACATATAATCGAACTTAAACAATTAAGCATGCCCCTTGCAACTAAGCAGCGATATACATATAAAGGGAGCATTTTATACAGATCTTAAGGCCGGAGAAAGAAAAGAGAAATAACCTAATCTACCGTAGTTGTTAAAAAAGGTTCGCAAGATTCACACCTTTAGTGCGACCTCAGGAGCTCGGGACTATTGCTTTGAAAAACATTCAAGCTATGGCAAGTAAATTTATGCGCTTTGGGCTGGCGAAGTAGTTTTAACATGTAAATTATAGCAAAGTTGTTAAACAAGCAAAACGAAGCTAACCGCGAAAAAAATATATAAATATATATGATAATCATTACGCGAATACTGAATGCTACACTAGCAATATTAAAATTCTTGAAAAGAAAAACCATAAATTGGTACTAAGACTAATAAATTTTAAGGATAAGCTTGCATGTTAGCTAATCACTGACATTTTTCTGTGGCAAAAGATAGTCCGGTAGGTCGTCCACTGAATAAACGGTACTATTTACTGTCAAATTTTTACCTTTTATTAATACTCTTCCGATGTCCAGTTCCTTGGCTTTCTTATATGCGGCGCGGAGCTTCCCGCGTTGTTTTGCTGATTCCGGGGAAAGGTCTTTGTCAATAAACACCGATGAGAAGCGAGAACTGTTCATTAGCTTCTTCCTGTTTTCCCAAATCCAATCGCTATCCATTCTTGATACGAAACGGACTAAAATTGGACGTGGGCGTGGAGGACGTGATGCCCCTTCTCTTGACTCTTTGTTGTTTGCAGCGCTGTTCGAGGAAGCTGTATTATTTGGATTTCCTGTTTGATGTATAGCATGAAACATAATGTTTTCTGGAACAGCGCCGAGTTCAGTTAGTACTTCCATCACTTTACAAGAACATTCCTCATTGCTCTCTCCAGGATTTTCTGGAATGTTGTAGAAACGAAGATTCTCTCGCCTAGAGTAATCTTCCAGTTTAATTAGACGATTTTTAAGAGTGCTGATCTCCTCGTTTAGTTTGTTGTTCTCTCTCGTGGTGCTATCGCACTGGTCTTGTAAATCTTTGTTTTTCTGTTTAAGTGATTGCACTTCTTCCTATACGGCGCTCAACGACTTCGTTACTTCGCTTAATTCTGATTTGACTGCCTGAATTTCACCTTTGAGTTCCTCCTTTAATGTTTTAATGTCCTCGTGAATCTTGGACAGCTTTTCCAGGATCATTTCGTCTGATACATCTTCTTCGGCAGTGGAACTTGACCCACGTGCACGTTTCTTTTCTTTGTTTTTGCCATTTTTAGGTCTGAAAAGCCTTTTTTCATTGTAAGTCAGTTTTTTGCAAGTCAACAGGGATTGATTCAAGTCAACACCAGTACCAAATAAATCTCCGGTGTCACGAATCTGCCATAGTTTCTTGGACGGTTAAAGAGACGCACCGACCGCCATGACAGCTAGCCCCAGATAGATGCTCCTCTAAAACTATGACCTTTAAATATACTAGTATCAATTCCTACTATTGACAACATATCTTTAAGCCATCTTGAGAGAGTTGATGTGGAAATCACTTTGTAAGGTTTGCCATGTGAAATAAAAAGTTTTGACGCACTAAGTGACTGTCTTACACTTGTAGTTCTGTTTATATAATTTGACAATGTAGAATGAACACAAAGTTTTTCATTCTCAGGAAAAGCTGGCAACGTATTTACAATAGAAGACCTTTCAGGTCTAGATGATTTCAAAGACTGTTGACAATAAACTCACTACCACTCTCGGTTGAATTCATTAAATCATAACTTAAGGCTGTCAAAGTTTGACATCTCTGAGCAGAAACTAGTGCTACCAAGGCAGCCGTTTTGAGAGTCAACTGCTTAACGTATAAAGCAGAAAGAGGAAACCGTGACTCTAGGAATCTTATCAAAACATTTAAAGGCCCCCCTTCGCCCAAACGGCCTTGCGACCGTTTGTTATTGTTTTCAAATGGCTCTATTGTTCGTCTCGCGATCTGATTGGTTCCGAGAATATTCTTGCGAGCGTGGAAATTGTCACCTATATTCAAAACAAATCGCAGGAGCCATATCGCATCGATTTACTTTGCGAAGTTGGCCAAATCTACGGCCTCAATTTACAAATCTTTAGGCTTTTATGAATGGCATTTACTCCCCCAATCAACACGGCAGCAGTTTTCATTTAATGCACAATAGTGCCACTTTCAGCATTTAAATGTGTGATTTTTCGTTTCTGTAGTTCTGCCTCTCCGTCTTCTCCTATGGTTATAAATAAAGTTAAAACCGCCAAGCAATGATATTGACTTCACAGACAACACTACATGATAGTTGATTCTCATTTTATTGTTATTTATTTTGTGTTAAACAGTTCGCTAGTAAAAATATCGACATTATAAAATAGTTTGTTGTAAAGTTATCTGTTGTGAATATTTTAATAATATGCAAAACTACACGACGATCCCTATAAACATATTTAAAATAAGAGCGAAAAAAATACATTTTCCCGGCTCAGTCACAAAATAATTCCAGGAAACAACACCCTGATAATTGAAGAATAAATTCCTGTATGCTTTTGGACGATTTTGGACAAGATGTCTCCGGAGGAAACGGATTTTGAAAGAAAACCCTCTCAGAAACAATTTCGTGTTACACGAAATTCATTAAACAGCAAGCGCGGCGCGCAAGGCCTTTTGGGTGAAGGTGGGCCTTTAACATCCCAGGTAAAACTATACCTTGGTTTCAGGGAGACGAACATGAAACATCCCTTTCAGCAAACGAACAATAATAGCATGTTCACCTAAGGCACTATCTACAGGCAATAACATAGCAGACCTATAGGAGTTAATAGTACTATACGACTTCTTGAGATCTTCAAACTGTTCAGTGAGAAAGTCACAAACTGTCACTAGATCTGGTTGAAGAGGATTTCTCTTTTTCTTCTTACACCAGCAACAAAAGCATTTACACGCTGCTTTTCTGTCCCGGGCCTCCAGGACATGAGCACATAGTTGGCTGCCCTCGGAGAAATTCCTCTGACCTCCAAACTATCTCCGGATACATGCCACGCAGTTAGGCGCATTGCATCTTTGAGAGGATGTAGAGTGTCCTCCTGAGGCAAAGTTAGGGGTGTGACCCATTGAGGTAGAAGGACAGGTCGTTCAACCAGCAGCAGTAGAAGTTGAGGGTACCAGGGTGCAGTTGGCCACCAAGTTGCTATGATTCTAGCATCTGGGACTTGTCCAGTTTGAGCTTGCGAAAACCTCTCCCTAGTAGACCGAAAGGAAGGAAAATATAAGGTATAAAGTCCTTCCAAAAAAGTGAAAAGGCCTCAACAGCCCAGGCGCCTGGATCTGGAGTCCATGAAACACAAGTCTTTGTCTGAAAATTAAGACGTGAAGCAAACAAATATATATCAGGGACAAACAGGGACTGTGTAACCCACAGAGTCACTGTAGAATGTAGCCTCCAATCGATATTTCGATTATGGTTTCGAGAGAGAAAATCTGCTCTGAGATTTGAGCTTCCTGGAATATGATCTGCTTCCAACAAACAGTGATGTGCAAAGCACCACTCCCAAATACATTTGGAAACTGCCTGTAGGGTAGAAACCATTCCCCCCAAATTGTTGATATCTGCCATAGCAGTACTGTTATCACAATAAACTTTAAAAAGGAAATTGTTATTGAACAAAACATTTCACACCAAAAAGAATAGTAGTAAGTTCTAACCAATCAATGTGCATAGTCTGCTCGCCTAAGGACCACAGACCGCTAGTTGAAACTCCATTGCAGACCACTTCCCAACCTGATTGCGAGGCATCTGTAGTCAAAGTAATGATTGTTGAGGGCCTCTTAAGACTAGTCCCATTATGTAGATGACAACATGAAATAAACCATTGTAGAGTTGCTTTGGCGGTCTGTGATAAGCAAATCATTGAATTATAGTCCCCATCATTAGCACTTAAAGCTTCTAGTTTGCAAACTTCAAGGTCTCGATAATAAAGCCTTGCCGGCCTGATTGCAGGAAAAGAAGAGACAATCAAACCAATAAAATGTGCTAACTCTCGAATAGAACACTGGGATTTTTCCCACAGAGAATCTGATTGCTCTCTTGGCTGGTTTATTTCCCTTTCTGGAAGAGAAACAATCATCTCCACAGAGTCAACAATGAATCCAAGAAATTCAACTGTTTGCGAGGGAACAAGCATAGACGTTTCGTTGTTGACAATAAAGCCTAAGGATTCTAACATATGGATGACAAAGGCAGTTTCTTCGAAAGATAATTCTCGAGATGAACTGAGAATAGCTATATCGTCAAGTTAAATGACGAATAATATAATAATAAACTTTATTAAGTCTTCCAATCAGGGCTTTTCAACCCAATGTACAAAATAAATTAGATAAATTAATGAATTATTAATTAGATAAATACAAATATTTGATAAAGTACCTAACTAAGAAATATTAGATGAAACTCCTAGACATTAAAATATAAAAAAACTTTGAAAACAGTAAATCTCCTATTTAAAGAAAATGTGTCTCAAAGACATATTCTCTCAGTTTCTTCTTGAAGGTATGTAAGCTTTCAGCTACGGTAACCGCAAGTGGTAAGGAATTCCAAAGGGTAATAGCCCTATATAAAAAAGTGCGTTGTCCGGAGGCCGATTTATAACCTGGGATATTCAAACTGTCCTTCTTTCTCGTGTTACGGTCATGCACAACACAACGTGTTACAAAGCGATCACACAAATAATTGGGCGCTAGTCTCTTGACACATTTAAACGCAAGAATGCCTACCGTATACGTCAGATAACTACTCACGGGGAGCCAGCCTAACTCCTTAAGAACCGGTGTTGTATGGTCGAATTTACGTGTATTAGTAATAATTCTTGCTGCCAAATTCTGGACTTTCTGCAGCTTTGAGATATTCTTCTTAGATGTGCTAGACCATACTGCAGAGCAATACTATAATCTGCTAAATACCAATGCATTTATAATGTTCTCTAAAGTCCTGGTGTCGAGAAAATGTCTCACTCTATTTATCTGACATAAACTACCTAGGCATAATGACGCAGTGTTTGTAACGTGATCATCAAAGCTAAGGGTGGAGTCTTCTTGAAGTCCTAGGTCTCGTGCAGAGGAGGCTGGAATAACCTCTTTTCCAAGTAGGGTGACAGGAAAATCAGGAGGTACACTCTGTAGCATTTGTCGGGCTCCCAACAGCATCAGCTTGGTCTTGTCTGGGTTGATCAAGAGACTGTTATGGCAGCACCAAGCGGCGATCTTCGATAAATCATCATTTATCTGCTGAACCACACTGCATGCATCGACGACAGAAAATGACAGATAGAGTTTTGAATCGTCAACGTATGATTCCAGAGATCCGAATTCCGGGATGTTGGGAAGGTCGTTAATATAGATGGTAAATAGGGCCGGACCAAAGAGGAACTCCATGAGACATAGCACCCAAGCTTGAGGCCTCAGAACCAATCCTGACGTATTGCTGCCTTCCAAACAAGTAGCTTCTAAACCATCCCAGAGCAGTACGACCTACACCTGGTACTTTTAGTTTTGTAAGAAGTCTACCATGGTCTATACTGTCAAATGCCTTTGACAAGTCTAAGAGGACTACAAGTGTCAGTTTCTTGGCATCCATCGCCTCAAGTGCCCTGTCTGTCAGCATAACATTGAGAGTTTCACAAGAATGCAGCTTCTTATTACCACTTTGATGTTTGGTCAGCCTCTTCTTGTTGCTCATGTACGTAGTCAATTGATTTAAGGCCACTCGTTCGCAGACCTTGGATGCCACAGGGAGTAACGATACTGGGCGATTATTGGTTGCAATCTCGTGATCTCCTTCCTTGAGTAACGGAGTGACCTCAGATATTTTCCAATCTGATGGAAAAACTGATGACAACAAAGACTGGTTCACGATGTATGTAAGTACAGATAAAATACAAGGAAGTGCATCCTTGATCACAAACATCGTTATCTTGTCATGACCAGGTGCCTTGTTGGATGAAAAAGACATCACAGTCTTACGGATCTCATGAGTGGAGACTGCGTGGAATTGGAATTTATCTGCCTCGGGGTTTTTTACCAATCCTCGGCGGTGTCCGCTGGCGGAGGCAGCCTGTGAAGCTCAATCAAGGCCTTGGAAGCCTCAGATGCTTTGGCGCCGACTGACGTAAAAAAAATTATTTAACTCATCTGTAACCTCTTTTAGATCTCTTGTTACACTAGCTGGGTAGTTTCAATGCGTGGGATACAACCTTTGTCACCTTCCACTGAGAGGCAGTATTCTGGCCGCTTCTAGCTCATTCTGAATGTATTATCTGTCTGCCTGTCTTAATTTTGTTTTCACCACCCGCCGTGAATCACAGTACAGCGACCAGTCCACAACAAGCCTTTTTACGAACCGCTGACATAAAAGGCTTCATGACCTTAGTGAAGACCCTAGGGGCCGAAGAAAGCCCAAAAGGCAAGCAAATAAATTCGTATAGGGTTGAATTCCACTCAGATCTCAAGTACTTGTAATGCTCTGGATGTATCGGAATCGTAAAATACGCATCTTTCAGATCAATTGTGGTAAAAAACTCAGAACCCGATAGAAGGTCTAAACCCTCCATCTTGAAATGATGTTATTGAACAAACTCATTCAATGATTTCAAATTAATAACAGGGCGTAAATCGCCAGTCTTCTTAGGGATAACAAACAAATTAGAGATGAATTGTTTGGGATGAAACAGAGCATGTCTAATAGCACCCTTCCCTAACATCTTTTAAACTTCAAGTTCAATTAATTTCATTTCCTCAACAAAAAATTAGATTAAACGTGGTTTCCGAATCTGAAAGGGTTCACGGATTAAGGGACTGCGCAATAATTATCGGGAAGGGGGGCTGAAAAATGAGCCGCACATAGAGAAATATTATGTAGTGCCCCCCTGCCAACCAAGGCAAGTTAGCTTTGACCCCCCCTGATCTCCCAAAAACTATGACCAGCACCCCCCCTTTCTACCTACATTTGTAGTAAAAGCTTAAATATACCTGAATTCACTACTTGCTTTGCACTGTAACGCGTTCGACATCAGCGTCTGGGACAACCAGTATCTCATATTAAACGATGTTCGACAAATCCGCTAATTTCCGAACAGTCTTATTGCGCATCGTCTTCTGAGTTGTCTGGTTCGTCTTTTGAATCACCAGATTGCACCTCCGGGTCACTAGTTGTGTCATTAACTTCGGTTTCCAGTGAGTCTTGACCAACACGAACATACCGCAGAACAGTAGCTACTATAGTGTCGCTTTCCCTTCACTAACTTGTAAATGGTGCTGGTTAAGGTACAGTCTTAACTTGTTTGCAGTCAGAGAGCTGACTTGGTGCTCGTCGTTCCAGTCAATGTGCGGCAGTGTGCTTCTTTCGGCTGCTCTTTTTTGTGCCTTTAAAGCAAGACACTCTCGTCAACCATGAAGCCCTTGCACACCTTCTGCAGTTCGTTACTGTTAGAAGAAGTTAGTTTCCGAGAGAAAAACAATCGCTTCACTTGTACGCTAGGAAGAAGCCGGTCGATTTGATCACTAATGCTAGGAATGTATCCGCGCGATGATGCTCTGGTGTCACTGAGATCGGGAACAGGAATCCAATTCCAGGAACCGCAGCCGACCATCCTCCCTGTTTGCAAGACTCACAAGGGGGTTCGCAAGCAAATTTCTATACATTAATGTTAATTCCTAAGGAGGGGACACTCCCTCTGTTGGTTATTTCTTATAATGGAAAACCTCCCTTCTGGAGATACTGGATCCGCCCCTGTTGTGTTAATTATAAATAAGCTAAAATGCCATGTGACCAGATAGGTAAACTGCTCCTGGCTCTGGTACTAATTACCGTTAGTTCTTTGTTAAAAGTTTCTTTCAAATTCCCTCTGCCTGCCTTCCTCGAGGAGAACCCCCTCATCTTCAGCAGTCAAATCCACGGCCAGTGGCTGAGTAAAATGAGACAAGGAATTCGATATCTTAGCCACTGAGTCAGCTACAGAATATAGCTTTGAGTCGAACGCTTGAAAGCCGGTCCCAACCGGCGTATTAGTTAAATCCTCGGCAGAAATGGCTGAATCCGACTCCTTCGACATGACCACCTGGCTTGCAAGCGAAAAAAAGACAATTTGTAAAGACCGCATAGCGCCTTTTATAAGGATGTGATTTGCGTAACAAAGATCTTTGAACCGTGATGACCTGGTGACTAGCCGTGAAATAATGCAATCTGAATCGCGCAGGGCGAAGCATGATACGAAGGACAATACCTTTGTATTAACGGTAAAATTCCTTGAGAAATTTAAATATCTATCTCAGACCAGGCGTGCGTTTCTCAAAAGCCCCAAAACTTTTCGGCTCGCTTTCCGCCACGATAATCCCTACTGCAACTTGTAAACAAAGAAGATTTTGAGCATGAAACTTTGCTATCGAAGCCAAAAACTTGTCGGGGCTTTCGGGAAACGCGCCCCAGACCCGAGATGCGCAGAACGTATGCACAGTAACAAGGGGAGACACAGTCCTTTAAGATGTGCATGGCTGCTAAATGTACAGCGTTGAGTTTCTATGTCAGGGTCATTCTTAGTCAGGAGGTCTATGGGCCTTTACTAGCAAGCAAATTAAAACTCATTGTTTTAATTTCTACAACTTTTCTTGCTGTAACAGTTCTTGTTAAACCAAGTCATAGAACTCTTCCAAACGAACTCAGTGAAAAAAATCTTGTAATATATGCTTAGGGCTTGCAGCAACGATAACCCATGATGTGATTGGCTAATTTCAGGAAAGGTAACACAATAAATGATATAAAAACGTTTACCTGCTCAAAATGGTATTGGTGATATTAGGCGTTGGTCGTTTTTCTACGAACAACTATTCTCTCGTGCCAAGTTCCAACATTATTGCCACAAACATTATTTCTCACTGTGGTCCCAAACTCGGTTAATAAGGCTTTATTCAGTTAACAATGTCCTTCACACGGCTTGTATGTTGGAAGACAATGTCTGTGGATGAAAGACTGTCCGAAAAGAAACAGAAAGCTGGCCTTAAAGCGAAGCTTGGAGGGTATACACAAATGTGAAATGTTTAGGATAATCTTTCAGCCGCTAACCAAGGGCATCTATTTTCAGCCAGATATATGGGTACCCAAGAAAGGGGTTTATTTGTTTTTACTGTTAGGTTAATTTCTATAGCAGAGCGTTTAAGTTAAACAGCTACTAATGGTCAACATTTGAAATTTCGGCGAAACCGTTTGTTTTCTATTTATTAATTATTGATCAGCTTGAGAATATATTCGAAGACAAACAAACCTTCCAAGGGGGGTACAAAGAGAGTACATTGCTAGCAAGACCAACCCTCAGACTGGACTTACTACTCACTTCTGATACCAAACCTTGCTAAAAGATTCTTCGGCAACGGACCACAAACCGCAAGCGCCAGGTTTCTGCATGGATCACGTTTAAGGCGACCTTTGATCACATTTTTAGCTGAAAGTTTGCAAAAAGTCCTCTATCCTCAACCTGAATCGGAGTTTTAGGCTGAATACGGCTAAGACGGGCAGATCACCACACATTGTCAGGTCAGTTTCGTTTAGTTATTGCTTTCTTGTAGCTGAGTGGGCGACATATATCCCAACAAAGATAGGTTTGAAGAAATGGAACACGAATTTCCGTGTGGAATATTTCTTCCGGGTAGGCATTCCGACAACGTTAATTGAAATAGCAAATACAGTAAGCTGATCATGCTAACTTACTGAGCTGACCTTTTCCAACAACGTACATGAGTGTACCTTTCGTCAACTATTATAAATTTCACAAACAATTCCGAGCTGAAATCTTTCTTAAATAGTTTTGCCAAATAGCAAGAAATTTCTAAACCGATACCTTGATTTCATGGTTGCATTTATCTGAAAATTGCCAGCGACAAGCAACAACATTTGCACCCTTAATGTAAACAGTAGAGAGATCTTCTTCGAAGCGTCGGATCCTGAATTACCACTGACCCCTTTCGCCATTGCAGTAAGGCCGGTACCGTCTCTCTGCTGTTCGTGGAAAGATTACCTTTCATCTCCCGAAACGAGGATTCAAGTCTCTTTAGAGATTCTTCTTCCAGGGCAAATTACTTTCTGGTATGTACAAGTGGTCACTTGAATGCGACATATATAAACAAAAACGGAAGTCCTAGATTCTAGGATGTCGCCAGAGCCAACCGGTCCTTGTACCCAGGCGCCGGCGGCCAAGAGGGCCAGGCGGCTCTGGGGACGGGAATGATCTTTCCTGGTATCCAGGCTTTTTTAAGGGCCTTCAGTCTTAGGTTTGTGTTCTGGGGGTTTTAGCAATGAGTGTTGCATTTTTTGGTAGGATCATTCGGGTCGTACGGTGGTGCCGTCTTAGAATACCAAAACAAAGGAATTTTATCGTAGTAGGTTGTTCAAGGTCACTGAACGATTGATAGATCTATTAACGATATATGGGGATTCGGGCGGGAAGGGAAGAGAGTTGATAGTTTGACTGTGGAATTCTTGGGGACAAGGCTAGGTACAGTTAATGTAATGCCCCTGACGTTTTTGGAGGAATTCGAAAAAAAATGGCAATGACAATTTTTAATAGGGTATTGAACATCATACGAGGTGGACGTCTCGATTAAAATAAACTAGACATTTAAGGGCTCAAAGCTTCTTAAAGGAACGAATTAGTTGTTCCAGGACAGAATATAATACTTTCCTAAAAGAGGTGTCGGCAACTGAGAAATAAAGCATACATTTAGCGCCTTGGACTTTCTGAGGTAAAATAATCCCCGGAGTAATTTACACGCATGATAATAAGTTTATTTGGATATGGAAAGTCTGTCTTTAACTCAGACAAATTATTTCAATCCACGCATTTAAAATCTAGCTCATATAGAGGGAAAATAACGCTAGAATCGACACTGGGTTTGTTTGTCGCATCAAAATAATTAGCGCTGAAAACAAGCTAAGACTCTAACCACTACTACGTAATTACCACGTACTTACTACTTGACTACTATTCACAGCGAATTTCCTGATTTATTTTTTACAGCGGTCTGTTTCGTGTGCAAACGCGGAATGTACGTCTGCAAATTCAGATCAGGCCACTCAAACACCTCTGACATAAGCTAATAAAATGTAAAAACGCGTTTCGAAAAATGTTAGGAAATCGTGGAGTTACGTGTTTTTTGGCTTTCCTTACATGTGGCCGAGAATTTCCATTGTTTTTATTTTTATTCAGGCTCATTTCAAAGACAAACAACTTTTAAAATATTTTATTTTTAATCAAATATACGGCAGATGTATCTACCATATAACAATACGCAGAAATTACGTCTCCAGCAACAGGAATACTGCCTTTAGTAGCAAGTGCGGCATGTCTTAGCACACAATCGACGTACTGCCCAATTCTTGAAACAGTGTCCTTTGTCCAGCCACTCCTTGCACTGATCGTCAGAGGCCGTATTAGTGCAAGCTGCAATGAATAGTAAAACGATGTCAACAGCCCAATTTCGATATAATAAAAGTCAACTTAAAACAATAGACATCACTACGAGGCTTGGGGACTAATATAAGGATTTACATGGGTTATTCCCCCTAAGCCTCGAAATGACGCCTATTGTATGACTGAATTTTTAATATATAGAAAGTGGGCTATTGCTGTACTAAATTCAATACAAAATACGAAACGTTAAAATACCGTACCAAAAAAATTCAAAGCAAACCAATTGCAAATCTCTACCTGGGCATCTGTGCCTGTTACAGGTCCTCGATTCACTGTGAGGTCCCAGTCCGCTGCAGTCTCTTCCTCCATTTTGGGGCGTGGGACTGGTGCATGTACGAGAACGCTGTTGAGTTCCTCCTGCGCATGACTTGCTGCAGCGAGACCAAGGGCTCCACTGTGAGAATCCACCGTGAGTGGGAAAACCTGAAAACAGATTTGTTAAAGAGAATTAATGTGGTAAATGGTGAGAAAATTCTCGCTAACCGAAAGACATCGTCTACAATGAGAACTAAGATTACGAATTGTTAAATACAAACTGATGCAAAAAATCCTCACTAAATTAATATCAAGTAATAATTCGTTGGTAATCAGCTGGATGCAAACTAGAACACGTTGCTTTCGAAGAGTGGCACACTGTACAAACTTGGCTGATTTTTTTTAATTTTAATTTTAATTTTAGAAACATCGGAAAACAAACGGCACCAAAAGAAAGTACTTGAATTTCATCCCCGGTCTCAAGAGTTTCAACAATCTAAGCTTCAACAACATACTAAGCAGTACAACAGAGTAGCGTACAACACTCTGCAGGGTTGCCACCCATCAAGATGAAACAAGTCCCCCGACGTCTCCCACACGTTTCACTAACCACAGACCAATTTAAATGACTATGTACGAAGAATTCTTTGACGGTAAATATATTTAAAAAAAACACACAAACAAATGTAGATGACAAGAGTAGGAATTGAACCATGCATTAACAAAGAAACTCTCTTGAGTCGGAAGAAGAAATAAAATTTACATGCTACACGATATTATCAAAAATGAGCTTTTTGGCCATGTTGACAGCACCGCGGAGGTGCCCCGCCAATAGACCATTTTACAGTTGCGTGATTAGTGACCTGGCGTTTGAGTGGAAGTGAGGCTGGAGTTGACCTTGCTTTTCACATGTAAATCATGTTGTTCTCATGCTAACTAGTTTGTATTTACATATGAAAAGCAGAAGGGCTTGTATCAAAACAAGGTCAACTCCAGCCTCGCTTCCACTGAAAGGCCTGGTCACCAAGCACACAACTGTAAAATGGTCTATTGTTGACACCTGGACACAAGGACAGGTTCAAGTTGAGAATGTCCAACTATTGGACCGCGACTTTAATAGTTTACGGAAGGTGTGAGGAATGAAATAGCATGATTTAAGGTTTGACTAACATATTAATTAGGAGCGAAAGAGTTTTAATCACTAAGATGACAAGACAGCCCTTAAGGCCACGGGTGACAAGCCGCTCATGAATAAATTTATAAAGCAAAATTTTGGTGGAGGTCTTACGTTAAAAAACTTGATATCTTGAGCGTTTGGGAGCCGATTCCGTTGAAACTTAACAGAGAGCTTGGGGAATGATGAAAGTGCAACAAGGTTGTTTTTGATTTGAAAGATTGCGCGTCTTTGCGATGCTATGAGCTCCCAAAGTTAAGATTTTGTAAAAGGCGACTCCGTGTCCAAGTTTTCTCCTCATGGAGAAGACAACACTTCTTGATGTTACCACTCATTGATCAGTTAAAACCTCTATTGTGTTACAACAGAAGCCGATTAGAGGATTTAGAGTTCCATTGAAAGTTGTAAGCTTGTTGTTGTAAGCTAAATGAGTACACTCGTCCTTGTTTAAATTTGAAGCTTTCAATTTTTTGTTAAAAAGCCTGTTTGAGAAAAGTGCTTCTGTTGTGACAATCTACAATACACCTAGATTATCTACCTGTTGTGTCAGTTCAGGAAATTCTATATTCGCGCCGTATTCTTGGACACAAAATTGGTGGTTTTAGCGCTTTACCGAAGGCTTACCGAATAAACACGAATGTTTAAGTTTAGATTATGCTAATTATGGAAATCATATTCTAGCAGCTATTGTTCACTGTCTAGAAAAGAACAATACGTTGCAATTTAGGGATCATAAATATTTGGATTGAAGAATAGAAGCGTTTTGCGAAGCCCTATGTTAGCGACAAGGAGTATTATTTTAGTTTTTGCTTTGTTTAGTTGAAAAACTTCTAAAAAGTTTCTATTGAAAGTAAAAAAGCCGGACTTAACAGTATTTTTCTTTAAAATAAAAGTCAAAATATCCGTGGCAAACGATTTAGCGCACGTGCAATTATTAATTCAGAAACTATAAGTCCTACTGAAGAGCCTATTCATGAATATTTCGCGCAACGTCGCTACCATTCGTCGCACTTCGTGCATAAGCTTTACGTAAAAGAATACTGATGACCTAGTTTCTCACCCGCGGCCTTGATGATACGTGTCCACTGCATGAAGAGATAAACTTTTATTCACCAAAATTAGCAGTGTGAAAACGTGATAATAGGACATGAACAACTATGTCATTCAGTAGTGTATGCGAGAGAAATGAACATAATAAAATTACACAGCCTTTTAGCCGTGAATGGGACTACGGTTGTCAGGTGAACCCTACCGTGAAATAGGGTGGCAGCAACACACTCGCACGTGAATAGAATTGGTGGGGGGGGGGGGGGGGAGGGCAGAGACACATCCCACAAAGGAAATACAAAAAGGGTGGCAGCGACACAGCTGGCAAAGTAACGGATGAGCCAACGCAGGAGCCCATCAGCATACCACACCCAGAAGTGTGTAAGAGCAAGGGCACCACCCACCCTGCTACACACTGTAAAATTGCACGTTTGCACTTAAGCCCGCAAGTGCAGCTTTATTGATTATCATTAAAGGGAAGAGTTCACGGTTTAGCGCATGCTCATGATTGTAAATGCTGTTTTTTCGCCTCTGCACGCTGTAGCGAGTACGCAATCAATAGCGAGCGAGTAGATTGCTCGGGTGTGAAATTTTCTTGCCAAAGTTTCGCGTTTAATGATTTCTCAGGTATCTGCACACGCCTCTGGCAGCCATTTGACCAAAGCGCGTGCAAAAAGCGGTAAAATCATCAACCATGGAATAAAACCTTCGGGTCAACAATAAATTCAACATAATAAGGTTTTGAACGTTCTCTGGTTAAAAAATTAAAAGGTTTACGAGCTTTCGATTGCCAGTCTGCAATCTTTGACAACTGGTCATCACTTGTCAAAGATTGCAGATTGGCAATCGAAAGCTCATAAACCTTTTAATTTTTTAACCAGAGAACGTTCAAAATCTTATTATGTCTTATCCTGGTTGCTCGTCCATTTTTAAATAAATTCAACGTTGGCAGTGTTGGTGTAATCCACTAATATTTCCTGCGAATTTAGTCCTCTACCATTCTACTTGGGTCTACTATAGTATGTGATCGCTGAGAGAGAATTAACGATAGAATTACTAATAAATAGGAAAAAAGTAATTTGATTAATGCACATGCGCCGAGCCGTGGACCTGTTCCTTTAAGGGTTAGGGTGGAGTGGGAAAGAAACAAGTTACAAATCTAGCGTGTAGTATACTACTTGGGGACAAACTGCGACGGGTACCAAGAATGGGAACAAAAAGGCATAACTTAGAGGTTTAAGTCTCATAAGGTGTGCAGTTCGTGTTTGAAATAAAGCAGCTCCTGTAAAGGAACAACGTAACGCAAGGTCCTTTGCGTGATAAATACGAAGTGTTAATAGCTGCTGACCGCTAAATTAGCACTGCATAACAGTGGTGCGATAAAGGCTACAATAAGCTCTAAGTAGTTAACTATATTTTACACGTAAAATTAAAGTAAACTAATGTAGTGGTGTGTGACTGCAAGCTTTGTTTAGGCTCAGATCAAAGAAAAAAGGCCATATTAATGACATACAGGTGTTTCTACGGTGGGACCTACAAACAAACACTATTTTTTAGAACTATAACAAAACGTACTAGGAGGGCTTAAAATACAACGAACCTTGACAACTGCCGCACGTTTTCGCACACAATTTCTTGACTCGTGAAACGGAGCAGCCTGGGTTCTTTGAATAGTATTGACACAGACCATCAAACACTCTATTTTTGCAAGCTGAAATAAATCATAATACATGACATGATTACAATCATGGAATTACAATTATGAAATTATTGCAATCACATGAATTGGAGGGTTTATTACGAAAGGGGAGTTCATCCCATGTTTGGGACAAAATATACAAAATAATAAACACACACGTTTGCAATGTGGGTTTTGTGTTCTACATACTGGTTTCCTTTCATTTTTCACCTGAAGACAAAAGTGAAAACAATCCGGCTGTAGCAATGGCAAAAGTATTTTACCGGCCATTTGACATGGTGAAATCTTTATAAAGTTAGTCTTCTGGCCAAAACTATATGCTTTAGGATGCAAAATCCACAGTGCATGCAAAACCTGGGCCAGTAAGGGGTGCCTTAATGACATTTTTGGCACAAATTGCGATATACATTTATGCCTCTTTCCCAATAAACCCTTCTCTTGTAATTATAGGGGAAACTGCTTTTGATTCGAGAAGTTCGAGTTACTGGGGCTAGCTGTCGAGTTTTTATTGTGGCGTAAGCGCTTAGGTCTTTACGAACACGTCACGTCATGCTTGTAACCTTTTGAAAAGGTTTGAAGGTAATGGACTATAAAAAAAGACGTTAAGACTTGTATTCTCTAACTTATTTTAAAGTAGCCTGCCCCTTTCAGCAACCACACACTCATCCCATTTTAGTCAAGAATTTAATTGATAACATTGTTTTAGGGCGAAAGGTTTCAAGTCTTACTAGACACGATACAGTTCTATTTATTAACCACAGGAAACAAAAATACAACGTAGAATAGATAATAGTACTGTTATTTCAGTGCGCTAAAGATGCTTAAGATGTAATTCTCATAAGTTTCAATTAATTAAAATTGGTCCAAAGGTGCTTCGTTTGACTAGTTCCCTCAAGAACTTCACAGCCAAGAGAAACATACTAATTGTTATAAGCAATGATGTCCACTTTTGAAGTTTTAAGTTGGGAAAAAAAAGGTTTGTCTACGGTGTTGGGAATGCTTGCAGTAGCATTGATTCATGCAGTCTTAGTCCCCACCCACTAACAGCTTGCTAAAATAAGAAACTAGAAAACATTTCTTTCCTTTATCATGATAAGACAAAGGTGAATGAAAGGCAGCTTTACGAAAAAAAAATTCTTTTTTATTGTTGTATTTCAATGCAAAATCTCTACCTTGACATCTTTGTGTGTTGCATCTCCTTGCCTCTCTCGTTTGTCCCAGTCCCCTGCAGTCTCTTCCTCCATTTTGGGGACTGGGACTGGTGCACGAACGAGAGCGTTGCTGAGTTCCTGCGCACGACTTGCTGCAGCGAGACCACGGACTCCACTGTGAGTATCCACCGTGAATGGGGAAACCTGAAAACAGAATTGATAAAAACGTTTAACTTACAGCAACAGGGGAAACGTTGTCTCACTTATGGGTGAAAGTTATAAACATTCACCTGGAGATGGGCACGCATCAGAGTTCCTACATAAACGCGTTTCTTGGTCAGGCCCTATACATTTCTTTCCACCGTTTGCAGGTGGAGGATTTGTGCATGAGCGATTACGCCGTTGAGTTCCACTGTTACATGTTGCACTGCAATGTGACCAAGCAGTCCACTTTGAATACCCTCCATCAACTGAGAAAGCAAGCAAATAAGTTGGTTATCAGTTAGTCGGTAATTGCATCATTCCTGTGGTTAAGTTAAACCTGTGTACTTTGCTCAGTCCTTGTTTCTAAAGACAGATTCCACCAAAAGTTGTCCTTGAAACGAAGAAGAATTTTGATTCGTATTTTGTTTGCTAATTGAACAAAATGTTCCTTGTTCAAAAGGTATCCAGTGAAACTTTTTATATTCTATCCACGGGTAGTAAACATTACATGTTCACCACAGTTCCAGAAATCACAGGCATTTTGTACTTATGTCGCATGTTGCCTGTGCAACAGTGGCTTCGTACGCACTTGTATACGAACATTCCTTTCTAAATGATGTGTTGTCCTCAGTTGTGATTGAAAAGAAAACATAGCTGTCATAAAGACACTGATTTCAATTTGCATACCTGGTGGGCATGAATACAAGTGGCAACTCCGGAATTGCTCAGAACGTCCAACACAGTTTCTTCCATTGAAAACCGGGGCGGGATTTGTGCACGTGCGAGAACGCCGTTTAGTCCCTACCCCACATGTTACATCACACTGAGACCAAGCACCCCATGGTGAATATTTTCCATGAACTGAATCGCGAATAATAAAAAAGACACTTATCAGAGTTTGTTGTAAACCGTAAATTTCTATCCTTATAACTGCGATATTAAATTGATAAATTTAGCGATACTATGTAAAAGGTCCTTGCCCGTATAGCTTACTGTAAAGAAAAATTGAGGAACTGGCACACGGTTAACAAAGCAAGATGTTTATTTGGGAGTCCGTTTGCTTGGGTTGTACGCGAAAACAGGGAGGTGCCGCCCAAAAGGGTAAGTTTTTTTAAGCCATTTTTGCCTAAAATTGTCCAGATTTTGGGTCCTGCCCTTGGATTTAAAGTTGGGTATGGTTTGAGTGTAGCTGTAGAGGGCAAATACATATTTATCTGATGTACAGAAAAAGATAGAGAATTAACCAAAACAAACCATTTGATATTATATTGCATGATTTGCCTGCCACGGCCAGGATTAATAATTTCAGTAGGGTCAGGATCTGGAAGACCGGCAGCACACGCCTACTCAAACTTTCCTAAAGGTATCAGACCTACAGGTGGTTTTAGAATGCATATACCGTATCTTAGCTGTCAGAAGCATAAATCGTGGGACTAAGTTAACTCAAAAATGACCTCCATCGCAGCTCAGTTGGTAAAGCGGCATCACACCAGCAACCCGGCAATGTGACGACGTGGTTCAATTCCCGTTCACCTGGTGCGGGGAAGGGGTGGGCGTTTCTCTTCAGTAGACAATACATGTGGATTGTTTCATTTTATACTGCTGATAAGCATTAGCAGATTGCTTTGTTCGGTAGCTACTTCAAGTATTTTCCCTGTGTATATGTAACTGAACGCAAATTGCACTTATGTGTTTCTAAATCTAAAGTTAAATTCTCCCGTATTGTTAATTAGTATTAAGCCCCCGCCTTGACATTCACCTTCTATTTAATATCATTTCTTGCAGGGAAATAACTATGTTTTTTATGAATCAGCCACATGCTTTCGCATTTGAAAAGAAAAAAAATTAAAACTGAGTTGGTAATTTTCCTAGTACAATTGAACAGAAGTTTACATGACGTAGTGACCCGAACATACGCAGGGTGAAATCAAAACTTCGCAAGCGAATGTCAAATCACTGGTATCCTCGGACGGCATTCAGCAAAACCCCCTCATGGTCACTCCCTAAACAACGTATTCTGGAGACAAAACACAGCTGAAACAATGGTTCAATTCTCGAGGTTTTATAGAATGTAAGCTACATTTGGTTGCCGACTAACTGCAACAAATCAGACACACGGTTCATACACACAAAGACAAATCGCAGTTGGTATAACAGTTGTTAAACTGTAAAACGTTAAGCCTCCATTATGTGTAAGGTGTAGCTGGTATAAGGAAATTTTGGTTCCTCGTGGAATATGTGAAATTATTTGGTTGCCATTTTCCCCTTTTAATATACTAAATCTGCCGTCGAGAAGTTATCGATGCACGAAAGTCGATTTCTCTGTGACACGCAGAGTAACGCAACCTCTCGACTTAAATTCTCTCATTTCAGTCTGTTTTTATGGCCTTTAAATTTATTTTAGACTCTGAATGACTGAAAACAACACCGAAAAGCCAAATGAATCTATATGAATAGCTTGAAATAAGCTTCTGCTGCTTCTGAAATTAAATAATAAACTCCTGATTCACCTGAAATCTGTTGGGGGAGGGGTGGGGAGGAACGACTTCAATGGCTGCAAAACGTTTATGTGCAAAATCTGCGGCAATGAAATAATACAAACGAAAACCGCATACTTTGTTAGCCTTTTCACAGGTTTCCTGTATTTGTTAAGTGTTAAAAGCTGATTTAACGCGACCCATTTGTCCCTCAGCAGATATGTCTGTTTTGGGAAAATGTCAATTTTGCATAGGCTATATTGAAGCTTAAAAGTGAATTGCCCGCAAAGGTTTTTCGATAATGTTTAAGTACAATCCTTTGGCTCTTTTGGGAAATGCACATCAACCATAGATTTTGTCTACTACATAGAAAAAAATTCCTTTGCAATTTGATAAAAATGGCACTTTTTCAAATCTGCCAAACCACACTCTCTGTTGAAAATTATTGTTCAGCTGATAAGAAGAGCCTGAAAGAAATATTAGTATTTTTATGAAGAAGAAGGTCAGTGTAGTAAAGAAACATCATTTGATTTATGATTGGCTCAAGTGTGTTTTGACAAGAGACATGCAAAGTTGGTATGTTTTGAACCAAAATTGCTCCCAGGGGGGTCAAACTTAAATTGCCTGTCACGTGACCACAGTAGTATTAGAAGACAAAATAATGTCGATTTGATTACTTGCTCATGACTAGCTTTCAGCAGGCAAAGTTTGAGATAGGGTTGTTTCTGACCTTTTCCAAAAATCTTTGAACCTCTCGTGGACTGGGTCTTAAATTTCAACACTCGCGCAACAACGCACACAACATTAACTTGTTTTTTTTTTTACGGGAGAATTGCCAAAAAAAAGAAAACTTCGAAAGATAAAGTTGTATGTGAGGTAAATAGATCCATTTAATAGATAGAATTATACCAGCCTCTTTTCTGGCTTGGAAACAAGTCCGTAACAGTATTTCTCACCGGACAACCATTAGGGCAACCATGGTGGAAGGTGAGGTCTCTAAATCTATCTTTAACTTTCCAGTTTTAAGCGAGCGATTCTGTTTAGACATCGTTATGTATTTTTTCTTTCGAAAATGGGTCAAACAACGCTTAAACGATAGCAAGAGCATTGATAAATTAGTACAAAAATACGCGTATACTTCCAAAAATTTGTTCGACCCGGGAAAGTACATGAGAGTTTAGGTTATGGGTCAACGATTTCAAAGTTGTTCATTGTGTTTTCGTCAAATACAAATTAACGCACAACAAATAAAAGTAGGAAAGAAATGTTGCTTTTGTTTTATGAAATACATCTCTTTTGCGTGGAAAAAAATCAAGTTCATTCCCAGTTGTTGGTTAGTTTTTGGGCCAGAGTCTTATAGAGAAACTGTCCAAATTATTGCCTAGTCCAAAAAAAAAACAAAATCTTCCGTCATACTATGTCATACTTAGAACTTCATACCACTTTCGTTATTGTATTTAAGCTCCGATGTTCGATTTTGGTCACCAATGCGGAAAACATGTGATGCGATTCATGATTTTGTGCCAGTATATAAACTTTTACATGGAGAAATTGCATAAATATGTTAAAACAAAACTTAACACAAAAAAGAAAAAATAAAGTTAAAGAAAACGTTCTCACTTATTTATTCCAAGATTGAGTACTTCCTTACCAGTTCTTAAAGCATGGGATTTCTCAGGTTCAACGTTACTTAGAAAAAATTCTTATGAAAAATCAAAAGTGCTCTGAAGTACATTTGTAAATATAACCAAACGAAAATTGTTAGTACAGGTTATGTCTTCTTGGTGAAACTGGTTTCAAAATAGGCTGCAAGTTGAGCCTGCAATAGGATTGTACATCCACTGAAACACTCACGGACAGCAGCATTTCTGCATATCCAGAGGTAACACTTCAGAAAAAAAGAAATTGTCAGATTGCTTCAATCTGTTTTTACAAGAAGTACGATACTTCTACTTGTAATGAAATGTTTATAAACCTGGTTCTCATTCAGCTTGTTATAATCCTGAATTAAATTGCGATTATCTTTTTAAGGAATTCTCGCAGCTTTTTCTGTCTGAACTATTTCCCAGGTATAACGGAAACTCAAACTAAAGTTCAAACTAAAACTACATGTATGTTTTTTTATCTTTTGTCCATATTAGTTGCAATTTTTTTTTATTCTTGTTGGAGCCATTGCCTTGCAGAATGATGTCGCTAAATTATTAGTACATATGAAAACTGAATTTTTTGCCAAGATAACAAGTAGTAAGTGTACCTGGGCACCTGTGTCTGTTACATTTTCTAGATTCCCTAGCTTGTCCCAGTCCATTGCAGTCTTTTCCTCCGTTTTCTGGCCGGGGATTGGTGCAGGAACGATATCGAACTTGAATTCCTCCACCGCATTTCCGGCTACACGAATTCCAGTAGCTCCACTGTGAGTATCCTCCATGAATAGGGATTTCTGGGGACAGTTACGTTTAACAAGAAAAAACTGGACTATTTACTTAATTAACGATTTATCTTGTTATCTTATTCCTTTGTCTTTATTTTTATCCTTTTTATTGTCTTAAACATTTTAATGCCCCTGTAGCTATGATATTTTATCAACCATACTTTAATTTTAATTATATCTGTAATATACATATTAGCGTATAATAGTTAGCAGGTCCACATCAGCGTTTGCTTATGTGGACCTGCGATGGATAGAGGGAGGGATGGATGGGCGGATGGGCGGATGGGCGGATGGGCGGACGGACAGACGTACGGATGGACGGATGGATGACTAAACGCATGAAACACAAACTCGAGAAGCTGTTCCCACGCCCCTCTCTTTCCTATTCCCACTTGCTGTTCTCCGTTACTATGTCCGTGGGGCGCAGTGGTGTAGTGGGTAGCAAGTTGGACTTCAGATCTGAATTAAGGTAAGTGGCACAAGGCCTAGTTTCTGACATTGTGTTGTTTCCCTAGGGAAGGAAGTTTACCCCGAATTCTCTCTCTCCACCCAGGTGTATAAGTAGATACCGGTACATACTGCTGGGGTCACCCTGCGATGGACTAGCATCCCATCCAGGGAGGAGTTCCACTACTATCAGTTGCATCCTGCTACCAGAACCGGGACAAGTTTCGGCCCACTCATGCCTTTTGAGCAACTTTACCTTACCATACCTTTATTATGACCTGTACTTTACGCCGGTTGAAGAATACTTAAGTAGTATAGTAGGGATGGTTTAGGGGGAATCTCATTAGTGTGCGTTGCTCACCAGCCTGGATATGTACTCATGTTTCACATATGACACTAGCGCACTTGTAAATATGGAAACCTGCTTGCACGCTAAAACTTCTTCAGCAAAAATGCACTGAGAGATGAAAAGCCAAAACTACGATCATTTCATCACAGTCTACTAAACGTTGTATTTTGTGACTACGCGTAGCTGCAATTATTTTAAATTACTAACCTTGTCTGCGAAGGGAGACATTGACTGCTTCTACTATTTTTGCCTTTTGGTCAACATGCTTATTGTTAGCGAGAGGATCTTCTTTGGTTCCATAGAGGATTAACTTCAAACCAAACACACGACCTGTTTAAGGAAACAATAATATCATGAGGAGCTGACTAAAATGTAAAACTGGAAAGGGAACCTTGTAAGTAAAACAGTCCCAGATTGAACAGGACTGATGGATGCTAACAAATGATATGTGGCTGAGTGTGGTTGCAACTGTTTGTTCCCACGTGATGAACCGGAAAAAAAGACCTTTATGACTCTCAGCAGTTACGTGTTTGCTTGTCGGCGATAATTTCGCCTTTTCTCCTTGTTCTTGTTTAATCGGTTTAAAGCCAGGAAATTGTGAAACACGACACCTCACTGCGTTCGACGTTAGGAGAACGCAACTCATAACCTTGGGATCCTGTGGTACTAAGGGGAGACCTTTTTGAAACAAGTTTTTTCGTCGTTCGTCGTTCGCTTTTTCGGCGCCATCTTGGAATAACGTCATATGGGTAGACAATATCACGGCCGCCCCTACCACAGGGATTTTAGAGAAAACAGCGGCGTGTGCGGATTGGTTATACAGTTTCGAGATGTATTTTTCTGCTCTTTAAAAAGTTCTTTTTTGAAGCTCAAAATGGAAAGGAATGACCCTGAAGACTAATCGACTGCCGAGAAAGAGGACATGGAGTTAGTTAAAGTAAAGTATTTAGCCGTTTCGCATTGAGATTCCTTCGATTGTTTAGCGGATCATTTGCTCTTGATTCTTATAACTTTCGTAATTTTGCTCGCAAAAATTACACGCGTGTTTGCACGCACACAACATAATCGAAAGTGTTTTGCTTCTGAAAGCAATTGTGTTGTTAAGCTGAATAAAATTTTTGGCTGGAAGAACTGTTTTCAATTATTCTGCCTTTTTTAATCGATAGTTGAGTTCAAGGAGCAAATATGTTTTGTAAACACGGACTAATTTGCATAAGCGGGTTGCAATATTATATACGAGCGGCTTTCATCAATGTCCGGGAAATTTCGTTTTCAAGGTTGTTTTCTGGTTAATAACTGATATGTAACCGTAGTTCTTACAGCTGAATATACGTGTTTAACTATTTCAGTGTAAAAGAGAAGTTAGTTTGGGAAGCCTACAATGTTCAGTTATCCACTGCGTCGCCGTAGACCAACGCACTTCATGATCATTGATTACGCCTAGTTATTACGTGGTAAGCCGTCTTGTTTTTTCCCTTGTAATTTTTAAAGACCTCGTGTCTTTCGCGATTTAAAGTATATTTTACCAGCTTATGTGTTTAATTTCTTATTTACTTTAGAGAATCATACATGTAACCACTTCTCGCAGGAGACGAGTTAAAGGTCATTAAACGTGCCTGATGCAAAAACACAGTGAAAGAAATCGATTAATATTGAGGCTGTCCTGATGGCTCCTTTACGGCATTTCAGGTGATTTCCTGATTGAATGGTTGCTGCTGCCAGGACATTGAACTAGTGCATTTGTCAGTTCTTCATGGTTTAGATGTGGATCCACAATCGCTTGCAGAAAGTTCCTTCCTTAGCAGCCTGCGAATACAGCCCCAAGCGGCCGGGAGCGATGAGAGGCAGCTGTATTCGCAGGTCACTTTCTTAGCAGCAGAAAACAGAGTCGGTGGAAAATTTCGAGCTTTCAGGCCAGCCGTTTCTTCTCCTGAGCGCAGGACGATGCCTTCAGCTTTGGAAAACGAAAGGAAAACGTTTTTTGAGCTATGGATATAAATTTGTCCATGTAAATTTATGTAGCCGTATATTCATGTAAAATATTACTAGAATGTCAAGAATTGAAACCTCTGTAACCAGGTTGTGATATGATACGACAGTGTAGAAATCAATGAAATGATGAACATGATCCTTGCAGTTAAATGTAATCAACTTAAGCAGTTGAAAAAGCAAGCCTGAAAAAAAATTAAGCTTGACCAGGATTCGAACCCTGACCTTTATCACCCCATTTTTTTCAGGTTTGCTTTTTTTGTTTTGCAAACATTTAACTACGAGGATCACATTCATCATTCAATTTGTTGCATCCACAATGCTTTGTTTGGTCATGAACTGTCCATAAATCGTCCCTTGCAAAGCCCAATTCAGGGCTTCAGTTGATGCTACAGCACGTCCAATATCGTATCCCAATAACTGGAACCCCAAAGGGGCACCAATTCTAAAACTCATGCAATCAATATACTACTGTGAACATAAAAAGCATAGAGGGATTTTCCATAGAGATGTGTTTTGTTACCTCCTCTAGTGTTCCTCCACGAGCGTGCATTTCTTATAGTCATATTCCAATCTCCAATAGGCGTTTCTCCCCAGTAATGTAAACTAGTTACTCGCCAATTTGTAAAGTTTTTGTAGCCAGTCAAACTGTCTATCTTCCGTGAGTAAAGAAGTCTGGATTTGGTTCCACTGGGTGATGTTGACGACATCTCCAAGTAACCTCGACGGGGAAAATGTAGGTTGACTTCTGCTTGCATGTGTTCCAGGTATCGGATGCTGCAATTGTTTTCGCTCAGAGATAAAGTAAGACGTAAGTCCCCACGCGATGGAATAACCAGCCTTGAAGAACTTTAAAAAGACATTGCAAATCAATTAACAAAAGAGAAACATCCTACTTAACTCTAGTAAAAAATCTTCTATTGTTATTCTATTGTTATTCTGCAGTAACTTTTGTGTTACTGTTGTTATTTAGTTGTTCAAATTAGTCTTATCGCTGCTGCCTAAATGATTTTTTCAAATCTCTTTCTACTATATCTTGTACCTTCAGTCCCCGCCTCGAATAGCATACATGCTACTTGTGGAGAACAAACATTTCATTATTTGTAATACTGACATGTAATAAAGATTGTTGTTGTTGTTGTTGTTGTCAGAAGGGCCAGTTGAATTAAGAATTGCAAATGAATATAGCATTGATGATTTTTTTAATTAGTGTGGCTTAAGAGTTGAACTTGGAGCCTCTGAAACAACTGACAGAAAGTAATGTTGGGGTAAAGGAAGTGAAAATAGGACATCAAGCCTTTAATCTCAGCTACATGGGTGTATAGAAGCTATTCATCAGAAAGCCAATCGACCAATTCTTATCAATAGATAGCAGTTAGCCAATGGACATTGTGTTGAACCTTTTGCTGTTGCTGCATAATCGTCACCCTGATCACTTAGCAATTTTCCTTTAATTGCGACGAAACTTTGGGCAAAATAAACACTAGCTGTTTCCCTCAGGACTTGTGAATGAGGGCATACTCTAAAGTGTAGCATGTATCGTATATTTACTTGACGTTTGACACATTAAGCTTGACTTCACAGTACAGCTGTGGAGGCACGGAATGCCACTCCTTCGCATTCTCTATCATTTTGCTAGCATCCATCAGTCCAAATCCAAAATGACTGCTCACTAATTAAAAACAAAAATAGGGATTTTTCAACTCAGCAAACAGGTAGCAGGCTTTAAGGGGTATTCTCTTTGTGACGAATGGGGTGCCTTCCTTACTACTGAACAGAATTCTTTGTGTTGAGTAGGTCGCCATTTAGGATCGACTGAAAAGAAAACAAGTGTATCTAGTAAATCTCTGGGATTAGGGTTATTAGTGTAACTTTACTTAACTAATTGAAAGATAGATTGTACAGTTGGGTGCTGTAACTGAGCAACACGAAAGCCCTTCTCTGCTCTAATCTCAACGTTTTATGTGAGCACCGTGACTTGGCTTGTCACAAACCAGTTGATAAGCTTAGAGTCTACAGGTATCCTAAGCCACATTCTACCTCGAAATGTTTTTCTAAATAAGGGCCAATTTGAGTGCTTTACAAAAACATACAGTGCAAACTTTGGAAAAGTTTGCATATGTTCACGAACTAAAACAATTTTTGCTGGACAACTATTCAGAAAAAAGGAAATACCGTATTGTTCCAGTACTGTATGAAAACAATCAATCGCTGATTACACAAATACAGTTATATAGTAGGAACACTTCCCAGAAAGCCCTTGGATCTCACCTGCGAAGGTTTATAGTTTTCACATGACAACATTTTTTAATCGATTGTATACAGAAATGAGATACACCCTTACCACTAAGATGAGCGGCATTGTTTCTCCAAAAAGGCTTGTGGCGACTTAGTCTCCAGTGGTTGGCAGAAATTGGAGGATTTAAGGGCTTAGAACTCCTTGCAATTAAGTGTTGAACATCGCGCCATGTCAGATCTGGGCTAAAAGGAACAATGGACTATCATTGAGTAGGGACCTAAATGGAACAATCCAGGTTCTGTTTCTGTGACGGGGCTCATAACAGAAATATCTGGCCTACTCTCCCTAGTATCGCAGAAATACCACTGCTGCATGATCAAGAACACCTCATTAAAAGCCTTTACTGAAACCAAGGTAATCTTATCTGATTAATCAGCTCGACAATTTTTAAAATGAATCAAGAAGCTACATGTGCTGTATGTGTACTTGAAGTTACCCAACAGCAGTGTTTGAAAGAGCTGAAATTCCCACCACGTTCACTCTCCTCACACAGACATGCCTCTCCTGGGTGGCACATGTGACCCTCATATGGAAGAAAAAAGCATCCTGAACTACAGTGAACTAGCAACAACGCAAAAGGCTAACTGGAGGAGCCCAACAGCTTACTGTGCTTCAAAGATGTTTCCAAGTGAGAAGCAAAGGCACTCAACAACACAGGCACCTTTGAAGAAACAGCTTAGGACAGATGTGTCTGGAGGAAGAAAAGGCATCACAGGAAGGCACAGCTAAGCACCTTCAGACAACCTTCAGTCCACCTAGGCACACTGCAACAGAAACAGACGCTGTCAGTGAGAGACAACCAAGAATGGAAATCCAGGGTCTTCTGGGAATGGAGGATGCCCAATATCAGATATTTTTCATCATTGCAAAAGGAACAGCAGTCATCATCACAGAGTTAGTTGCTGTATTGGAACAGTTTTTTACAGAGACAAGCAACAAATCCCATTGCCAGAGTAAAAAAAGGAGCGTTAAGCATAATTAGTAGTATCAATGCTACAAAGACTAAAGAAGGTCTTGGACACGTAGGTTACAAACAAGTAGATCTCGTATATACTAGGGATTTACTTATTGTCCACTAAGTGCTTGGCAAGTAAGGATGGATGCACATGTCGTGTACCCTGCAGCCTTGTAAGCAGGCTTGGTCAATGTTGTGAAACAACTTGTAAAAAGTGCTGTCAAAATTGTTGAAGAGAAAACAAAAACAACTCATAATTTTCTCGAGTTAATCTGTATTCCTTTTTTGCGGTGATTCCAAACAACCAAGCAAATAAAAAAATGGTAGACAAGTTGAAATACCTCATTAGATATTTCTCAGTATTGATCCAGCAGGTATATTACATGCCACTTGAGAACTTGGAGATAGTTACTGACTTTACGAATGATCTCAAACACATGTTCATGAAGGTTAAAGCATCATTGATCAATACCGCTGTTTTGGGCATTTTACTCTGTATTTTCAAGTTTTTACCATTGTATTGTTTTTCCTGCTGTAATAAGAGACATTAGTTTACTTGTTGGCCGAGCGAGCATTGAACTTTAGGCCACGCGAGAACTGGACCTAGGTTGATTTTGGTCAGGTGTTACTGATGCATGAAAGAAAGAAAACATGTTTTTGGTTCGTCGTTCGTAAGAGTTTCAGGGGGATTTTACTTCCAGTTTTGTCAAAAGCCAGATTGTAATGCAGTTGTTTTACAGTCCTCTGTAGTCCAAGTGAAGCCGAGTGGTGAATAAAACAGCTGGTCCTTTCGAGCCGGATACAGCCAATCAACATGCCAAAGAACAGCACAAAGACGCCAGATGTAAGCCAAGTTCAGAAGTGTCCATCAAAGAGATCTGTTGGAAAGTCAAACGTTGCAAAAATCACTGCACACATCAGGAAGCTAATTGCTGAGAAAGGAAGTGTCTTGAAGGCACGTCAATTTTCAAAGAGCCTCAAACAAGTGAAGGAAAAGGCCCGGGAATTAACCCGAAAAACATTAGGAGATCTAGATCCATCGTCTATTCAAACTGATGGAAATTAGCTTAAGGAGGTGGAGTTTGACGTGGCTGAAGTCCTTGGTGAAGTGTCGGATTACCTCCTGGAGGCAGGTAAAGTCGGAAAACCGGGGTAATGAAGTGCTTGCTACCAATGTTAACAATGGCGAAGGTCCTCCTGTCCTGACAGGGGAATTCCAGCACAGTAAGGGCTGGGGGATTTTCAGCTAACTTGTAGATCATAATAAGGCTCAAATGGGTCCCACCAAGTTAGTCCATTTGAATAACTCACTCAGTGATAAAGTCAGAAATGTGATTTCCTGTTTGACCGGGAGCCTGGTGACTATGAGAAGGCCGTGAAATTGCCATCTGAGAGATATGGAGATCCCTGCTAAGTTGTAGATGCACACTTGCATTGTATAACTAATTCACTGAACAATAAGGAAAAAGGATCGTGAGGGATTTGAACGGTTTGCTGATGCATTGCAAGCAGCTTTGTTTGCCTTAGACTGCCCAGATTATAAGCATGAATTGCTCAGCATTCAACTGGTTCGCAAGTTTCCTGCACTGAAAAAAGATGAATGGGTGCAGCAGATAGAGCGTGATCAGATATCCAAACATGTCAGGGGCCTTGCCGAATGGGCTCAAGCATGGGCTAAAACACTATGCAAGTGCGAACGGTACAACATACAGCCAGCCATTCCCATAAAAAGCAGCTCTAATAGGGGTTCTGTGCAGTCGCAGTCAAGGCCACAGAGATATCAGACCATAGTAACTTACTTCTGCTGATGCAGCTCTATCGCCTGGAAGGTGTGCCCTGTGTGATGGAGATCATGCCGAAGCCAAATGCCCAACTTTCTTTGCTTCTACCATCGATGAGTGCTGGGACATTGTTAAATCCAGCAAAGTCTGCTTCGGCTGTCTTAGGCCCGGTCATTAGCGTCGCCAATGCCACCAGTCCTCAAAATGCAGTGTGAAATCATGTGGAAAGGGCCACCACTATTTGCTCCACGCCTTCACATATAACAAGGAGCAGAAACCAGAGGAATCGCTGACTGTTGAGTTGCTACCAGAGAACAAAGGAGGCCACTGTGGTAAAGCACAGATGAAATTGACAAATGCGAGTAAAGTTGCCTTGAAAACTGTAGCTGTCCCTTTCATGAGTGACTCTAGCCAGGTCGTGATTGGCCTAGTACTCATGGACTCAGGAAGCGAGAGAACATTAACAAAACCTGGGTTCGCAAACAAGCTGGCTATTCAAGGTCCCAAGCAGAACCTTACCATGGACGCTGTTGGAGGGGTCAGCACAACTGTTAAGTCCCAGCGGGTTCGATTACCTTTTGCACCATCCGTAACACAACAGCCTGTGAGTGCGTGGACCACAAAGAACAGAAGTGCCCTTGTGCAAGCCATCAATTGGCGAAACTTCAAGAACGCTATGCAAATTTGTGTGACGCTCCAGTTAAGTCCCTTGGTAGAGTGACAGTGGATGTATTACTGGGTCTAGACGCCCCAGCCCTGAAGGCTCCATCAAAGGTCAGGCGCGGGGGACATACAGAACCATATGCTGAGTTGATGCCACTTGGTTGGTTGATTGCTGGCCCAGTCCCAGGTTCTAGTGCACCAGGGCAGCATATCCTTTGCTTGCAGATATCAGAGCCTGAAGATGACATCAACCACCAGTTATGACAGTTCTGGGAGGTGGACACGTTTGGTGTTCACGTGGAGACGGTCTCCTTATACATACACCTGCACTGAGCAGAGAGCTTTGGACATGCTCAATAAGAGTTGCCGCGAAGTAGGGTCTAGCTACAAAGTAGCACTCCTGTGGAAGACCAACCAGCCGCCGTTGCCTGATAACTATTACTGGCCTTAAACATCTAGAGTCTTTGGAGCGTCATCTGTAGAATGATCCCAAGTTGGTGGAAGGTTATACGAAGGTGGTCAGTTTGTGCATTGAAAAGGGGTTTGTGTGCAAACTGTCAGAAAAAAGCATATCATCGACGGAGAAAAGTGGTTCCTTCCCCATTAACCTGTCATCTCACCTCACAAACCATACCGTGTGTTGAATTTCACTCTGTGGCAAAGCATTAGGGTATCTGTCCCAACGAATACCTGGAAGCTGGACCTGCTCTCCACAACGACCTACTGGGTATCCTGCTCAGATTCTGTGAGAAATAAGTGGCCTTCTCAGGAGATGTTTCTGTCATGTTCTGTCATGTGCTCTTAAAGCTGGAGGACTGCACGTATCATCAATACCTGTGGCATGACTTGGATCCGTAACGGCATCCCGATGTCTATAAAATCAACAGCCTGGTATTTGGAGATGAGTCATCACCTTGTCAGTCGAATTTTCCCGTGATATGGACTACAGATGACAACCAGGACGAATGGCCTGCTGCAGCCGCTGCAGTACTGCTTGTCATTTTTGTTGACGACCTTTACACAGCTTGTGACAGTGAAGCGAAGGCAATAGCCTTGCATGAGCATGTCACAGCCCTCATGGCCAAAGGGGGGTTTCCTATGAGAAAGTGGATTTCTTCCTCACCAGAGGTGTTAGCTACAATACCAGAATCAGATCAAGCTGTTCCTGACAAGAGCCTGGATGTGGGGGAACGACCACATGGACGAGCATTGGGCATCAGGCAGGACCTGCAGTTGGACAACCTGGCCCCAGTTGTTCAAAAGTTGGATAGTGCTATCCACCGGATAAATCACTATCCAGTGGATAAGTGTTAAGGAAACCAATTGCGTTATCCACTGGATAGGGATTTATCCGGTGGATAGCGCTATCCAACTTTTGAACAACTGGGGCCTGGGGTCCACGCAGGCACATATTGATTGTCAACCTGCACAGAATACAAAGCGTGGTAGTTTGATGACATTGGCTGGATTGTACAACCCATTGGGGCTAGTCCATTCGTCATTCATGCTTAATTCCTCCTCCAATGCACGTAGTACCGGGGTTTAGATTGGGATGACCCACTGCCAGCAAACATGACATGCCCACGGGGCTAAGTGGGAGGAAGAGGTAGCGGCTTTGAAGTCTTTAATCATCCCACGCTACATCTATAGTCAGCCACAAAAGGTATGGGTCAAGCAGTTAGTTCTATTTTGTGATGCTTCCAAAGTACCATGTGCAGCAGCTGCCAGTGTGTCATCTGCTTATGTCCAAGACACGTCTCATGCCATTGAAGACAATTTCCATCCTGCAAGGAGAGTTGATGTGTGCCTCGCAAAGACTGTCTGTCAACAGCTGGATTTGAGTATGCATAAAGTCAGGTATTTGTCAGACTCCACCTCTGCACTGTGGTGGATCCGTGGAGAGCCAAGGGACCTCTACTGACTGAAAGTGATCCTTCCCAGTGGCACACAGTGTCCACGAAGCTGAGTGCTGCAGACATTCCCACAAGGGGAGCTACTGCAAGTGACATCCAGGCTGGGTCATTGTAGATCCAGGAGCTGGCATTCCTTAAGTGTGATGAATCAGAATGGCCAATTGATGGTGTGTCCATAACTATGTCGCCAATTGCCGAGGATGAGCTGAAAAGGAAGGTGCTCAGTTTTCATGGACATTGCTTTATTCGGAGAAAAAAAATTTTTGTGCGTTTCAAGTAGTACATTGGAGGACAAGTTATTCTAGTTGATTTCTGTGAAAACGTTTATTAGTGAAGAATAAATACATGGAAGAGTTTACTGAAGTATAGTCTCGTGTTCATATGATTTTTGGTAGCAGAGCCAGGTTCTCAACAACGTGGGTTCAAATTGTCATGTTGGTGAATGCTGATCCCACAGAAGATTCCTTAGTGAGGGTGAGCAGTGGATCGAGGACCTCAAACAAGAAAAATCAAGAGCAAAATCGTCCTTTACAAGAGTAAAAAACAAGTTACTCCGCCTAGTCAATGAAGAAAACTATCCGAGCCGGCTACAAGTAATACAATTGTGTAAACAGCATAGCAAAGTTCAGGAGCACGCAATGGAAACGACATCCAAGCTTTCGGAAGGTTACTATCATCTAAAGGAAGGAGAACAACAAAAAAAGGTCGGTGAGGAAATGGAGAAGCTAGAAGAAGAATTTTTGGACACCAACAACAAGGCACAAGAATATTAAAACGACTGAAAAGACGAATTGTCAAGTTTAGCGACTGATGCATCAGCCGGCACCAAACTGAGGAATCCATTGCACGAAAAAGTGTTGAAGAATTCGGAGACGAAGGAATCAGATGCCAACGAGAGGTAATTGGACAGAAAGATGAATTAAAGGAAATGACTCGCCAGTATCAAGAAAGGCTACTCGAAGAGGAGCGACAGCTGCATCGTGAACTGGAAGAAGAAAAGTGGGATATTGGCGATGTGAAAACTGGTGGGGAAAAATCTTCAACACTGATCCGTTGAGATATGTGGAGTCAGTTAAAACTCATATCCATTCCAGTGTTCAGTGGCCACAAAAAAACGTATGAAGAATGGGAAACAGCTTTCATGGAGTGTATTGACAAAGCACCAGCGACACCAGAATACAAATGCTGCAACTATCCAAGCCGGCTACAAATAGGAGAATTGTGTAAACAGCTTAGCGAAGTTCCAGAGCACGCGATGGAAATGATGTCCAAGCTTTCAGAAGAGTACACTCATCTAAAGGAAAGAGAAAAATGAAACAAAGTCGGCTAGGAAATGGAGAAGCTAGAAGAAGAATTTTCGAGGGACTGGGTCGGACATGGCTCGTGAGTAGACGTTTACAACGTGGCTCCGTAAAACTTAATCTTTTCGAAGGCTATCTATGGCAGATATATCCTATTACTTCAAAAGAAAAGACAGGAAAGGCAATTCCGAAAGCTCAGAGGATAGTCTTAAATCACCAGAGGATAAAAAAGCAAGAACAATTCGATCTCCGGGTTCGGAATCGGACGACATCTTGGAAGCCCTCGATATGGCCGAAGGCGTTATGCCTAAAATTGAATTGATTTTGTCCTAGTTGGCAATTCTAGAGGACAAAATGGACGGAATAGAGAAACACATGTGTAATGTTGACGAAAGAGTGAGCCGACTACAGGAGAAAGTCTCAACTCTTGAATTATGTTTGAACGGGCACGATGAGTTAGTGAGGTCAGTTGAAGCGAAAGTTACCAGCTACATTGCCGACGCTGACAAGATGAAGAGTGATATTTCTACTCTAAACAAGAATGTAAAGTTCGCGGAAGAAAAGATTCTCAACTACGAAGCAGACGTGGCAAAAGCGAACGGTGAGATGGCATCTTTACGCAAACAATTGCAATATATGGAAACGTACCAGAGAAGGGAAAATCTACGGTTCTATGGCATACCCGAGCAGTCTGAGGGAAAAGAAAATTCACGCGAAGTTCTGGTAGACTTTTTCAAAAACAACCTAGGCATTGATGATGCCGAAAGTATCGAATTACAGCGTGTGCATAGGATCGGGAAATACGACTCCGAACAGACGAAACCTTGGCAGATGATCGCGAGATTTCTCCGATATCCGGAAAGGGAGGAGGTTTTCTCAAAAGCGGGGAGGCTAAAAGGAACGGGACTTGGAATATCTGCAGATTTGCCCAAATCTATTGTTGAAGCAAGGAAGAAATTGATCAATAAATTCAAAGCGGCGAAAAAAGACGGGAAGACCGCGTTTTTCAGCAGAGCGGAGCCAGACAAACTTTACATTGATGGTGTTCTCCTTAAGCTTATATCTACTTATTTTAGGCGTAAATATTAGTTACTAATCAAATCTTTACCTTCTGTTTAATCAGTATGTCTGCATATTTAGACGTTAAGATTATTTATTGATGAAATCATGCCTTTGGACTTTGAATCCAGTCGAATATTTTTTGTATTTTCGGAGGCCCGCGTTATGCAAATTTTGCTAACCGTTGTAAGACCTAGACTATAAGCAGCGTTATTTTAACAGCTTTTGCTGGCTGCTTTCTTAAGATCTTTATTTGTTTTTTTGTGTGAATGTTCTTTGTTGTGTTAATTGATAATTGTAGTTGGATGCTTGACAAGTGCAGTAATTTTGGGCATAAATTACCTATCATTGTCATTCAAAATCAAGCGTGTAGGTTGTACGGCAGCACCAATAGTTGTCATGAAATCACGGATCTCGATGTGATGTTCTTTTTAGGCACTTTTTTTACTTCTCTCGATGGAGGGTAATAATGTCCAATTTAAACTGCTTTCCCTGAACGTTAGAGGTATTCGCACCTTTGAAAAAAGAAAATGCATATTTAATTGGCTAGGAAAACAAAATGCAGATATCTATTTTCTTCAGGAAACGTATAGCACGGAGGAGTTAGAGAACCAATGGAGGAAACAATGGAGAGGAGACTTGTTCTTTGCTCATGGAACCTCGCATAGCAAAGGTACTCTTATTTTGATTAGAGAGGGTTTGGATTTTCTAATTAAATCAGTGCAAAGAGATGAAATGGGAACTTTTATAATCCTAGATGCCTTGATCCAAGATTCCCCTTTTTTGCTGGTTAATATTTATTCCCCTACAAAGCCGTGTGAACAGATCCAATTTTTTGATAAAATTGCATGTCTCATAGAAGAGAAAATGTCGCAATCAGATTATCAGATCGTATTAGGTGGGGACTTCAATGTTACTTTTGAACCCAACTTGGACTGCTCAGGAGGGAAACCTTCCGTAAAGAATTCTGTTAAGAGTCTCGAAGACATCATATCGAAATATGACTTGACTGACATTTGGAGAGTAAGAAATCCGACCAAAAAACGTTTCACCTGGAGACAGAAAAATCCATTAATCCAAAGAAGACTAGATTTCTGGTTAATTAGCGACTCCCTACAGGATGACACAAATAAGGCAGACATTATAACTGCAATTAAAACTGATCACTCCGCAAGAACACTAGACATTGATAGTATAAGTGACACAAGTCACGGTCCCTCTTTTTGGAAGTTTAATAATAGCCTTTTGGATGATGAAGTATATTTAAAATTGATAACAGACCGAATTCCTTCTTGGCTTACCGAGATTAGTTATAATCAAGACGTTAGAGTTCAGTGGGACTGGATAAAATATAACATACGGAAAGAGACTATTCAGTATAGCAAGGTAAAAGCAAAGCAATGCAGGGAAAGAATGATTATGATCGAGAACAAATTGAAACTAGCGGAGGAAAAAGTAGCTGAAATTCCAACTATAGCAAACCAAAATGAACTTGAAAATTTGAAGATTGAGTATGAAAAGGAATATGAATACATAACTAGAGGGGCGATCACTCGTTCACGTGCATCCTGGTATGAAAAAGGGGAGAAAAATAATAAGTACTTTCTAAACCTTGAAAGAAATAACAAGAGAAAAAGCACGATCAGGAAAGTCGAATTCGCTGATGGTAACGTAACGACAAATCCTAAAAAGATCATGGATGAGTTGTATTCTTTCTACTCAGACCTTTACAGCGAGACAAATCAATCGGAAATCAACCAGTCTTGTCCTTTCCTGGATTTCATACCAAGACTATCTCCAGAAATGCAACAGCTTTGTGAAGGTGAACTGTCTGTTGCCGAGTGTTATAAAATATTATCAACTTTTCAAAATAATAAGACACCTGGAAACGATGGTCTCACTATCGAATTCTACAGGAGCTTCTGGCCCGTTCTTGGTGAGATGTTAGTAAAAAGCCTAAATTATTCCTACAAACATGGAGAGCTTTCATCCTCACAAAAAGAAGCAGTTATTGTCCTCATAGAGAAAAAAGATCGAGATCGACGGCAAATAAAAAACTGGAGACCAATTTCTCTAATTAATGTTGACGTTAAAATTGGAACTAAAGCAATTGCTAAGAGACTGGAAAAGGTATTACCAGAAATTATACACCACAACCAGAATGCTTACGTCAAAGGAAGAACAATTTTTGATGCAGTACGTACGATTGACGATATTATTTCTCTAACAGCTTCAAAGGACATAAGCTCCCTATTAGTAGCAATTGACTTTGAGAAAGCTTTTGATTCTGTCAATTGGAATTATCTCAAAAAAACCCTCGAGAAATTCAACTTCGGACCATCTTTTATTGCCTGGATTACTACTTTTTACTCGGATATATCTAGCAGTGTCATGAACAACGGCTTCGCAACCCAGCCCTTCAAACTCTCCCGAGGGGTTCGTCAAGGTGATCCTCTCTCTCCTTATCTCTTTATTCTTGTACTAGAAACATTAGCCATCAATATCAGAAATGATATAAAGATAGGAGGAATCAAAATTGACAATCAAGAATTGAAATTGGTCATCTTTGCGGATGATTTAACGGTCTTTCTTAAAGACAAGGAATCTTTTTATCAGCTTTCCAATACTTTACACACATTTGGTGTGTACTCCGGCTTGAAAATGAACAAACAAAAGACAGAAGTTATGAATCTCGGTTCTTCGAGAGTCACTGCAGAGGAATTAAGTGTGGAACACATCCCTAAAGCAGTCAAAATCTTGGGGATACATTTCACCTATGATTATGTGCTTTTCCAAAGATTAAACTTGGACTCCATCGTTAAATCCTTAAAAAAGACACTAAACAGTTGGAGCTGGAGAGGTCTCACACTACTAGGTAAAATACAGGTAATTAAAACCTTTGCTATTCCAAAAATTCTATATCGTATGAGTCTCATCTGCTCGAACAAAAAATTTATCAAAGATATAAATCAAATTTTATTTAACTTTATTTGGAAAGGTAAAGACAAAGTGAAACGTGCTACCCTGATAAATGATATTAATGAAGGAGGCTTAAAGATGCCTCATATCGAATCCATGATTGAAGCACAAAGAATCATGTGCATCCAAAAATTTCTGGATAACTCACTACGCTCTTGGAAGTGCATTCTAAATCACTACCTCAATAAAGTTGGAGGTAGACTCTTATTTTATTGCAACTTCGAATACTCAAAATTACCTATAGATTTACCAAAATACTACAAGGAATCCTTGATAGCTTGGTCTCTCTTGAAAAACTCCAATCCTTCTTCTCTGGACGAAATATTCAACCAGCCAATTTGGAACAATAGGTTTATAAGTATTGACAACAAATCTGTATTCAGTAGGAAACTCTTCTCTGCAGGACTTTGTAAAGTCGGAGATTTATGTGAGTTTATTTGCATCAAGCCGCACATAACCGAATCTCTGTTAAACGTGCTTGACTTATTTTATTTAAAATGTCTTTATCATTCCCTTCCACCGGAATGGAAAAAAGAAATGAGCAGCAATGTGACTCAGGCAGCAAACAAAACGACACCGTTTAATATTTTCGCTCAAGAAGAATTATCCTCGAAGAAGATTTATAATCTTCTCATCTCAAAAATATCTAAACCACCAACAGCAAAAAAGAAACTTGAAAATCAATATGCCTCAGAAACAAGCAATCTTGATTGGGAAACTATTTACACGCTCCCTTTCAAATGTGCACTTGATACAAAATCGCGGGAATTCCAGTATAAAATCCTGAATCAAATATTACCATTAAACACCTTCCTTTTCAAAATTGGCAAAACCGAGTCTCCTCTCTGTGCGTTTTGTCTTTGCAACGAGGAATGTATGTCGCACTTTTTCTTTCAATGTACCGTGATACAAAACTTTTGGAGCTCAATACAACAATTGTTTGGGAATCACATAATTACTGAGAGTGACGTAATTCTTGGCATAACTCACCAATCAGAAGATGCTCTTTTAAACAATCATCTCATTCTACTTTCAAAACAGTATATTTATAATTGCAAGCTAAAGGGTGTGTTACCATCTAGAGCTGTGTTCTTAACCAAAGTGAAAGCAGTTTTTGAAATGGAGCATCGGATCGCCAAAGAGAGGAATAAACTCTCTATCCATTATAAGAAATGGAACAAGCTCCTTTCCCAAGAACATCACATCCAATTTCCATTTTAATCTTAATAGACCTGATTTTTCAACCAACCTACTTTTCTATAGCTATTTATTACTTTAAATTATTGTCATTTCTATAACAAGATTGTGACATGTAGTGCCAGTAGTAATAACAATAGTCTAAGCCTAGAGAACACGATTCCTTGCCCAACTATGAGTGCGTGTGTTGTGTGTGTGTGTAGTCTTACAGTTGGTAGTGTAAGTAATTATGTGTAGTGATAGTTTTCGCATAATAAGTAGTGGCGCAAGCAATAGTATTGTATGTAGTATAATTTGTTTTTGTTTTTGTTTTTTGTTTTTTGTAGTAGACTTGCTTTAGTATTGTATGTAGTGTGTTGGTGTTGTAATAAAGTTTCATTAAAAAAAAAAAAAAAAAAAAAAGAAGAAGAATTTTCGGATGCCTACAACAAGGCACAAGATTATTTAAATGGCCATAAAGATGAATTGTCAAGTTTAGCAACTGATGCATTGGAAACGCTCCCCGGCGCCGAATTGAAGAATCCATTGTGTGAAAAAGTGTTGAAAAATTCCGAGAGGAAGGAATCAGATGCCAACAAGAGGTAACTGGACAGAAAGATGAATTAATGGAAATGACTCACCAGTATCAAGAAAGGCTACTCAAAGAGGAGTTATGGCTGCGCGGTGAACCGGAAGAAAAATGGAATATTGGTGATATGAGAACCAGTGGGGGGAAATCTTCAACACCAATCGGTCAAGATATGTGGAGTCAGTTAAAACGTGTTTCCATTCCGGTGTTCAGTGGGACAAAAAAAAAACCAATAAAGGATGGAAAACAGCTTTCATGGCGTGTATTGACAAAGCACCAGTGACACCAGAATACAAATAACTGCAACTTCGTCAATATTTATCTGGTGATGCTCCAAAGGCTGTGGAAATGCTAGAACATTCGGCGGCAGCTTACGAAGCGGCGAAAGAGAGGCTTAAGGTATCAACCAGGGAAAAAGTGTCATTTTTTGATAAATTTTTGATAACAGGTTTTTTTAGCTATGCCGACAGTTCCTGTGATCCTGAAGAATGGTGACTGAAAAATCAGTGTAAATGCCTTACTGGACGAAGCCTCCACAAAAACGTACATTAACACTGACGTAGCAGCTGCACTGGGATTACAATGAAAGCCACAGAAAGTCACCGTTAACGTTCTAAATGGGCAGACCAAGATCTTTGAGACTACGCCAGTTGGAGTTGAGCTGCAGAGTTTGGACGCCAGTGAACTGGCAAACTGTTAGTGCATTCACAGCCAAGAAGGTCACAGGAAACAGGGAAGCAATCAACTGGGGAAACACCGCTGTGAATTGGACTCATTTGAAGGATCCTGGACCTATCCCTTTTGTACACATGCTAATAGGGGTCGATTACGTTGACCTACAATACTCGATCTAGGACATTCAAGGCAGACCAGATGAGCCAGTTGCCAGACTCACCCCTTTGGGATGGACGAGTGTTGGACCCTTAACAGCCTGAAGGGAGGACATTTACAGATGAGTTTCATGGGTGCTTCCTTCATTCGCGAACATCGAGAGATAAGTGGTCTGCTTTGGAAATTCTGGGAGATCGAAAATTCTGGGACGTTGAAAGATGTACAAGTCCTCAATCTTCTAATGCATCTCAGCAATGTCACAATTAATGCCACAGGATGTCTTCAGAAACATATTGTTCAAATCCTTCTGCAACTTAGGTCCTTGATGAATTGATGTCATTTAAGGAGATTCCTATGCATTTTGCAGATGCCTCAAATACGATGCGCGTCTTGGTTGTGGCTCTGTCTGGTCTTATCACCAGAAAATGGGGCAGGTACCAATTTCTTGATGACCTCTCCTCTTCTGGATCTATCTTTCGAATGTATCTCTTCTCGAGATACTGGTTGGTGATCTTTGAATAAGCTTGTCCAATCTCTGGATTCTTCAGTAACTGTTTTTGTGTTGAACAGTCTGCACAGTGCCATGTCATAGTTGTTTGGCAGGTCAGGTTCGTCCGTCTTCCAAGGCATTGCCACTTGATATCTACCATCCACGTCCTTGATGGATTTTGTAACTTTCTTTAAGGCCAACTTGTCATCTGAATTGAAGTCGCACCCGAAGACTAATCATATCAGTGCTTCCTGTGGAGATCTTTGGATCAAGGCAAGGTACCTGAGGAGTATCAGTTCAACAGAGTTGTCTTTGGAATCCATTCATCGCTGTTTCAAGCTCAATTTGTTGCACAGACACACAATGAGAGGTATAAGGACAGGCTCCCATTGGCTGTAGAGACAGGCATAAAATCTACTTACATGGACGATAGCATGGACTTGGTGCCAACCGAGATTCAGGGGGTCGAACTGTTCGAACAGTTAGATAAGCTGTGGTCCAACGCAGGAGTGCATGCCTGTAAATGGTTGTCAAATTCGGCCAAGATTCTTGAAAAGATACTGCTCGAAGAGAGGGCAGCACAAGTTCACTTAGACAATGACGGACTTCCAATGGTGAAGACACTTTGAGTCACGTGGTTGCCAGATGAAGACGTGTTTACATTCACGGCAAATCCTTCAGAGAAAGGCTTTGAACTAACCAAACGAAACTTCCTGAAGAAAATCGCCAATTTGTTTAATTCAGTTGGTTTATTTAGCACCATCTGTCATTTGGGCAAAAGTTCTGTTACAAGAGGATGTGGGTCGTAGGACATGACTGGGACGACCTCTTCCATGGAGACTTGACTAACAAAGCGTGCAAATGGTTCATTGAATTAGAGAATCTACCCGAGATTCTCATTCAAGCCTTTTATAGCAAACCATGTGAGGGAGATTTAAAGTCTTACAAATACTCAGCAGTGGCAATTCATACCGACCAAGGAAAACCCAGCCAAGAAGTGGTGGAGCTGCCCAGAATTCCTGGAAATCAAGAGGAGAGATCGAGTATTACTGACACAAGCAAGTTATTGTAGAAAGGAATGAACAACGATTTCAATCAAAGAGGACGTACACTCATGGCATTTGAACCAGAAGCCATTTAAGCTGGTGGAGTTTTACAAGAGTCCAAGCAAGTTTCATAGACAACTGCAGACTTCATAAGAGAGAAAGAGGAGAGCTAAAGCCAAGCAAAATTGAAGACAAGGCGATTCAAGCGATTAAAAGTGCTCAATGGGAGGCCTTTCCTGAGGAGTATTCAGCACTTCACCACTAAAAAGAGCTGCCCAAGGAGAGCAAATTACTTGGATTAAACCGAGATTGGATGAAGAAGGCCTGATAAGATGTGTTGGTCGCCTTACATATGCAGAGTCCTTGTCACCAAATGCGCGACCTCCTATAATACTACCTTGCAAGAACCAAGCTACAAGATTGATTGTCACGCATTATCTCGAGGAACAGAAAGCCAGTCAAGGAAGAAGAACAAGAAGACAGAAACATTACCTTGTGCCTATTCAACCAAGACAGTTCACCTTGAAATGGCCTACGGTCTAGGTAACGATTCATTCTTAAACGCCTTCTACAGGATGGCCAATCAGAGGGCTTTTCCCAGAGAAATGATGTCTAACAATGGTGGTAACTTCGTTAGAGCCAACAGAGAATTGTGAGAATTGGTTGACCAGGACACAACCAGTACATCAACAGCAAATCGAGGCGAATTTAAGGTGTTCTAGCTGTAATTACTTATCGGTTACCAAATGTTCTACTAATTCATATGGGGATAGATCTTTTTCTGTTGCCTCTGTCAAGTTATGGAACTTGCTTTCTTTACATCTACATAACTGTAAATCTGTTAGCACTTTTAAGTAACAACTTAAAACCTATCTTTTCAATTTGTGATTTATTATTATTATTATTATGATTATGATTATGATTATTATTATTATTTGGCACTTCAATCCTCCAATAGCACTGACTTTGGGTGGAGTGCACAAGACAATGATCAAGGTGACAAAGCAATCTGTGGAAGCAATTTTGGGCAACGCAGATATCACAGACGAAGAGGTGGCAACAGCATTTACAGGAGCAGAGGCGCTTTTAAATTCAAGGCCCCTCAATAATCAGTCTGCAAATGCAGACGATGACGTACCATTAACACACAACCATTTCCTGATTGGTCAGACTGGTGGACAGTTTGCCCCAGAATCAGTGGACGAGACAGCGTACAGTCCCAAGAAACGATGGAGGAGAGTACAGGGATTAGTTAGAAACTTCTGGCACAGATGGCTACGAGAATGGCTTCCAAGTCTCAGTGTCAGCAGAAAGTGGATGGACAGTAAGCAAGATGTTGTTGGAAGTCGGGACGTAGTCCTGGCAATTACACCCAACACTCCGTGAGGGCACTGGCCTCTTGGAGGGGTGACCAAAGTTTGCCTAGGACAAGATGGACACCTCAGGGTCGTGAAAGTTCAACTCGGGAAGAACCAACTAACCAGGCCTATAGGCCTATAGGATAAGTTTTTTCTTAAATGCTAGGTCATATCAAGGGGGGAGATATGGACAAAAGAAATATTGATTGTGTAGTGTTGTTATAGCTGACAGACACTTAGTCATTAGAACTGGTGTTTTTTTTTTTTTTTTGTATTTTACTGCATGCAAAGAACTTGTAATATATTTTTGGTTTTCATGGACATCAGTTTATTTGCATACCTGCCAACCTTATAAAACCAGAAAAAGGGACCACCAACCCCTCACTCCATTCCTGGGGTAGTGCCCTGCCCCAGCACTAAGCAGGGTCCAGGATGCTCCAGGAGTTTGCATTAAGTTTTAAAAATATTGCCTGTAATGTAATGTTTTAGCATTAGAATTCTCAGGTGTTGTTTAATGGTCTCAAGCACCACACCACAACAGGATTTAGAAGAGTCAATACCAATCTTAAGAAACCCAGTTCCAATATTTTTGCAAATTTTTTTTTAGGTTTTGAAACTCAAAAATCGGGACAATTACGATTAAATCGGGACGGTTGGCAGGTATGTATTTGGAGCAAAAGGACTTCTTGTACGATTCAAGTAGGACATCAGAGGAGAAGTTATTCTAGTTGATTACTGTGAAAACGTTTATTAGTGAAGACTAAAAATACACGGAAGAGTTTACTGAAGTCTGAAGTATAGTCTTGTGTTCAAACACATGCATAGCAAGTTTTCAAACTTTCCATTATTATACGGACAGGATGACTGCTGAAATCATAACTGCTTTACTAGTACAGTGTATATCTTCAACAGTAACGAAAGCACATATATGAAAAAACAAAACAAAACAAAAAAAGAAAAATCCAAGGTTCACGATGATGTAGTGGTCTCTTACCGGAGGTTAAAAAACAATGGGAGATTTCAAACCATCAGGCCTTAAAGTGGTCACTAATGGGAAATTCCAACTATAGTTAATTGATTGAGGAAAATTTTGGTATTTTGGAAAAGTGGTCGCCTATGAGGTGGCTGCTTACGGGAGGTAAAGGCACGGAGGGGGGGGATCCAACTGTAGGAAAATTAAACTTACTTTGCTTGGAGTACCAAAGCAATGATTCCAGAAGCCACTGCAGCAGAGCCAGAGCTACCCGGGAATATCTCTGTGCAATCATTAGCTCCTTTTACTGTCACCTGTGGATAAAAAGAGATGATGAAAGCATGAAATGTAATTCGGTTGAAATGGCTGTAGTTGTGAAAAGTAGACTTGAAAAAGGGTCAAGCTTACATTAAAAAGCATTGGTATTAAAGAGACCTTCAAAATGTGAGAAACCATAAAGTACGCAAGGTAAACTGAAATGTGTAGTTTTAAAAATTCTGCCAACAAAAGTCCCCAGGTAAGCAAGATAAATAAGCTGGCGCAGGTAACTGTAAAAAAGAGACTCACTATGGGAGGTCTGATGTTCCCAAAACGAAACATGTCTTGTCCATATGTCACAGCCAGGATGGCTGCACACTGCTCGGCAAAGACTGGAACTGAGCCATCCCAATTTACTGTCGAAATAGCTATGGTGCGAATGCTGTTAACATAGCCATTGAAAGCACAGCTATCTCCTGCAATTCCACCATTTCCTGCAGAAAACACAAAGATGGATCCTTTGCCATTGCGGCCCTAAAAGACAGGGAGAAAACAAGCATAACAAGTTGTGACTAATTTGGGTTGGCTATAAATGAGAGTCCACTGTGCCTTAAAACAGAACAGACCGACTATAATTGTGGGACGGCTACAACATATAATATGATTCACAGCAATTAAAATCCCTCTTTTCACAAATAATTCGTGTGGAGAATCATGGCTCACTGCTGTTTTGCATCATTTCACACGTTGCACCCCCAACCCTCCCCCCCCCATAAGCTACATCTACGGTTCAATATAGTGCCTTATACAACACCGTATAATTTCCTTGGAGAACCAAATACTGCAAACGCTGGCATATCAGCTGCACTCACAGATAAGCTGCAATTCATGTGTACAACTCTGGAGAAACTGGATAAAAAGCGACATCCGCAGCATTTAAATTAGGAGAAAATAACTGATAAACAATTGTCACCGGTTAAAGAAGAAAATCATCAAAAAAGGCAATGCAAAACTCGTGACTTATTCTTATTGTCCTGTAGTTTCCTGTCGCATTTATTATTGGTTAGCAAACCTAGATAAGAAACAGTTGTTTTCAGATAGTTTTCAAGATGCTCTCACAGACAAGAAAACTTGTGGTTTGTCAAAGACGGGCCCTTGCAAGGTGGAGTTATTCAGCTGTGGGCACCTAGATCCACGGATTTTTTCTATTGGGTATTAGAGATAAATAAATTTTCTGTGATCTGTTTTGGAAATTGCAAAATTAACATACTGCAAACATGAAAACCTGCAGCAAAAATTCCATAACAAACTGTAGATGCTAGAATTACACTTTTGAATTCACCTCCAGCCCTTTCCAGTATTTTGCAATACTGAAATAAATAGCATATTTTATAAAATTGCATTACCTTTATATTTGAATGGCTACTTATGTCGAAAATAAACGCCCAGGGTTAAAGGTTTCTTTTGTAAATCAAGTCTTAGGCATTTTAATCCCTTCTTTATATCAGCTAGATTTCAATGGCATTAATTGGCATTTTCTGAGTGAGCACAATGACAGATGTTTCAACTACATGGTCATAACTCAAATTTATATGTGTAATTTACTTTCTAAAAAGCCTCAGGAACCTCAAAAACCGAAGTATATGCCTCACTTATCAGTTGCCGCTATTCGAAAGCCTTCTCTTTATGGAAAATGCTATATTATGTCCTGGCACATTGAATTCGTTCATTTCAGCTGCTTTGAGCCTTCAGTGTCCAGTTTATTTCAATCAAGAGCTTTCCCATTTGTTTTCACCTTTTAAATGGCCTATTTTGATCCATATAATGTCTAAAAGCCCACTTGGAAATAGTTGCGTACAACAAATTGGTCCCCTACAACCTCCAAATAAGCACTGCAGTAACCTAACCATGAAAACTACAGTCAAAACAGAAGCCCTCTTCCGTCTTCACGCCCGTAAGATATCATTAAGCAACCAATCAATCATCGTGACCCTGAACAACCTACTACAACGAAACTTTTGTAACACTGGAAGACATCAATAACTGCAGTATGGCCACATCCTACATGTAATTACTAAACTCTTCACATAGGAGAGAATAAGTACAGTTGGCACAGTTGAAACAAGCTACAAAACATTACCAGTTGTGTTCCTTTTTTAAGTGTCTCTCTCAACTGGGGACCAGGTCCCTTAACCTGCCAGCCCATGTCCCCAGGCCCCCAGCTGCTTGAGTATATGTCAATAATATCCCTCTTGAAGCTCAAACCCTTGGCTTCTGATGTGTCAGTTGAACGTGTTTTGGCATCTAGCACGCGAATGCCTAACCAAAGTAATAAACAAAAATATTATTTTTCCAGACGTTTCTGCTCCTAGTAATGCAAAATTGTGCTTGAGGGAAAGTACATGCGAAGAAAACATTTCCTCTCAGTGGAACACCTAATGGGATCCTTGGGGCCCTCTTACCAGGAAATGATTTTGTAAATAAAATAGAAAACTGGTGTTCCACCTTCACGTACCTTTTAGATGCAATGAAAGAAAAACATTTTAACCCTTTCACTCCCAGAGTCAGTTATGGAGTCATTAAAGTGATCGTAACTTCTTAGTCTGTGGATGGAATCCTATGGTGTCACCATTCAAATGAAACCTCTTCAGCAGTACTTTCACATGGTACTATTTATATGGAAGTATTTTACAAATTGAAATTTGGGATTCGTCTTGAATTTTGATGTAAGGCACTCTTGAAAGTGAAAGGGTTAAATACAGTTTTAAATTGTAACACATTCACTTAACCCAAGAACTCGGAACCATTTTTAACTAGTAAGAGTTTTCAGTGGATGCTATAGTTTGTTTTGTTGAGAGTTGTTTGGAAAATGAAGGGACAAATTCATACGCAGTAAGTGAGATAAATAGAAGATATTTACTTTCACCCTACATTCAACATAGAGTTCTTCTTCTTGTAGTGCTAACTGTGTTCGCCATAGGTTTCTCATTAAAGCTTTGGGTAACATCAGCCTTTCAGATAGGAGATAGTCTGACTGCACTCTTCCGCTATTTGTGTGTCAACTAACACAAATGTGTTAGCATAGCATTTTTAGGGGATGCTAAGGGCATCCCGTATCTATTTTCAAGGGTGCATGTGTATTTCCCATGGGAATATGTAAAACAATCACTGACCAATCAGCAGTTAGTTTTCATGTCCCTTGAGACTTCCACAAACCTGTTAGCAACTGGATAAGAAGTGGTTTTCAAGAAGAAACTACTTTTGCGTATGAACTCGTAGTAGCGAGGTTATCCGGTTTTTCCAGTACAATTAGTTGCACGAGTTTATGCATGATGCTGAAGGAAATTCTTCATGAAACAATAAAAGCTGAGCAGTCGTGCCTATTGGCATGTAAGAATTCAGTACGCGACAGAGGAATTTCTTTCGCACGTAATGTACCGCTGTCCGCACGTACTTATCAAGCTTTACACAATCTTCCTAATTTTAGCATGATCTATATGCGGTACTGAACACTTTTTATCGTTTTGCCTACGTTCATGTTTTCTTTAACAATCCTTCGCCAGACCTCTCACATTTTGAAAATCAAAGGAAATTAAGTATGGGAAATATTTGTCGCATGTTCTTCAAAAAGTTTCAGAAAATGATCCGAAAAGTTTGCATACATACCCACAAAATCACCTTACCCGGGATTAATGTGCCACCTGGGCCCAAAACCAACACTTTCTTTTACCACCATTCTTAAATTCCCGTGTTTTTTCCTTACAGTGTTTCATGACAGCATCATAACCTCTTTGTTTCGTGATATTTACCACACTAGCTAACTTAAGATCTGTGGTGATGCAGCATGGGTTTTCTAGGGCAATGATATATTAAGGAAGCACTTTGTGGTCACATTTTCCTCAAAAACACATGCTGCAAATGTTTGGAAGTGTAATGAAGGGTAAAAAGCCACAGTGAAATCATTCATTATATTATTGATGGTCAAAATCGGGACAATATTAGAGGCTGGGCGTATTTCCGTCAAAAAAAAGAGCAAACACTGTTTTCGTGGTTTTGACACTTTCTTATATGACATAACTATTCACGCAAGATGTAAATAAATATAAAAGTCTCACGTTTGGGCGTGACACGCATTTCGCGTGAATGGTGGTGTGTTATGTCACTGAATTTGAAAATATGAGATTTGAATTAGTCACTTGAAGAAGGGTCAGTTTTTATTTTCAATTGACACAAAATGACTTTAGTAAATAAACCTCGGATTTCAGGCGATAATTTTACGTTATTTTCTCCCTCCTGCCATTGTCACTACGATTTCTTTTTAATGTCGCATTAACTTTAAACTAAAGGCATCCCCATTTGTTGCTACTTTTCTAGCAACAAAACTACTTGTGAAATTTGACCAGAATGTTGTGCAGCAAGTTGTATGGTGATGATTGTGTTCAAACTTGCAGATATAAAACTTGAGGGCTCTGAGGCGTATTTCACAAAGTTTATAGGAAAAAAATCTGTTGTAGGATTTCAAAATTGTGGACGTTTTTTTGCAAAAATGAGGTTTAAAATATACGCTGATTTTTCAAACGTTTTTAAACCACAAGAAAATCAATAACATTTCCTTTAAGTTCCAGCTTCCTTCATTTAGGATGAAGAAACATAGAAATGAGTTAAAGGGGCGTAGTCACGAGGATTTTGCAGATTTCTGGTCAAAACTGTGCTAAAATTATCGGTAGCTAACTTTATCCATGCCCAACATTGTGTTTGAACATTTAGAGGAACATATTAACTTAATTTCAGTAAGAGAATACAAACCCTGACCATTTAATATCGATTTAATGTCAACACGCTGAAAGAATTTGAAAAGTTTAGCCTAAATTTTTCAAATTGCAATCCATTTCCATCCGTGCCATCCGTAGCAATAGACGACAAAAAATAGTTTCAGTGAAGTAACATAGTCTTTGGTAACAAAACTAGACCATTATTTACGGGCATTCATTGATGTGAGGACATATTTTTTTATTTTTAAAGTAAACTAAAATAGCGTGACTATGCCCCTTTAAATCTGCCTTGCTGGAAAACACCACTCAAAAATGTAACCAAGTCACTTATAAATATGTTCGAGCCACCTTTATGTGACCTAGCTTACTTGAAATCTGTGCATCAAATGCAACTCCCACACCACACTTCTTGTTATCTCCTCCAGCAATAATCCCAGCACACTTTGTTCCATGGCTGAAATTCAAGGAATTCAAGGAATTTAGTGATATGGTAAATAAGCACAGCACATGGGATAGCTATCGAAGCCATCCAAGACATACTTCAATATAATGTAAATCATATACGTCTTTAAATTTCTCTGATTATCCTGCATATTTTATTCTAACAACTTTTTGTGGCTATATACTTCTTTTTTTTTTTTTCAAAAAACGACACAAAGCGGTTTGAATTTCACAGAAATACTTCACTATTAATCACCATGTAGCAATCACTATTTATTCAGCTTATCAACCATATAGAACAAAATCAAGATATCTTTACTTGATATATTCATTTTTACTTGTCATGTAGACATTTTTAAAATAGCTGCATCAACAAGCAATCAAAGGTTGACATCATAAATGATATTATCTGAATGCTTATTCTAAAACTCAACAACTCCAAAAACTATAGAGTGACATGCTGATGGATAAGCAGGGTAAGCAAATGCACATATCACAGTCCTTTGAAACTTCATGATTTAATGTGAGGTAACTTTGTATTGCATGTCTTCATAGCCTTCTGGTATTGGATGTCGCTCAGTTCACTAAAATGAACTGTACAAAACATTTACAAATGTAGCTGGCGAAGTCTTCAAATTCGCTGTGACTATTGTAAATGTATACTTATGCACAAGTCCATTAATGGCCTAGCTTCAGATTACCTATCACTGTGTTTTTTTGAACAATGTCTGATGTGCACAATTTTGAGGTTAGAAATGAAGACTTGCTAAGATTGCCCCTTGCAACAACAAAAAAATTACAGGGTTCTTTTTTATACAGTCGGTCGAAGACCTGTTGGGTTGTGTGCATACCTCAAATGAAAATTATTCTTGCAAGTGCAAACGGATGGGAATTTTAGTTTTCATGCATCAAACAATTGGTTTCACACAGTTTGGATGCAAATTGCCTCCAGAGACAGTGGCCAGAAAATGACATTTGTGGCAGCACTTTAAAATGCTAGTTTTGACTCAGGAGTCGATGGTACAAAGTGCTACTGGCATTTCAATAGCTAAATCAATTTCAGTCTGTTATTGTGCCAGTGGCTGCTGTTACACTGAGCACAAATACTCTCTGAAGTAATCCACTAGATATTATAATGATCACAGTACCAAGGTCATGGAAAAAAATTAAGAGTCAAACACTTTTTTTAAAACAGATCCATTTTTCTTAAAACAGAAACTTGTTTTCTTACTCCTTTCTACCTCCAAAAATTCTGCTTGGTAACAAATAAAATCAATAAAAAGCACAGAACAATTAGGCCGAGTGTTTTGAAACTTAACAGGACTTGGACCAGAAAATAAGCTGATTTTAAAATTACCTTGAGTGATGATGGCCTTCCTTTACTATTATCAAATACATGTCTATAACATTGTGAGGAATCTTAAGTTGCCCTAATTGTGTTTCAAAGGTCAAATATTTCCATCAGTAATTACTATTTCTGTGTTATCCAAAGCTGCAGTTAGCCAGCTTTTCACTTACCATCATGACCATGAATTTTGTCTGCTGCAAGCTGGCAGCACAATCACAGGAGAAACAAATTCCCTTTGTTTTTTTTTAAGTCTATCATTAGTATTAGTAAATTGATTTATTATTACTTGACTGCCAGACATACATGTAGAACAACATATTGGTGTTTCAAGCGAAATCTAATATTGCATTCAGGAGACAGGCAACAAAATGGAATTAACACACCTTCCAGCATTGTAATTTGCATTTACATTTCGATTGTCCAAGAAGTCATAACTTGCAGCTAAGTTCTGCCAAAAGAAAGGTGAAGATGGTTTTAAAGGAGAAGGTCACTTCAGAAATGCACACCTTTCTCTTTCCACGATTATTATGTAAATATCAAGACATGACATGACGAAAATAACATATTCCTGAAGAGTGCTTCCAATCTCAGTAAAATCTGCATTGGCTGGTGAAAGCAGAATTCTGACCATAATGGCCATCACCATCATATGTCGTAACATGGTAATGCATTTTGTGACAACATTCTGTCCAAGTGAGGTGTTTTTTTAGACTGAGATGGCTTCTCGACAAAAAATCTTGCAAATCTCTACTCTACAAACACTGTATATAATTTGTTTTTGGTTCTGCGAAAGAGACAGTGAGTAGGTAAAAAGCAAATTTCAGTTTACGGCTGAATAAAAAATAAAGTCTGTTTTTATGTTTGGATTTTTGCATTGCTAAGTTTTAAAAGTAGAATATAATCAAGAGGTAAAATACCTGCTAATGTTTGAAAATGTAAAACTACTTGGGAAAAATAACTCAAGCATAATGAAGATGACACGCATAGAAAAAACATTTGACTGAAAGTTTACCTTATTTTATTCTCTACATTTCAGAGAAAAGAAAACACACTTTTTTGTAAAGCCGTGGTAACGACAATGTAATGAGCGAGTGGTTCAAAACAACATCATGTGTAAACAAAACAGTCAAAATAAATTTGGAAACTTAAAATTTATATATATATTAAACTAATCTGTCTTAAATCTGTCCCACTCATGAACTGACCAAATTTTAAAGGTATTGAACGAATGGTTTCGCTTTTATTTACAACTACAGACCCAGTTTTCCATAATTCCACAAAATAATTTCAGGTCGATATGGACTGAACTCCAGTTGATATCTTTACTGTAAATCGCATCAGGGCGATTTTTTCGTCGTAATTCAAGTTTTTATCGTCTGATTTTTCAATAGAGAGTCATTAAGACGAACGAACAGGTTATAACTCTTCAAACATTTCAGGACCATTGTTTTCTCTACATTTGAATTTGCCAAAAGAAGCCAACAAAATGCTTCCCATGATCCTTTTAAACCGTCGATCAGTGTTTAAAATCACTCAAGACTGCTGGCCATGAAAAGTTGAACAAGCATTGGGTACCACATGCTACAAATTAAAATAATCTTGAGAAAGAACTGTGTACTTATCATTTGATTTGTAAAGAAAAACATTTCATTAGTTAGAAAATTATTGTTCATAATCAAAACAGTGATATTTATCACCATATTCTTCACAGAAAACCTGAAATCAGTGTTAAAAAGTCCACAAAGATGTAAATTGAAAACTGAGATGCAAATCAAACATATACAGTCGTATTTACAAAATCTTACCTGCAAACCGTTTGTTACTGCATAAAAGGCAGTTAATTTTTTTTGGTACAATTTCTTTTCAGAAGCACCTGATTTTTGATAATATCACTTTTTGAAAAAATCTTAAATGGTCTTAGTTATGACTCTGTCCCAGTACTGCATTTACACAAAGAAAGACAGTCCAGTAAATGTCAGTAAGTTAATTTCTTGCTGAAAATTCTGCGTACATTCCAGAAACAGATGCCAGGTTCAACATGATTATTTCAGTGCTCTAGATTGTTCAGCCAAGACTTATGTTCAAAGTGTTTTATTTTGATCTGCAACATAGAAATGTTTTTTTGAAACACAATACTCACCGCTGGTATGTCAAGTATGTCTTGTGTGGGTTTGTCTCAGAATTAGCGAGAGGTAATTGGGAATTGCATCGAAAATTTATGTAGAATATGTAAAAAACAAGGAACTTTTGGTGTGCCTAAGAAATTTTGCTCTTTAGTCACGATTCCAAGAAGAGTTGAAAGACTTCGAAAGCACTAGCAAAAAATGTGCTAATTAAATTCAGCTCAAGAAAGGACTGAAACTGTATTTATTTGTTGTGAACAAAATTTCACCAACTACAAAACTTCCCACAATCAGAACAGTAAATCTATGACTGCATTTTGTACAGAATAGAATAAGATCTGATCTAACGCTATGCCAGGAATCGACTACGCTATATACGACTATGTGAAATATTGCCTCCAAAGTCTTCAACCCCTTGAACTCCAGTTCAATTTTTGAGTACAATTTCCGTTTTTATTAATCCAGTTATCTTAGGATTTTAACTAAATGTTACGAAAAAATTTATGTTACCTTTTAGTAGCTTGGCAGGTGCAAAAGAGAACCCAATAGGTAAATTTTGGGGAAAATGTGAAAAATGTTTGAGAAACAGTTCAAGGTTCAACATCAGATGATAATTCTGGTGCTCACCTAGTTTGAGAAGCCATTTTCAGTCAAAACACAAACACCTCAATAAAAGTTAGACAGCATAACAACTCAAAATGCATTGTCAGGTTACTAAGTGCAGCTGCAGCCTTCACAGTTAGAGTTTTGCCATCTTTCAACACAGGTTTCACTTGGGTGGAAGCTCTTTGGAATCTGTAATTTTTGCCAGTGTCATATCTTGACATTTACTTTATTATCATGTCAAGGAAAAGAGAGCATTAATATTTCTGGAGTGAAGTTCTCCTTTATAAAGGTTATATCGGTTTACATACATTGTATTGTCAGACCCAACCAAAATACTTATCACCAAGTGGGTAGGATGAAAATTAACATGCCATCAGACCCTCTTTTTTAAGAAGGTTAGATAAAAACAACAGGGGATTGAACAAGCCCCAAGCACACAGGGCTGGAGGTTGGGGAGAAGAGAGCAATTAAAAATGAGGGGCCATTTTCATAAAATTATTTGTACATTGTGAAGTTATAATGTTAAAATCAGTCAATTCCAAGTGCTACCAGCACTAAAGCACAGGCTATCATAATGTAAAAAGGTTTAAAGCCTTTCTTTTACAGTTTGTAATAGGGTGGGAGGATGATCGCTTTTGACATTGATCCACATGTAGCGAAACAGCAAATTAACAACTGTATCGCTTAAAGGGAGGTTGGGTCCCTGGAAGATCCAGGGGCAGCCATTTCCTAGATTGAATAATGCCTTCATAGCTGGCACAACCCTGCAATCCAGCCAATTTGAGAGGAAATAAAGTTTATGTATGAATGTATGCATGTATGCACATATGCATGTAGGAACGAGGTACGTATGTAGGTGTGTACATATGTATGTATGTGTGTGTGTGTGTGTGTGTGTGTGTGTGTCTGTATGTACGCATGAATGTGTGCATGCATGCAGGGGGGAGAAAACGTGTTGAAGAAGCTTATTGGTGAACAACGCTGGCTGAAAAACTCCTTACGTTGCCCGAAACATTTGCCACATGAATGATGTTGAGAACTACTGCACATGCACCTCCAGATGGACCACTGACCATCAGCTCTGTTAGCACTCTTTGTTGTTAACTTCAAAGAAACTCATTTAAATACATTTACAGTACAGCCCAAAAATAATGCATGCGCAAGAAGTGGCACAAGAAGTTCTTGCGCCGCAAGAACACGCAAGCCGGCACAAGAAATGAAAATGCTATGTTTTTGCAGTTTACCCGCAAGAACATTCGAAGCGCAAGAAGTTGAAAATCTAGCTGCAAGACACAAGAAGTTACAAATGTTACCGCAAACTGCAAGAAGCCGCAAGAAGTACTGCTTTCTATGTGTAATTATCGAACACGAATGTAGCAAATTTGACTCCCGTTATGCGTGATGTTTTTCGAATTCGTTTGCTCTAGCACTCTTCGAATACGTATTGAACAATAATAATAATTAGAACTAACATACAAAAAGCTTTTGCAGCAAAATATCTTAAATATATTTTTAAAAAATGCTAATCACGGAAACTAGGATGTTGTCTGCGAGAGCGAACGGCTTTTTCTGGACCCTTCTGGTCTGTTTGGATTGAAGTTCATTGACAGTCGCCGAGAATAATAACACCTGTGATACGCACATGCATGCGAAGAGTTGATCAACACCGGAATCTTTTCAATTTGCCTCGCGCATTCCTGTTATTTCTAGGAAAATGCCAATATATATCGAGTGAAATCTTTTTAAAAGACAACATGCAGTGGCGAAGATAAACAAAAATCGTGTCATCGTGACACCTTGAATTTGCATAAAGTTTCAAACAACTCGATGCACAAAGGTCACGCTTTTGTGATGCATTATCAAACTGATGTGTACGCGTCGCTTTCGCCGACTGAGAATTTTGAAAGGTGGTGTTTATACTCAGCAAATATTTGTTTTTCTCTCAGCTTTGCCAAAAAAGATGGATAAAGAAGAAGCCAAACCAAAATTATTTCATTCATCAAGTTACTTTCGCTCCGCTTAAGTGTCACGCATGTCTGGGACTCCGGGACACATTTAGTATAAAATACGCGTGCTTTGTTTCTTCACGGCCGTTAAAAAAAAAAGACAATAAAATAACATTGAATTCGCGTCAAACTCAGAACCTAATGAACTCTTTATCGGATAAAAACAATTGTAAACCAAAAAAAATTTTACGGAGCGACTAAATAAACAACTGATTTCCGGGCTGATTGCAATAGATTAGAACTGCCGATTTTGAGTCGCTCGCCGCTTATCAAATCAATGAGATGGCCGCAACCGAATTCAAAATCGAAAGTCTTAAAGAAGACCTTTCCTTTTCAATGTTGCATGAGGTAAGGAGGAAAACTTCAACATCCACTCTAATTTATTCCTCGAAACTTAAGTATGTTGCTGTAATATTTATTTGCTGTAAGCTATACAAAAACGAAACTCGACCAGTGCCTTGTGCTAAAAAGCGGCGTATTGCGTGTTGTTGTGGGCCTTTTTTTTACCATCTCCGTGTTGTATGAAGTTAGCGCAAAGAAGCGCAAAGAAGTTCTTGCGGTCTGGACATCTTACCGCAAAAAAGTTCCTGCGGTTTTAACTTCTAACCGCAAAGAAGTTCTTGCGGCTTGCAGTATTCAAGCGTAAGTAGCCGCAAGAAGTCGTCTGCTTGCAGACGCAAAAAGTTCTTGCACATGCATTATTTTTGGGCTGTACTGTAACGACTGAATTGCTTGTTGGGTTCCTGGAATATCCAGGGCTTCCACTTTTGGGGGCTTCCACTTTTGGCAGCCAGTCCCTAGATTGAATAATGCCCTTATGGTTGACACAACCTCACAACCCAGCCATGAACCTCCAGACCAAGCTGAAGGGACTTCCAAACTATGCCACAAAGCTCAGCGATAAAAGGGGCTCACGACTGAGGGAAGCCAGAGCCCCCAATCATTAAATCCTGAAGGCACCCAACAGTGTATGCATGCTATAATCCTAAACCAAATACCTGTTACTGCAGCAGCCTTTCGTAGACATTCAGTATCATTTAAACTCAGTTGTTCAAAAAGGGTCAGTTTTTGAACAACAGCTAGCCTGCGAGCAAGCTCTCTCGGGGGTGGGGGCGCGAAGGAGGGAAAAAGGAGAGAGAACTTGCAGCGACGTCTCAGGAATTTGAATTCTGCCCCCAGCAGAGCTGTGGCTCCCTGTTATCTGGGCTGTCAGATTTTGGCCAGCCAGCGCAAACCAGAAACAAGATTCAATTTAACAAACGAAGGTCAGATTTCACGTGTGATGCAAATTTGACACGCTTTTGAACTGGAACTTTCTTCGGACTATATTCGCTATTCCTTACAAATTCTTGAACAGTTGTCATCGACTTTGAGTTTCAATATGAGCTTCATTTACTATTTCAATTTTTAATCAAAGGATAAAGTGCGCGAAGGAAAGGTACACTTTGTTCCCACATTGCTTGCGTAATTTATTTTGAGACCTACAGCAATTCAGCACACTGTGAACTTAAAATAATCCCAGGAAAAAAACTTACTATTTTACTCTCATTCTCTATATTTAATGGTTTCGCTTTTGATGGCAGGTTTGGTGTAGGCAATGTCAATTCTGAAAATTTTAGCTTCATTGTTTACGTTGCATTCGGCATTTCTTTTCTCGTCTCTGCGGCAAGATTCATGACGTCATTACCAAATTAAATCTTTGCCAATCAGCAATTTGCATCGAAATTTTCAATGCAGATATTCAAATTCCTGAGACGTGACTGCAAGCTCTCTGTCCCTTTTCGCTCCTTCGCGCTTCCACCCCAGAGAGAGCATGCTCGCAGGCTAAACAACAGCTGGAGGGCTTTTCCTCTGCATCAACTTGTAAGTCCTTTACAGTCAACTGTGTCGCGTTTTTGCACACTCAAATGTGCGTAGAGATTCTCGTAGAGCACTACGCTTCTACAGCCGTCTATTTTATTTTTATAATTGTTGATCGTATAGCTGTAGATCGTAGATCGTAGAGTAATGTTTTACTAGACAATGCACTGAAATGGGAAAAAAACGTAGTTGTAGATCGTAGATCGTAGAGTATTGTTTTACTAGACAAAAAATGCACTGAAATGGGAAAGGGGATTACTGAAACACTTTACTGGTTCTACAACTTAGTTCTGTTCTACACCTGTGGACGATTGTGCGCACTACGTTTGTACAACTCACTTTGCTTTTACACCACTGGACGATTCTACGCATCTACGATGCTACTGTACGCCGGCTGTCAGTTTTATTTTACACGACTGTAGGTTTCTACGCATCTACGTTTCTACGGTTCACTTTACATCGTAACAGCGTACTAAACAGAAGCCCAGGATTACACCGACACAGCGTAATAAAATAAACTGGGGAACAGGTTCACGTGTGTATAATATTGGACGTTACGTTGTAGGATTGCCTTTCATCCAACATTTATTGGCAAACTTTGATAAAGAAAAAGTTTTTTTGTCATCTTGTTGCAAACGTTAACACTTTTTCATGTACTTATAGTGTTTGCTGTGACGATGGTAATTCTTGTTCCGCCAAAATAATAGGTAATCAATTTGTCCAACACAAGAAAAACACGACGTTTCCGTGTTACGACATTACTACATAAATTTAACCTGTTTGTCGGAACATGAGTCGATCGGTACACGCAACTACTTAGTAGTCGTCCAATATCATATCTGTTAACAGGTTACTTGTTACGATGCTAAGATGTTACGATATTACGATGTTCAGAATTTAAGATGTTACGATGTTACTCTTACGATGTTACGCTCTTAACGATGTTACGCTGTTGCAATGTTACGATATTAAGCTGTTATGCTCTTACCATGTTACGCTCTTACCATGTTAGACTCTTACCATGTTACGACCGCGTGTGGACTTCCTCTATGTACCGACTGAAACGAGGCCGTGGAGTAACGGCCGCGTTTGATGTTCTCCTATATACCGAACGAAACGAGGCCGTTAAATCATGGAATCAGGGGCACCCAATGAGAAAACGTTTAGCAAAATACTTGAATATTATTTTTGTTTCAGAGCTTTTTAAAGGTATCTTTGTGTAAGCTAACACAAATTAATCTGATCGGCGTTTTTAGCTGAAAATTTAGGCCGCAGAAAATTTTTACGAAACACAATCTAACCTGCCAAATTTCTGAGCTGCTGACGGCTCTCCGAAAATGCTAGCTGACCTTATTTTGCACTGATACGGACCGTTATTCGTGGTTGACGGTCCGTACATTATTCATACGGTCCGTCATCCTTGCTCACGGACCGTCATTTACGATTGACGGTCGGTCTGTGGAGGTACAAATAGCCAATACAAGTATGTTTATGCCTTGTTATTAAGCGCACGTACAAAGCAAACGAGATACACGAAAGCCAGAGCCGGCCGCTTTTGGCTCAGTATTATATTAGCGAACGAAACGAAGCCGTTTAGTCATGGGATAACGGCCGCTTTTGGCTCAGTGTCATATACCGAACGAAAAGAAGCCGTTAAGTCATGGGATAAAGGCCACTTTTAGCGCGGTATTATAGCGTGTTTTGATAATAACGAAATAAGGCCTCATTTCGTTCCGTACATAGAGGAAGTCCACACGCGGTCGTAACATCGTTACAGCGTATTAAACATCGTAAGAGCGTAACATCGTAATATCATCTTAATATCGTAACATTGCAACAGCGTAACATCGTTAAGAGCGTAGCATCGTAAGGGCAACATCGTCACAGCGTAACGTCGTAACATGTGTAATTCTCAACATGGTAATATCGTAACATCTTAGCATCGTAACAGCGTAACGTGTTAACAGATATGATATTGGACGACTAATGGCCGCTTTTGGCGAGGTATTATAGCGTGTTTTGATAATAACGAAATAAGGCTTTGTTTCGTTCCGTACATAGAGGAAGTCCACACGCGGTCGTAACATCGTAACAGCGTATTAAACATCGTAAGAGCGTAACATCGCAACAGCATAATATCATCTTAATATCGTAACATTGCAACAGCGTAACATCGTTAAGGCGTAGCATCGTAAGAGCAACATCGTCACAGCGTAACATCGTAACATGTGTAATTCTCAACATCCTAATATCGTAACATCTTAGCATCGTAACAGCGTAACGTGTTAACAGATATGATATTGGACGACTAATAAGTAGTTGTGTGTATGGATCGACTCATGTTCCAACAAACAGGTTAAATTTATGTAGTAATGTCGTAACACGGAAACATCGTTTTTTTGTGTTGGACGAATTGATTACCTATTATTTTGGCGGAACAAGAATTACCATCGTCACAGCAAACACGACAAGTACATGAAAAAGTGTTAAAATTTTCAACAGGATGACAAAAAAACCTTTCTTTTTCAAAGTTTGCCAATAAATGTTGGATGAAAGGCAATCCTACAACGTTACGGCTAATATTATACACAAGTGAACCTGTTACGCAATTCTATTTTATTACGCTGTGTCGGTTTTACCCTGGCCAGGTTTCTGTTCAATACGCTGTTACGATGTAAAGTGAGCCGTAGAAACCTAGATGCGTAGAAACGTACAGTGGTATAAAACAAAACTGCCAGTCGGCATACAGTAGCATCGTAGATGCGTAGAATCGTACAGTGGTGTACAACAAAACTGACAGTCGGCGTACAGTAGCATCGTAGATGCGTAGAATCATCCAGTGGTGTAAAAGCGAAGTGAGTTGTACAAACGTTGATTAAAAGTGAGTTGTACAAACGTAGTGCGCGCAATTGTCCACAGGTGTAGAACAGAAGTTGTCGAACCAGTGAATTGTTTCAGTAATCCCCTTTCCCATTTCAGTGCATCATCTAGCAAAACATTACTCTACGATCTACGGTCTACAACTATACGTTTTTTTCCCATTTCAGTTCATTGTATAGTAAAACATTACTCTACGATCTACATTCTACAACTATACGTTTTTGATTTAAATATAAAATAGACGGCTGTAGAAGTGTAGTGCTCTACGGGAATCTCTACGCACATTTGAGTGTCCAAAAACGTGACAGGTATATTTACAGTTAGGTGAATGGAAGGATCAAAGGTGGAGTTCATAGTAAACTCTCCTGCCCGGAGAAAACCAAAAAAGCCCAGACAACAGGAGACAGTTTACCAGGGGATCAGGAAAACCATAATTAATGTGCAGTGAGGGTTAACTGCTGACAAGTAAACCTTTATGGGCAAATGGGAACAAAAGTGGGGACAAAAACGCAACAGAGTTTGCTCTTTTGTAAGAAGCAGGGAACCATTTGCACTTGAGGCTGAGCTGAGAGATACACCTGGCATATAGGAGCCAAACTGTTCGAAAGGTAGAATTGGCACTTCTGAGCTAGACTAAGGGTAGCTGGGCCAAGAGTCATGGAGGTGCCAGGATAGCCGTTGGTGAGGCCTGTGGAGCTAGCTGATTGAATCTCTGAAATTCAAATCGAGAAAGGTCATCAGCTACTGAATTGGATCCTCTCCCCACACAGCAAGTAGCAAAAGTAATTGAATGCTGAGCCACCGACATGTAAAGATAATGATGGACTGGATGGGAACACCTCAACCACTGTTGTGTTGTCAGAACAAAATTCCACCACTTTGTACACCACTGGTGACCTCACTGGAAGCTGTCAGAACTGTAGGGCAGAGTTCCTTGTACACAATGGACTGGCGTCTGCAAAGAAGACCACCTTTGCGCTAACCCGGCATTCTCTGCCTAAAGCTGCCCCACATACAATGGATCCCACAGCATCCGAGGAGACTTGAAGATCTACCACTGGTTTGCATTAAGGAGACATAAGAAAACTATGCCCATTCCACAAGTGGAAACACTCGTGCCACCATGTGAGATCTAAGTGAAACTCTCTCTTGAGCCTTATAAGTTGGTCTTCCCTACAAAATCCCGAGAGAAGATTTATCATTTGATAGAGAAAGGTGCGGTCCAGAGGAATTACTTTACAAGCATGATGTAGATTGCCAATTTAATATGCCATATCCTTATGTGTACAATACCGTTTGTGTGACAAGGAGTTAAGTCACGCAATAACGTGGACAAATTTGTTCACATCATAGGTCTCCTTGAGGACCCACTTGACCAGATCAGCAACTGAAGAGAAGATGTATGGGGCTGAACATAGGCCAAAGGTAGGGTCATATCAATAAAGTATTGGCATCTCCACTGCATGCCAAGAAGGTCATCAGGATGTACAGCAACAATGCGTTAGGCACTCATGTCAAACTTTTTAAGTAACACACCTTGGCCAAACGACATACAGTACAGCTATTTCGATTTAGGTTGTTGGATCAACTCAAGCTTACGCGACAAGACCAAAGGGTGGTGTGGGTAGTTGCAAATCAGTCTTAGTTTCACGGTTGTCAGAAGTTGGTCAGTAACTTAGAATTTCCTGGTGCAAGTAATAAATGGGTACCATCCGATTATTGTCAGCGGCAATCCTGATTTGGCTTTCCATTTTTCAGTTGTTAGTTATTGTCATGAAGTGCAAAAATTCATGTTCCATAATTTTCATGGTCCTGTTTTTCCTACTTCTAATTTACACATACCATGCACGTGCTCCACATGTACCCACATATTTTGTTAAAATTTAAAAATTTGCATGCCGTTTTAAGCAAGTAGATAAAAAGATGAGTGGGATTGAAAATACGTTTTAAACGAAAACTCTTTCTGAAAATAATTATTTCAAACTTTTTGATAATTCTATACTTTAAAAATCTTCCCATATACTTCGCTATTGTATGGCAAGCAAGGTACTGCTGATTTAGGTGAACTACGGCATAAAAATCCCATATTACCCAGTGGTCTTGTCATCTGACAACATTAATGGCAATAGCTGTATAAAGTACCAGACAGAAGTAACCTAACGGAGAACGCAGAGCAGAATGCGCTATTCTGGCGTGCCACTGGTGTTTCCTTGGCATTCCGTTGGTGTTCTGTTGGCGTTCTCTTCTTGTCATTACAAAATGGAATGTGTTCTTAGAATCACTGCAGAGCGCATTTTCTCAAATTTCATCTGGAACGCACTCATACATTCTTTCTCCAGCCACGCACAGTAGATTGGTTACTAAAGTGAATGTAAGCATGATAATTTCTTTGGTTGTTTTGCTTAAATACAATGCTGTAGATACCAGCAAAGGGTTTTGAGCCCCTTTTCACCAGATATCATAGAGATAGAATTGTTGCAATACATGCCATGTAATGCTCATTGAAAAGGTCAGATTTTACGGGTTGTGCAAATTTGATAAGCTTTTTAACAGAAACTACAGTAGTTTAGTCTATATTCACTATTTCATGCAAATTCATTTACAATTTTCATTGACTTTGAGTTTCAACATGAGCTATTTCAATTTTAATTGAAGGATATAAAGTGCATGATAGAAAGGTTTGACTTGTTCCCGCATCACTCATGCATATAATATTTCGAGACTCAATTTACGTAAATTCAGTGCACTGTGTTCAAACTTAAAATAACCCAGAAAAAAAACTCGCTATTTTGCTCTAATTTTACTTTCTAACATTTTAACCTTGAGTATAACTTACATTCAACAGTTTCGCTTTTGACAGCAGGTTTGAGTCTGGCAAAGGCAATTTCAATTCTGAAAATTTTAGTTACCTTGTTTACATTCACGATAGCCCCCGGCACCAAAGGCACTTGTGGATTTGAAATTTGCTTTTGTACTGTAATTATGTTTCATATCTGTTTTATGGCCTGTTATAATAAACTTATTGTAAGCAGAATACTAACACAGAGGCAGATACTGAACACACTACATCAAGCTTGTGAAGAGATGTTTTATTTCGTTTCAATTTACAAAATGTATACAGAGAGCCAAGCGAATGGGTTCTGCTGAGCGCTCCTATGAGATTAACTACTCTAGGCGAACGCACTCTAATGAAATTTCAGATTGCAATGCAAAATCCGTTCTCTTGGCATTCTGTTCACATTCCATTCACGTTCCATTGGCATTCTCTTGGCATTCCATTGGGGGTTCACTGAACATGTTCACTGTTATGTTACATCTCTCTGACACTGTACCACTAATTATGTCATCAACTTTCATGTATTGTCCTGAGAATGGGTCCTTCTTTCCTTTCAATCATTTCTAGAATCAAATTCCTCTTACCCGGCTTATGTTTCTTCAGGATAACGCCAAAGACGACTGGGTAAAGGGGGTGTGGATAATGGGCCAGCAACACATCTTTGAGCTAGCTCGTTCTGGTCATCAATTATGGAGGGTTGAAGACTGGCTGCAAGCATATTCTGCCTAGCTGGTCTCAGAAAAACAGAAGCAGGGTTGAAGCCAACAAGGATCCGTCATGAATCCTGGCCAACACCTACTCCACAAAAGGCTTATCTAGATGAGTAGACACTTCCCTGCATAGTCTGTCCATTCTAATAGGTGAAACTTTATGAGGAGGGAGCAGCAGCTGAAGCAGGAAGGGATTAATTTTTGGTATGCAAAAATCACTCAATGACAATGGAACGTAGGGCAGTCCTATCTGCCCCCAAGAGTAAGAACCTGCAGCATTAAACAACCCATCTGAAAAATGACAGATCAAGGTTGTGTGTACACTACTTACACAGGAGGCAGCTTATTTAGTCATGGCAACCTGGGTTTTTATTCCAACAGCATTGTGAGGACAGGCTGAGGGAACAACTGACAGGGTGAGGGACGGAGATCGATGAAAGCCCCTGCTGGCTTGTAAGGGACAATTACCTTGAGGATGTGCACCATCACAGCGCTCACACACATGACAATATCGCCATTGACCAAGTGACCAACGACAGGCACCATCATTCCAGGAACGGCAGTGGTGATCTGACTCCGAAGAATATTGGTGGAACAGATTGTAACAACGAAGTAGGAGGTGGCAGAGGAGTCGGATGTGGCGATGAGTGACTTACAATGTACACCGGAGGCCTGGGTATGAAAATTGTATAAGTTCAGGTTCATCTTGGACCACTCCACCAAGCCACCTTCTTGAATGCAATATCATAGTTCAGTATGCAGGTCCCTGAAACTGGCCAGCTGTTTGCAAAATAATTAATTTGTATTGTGTCAGATCCTGCCAGTGAGTTGGACGAGTACTGCAGAAGATCCAAGCATAAAATAATGGTCAAGGCCTGGATCCACGTCAGAATATCAGTGATTTCTACCACTGGCTTCCTTCCCGGGGCAACAACTAGTTTGCCCTCCAAGTACGTATGGTGCTCAGATTCCTGTGCCTTCAAGTTCTCTGCGAATGAAGTTGCCGCATTCAAAGCTTGTGCCCCACCCCCAAGAATAAACTGTCTAGAAGAGCTGTTTGTTGAACTTGTCACGCCATGCACCTGAAATGCTGCTAAAATTTGAGAGAGTGATTTCTTTAAGGCTTACAAGAAGGCTTCGGAAAGCATCTTGCTTGGAATGGTAAACAAGCTAAGAGGCCGTTGAGGTTGTCAACCATGGTAGAGATTGTTTCACTTTACGATGACGCCATTATTTCTTCCCCGTCCAAAGAAGCTGTGATAATGTTACGTGAAGACCGTGGCATATAAAAACTCATAAAAAAAGACACAGAACCCCAAGACCAGTAAAATATGAGCAGAAAACTACAGAATGAACAAACGGAAACTTGCTGAAGAAGCCTCTCAGTGGACAATGCTGGCTGAAAAACTCGTCACACTACCCAAAACATAGGCCACACAAACGACCTTGAGACAACCACTGACCACTAGCACTGTTGGCGCTCATTGCTGTACATGTAACTCCTTTAAACTGCCTTTAAATGCATTAAATTAAGTGCTTTCTTTCATAAATGAAAAGAAAGCTAGTCCTTACATGGGCCCCGATTAGGTCCATGTGTTGTACTGATAGAACCATACCCACAGCTCTTTGGTGTTTCTGCTGGGCAGTAGAATATCTGAAAGAATTAATTTTATGCATGTCTACTCTTGAGCACTTAATTTTAATAGGTTTTTTCCAATTTTTGAGAATGAAGATGTTTTTGTTTTTTGTTTTTTGTTATTGCTGGTATCTTTTTCACATTTTCAAGGCATTAAAAAAAGAAAACAAAAAGTAGTGCCTCTTCTGAGGCTCCAACTCGTACTGTCCACTTTGCAGTCCTGCACCATCCCCACTATACCACACAAGCCAACACCAGATCAAGGCTAGTAATTTGGCTCTTTATCTCTTTTCATATGACGTCCTCGAATCCAAGATGACGGCTGATTAACGATCACTGACAGTTTGATTGAGAAAAACATGGACGTTTTCCCTGGGAAAATGTTTTGGACAAAACACAGGGATGTGAAATTAAAAAAACCCAAAGCCACTCGTTCTGCTAGGTTTGGCATTGGAACCACCAGCAATGCTGCAAACTCAAGCAATATAAAGTTGGATGCTGATTTTGTCATTTCCTTGCATTGATTAGTTCTGATCAGTACCATACATTACACCTTATGGACCTTACACAGGGGGGGGGGGGGGGGAAAGCAACTTCCCATACATTCTCTTAAATGAAATCCAAACGATGTTCTCACAACTTGCAAAGCAATCTATGAGGTTCTAGTCAGCGGATATACCTCCTACGCGTGCGCAGATGTTGCAAGTTCCAACGGAACTCGGACGCTGAAGGGAAAAAAATTATGGCGGCCAAAGGCGGCGGGTTCGGTTTTGTCCCTTCGTTTAGGTAATTGACGAATTGATTGTATTTTACACTTTTATCATGTTTTCGTGCATTTTGCTTCTTATAAAGACAAAAGTTTACTCTCGGACTTTTTTAGTCGCAAAGTAGAACAGCAGCGCTTCGATCAATCCAGTCTGTGCTGATCGACTGTATAGAATCAGATAGAATTTTCAGAAGCTGGGTTAAAAACTGGGATCGGGTTCAAAGTACTGAACTGTGAAATGATCTTGTTAACACATAACTGGATTATTGATAATAAAAGTCGTATTTTGTGCGTAGGTATTGTTTCCATGCATTAGGTTATAGTAGCCTGCGTAGCGGTTTTGATTGAATTTATTTCCATCGATGTTTTATGGCACATTTCCCGTTGCAATTTATTTAGACCACGCTGGAGGAAAACATGCAAACCGAGTACAGCCATAACTGTCTCATCTCATGCTATCAATTCGTTACAGAATGAGATGTAAAAAGAAACATTGACAGTATTTTTATTTATCACATGCATCAGTTCAGCGATACACAAAGACCAAAATTACGTCGCGGAGTACAAGAAATAAAATCCTGAATAGTTCAAGCGCTTTCTCTCGGTGAGACGTTTATTTACGTAGAATTATCTAATTCTAGCATTCAACTTTGAAACGTTTGTCGCAAACCTGGTCTCCAAGTATAAACAAGCGAAACGTGACTGCCGTACAGCTCGCAGCTGATCCACTCGCCACTGCAACAAAAAAGGCATTGCGAAAACAGAAGCGTCTTCATCGATGTCGCTTCCATCGAATATTCTCTTGTACGAAACTGACAGTAAGTTCCATGAGAGATTAGCCGCTCACCGCTTACTTTCCCCCGACAAAATACACATAAATTTTGCCAACTACTTCGAATAAGTTGATCGTCGATCGGAAATATTTATTATGACAAACACCGCTGTCCACGTTTTGACTGGACAGCTTTGCAAGTTGTGAGAACATCGTTTCTCGGTCCCAGGCCTCATTTCTATCCCCCCCCCTGGACCTTACAGTTATCGTTGACAGCTCTTTGACTAAACAGTGTTTCTGATTGGCAACAGAACACAACAACAGTGCAGTGTGATAAAAGAACTTACAACACTTGGCTTAAGATCAGGATGGTTGATCTCAACACCATCATCCACCACAGCCACAAGGATTCCTTTGCCTGTATATCCAGCTTGCCATGCGGCCTTCACATTCATCGATACAGCTGTGTTACTCTGTAAATGAAAATGGTAAATTACAGAGAAGTAAGTTAACTTATTTCACATATGGTGAAAACTTGCATAATTATATTATTGCAGCGGACTACCTTGGGAGGTGTCCTTCAGAAAAAAATCGTACGTGTGCCAGTTTTTAAGTGGCAAACTATATATCAACAGCAAGTTTAATAACTATTGTAGTTTTTTGATATTTTCTTCTCAAGAGCAACCGGAGCCAGTGAACACCAAAACCACCGCAGGTCATTTGAATGGATTTATCGGGTATTGAATGTGGGTGTTGTAGCAGCTTTACAGTGGTAATCCTAAAGGATCAATCAACAAAATGGTGTAAGTTGCGAGGCGCATTACAATGAAACCAAAATATTTTGTATGTCAAAATTCCCCAGAACTGTTTTGTTCACAAAACAGGTGTTGAGGTCAAAATTCAGCAAAATCCATCAAATCTAGGGGTGACTATTGAGGTCACTTGGACTATTGGGATAGAATTGCAATACTTTACATACCATTGGGGTACTATTGTGATAGTCAAGTGAGGCTATTGCGATACTATTCAGTGGTGGTGTGGAAATCTTTATTTCTCTCAAAGTCAAAACTTATAATGTTATACACAGTATTTGTGCGCCTCAATTTCTGTGTGCCCCAATTTGACGATGCATGGAACTAGCAGCAAAGTTATTTTTTACATCCGTTACTTCTTGGTTTCACAGCAATGAACAGCCTGAATAAGCAGGCCCATTGAACAAGGGACATATTTTTCAAGTTAAGCAAACTATTGTGGCTGTTATCGATAGTTGAATTTGTGATTGATGCATTGCTATTGAAACACTAACAAAATACATCGATAGTTTGATGTATTGTTACACCCCTAGTCAAATCTACATGATTCGGTGTATGCCAGACTGAGAAAGCAATGCGGAAGATTTTGAAAGGCATGCATGAAAGCAAATCAAGTAAACAAACTGTTGGTGAAACCACCGTACAATTGTATGGGAAGCGTACAGTAAATGCTTCTTTCCGAAAAGAGACGTAGCTCTCAGGTATTTTGCTTGAATGTGTTGGAATGAGTTGGGGAAGAAATTCATTTCCTCGACCGATTTTAAGTTTTTTCTGCTTTGACCCCTTTCCAAGATGATGGCCACTTGAGCCCTCATTCAAATGGAAATTCGCCCGGCTAGTCAACCCGAGAGCCTCTAAATCACTTTCTGCAAGATTCTGTTTCCGTCTGTGAAGGAACAGTTTCCTTCGCTTTCTTCTAGGGCCAGTTTTCTTCTTTGGTTCTTAGCCAAGGTCTTCTCCCTTTTCTAATTTTCCATACAGCACGAGTAAAGTACATGACACGTGATTTGCCAAAATGCACGAGGTTAACAATGCTTTATAGTGAATTAATTTAAAAATGCTTATGAAACAGGAGTCACTTGTTGTGAAACTCCACAGCCTGTCAACTTATTTTGGAGAGCACCTTCAAGATTAACAAACTTTTGCTTAAAAAAATACACTTTCCTCCAAAGTTCACGTGCCTTTTAAGATTTGAAACCTTCTTTCAAAAAACGTTAGCTAAAGTAATACATATTGTAGCTCATAGCACAGCAAAACACAGAATTTGCTATTGATACCTTAATGAGAAAGTGACAATTTGTTGGGTTTTGGTAAATTCAATATGATCTGCTTCATCTTGGTAGTTTAAAAACAGGTGTAAAAGATGACAGCTTAAATAATACATGTGGAGACAAAAATCATAGGTTGTAACCTCAATTTTCATGGTATTTCAATTTCATTGCTTTGTTTTGTTGTCACGTTTGTTTTGTCTCTCTTTTTTAACAACTGAGTTTCTTTTACATTGCAAACAAACTCAGTTAATGTATGTAAAAAGGATAGTCATTAGTGAGGACACTGCATGTATAAATAAACTCTTGAAACATTAAGCTTATTTTTCAATCAACAAAGGATTCCTTTCACTTAAGTTATCACTCACACCTTCCACTAGAATAGAATGACCACGATTTTTAATGGCAGAAGCAACTTAACACTTCAACCAAAGTTTCAACAGTTGTAATTTATCCAATGATTCAACCTGTAAATTATTTGGGCTTAATTTTCCTCACAAAAAGAAGCACAGAAAAATTTTCTGTAGCTCATTGTGTATTCATCACATTCGCACATGACCATAATTATCCCAGCGTAATTAATCGATGAAACCAACAACCGATGAAAATCGATGTTAATCGATGTTAATCGATATCAATTAATCGATTAATGTCGGTTATCGATGAGTAATGATGACCTACATTTGTGTGATTTTTCATCTATTAGTAATTGATAATCATAATTTTGATCGATTATTATTTTCAATTCTCATTGATTATCGTCGATTGTCATCAATTCTATCGACTGTCCTCACTTCTTAGTTTAATCAAATAATATAATCCATGAGACTCTTGTTACAATGTCCAATGAACGTAAACATGATCTTCCTTTTGTATTTATACATTGTACAGCAACGAAATGGGAAAAAAAGGTTTATTTCGAGTTAAATGTATTACAAACTTTGAAACTCACGATACATGTATGTATCTTACAAGTAGACCCCACAAAATTCATTTCTCATTGTGGTGTATGCATCGTCATCTTCATATTATGTCAATAACAGCGATAATTGACCATACATGTAAATGAAAGTTGTATTTTGGCTTGTTATGACCGCTCAAGTGCTGTGTTAAATTTTGTAAAGGAAATGTGTTTACAAAAGCGTTTGCCAGCCAGCTTGATAGGCTCAGTTGTAAAAAGAAACAGATGGGACCTCCTACCTCATTATTATCACAACTGGCTCCTGCGAGGACAAAATCAAATGACGGCTAACAGGGAGAAACTTTGCTTTCAACAGAATGTGATGAGCGTCGATGAAATCAATGGTTATCGATAACAATCGATGACAATTGATGATAATCGTGTTGGCAATCTATGACATAGCCTCATATCAAGCATTTCCATAGGGCTTTCCGCAGGTTTGAAGCATTTTCACTTCCTGAATGTGCGAAAATTGGGGCGAGCGCAAAAAAGTCTGAGAAGGGGGAGGGGAAGGGAGGAAAGGAAACGCTTGCACACAAACCCACGATTTTGAAAAACTCATGCGTCCAGGAAAGGAATTCCTGATTGGCGTGGCATGGTAGTGTTGACTGCCAAGTGATAACTCCGTCAATCAAATCAGGTATGTTCATTTCAGCGTGACCCGCATGAACACAATGAACTGGTTGTCAATCGGGGAATTCTTCTCACTATCACTATCTTTACCCGAAGTTCCTCTCAAGATCATTTTTGCCATGATCCGACGGCAGATCTCAAAGACTTGCGGCAAGCTTTTTCTGACATGGAGGAATCTACACGGGCATTCTTGCGACAAGGACTGTTGCCTGATAGAGTTTGGAGCAGCCATTTACAGAAGTTGATAGACTATTTTGGCAGAGTTTGGCAAACAGCAGACTCGCTACCTATCGCACTCCGAAGAACTTCAAATAATGCCCCTAAATTCCGAATTTTTCAAGCACAAGAATTGCACAGGCATACGGTCCGAAAATAGCTCCAAATTTTGAACGACTTTCACTCCAACCACTCTGCAAAGATCAGCGAGAATTGTTGTAATCTATTAAAGTCCTTTCTTTGCGACACTTTGAAAAGGTCTTCCGAAGAAACTAAACCCGATTTTCCAGGCTGAGATAAAGTTCCAAATTGAACTGTGAAATTACAACAAATCCTGAAGCGATCGCTAAGAGTTTGTTTTGATTTTGATGGAAGTAAATTTGTATCCTCCGGTGATCTGTTATTCGTAAACTACTTTATTCACCAGCTGTCATGTTGTGAATTTATCCAACTGCGAAAGTGTCAAAGGGGCATTTTTCAAAATCATGGGGTTTGCGGGCAAGCGTTCCTTTTCTCACCTCCCCTCCCCCTCCCTGCTGCTTCCATCAGTGTTGCGCTCACCTCAATTTTTGCGCTACCAGAAAGCAAAAAACTCCTCGAATGGGCAGAAAACCCATGGAAACGCTTGCTATGCAGGCTATCGATGACAATCAATCTAATTTAAGGTGGCTCGAAAGGGTTCCAGTTTTTTTTTTTGATGTCTTATATTTGGGAGTTAAAATATTTAGGTTAGAGTTGGCCAATCATGATCAAATTTTTCCACAAAATAATGATAATATCAAAGTCTCAATTTTTTGTAAATTTCTTAAGAAATTTATTGCCATGGCAATGCAGTTGGGTTTCGAAGTATGACCATAAAATGGAGATATCCTGAGTTTGCTTGAAAATTTGACGGTGAAATTTCTTTAAATTTTGCATACGGCCTTTGATTCTAGAAAGCTACCTAAGGATTAGGTTTAAGAAAATTCTGTCAGAAACTTTCAGCAAAAAACAATTTTTTTCAAATTTACCTTTAACTTTTCTCCCGTCCAACAGAATTTTTTTAATCTCGCTTGAAAAACTCTTTGGGCATATAAGAGATAACATGCAAAAAACCAAAGAAATTTACCGAGCGGAAGCAGAATTATGTTCTTCCCAAGTTACAAAATTTTGAAATTTTGACACGACTGAAGATAGGCAATTGCGGATGTGTAGAAATTGTCACGCCACTCTTGGCATGCGGTTTCAAGTCTGTTTATTCCAGGTTTATTTCGTTGGGCGTTTCTTTAGTCCTGATGTCTTTCTTTATGTTTGAAAAGGTGACGTTTTGGGTGGATCTGTGCTTGTCGAAGAACATTACATGTTTTGTTTTCAAATCATTGGATCACTGGCACCAAATGTAGCGGAATGTTTTCCTCCTTATGCAGATTGATTCATCTCAAGTGAATTCATCGACACTTTGCTCAGAATGGCGACTATTATGCTTCTTTTACACCTTGGGAACAAAGATTGTCTTAATCCTGGTAAGAAAGGCTGCTTTCTATGAAATGTATGCGATGGAGAGCAAGAACTTCTACCAAAGTGGAATGTGCTTGAAAATCCTTTTTAAACAATGGAGTTTCGAAAAATACTGCAATCAGGCAAGGTTTTCCTTCCACGGAGTTCAGGATGGAGCAACGCATACATGGAGTCCACTTTGGGATAATATATCATGTTTTACAGGAGCACAAGGACAGAATTAACAAAAACAACATTTCTGACTATAAAAACAATACCTTGAAGACGAGGACAAAACTACCTTTGATGATCTTTGATAAGTGTCAATTTTGTCAAGAATTTTCTGTTGATGAAACAAGTTCGACTGATTTCCTTTCGCTGTCGATCAAAACTCCAGTTAAAGAACCACTTTGAAGGTTTGAAGAATTTTTTTGCCCAAGGAAAAATCAGTAACAGTCAAATTATCAATATAAACAGTTCGGCAAGATAGAAACCACATCTTTTATCCGAACATCTGGAGTATTTCGTACCAAATGAATTTACAAAACATAGCACGCGGTAAATGTTCTGAAATTATTCTACGGGTACAGGTATTTCTTTGCATTACGGAAAAAAAACATATTACTACCAAACTATCACACTAGCACTTAATTAAGCAAATAAGAGAGCATTTCTTTTATCCGAAAATGTGGAGTATTTCCCAGAAAACTAACTTGAAAAAAACTAACTCGTTTTAAGCGAGCCGACTGCTGATAAAAATATAGTGCACAGTGAATTGTTTTGAAATTCTCTCGTATCCTTTTTAATTTTGTTTTGCAAGTAAATAGATTTACAGTGAAACTGAGATTGAAACTAAACAAAATGGCGTAGATACATATCGAAGCGCTCTAAAACTCGATTACGAACAGCTTTGAATTTTGCACTTTAGAATTAAACTTTTACTACAACTAATGAACTTAGAGTTGAGGAAAGAAAGGAAAGAAAAGAAAGGTGCTCCAAGGAAAGAACTTTTTGTTTTATTGTTCCTGTTATTCTTTTTGTACTTCTTAAATTGTACTCGCCATTCGGGCAATCAAACCTCAACTTTTAGTGGCCCTGGACACTTTTTAATTGCCACTGGCAACCATGCGACTGCCAAGTTTTAACCCTGAAAAACCTTTTACAGTAGTCTACATTGTTTTTGCTAACAACACCGCAAACGTGTCGTTTTTTTGGTCTTTTTTCTAAATGGGAATGTTGCCTCAGAAACATGAATCTGAGTTCACGAAAAATTTGCCCTGGCATGGAAACGGTGTCAGGCTTTTTTCCTGCGACCTGGACATAGAAAAGGCTTCCGTGGTCAAAACAGCCAGCAAAAGAAGCTTGGTAAAAAGGCGACTTTTCTAGGGCGCTTTATACGTTTTCACTGGAGATGAAAGTCTCCATCCCCTTGCACAGCTCAGTTGCAGGCCTCTGAATATAAGCTTACTGCACTTCATATGCGGCTGAGTTGACGATAGCGTTGATAACATTGAGGAGAACATGATTCAAGTGAATTGTCACCTAAGTTCCAGTTCTTCCAGACAGACCCAAGTGTGCGAGTCTTGCCTTCACGCAGCTTTTAAAAGACTGGCGCAAAATATTAAATCCAGACGAGAGTGCGATGCCAGTTTTGTTTGTTCCTTTTTTGAGTCGCAAGGGTAAATTGGAACCCAGTCTGCACGTGCCCAACAAAACTGTTTCAAGCCACCTTAAAAGAGAGCAGTTTGGTGTGATTATCGATTGATCATCTAGTACCGATTTCAATCAATATTAATTTAACAATTTCGTCGATTAATATCAATTCATCGATTAGAATCTGATGATCGATTTTCATCAATTAATAATGCCAGGTCATATTTCTCATTATTCCTTACCATAAAATAATTACAATGTACCAGAAATCTTTGCACATGTGATAAAATAACAAATTTCAAAGTGGTTTATTATACAGTACATACCAGATACCATTGCCAATTCCTCCAATCGTCTTTTTGTTGCACTTGACTGGCTCTTTTTTCCTGTTTATGTAACAATAGAAAAAATGAGTGAGTAGGAAAGTACTCAAACTAGGTCTGTCCTTATAGCTGAAAACCTATTAAATCAGTGTAAGACAAGACTTAAACGTCTACTTTACAAGTTAATTGTGCTGTTTTTACCTTTTTCTGGACACACATATAGTTATTAAGTCTCATATAATTCTTCAGAATTACTTCTTTTTAGCAATGGATGTGAATTTTAGTCTCTAATAATAATAATAATAATAATAATAATAATAATAACAATATTCTTTGTTCTACATAAGATTTTGCCATTTTCACCGGCATTTTCATTGTCATCAGGTAATGTTAGAGCTATTAAAAATTGTCACTGGTCGCTGATGACTATATTGAACAAAATGGGACAATATAGTGGAGTTTTGACCACCAATCTTGACCAACTAGGAAGTTTTTAATTTTACTTCGAATGTACTGTTCTGTGACCTCAAGATTTGGCAGGAGCTAATTTGCACTGCAGTGCGGGGTTTACTTAGCCGTGGTACAAATTTCCACTGTAGCAAACAGATCAGAAATTTTACAACTTGCCCACTAAGTCCCATGCACATGAAGATTGTTTCTGTTTCCCTTTGATTTCCAAGCCAAATTTATCCTATCTGTAGGACAACAGTTTGATTTCAAACCATTTTGACAAAGTCACTACAAACACATTAGAAATGGTACCATCTTTCACGTGGAATTCAAGGAAGTTTTGCTGGTACATAAAAGTGTCAACTGCAGCAATTTTTGTAACTTTGTAAGTGTCACGCATGCTGGTATGGTAAGGATCATGCACAAGCTCATGCTTAATGTGCTTGGGACCCTAAGTGAATAAAATTTGTTTTGACGCATGTCTAGATGTCACTGCAAATACCAATCAGAAGCACCTGTTTCCATGGATAAAAAACAAACGTAACTATGTAATTCAGATGCACTCTTTAAATTTTGTGAGACACGTTTATTTTGTTTCCTGTTGGCAAAACACCTTTACTTCTATGCTCCGTAAACAATCCAACTCAAGCAGATGCTGACTGAGTTCAAAATATTTTGGTACATCGTGGCCCATCGTCATTCCCTTGCCTGATATCTACAACTCTCTACTACTTCGAATCAGCGTTTCACAAATCTCTTCCTCTCAGCTTTTGTGATGGCCTTCAACAACATGTTTTAGATTGAGAACCGTAGCAGTGAATTAAATAAGCTCAAAAAACTTGCTGTCAGTTGAGCTCGGTTAATGTCATACTTTTTATTGCTAGCAACTTAACTATATACCATAAACACCGGCGTATAAGCCGCACCTTTTTACCCTAAAACTTCGCTCAAAATCAGGGGTACAACTTATCTGCTAGAACATCTGAATAAAAATCTGTTATTTTCCATGAATCATCCCCAAAACACCAAAATAAAGTCGAAATGCATGGTACCACGCTATCTTCAAGAACTTGCGTGGTAAATGGCCCACTGTTTCTCCATTGTTGACAACTTTGATGGCAAATTTGTCAATTGAAAGCAATTATTGAACTCCCTTTCACAGGCAAGTTTGTCACCGATGGATGGCTTCCAAATATCCTTGTAAACATGGAAGCCACAAACAGCTGAAGAAATTGCTAAAACCTCCATTTCAGTTGGGGGAACAAGACAAAGTACTCCTTTGAGTCAATTTTCGTATCTATGCCCAAAGAAGCCCGAAGGGGTCCAAAGGAGCTCTGATTTATATTGTCCAATCAGAAAGAACTACGTACTAGTGCAGAAAAATAAAACGGAATGTGTGCAGGCCATAAGCTTACTTCCAGATATGCCTTGGCAGTATCAGCGAGAAGTTTGGCTAATTTGTGCATTACTGTTGAATAATGGTTAAAGATAGTCTATTGTAGCTTAATTGGTTACATATTCAGATTGTTCTTCTTTAATCTCACCTGGGGGCAACACTGAATTACAAAACCATTTTGCTTTTACGGCTTTCCAAGGCTAAAATATAGCGCTGTTCAAAGCACATTAAAAGATCCGATAGAAAAGAAGGTTACCTGATCTTAGGTGTGAGAAAAGAAATAATTAAGCTTAAATTAAAAGTGTTTCGAACTGTTTTCACACCTCGCTGATTACTGTGGTGAAGAGAGTATGCTTCACGAAAGAGAAGAGAGTATCCTGCACTAGTTAAGTATTTTCCCCATCCTTATTCACATTCATGCAAAATCTGAAGAAAAAATTGACTTATGGAGCAGAAAACAGCTGATTGCATGAAGTCTTCTTGCACTTGCCGGCCGGGGAACAAAGCAATTCTCCATTTTCAAAGCTTTAAAAGGCTTATTAACTCTGTCATATTCTAAATGACCACTATTCTGATCCAGGTTAATTTTGTACTAGAAAAAAAATGCTGAAATAACGCACTTTTTATTTGAACAAAAAACAAGAACTAAACTTGCTGTTTCCTCAGCAGTCCACATGTTGTATTGATTATCTCCTCAATAATTATCAACTGTTTGTTAGTATTACTGACTTCGTTTATGCCCTGAGAGAAATGTCTTCCAAGACAAACACATCTGTAATTCCTTATTATCCAAGCTCAGAAGGAATTCACATCGAAGAACCACAGGAAACCCACAAATTCCAACCTGAAACTGAAGTATTGTTATACTGTTCTAGCATTCATAATTCTTGATTTCAAGAAAAACTACTGCTCATTTGCTCAAGCATCTTGCCATAAATACAAAAATTAAAGCAAGATCAGACAACGTTTTGATATCGCTTATATCATTATCAAGACTGAGATGGTGATAAGTGGAAAATTGAAAAGAATAAGAATTCGAATAGGAATCCATAAGCATATCAATCAGTCGGGTCCAAACAACGGATTACGCACAGATTTAGTAATAGCACAATGGCGAAATCCTTGTCGTTGGTAGCAATCAGTGTTTGTTGACAGATAGTTTTGTCTCCCCATCCATTCCATGCTCAAGATATTTCAGAGACCACTCTTCCAGCGGACTTATGGACTTCATTACTGGCCTTTACTTGTGCTAAGCGACCCATCACAAACAATTCTTAAAATAATAAAAGATGGAATAATCAACATGTCGCGAGCGTGGGACAAAGAAAAAATCTGTGTCCACGACGGGAATCGAAAAAAATTGTCATCCAAATTTAATAGCGAGCACGTAGTTTGTCCTGATAAATAATTTGAAAGTGAATAAAATTTGTTTTGACGCATGTCTAGACGTCACTGCAAATACCAATCAGAAGCACCTGTTTCCATGGATAAAAAACAAATGTAACTATGTAATTCAGATGCACCCTTTAAATTTTGTGAGACACGTTTATTTTGTTTCCTGTTGGCAAAACACCTTTACTTCTATGCTCCGTAAACAATCCAACTCAAGCAGATGCTGACTGAGTTCAAAATATTTTGGTACATCGTCTCCCATCGTCATTCCCTTGCCTGACATCTACAACTCTCTACTACTTCGAATCAGGGTTTCACAAATCTCTTCCTCTCAGCTTTTGTGATGGCCTTCAACAACATGTTTTAGATTGAGAACCGTAGCAGTGAATTAAATAAGCTCAAAAAACTTGCTGTCAGTTGAGCTCGGTTAATGTCATACTTTTTATTGCTAGCAACTATATACCATAAACACCAGTGTATAAGCTGCACCTTTTTACCCTAAAACTTCGCTCAAAATCAGGGGTACAACTTATCTGCTAGAACATCTGAATAAAAATCTGTAATTTTCCATGAATCATCCCCAAAACACCAAAATAAAGTCGAAATGGTACCACGCTATCTTCAAGAACTTGCGTGGCAAATGGCCCACTGTTTCTCCATTGTTGACAACTTTGATGGCAAATTTGTCAATTGAAAGCAATTATTGAACTCCCTTTCACAGGCAAGTTTGTCACCGATGGATGGCTTCCAAATATCCTTGTAAACATGGAAGCCACAAACAGCTGAAGAAATTGCTAAAACCTCCATTTCAGTTGGGGGAACAAGACAAAGTACTCCTTTGAGTCAATTTTCGTATCTACGCCCAAAGAAGCCCGAAGGGGTCCAAAGGAGCTCCGATTTATATTGTCCAATCAGAAAGAACTATGTACTAGTGCAGAAAAATAAAACGGAATGTGTGCAGGCCATAAGCTTACTTCCAGATATGCCTTGGCAGTATCAGCGAGAAGTTTGGCTAACTTGTGCATTACTGTTGAATAATGGTTAAAGATAGTCTATTGTAGCTTAATTGGTTACATATTCAGATTGTTCTTCTTTAATCTCACCTGGGGGCAACACTGAATTACAAAACCATTTTGCTTTTACGGCTTTCCAAGGCTAAAATATAGTGCTGTTCAAAGCACATTAAAAGATCCGACAGAAAAGAAGGTTACCTGATCTTAGGTAAGGTAGTTAAGCTCGGGTTAAGCGCAGTTCACTCGTGGTTTTGAAATGATTCAAGACAGCTTTCCATGAAGGTGCGAGAAAAGAAATAATTAAGCTTAAATTAAAAGTGCTTCGAACTGTTTTTACACCTCGCTGATTACTGTGGTGAAGCGAGTATGCTTCACGAAAGAGAAGAGAGTATCCTGCACTAGTTAAGTATTTTCCCCATCCTTATTCACATTCATGCAAAATCTGAAGAAAAAATTGACTTATGGAGCAGAAAACAGCTGATTGCATGAAGTCTTCTTGCACTTGCCGGCCGGGGAACAAAGCAATTCTCCATTTTAAAATCTTTAAAAGGCTTATTAACTCTGTGATATTCTAAATGACCACTATTCTGATCCAGGTTAATTTTGTACTAGAAAAAAAATGCTGAAATAACGCGCTTCTTATTTGAACAAAAAACAAGAACTAAACTTGCTGTTTCCTCAGCAGTCCACATGTTGTATTGATTATCTCGTCAATAATTATCAACTGTTTGTTAGTATTACTGACTTCGTTTATGACCCTGAGAGAAATGTCTTCCAAGACAAACACATCTGTAATTCCTTATTATCCAAGCTCAGAAGGAATTCACATCGAAGAACCACAGGAAACCCACAAATTCCAACCTGAAACTGAAGTATTGTTATACTGTTCTAGCATTCATAATTCTTGGTTTCAAGAAAAACTACTGCTCATTTGCTCAAGCATCTTGCCATAAATACAAAAATTAAAGCAAGATCAGACAACGTTTTGATATCGCTTATATCATTATCAAGACTGAGATGGTGATAAGTGGAAAATTGAAAAGAATAAGAATTCGAATAGGAATCCATAAGCATATCAATCAGTCGGGTCCAAACAACGGATTACGCACAGATTTAGTAATAGCACAATGGCGAAATCCTTGTCGTTGGTAGCAATCAGTGTTTGTTGACAGATAGTTTTGTCTCCCCATCCATTCCATGCTCAAGATATTTCAGAGACCACTCTTCCAGCGGACTTATGGACTTCATTACTGGCCTTTACTTGTGCTAAGCGACCCATCACAAACAATTCTTAAAATAATAAAAGATGGAATAATCAACATGTCGCGAGCGTGGGACAAAGAAAAAATCTGTGTCCACGACGGGAATCGAAAAAAATTGTCATCCAAATTTAATAGCGAGCACGTAGTTTGTCCTGATAAATAATTTGAAAGTGAATAAAATTTGTTTTGACGCATGTCTAGACGTCACTGCAAATACCAATCAGAAGCACCTGTTTCCATGGATAAAAAACAAATGTAACTATGTAATTCAGATGCACTCTTTAAATTTTGTGAGACACGTTTATTTTGTTTCCTGTTGGCAAAACACCTTTACTTCTATGCTCCGTAAACAATCCAACTCAAGCAGATGCTGACTGAGTTCAAAATATTTTGGTACATCGTCTCCCATCGTCATTCCCTTGCCTGACATCTACAACTCTCTACTACTTCGAATCAGGGTTTCACAAATCTCTTCCTCTCAGCTTTTGTGATGGCCTTCAACAACATGTTTTAGATTGAGAACCGTAGCAGTGAATTAAATAAGCTCAAAAAACTTGCTGTCAGTTGAGCTCGGTTAATGTCATACTTTTTATTGCTAGCAACTATATACCATAAACACCAGTGTATAAGCTGCACCTTTTTACCCTAAAACTTCGCTCAAAATCAGGGGTACAACTTATCTGCTAGAACATCTGAATAAAAATCTGTAATTTTCCATGAATCATCCCCAAAACACCAAAATAAAGTCGAAATGGTACCACGCTATCTTCAAGAACTTGCGTGGCAAATGGCCCACTGTTTCTCCATTGTTGACAACTTTGATGGCAAATTTGTCAATTGAAAGCAATTATTGAACTCCCTTTCACAGGCAAGTTTGTCACCGATGGATGGCTTCCAAATATCCTTGTAAACATGGAAGCCACAAACAGCTGAAGAAATTGCTAAAACCTCCATTTCAGTTGGGGGAACAAGACAAAGTACTCCTTTGAGTCAATTTTCGTATCTACGCCCAAAGAAGCCCGAAGGGGTCCAAAGGAGCTCCGATTTATATTGTCCAATCAGAAAGAACTATGTACTAGTGCAGAAAAATAAAACGGAATGTGTGCAGGCCATAAGCTTACTTCCAGATATGCCTTGGCAGTATCAGCGAGAAGTTTGGCTAACTTGTGCATTACTGTTGAATAACGGTTAAAGATAGTCTATTGTAGCTTAATTGGTTACATATTCAGATTGTTCTTCTTTAATCTCACCTGGGGGCAACACTGAATTACAAAACCATTTTGCTTTTACGGCTTTCCAAGGCTAAAATATAGTGCTGTTCAAAGCACATTAAAAGATCCGACAGAAAAGAAGGTTACCTGATCTTAGGTAAGGTAGTTAAGCTCGGGTTAAGTGCAGTTCACTCGTGGTTTTGAAATGATTCAAGACAGCTTTCCATGAAGGTGCGAGAAAAGAAATAATTAAGCTTAAATTAAAAGTGCTTCGAACTGTTTTTACACCTCGCTGATTACTGTGGTGAAGCGAGTATGCTTCACGAAAGAGAAGAGAGTATCCTGCACTAGTTAAGTATTTTCCCCATCCTTATTCACATTCATGCAAAATCTGAAGAAAAAATTGACTTATGGAGCAGAAAACAGCTGATTGCATGAAGTCTTCTTGCACTTGCTGGCCAGGGAACAAAGCAACTCTCCATTTTAAAATCTTTAAAAGGCTTATTAACTCTGTGATATTCTAAATGACCACTATTCTGATCCAGGTTAATTTTGTACTAGAAAAAAAATGCTGAAATAACGCGCTTCTTATTTGAACAAAAAACAAGAACTAAACTTGCTGTTTCCTCAGCAGTCCACATGTTGTATTGATTATCTCGTCAATAATTATCAACTGTTTGTTAGTATTACTGACTTCGTTTATGACCCTGAGAGAAATGTCTTCCAAGACAAACACATCTGTAATTCCTTATTATCCAAGCTCAGAAGGAATTCACATCGAAGAACCACAGGAAACCCACAAATTCCAACCTGAAACTGAAGTATTGTTATACTGTTCTAGCATTCATAATTCTTGGTTTCAAGAAAAACTACTGCTCATTTGCTCAAGCATCTTGCCATAAATACAAAAATTAAAGCAAGATCAGACAACGTTTTGATATCGCTTACATCATTATCAAGACTGAGATGGTGATAAGTGGAAAATTGAAAAGAACAAGAATTCGAATAGGAATCCATAAGCATATCAATCAGTCGGGTCCAAACAACGGATTACGCACAGATTTAGTAATAGCACAATGGCGAAATCCTTGTCGTTGGTAGCAATCAGTGTTTGTTGACAGATAGTTTTGTCTCCCCATCCATTCCATGCTCAAGATATTTCAGAGACCACTCTTCCAGCGGACTTATGGACTTCATTACTGGCCTTTACTTGTGCTAAGCGACCCATCACAAACAATTCTTAAAATAATAAAAGATGGAATAATCAACATGTTGCGAGCCTGGGACAAAGAAAAAATCTGTGTCCCCGACGGGAATCGAAAATGTCACCCAAATTTAATAGCGAGCACGTAGTTTGTGCTGATAAATATTTTCAAACGGTCTGCTTTTTCTTCCACGTTGAGAGTTAGCCGCTTTTCGAAGCAACAGAATAAACTGGTCCTCAGGTTAAATAGTTTTAAAAATGGAGCCTTCTCGAGGTGATCGAGGCCTTGGGGATTCATATCTGAGCAGCCCACTGGCCAAATGCTGGCTCAGTCTTTTCTTGGAGAAAAGATTTCCCCAGATGTTCCCTCCACTGCATTTCAGTTTGCTTTGCGAATGAACGAAGCAGCAACACTTGTCACCAGTTTTCTCTCTTCTTATCAAATGCCTGGCTACTAAGCCAAGATACCCAGCCGATGGCCAAATTAACTTACTCACAAATTTTCAGACTTGAATAGCTATAACTGAAAAAATTCTGGGAAAAAGTTTGTCAGGGAAAGAGGTCTTGTGTTCAAGTACATTTACAGTGTACATACCTTTTTGATACTTGTCATAAGGATTAAAATGCATGTTTGAGTCTCATTTGGACTACAAATTGAATCCCTTATCCGTAGTGAAAAGGAGTTCACTTCAGCCAATATGTTCCAAAACTTGAGCTTCTAAACTTGGGGTGCGGCTTATCTGCGAGTGCGGCTTATGTTTGCTGTGGTGTTTACGGTGTTTACGGTGGGGTGAAATTGAGGATAAGGGGGTAATCTTGTTCAATTTCTGCTCATGCGCAGTAGTAGCAAGGCCCCAAATATGGGCCTCGCTGCTACTGTACGAGTACAGAAATTACCGCCTTTTGCACAAAATCGTGATGCAAAACACAAATTTTAAAATGGGGGAACATGAAATGTTGATTTTGGATTTCATCTTTCTAGTGAGGCTTTCTTTAAGTCAATCTGGGACACCAAAATTTCAATTGAGGATATAACGATAGCAACTAGAGGCTATCAGAGCTACTGTGCCGCTCAAAAGTAAGTTACCAGTCTCATCTCGTCTTGAAAGACGAGAGCTTCATCTCAATAGATTCTCTGAAGCTGCAATTTTGAAATAAATTACAACCAAATTGTCTCACGAGAAACCAACTAATTTTGCCCGATGTGTTTGTTACCTATGAGTAAATGGAACTACAGTATATTCGGTCTGTATTACATGAGTTCACGCCGTATGAGCTATCTGTTTTGAAATAATATTGTCTTCATTCACTCGGTTTCCTTTTGCAATACCCCCACTTGATGTTGCAATCTCACCCAAAGCACATTGAACTGACCCGTTAACACAGCCAAAATAATTTGTAATCGAAATATTTCTGCACTCACAGAAAACTGGAACAACATTTAAATGTAAAATCAAGATTATGTTATTAATACATGTACCAGTCCTCGAACACACTGGTGTTTCTCGTTCTCTGAGTAATCCTGGTGACATTGAAAACTGAGAATAAATACTTTAATTATTACGTCTGTGTTTCGTGTGTTATTAGTGTTATGAGCTGATTCTATTTCAATAATCCTGTCATCATTCCCTCTGGTAGCAACGTACAAAGCTCTAAGTGTCTCAAGAATTTATGTCTGGGGTTGTAGTTACTGTTATTGTTACTGCTTTTCAGGGACATGGTCATTCTAGTCTGTTCCTAAGAATATAAACCATGTATTTGCCCCGGAGATTGTTAATTTCAGGGTGTTGCATGTGTATATCTGCAATGCGCTGCAGGGTCCACAATGGTCAAGGAATCACTCATTGAGCAAACAAATACACTGTATTCGTGTGCTTGAAAACCTCTTTTAAAATCCCTGAAATCCACAAAAGATATAAAACAAACAATGCTCAGACCAAAGGTGTGCTGTTATTACTTTTGTCAATGCCTTTAATTTACTACATCTAGACTTCAAAACAAATACACCATCAGACCGATCAACTAGTTCGATCTTTCGCTCGCATCAGAATGGACCAAAAAGACTAAATGGTTTGTGATTGAGGGAACTCAGTGAATTCGAATTGCTTCGTGACAACGCATCCCTCTAAATGTTAGAGAACAAAATTTATTGTTGCGCTTCACAATAGGTGTCAATATCTCGCCAGAACGACAAGCCTTAGTACTTCCAGTATTTTTCAGGTTCTCCCGGGACGTGTCTTGTCTCTCGAGAGGAGAGTTGTCTCTTGAGATGAGAATGGTGTCTCGCGAGAGGGTCAGATAACTTACTTTTGAGCAGTACTGTATAGTGCAACACAGAAAAGATGTTTTGGTGGTTCTACCCACAAGGTAAGGAAAATCCCTGATCTATCAACTCTTGCTGAGTATGTTAAACTTTCTACAGAACAATGGGACCCACAGCTCGATTGTCATTGTCCTGTCTCTGCTAAGTGTGCTGTTGTTGGATCAGGTAGACAAAATAAAAAAGTGTGGTCAGACAGCAGGACTTCTTCAAGCTATTGATCAGGGATTTTCCATACACAGCGATAGTGAAGAAAATGTATGCAGTGGACATGAAGCAGTTCTGTCTGGTCATTCTGAATTGTTCCTCGGCAGTATCACAGTGTGTAATTGCCGTGTGTGTTATTTAACAAATTTTCTACGAGGGTGCACTGGATAGAATAATTCTCTTATAAAAACTCAAGCACTGATTGCTTTAAAACCAAGAAAGAAAGAAAAAAACAAGAAAAGAGATAAAAATGGAACAAGAATTGATCACATGACTGAACAAAAAGGTGCCAAGTGTTGAAGCATTTCTTTGCAAAGCTGAAACGGAACAAGTTTATAATCGGCTTGCACAATGGAGCCACCAGCTGAGAAACAAGATAACTGTAGTAAAGGAACATTAGAATTCACCAACTTAGTTTGTTAAACACAAAGCAGAAAACGCAGTTGTGGACAGAGTGGTAAATATAATATCTCAAACAACAGGGAAAGGAATTGAAATCCTTTCACATGGTATCCAATTTTTATATGAAAATTTGGAGCTGTTGGAACACAGAGCTAGGACGAGTGCAGGCAAGCCAGGGTAAATTTTGCATGGCATAGATGAAAAAAGTCGGCTTCCCTTCCTTCTTGTTAGTTTGTTCACTACTTGTTTACATTGCTTCACGATTTTCATACTGACTTATCATGAATGTGCGACAGTTTTTGTTAAATTCTCTTCTCCTATTTTACTGTGTTGTTTTGTCTTGATTTGATATTTCAGAGTGGAAAGTCTCCCTGACAACCCTACCGTTTGTACAATTTTAAAAATCAGTTATGTGACAATGAAATAAAATTTTAAATTGTTTAAACCACAACGCTAATTGCTTGAATTTCTATTTCTACACAGTTTCTTGTCATCCTAAAAGACATCAAGCACTCTGGAACAATTTTGATTTGTGTCTTAAAGTCATTGTTGGAATTTCTGCTCAATTTAAATTCATTACAAAGTCCACTGAGGAAGCATTCAAATAACTAGTGCCCACCAGGTTTAAGGCTGTTGTAAGTAACTTCTCAGTGTGGCAGACACCATTGTAATAAAGCCATATAAAGGCAAGATATAACATGCTATCTGAAGATGATACTTTTGAAATAACACTCCTTAACTTAAGAGATTTTCCAGTGCCGCTAAAAGTTAAAACTTTTCTCATGGCTGTATCTCCACACAACCTGCATTTACTTTTTGCAACATCGCAAGACATGATGCAGCTATTTTTCTATCTTAAGCGTGGACATAATCCAAAAAAACACCAAATAAATATCCAATCCTGAGGCTGACGCAAGGGTACTTGTGAGGTGAAGATTATGAGCCAATCATAAATTAATTACAATGCAACACTCCTTTCTCCTAGAAGACAATGAAAAGTGGCATGCTTTTGAACTTTACCAGATCCAGATCTCACATTTTTCCCAGGCAAAAAGAGTAAGAGGGTAAGAGATTAGAGGAATAATACATAGATTTAGCCAAGCCTGAAAGCAGAGCTCGCAAGGAATAAGCTGGTGTTAATTTCTCAAAAATACGTAGACCTGAGACTTTTTGGTCCCACATATATTTCAGGACTATTTTTGGCTTGTTGTCTTTCAAAAATTGTTTCTCAAAAAGCCCGAAAAGTGTTCGGAGTTGTCCTCCAATGGGCATCTGTTCTGTTTGAATCTGAGCTTGAAAGGTCATTTTTGACCACAGGGCTCTACTCACAAACCATCTTGCTTGGTTTTTGCAGTGTTTCTGTATCCCATCATTTAACTGTCAAGACTTGTCAAATCTCCTCATATTATTGGCTGTTCACTTGAATGATCTCAATTACATGTACAACAACAAAAGATATAACACTCTGAAGTAAATGCAGTGTTGCAGTGCGTCCTGTGTCTCTGATGCATAGAAATCCTAAAAGAAGCAAAATAATTTATGGCATGCGTCCTTCAGGATGAACAAATGCAAACATGCCGCGAATCAATCAAATGTCCCATTTGTGTAATTTAGAATCTAGAACATAACTTACTTTCAAAAGAAAATATTGGTTCGCTCTGAAATATATCTAGAAGCAATTTCTGAGGGAAAGAATACAAGCTACTTGCATTAAATTAAATCTATTTGCAGATGCCACCATGTTTGTTTGTGATCAAAATACGTATTTTAATGTCGAGGGGACCCTGGGAACAAGGTCGTACCAAATATGGAATAAAGCGCACTTCACTCAAAGCTTGCAGAAGCCTACCATTTTTTGTAGATGGGACTCGATATTTTTCATGGGATGAGTACCAGGGACTCACTGATGGCAAATTGTAACAAACTCACTGTAAGTAGGTAACGTTTTTGGGTTTTCGGTTCAGACGTTAACAAATAACATGAACTGACTGCCACTAAAAGTCTAGTAAAAACTTTTTACTGGCATTTTACCGGAAAAATCACCCGAAAGGGAGGTTTTTAGGAGCTTCCAAGCACCTGTAAATTATTGTTGGAATATGGTGCAAGTTTAGCAGCCGCGAATATAAATTCGGGTGCTTTGAGGAACACACAGAACTGTTTCCTGAAGCTTATTGGATAAAATAACTTTAACCAAAAACTGCTTCACTTATAGTTACTTGAATAATTTTTATTTTGATCTCTAACTAGAGACCATTGATATTGAAAACAAAACAGTTTAGGCAAAAGCTAAGACATAAGTTTTGCAGCCACGAAGTGTATAAATTTGGGCACTTTGAGAAATACACAGAACATTTTTTTGGAAGCGTTTCTGATAAAATAGCTTTAAACTGATAACTGCTTTGCTTATAGTTTCTGAAATAACTTTTTATGATTGGAAGGCAAAACAAACACTAAACATGGCATAAGTTCTGATTGTGGCTGCAAAGTATATAAATTCAGGTGCTTTACATGAGGAATGCACAAAACGCTATTTTAAATAAAATAGCTTTAAACCGACAACTGCTTTGCATAAAAGATTATTACTGTTGAAACCTTCTAGGAAAAGAAAAGCGACAACTGTCTTTAGAGATGGACCCGACAGCCAAAACAAATTGAAAGCAATTATTCACCAACATCTCACTGAAGAGATGCATGTGCAAATAGTGTGCTGTTGTCTCTCTGTCCTGCTGTTATGAATGAACAAACACAAAATAATGGACAGAAAAATCATTTTTGAAACAGTTTATTCGAAAACCCATACTTAAATGAAATTAACGTTACACTTCCTACATCATGCATCTGTCTACGCAAGTAAAATCAGCTGAGTACATCAACATTCAAGACTACATCTGTCTCAAAACTGAGCATGTTTTCTAATATTTTTAAAGTCAACATCTATATAAATGAAGTAAACGCCACATTTCTAATGACATAAATTAAATTCCTATTTCAAAATGTTATTTCTTTGACCGTTATGCTCAAACTCATGTACCATGTACCCTTCAAACACTTCACTTACTTGGTTGTGTTTCACAACAGAACAAGCTCTTGGCCATGAAGAAAACTAAGGTGAAGTGCTCGAAGGCAAATTTCGTAACCTGAACTTTTTGCTTTCCACCAAAAATTCAACTGAGTATTCTTTTGAACTTTTTCTTCCCATTTATAGTTTGCCTGTGATATTTTTTCTCCAGTTTTAAACTTCGGTATTGTTGAACAATCGCTTTGCTAAATACCGGTAAGCTTAAGCTTTTAAAGAAACTTCTTTTTCAAAAGTAACGATGGTGGTGCAATTTCCCACCACGAAAAATGCCAGTTGCCTAAAAGCACCACGTGATTGCCCACCAAGAAAAGATGGCACTCTCCAGCCCCCGTTGGGTTGGATGTACAGGCGTGGATGCATGGATGTACAGGCGTATGCTGACGCCACAAACAAAATTTATCGCATCAATAGGTTACCAAATTCCCTTATCCATGGTGCTTCGCGGCAGAGACTCCGCTATTAAATAAAGGTGATTTCATTCAATTGCATTGTGCATCTTTTCTGTGAATCATTTTTTGCGTGATTAGCGCACGTACGTTTGGAACTTGTTAGGTTTTCTATAGAAGCTAAGGTGTTCAGAGAAATAAATGGTCGTTTTCTCCCAAATGAACTCAGTGACCCGACTTTTTTATTCCATTTATTTAAGGAAAACAGGACTTTGCATAACATATTCAAATTTAAAGAATTTTTCATTAATCAGTTTTGAAATATTCCAGTTGATTTGCTATTACAGTCAGATTTTAGTCATTTCACTGGAACCCTACAGACGCTCAATTTTGCCTATTATTTCATTAGTTTCATTTTATATGGCAATTTCAAGACGTTTTACTGTAACACTGTTCTTCTATAACAAGAATAATCCTTATATTTCATTGCTAGTAATAATGTTGTTGATGCAATGGGTGTCTCTGGTATAAGAAAAGGCTTTTTAATATTGTTGTCAAAAGCTAGCAAATACCTGTATACTACAGCCCTGTAGCATGAAATCAGACACGGTGACTCCCTCTTTTTATTTTATTCTTTTTAATGTACTAGGTGTATTTAATAACCGTGCAAAGTTTGAACAAATTCTCATTACCACTTCTTTTTCGATGGAATCACCTTAAACAACAGTGAATAAAATTCAGTACTTACCAAGTTAACTTGTCTTTCTTCCACCACTTCTTTTCCACCGGCAAAGTTGGGCACAAGTAGTATAATGGCAACACAGAGGCAAGCAAAAGCTACCAGATTCATTCTCAGTTCTGTGGCCATATGCTAAAGATGAATTAAAGCACTGAGACATGAATCATAGTTGACGAGAATTGGAAAGCAACAAAATAATAACCGCAAAGTACTACATATTTCCCACAAGTAATCTTCAGTAACCGTAACCCCAATTAAATAACTTACAGGTAATTAATTTTAACATTTTCACCTTATATCCATGAAGAGTCCCAGCATTTATGACTGTACTTGTACCCCTTAAGAATTCCACAATTTTTTTTATTCTTGTGCCAGTAGGAGAAATATTGCACTGTCGTCCCTCAGAAGTACAGACTAGTAAGTACAACAACCCGGGTAAACAACTCAAACGTATTCAAACCGTACCTTGGCTTTTCGCCTTCACAGATCATATCAAAAACGAGTAGTTTTTTCTGTTAGGAAAGACCAATGCGTCGATCTTCCTCGCTACTTTGATCAGTAAAGCTTGTGAGTCACAACTGACTCGCTAAAAATATAAGACTTAAGACTTACAATGCAATCGACACCAACCGAGGCGTTTCAGAATCCACAAAGGCAGACACGCTGAAGCTCTGGTCTGGAATTTTCGTCCACAACCCAGTTGATCTTGCGACAACGATAACCTCCCATTTTTGACCTTCTTGTTTATTACACACACTAACGCCGGCGGCATATTGAAGAAGTAAATGCTACCCCAGTAACATGAAAAATTCACGAAAAACCTCCTCGCTCAATCCTCGCTCACTGGCTCTGGACCGAACCCAACCAGCGGTTTGACCATTCAGCCGTAGAATACTCATGTATATCGAACCAAAAATTCCACAATAAATTTTACGGCTCAGACCTATGTCTGGTGTAGGCATTTAGCGTAAGGGGTCCTCGATTATCAGACGACTATACAAACCTGCGATCAGGGGCTATTTTCGATTCTCTTGATGTTCACGATAAAAAATCAGCGGAATGTACATTTACCCTGTGAATCTTAAAATTACTTCATACATTTACCTTCAGTTGAGAGTAAGGAACTAATAACGCTTTCTCTTCTCGAAGGAGTCAAGGAGACGTCTGCACGCAGGCTAAGGAGTCAGGCGCTTGTTATTTCACTAAGGTGATCACGTTAGTACTCCGTCTGTATGACGGAAGAAACTACCGAATGAAAGAAGCCGTGTTTAAACGTGTTATCTTAGAAGCCAAGGGAAGTAATTACTGATTGGACAAAACCATGTCAATATAGGCTATTTTAACTTTAGAGCCGACTGAAGCAAATAAATCGTCCGAGGTCAAGTCTGTTTAGAAGATCACCAATTGGACTAGGCCCTGTCAAAGCGTCAGGCTAATGTAGAAAAACAGAATAATTATGTCATGTGAGAAGCTGAAATAAAAGAAATGGTGAATTTCCACGTAAGCATCTGAGACTTCCGTTGTTTTTATGTTATTCAGTTATCACTATCCAAAAATGAAGAAATCGTTTTGCGGTAGACATTCACTTTCAGGACTTTCTTCTTTAACCAAATTCGGCATTCCTTATCATCAAAAGACAAGCTGGCACGTTTTTGTTAAAAATCGACTGGCTGTTCACAGACCACCAATTTCCTCGCAAGCATTTACAAACATTGACGCAAATACAACAGCAAGGATAAAAGATAATTTACTGATTTTACTTGCGCTCCCACTCATGCTATGATTCCTCAGTGAAAACCCGACAAGAGGAATGGTTCCCCTTTCCTATATATAAATCAGATTATAAACATAGGTTTAGATACATGTAGGTTCTGGATAAAAGTACAGGTGTCTCAGTCTTCTAAACGAACTGGCTGAAACATTGCCTGGTGTTGTTTCCTAACTCTGTACGGTGTTTCTTCTCTATCTGAGCGAATTGAACGATTTGAGAACTTTTACCCTACGTCGTCTACTAAAAAGTCGGCGAGGGTCACAATAAACTCATCTGGCAAATTGTGTTGTTGGCGGGGTAGGAAGGGGGAATTTGTGTGCTTATTATTCTCACGTTCATGGGCTGGAGTTGTCTTTTACAGACACTGCCTTCTTTCACATCTCACTTATTAAAGTACTTGCTTCTATTATTTACTTTGTAATTGTGAAATTACTCCACGGCCTGAATTACATGAAAAGTCGCTGGTCGCTGTCACGATTTTTGATTTAGCTTAGTATAGTATCGTTATGCGGGCTTGCGCTGCATAGCTTCGGCTTGCTTGTTCTTGCGTTTCTTGTGAACGACATCGCCTTTTGGCATCGCCATTAACGTGACGGCCCTTACCCTATTAAGATTTTTTAATAGAGGCCAATGGATAGGGTCAGTTGCAGCACTGAAGAACTAGGGCTAACACTCGAAACCGAGGCTTTCGCCGTAATCTCTTAACGGTCAATTTACCAGCATATCAACTCAGTTTTTCAGCCGGTCAAACGGCAGTGTTTCGCTCCTCCTATCGACGATGTCTGAGTTGATGGTTCTCGCGCTGGCCATTTATTATATTACCGTTTATTATAACTAACCAAATTGTTTGGCAGTACATGTTAAGTTACACTGAATTCAAAAGCTAACTTTCTGCTCTTTTTAGCGCAAAATTCTCTTCACTTTCGGTGTCAATCAGAGTGTCTCTATAAGCATGCATAAAAGGCCAAAGAAGAGAGCTCCTTAGTTCTCGTGGTTGTGCTCATGTAGGTCTTGATGCGGCGCAAGGTATGAAATGACTGCTCTGGCGTCGCAGTAGATACAGGGTTTGTAAGAAGAATATTGAGAACTGCTCTTACATTTGGGTACAAAGTAATCTGCAAAGAAGAGGATAAACAGTCAAGAAATGGAGGTAAAGGATGGAAGTAAAGAGAATAGACACAGAGATAAAGTATTTTACAAGGAGAATTCCAATTTTTTCCCATTACATTTTCGTTACGTGTGACTATTTTAAAGGGGATTTGAACTGAACAAACACCTCGCCGTATATTTAGTTCTGCTGTAAGTTTTAATCGTTTTATCTTGTTGAAGATTTTTCTTCTGAAAATACTAGTACTGTTAGTGCAGACACAAAAGATTGTTGATGCTTATCCCAATAGCGGAGATTTTGTGATTTTGAGTTTATAATCAGTCAGTTTCTCATGAATTTTCTGCAACAATTGGTCATAAACTTACAACATATTTCAAAGACTAAAAACCGGTTTTTTTGGACTGGAAGTGATAATACAACACCCGCAGGTGCACTCTTTCGCGACAGCGTTAAAGAAAATCGACATGTACCGATCTTAAAATTACACGAGTTTACTTTATCACCTCAATGTACGAATTTTTAATTTCCCTTACTTCTGTATTATAAACCGTCAAATTAAGTTATTTAACTGAGGACGGGAAATTCTGATATACACTTGCGTATTTCGCGTAAAGGCCCCTGAAAGTCATTGTGAATTTCGCTGTTTTAACTGAGCCGCGATGCAAGAATGACAAATCCAAATTATAACGTTTACGGTACTGAGATACGTTTATTTTGAGTTTATTGTGAATACTCCTCGCAACATTTCACGAGAATACAAACCTCTTCGGTATAAGAATTATTATTGAAAGCAGTTACACACTGATTTACTCTATGAAAGCGAGCAGAGGAGACCGGCATACCGGTACACCACCTCAAAAGGCTCTCAGTCTTTATTACTATCCATACAGGTGGTGTGGACGCTATGATCGCAAAGCGTTATTTTGAGAGGAATTCAAGATGGCGGCGAATTAGTCAGTGAGACTGTAATTTTGGAGGTATACACTTCTGTCCAGGATTGAACTCTGCAACGAATTTTACGATTTTCCACTTCAGTTACAAACTTCACAATTTTTCGTAATGTTACGTTTCAAAGTAGCAAGATTAACAAATTTTACGCGCTTTTTGCGATGTTTTCCTTCAGACAAACAAGATTTACAAATTTTAGCTTCTAAGCGAGTTTTTGCTTGAGACAGCGCTTTTAGCGATTTTTCGTTTTATAGCCTCAACGATTTTTCGCGCTGTGTTGCAGTTTTCGCAGTCTTTCGTCTTGCTAATAAACTGCCTCAAGACAACAGAGGCTAGCCAGCTGTGCTAACAGATTTTACTGATTTGCGAAAATTCGCAGCCTCAACGATTGTTGACGCTCTTCTACGATTTTTCACCGTCTTTAGTCTTTAGCCGAGTCGTCTTGAACACGTGCTATAGTACCAAGATGGTGGTGAGTACATTTTCGCGGCTTATGTTTGTTATGGTCTTTCCTTTATAGCAGAATGCTTCAAAATGTAAAACAAAAACAGTAAGAGCTGAGCATAAAAATATATTTGTCTAAAGTAAAAGAGGTGTTTTAAAATTGGGGGCTAATTGTCTAAAGATCGGGGGCTAGTTTCAGCTGTAGTTTGTCTGGGGGGTGAGTTGTCTGACATTCGAGCCATGTTACATGTCGCGCTGGGAGATTTTAAAAGAACTAGGAATACTCATAAATTCCTGTGATATCTCGTTTGCTATGCCTTACATATCCCGCGCTAGGCGCTTTAAGAACTAGGGATGTTTACAGATTCATGTGACATCTCGCGCTAGAAGCATTCACAGCGAGGGATATCACAGGGTGCCCACTCAAACTGTGTGACCGTTTGTCGTTTTAAAATTATAAGGGAATGTATGAGAAAACCGAAAGGTTTCTAATAACGTGAAATGCTGCGAGAAATATCTACTAAATGTAAATATTTCTCGCAGCATTTTACGTTATTAGAAACCTTTCAATTTTCTCACAAATTTCTTATAATTTTGAAACTACCAACGGTCACACAGTTTGTGTGGACCTCCTGTGGGGATATTCATAGGGTCACGAGGAATGTCAGACATATCTAATCTATGAATATCCCTCGTTCTAAAAGCAATCAAGCGCGAGATATAATAGAATCTATAAATATCTCTCTTGTTTCGCGCTGTGTTTGATATTCAGTTTTCAAATCTATCGAAAGCTATGAACCCCTCGTTCTAAAAGCATCAAGTGCGCCTAGATATAAAAGGCATAGCGAACGAGATGTCACAGAAATTTATGAATATTCCTCGTTCTTAAAGCTCCAAGAACACCTATGAATCACAGGCATCCCTCGTTCTCTGGGGGTGGATGTGGGGAGAATGGGGGAGAAATGGGGCGATTTCTGCCCCAGTCTCTCTCAAAAATCACAATGCAGCCCAACCTCGTCCCCAGGGTCTTCTCGCTTTTCAATATGGCGGCGGCTCGGGAGAAGACCCTGGCACATAGCGACCTAAAACGGTCGCTGATTGGCGCCATTCTTACATGTGTTCTGATTGGTTTACGTCTTCCAAAAGCAAAGATGGCGGATCTTTGTGGGTTCTTCCTGCAACCCAAACATTGCTATTTCTAGGTCTCTGTGATGTGAAAGCTGAACAGTTTTTCTGTTTGACAATTTACAAATCTGCAGCTGTTCCGTATGAGGAAGATCTGAAGTACCAAACCCAAGATTCGTAGATTATTCGGGTTAAAAGTTCCTCTATCGCGATCGGCTGGTGATCTACGCAGGGCGTAACATGTCGATAATTTCGATAGTCGATAAAAGTCGATCGTTGTCGATCGTTGTCGATAGTAATCAATCGACAAATATCGGAAGTCGATAAAAATCGATCACCGGATTTCTTGTGATTATCGATTTTTATCGATTTTCAATGTTACAGTTCGATTTTGATCGATTTCAATCGACAAGTATCGAAAACAAAACGATGTATCGTGGGTGGGAGACAAGACTACTTTGTTGAACGCGGAAAATCTATAACGAAGCAGGATTGACTGTGCCAAGACTTAATTTTACCGATTTTACACTGTAAATTTTGAAAACTAAAATAAACATGAGGTGAAAGCAGAAACTACAGCAAAAGTAAATCATTTTCAGATCGAATCTCACAATACTCTCCGACTGTTATGAGTGAATGAAATGTCAAGAAGACCATCGCAGTTATAGACGCATCAGTGAAATTTGCGTTCGACGTCAGGTGAACGCAACCTAAACTTGACGCGGAAGTAGCAAAGAAGCATGGTCATGAACATTTTGCGAAAAGAAACTGGATTTGTGGGTTAGGTACCGGATACAGAAATATGTCATAGACCTTGGACGGATAGCAAATGACCTCGCTTTCACGTCCGAAGGCGCCTGTGCTGTGAAGAAGCTTGTTTCGAAAGAGAGAGGTTCCACACTTGAAATAGCAACCTTTCGACCAAAAAGTTATTGCAAATCCTTGGTCGAAATCTTACAAACGTATGTACGAATCCTTGGTGCATATATCAACCTGCAGTTCGCCGTTCAGTTGGCAAAACTAATCTCGACTTCCATGAGGAACCACTCGGCATACAACATTCAAATTATGCCCGTGAGAGTAACACGCTATTTTGATACGTAGTATCGCATTTAAATCATTTCTTTTTCGAGTAATTGCCTTGGCGAGTCACTTTCAAAGTTTTGTCTATATGTCACGTGGGACTTTTAAATTTAGAAATCGCTTTGCCTGCTTACCTCGAAATCCATTCGGAAATCGACGACCAAAAGACTTTATCGAGGAAGCCACGAACTGAAAGAGGTTGAGAGGACCATTGCACGAATGTTTTTTCCAGTTTATCAATGGTAAAGGATTAAGCAGGCTTAGCTGTAACTTTTCAGGTTATTGCTCAGTGTTTTGTTTAACTTTATTATCATACAGATTTACTTAAGAACTGTTTACACTTCTATGAAAAGTCGTTGAAGCTGTTATTGTTTTGGTTAATTTCGTAGCCGATCGAGTGAAAATTCGTCTCCATATTTGTCGATAAAAGTCGATAATCAGGTGAAAATCTTGTGATTATCGACTTTTATCGACAAATTAAACTTGTCGATTGACAATTATCAACAAATATCGAGTACTTTCGACTTATCGACTACGTTTTCGATGATCGATTTTGATCGACATGTTACGCCCTGATCTACGTAAGAACCTTACCAATCGTCAATGTGCACGATACTTTAGAGTTTTGGAATGGCAGTCGCTGGATATAATGTGGCGTAGTGGACTGTGAAATACTTAATGGTAATGTACTTGCTCCGATTTTTGTCATAAATAAAGCATAATCGCGCACTAATTATTTGTGTTTCCATGGTCATTGAAAACTTGTAAGGCACTTGTATGTCTTATGTATGTATTGTTTTATTTATACATGTTAGATTCATTTGCAAAATTGTCCTATCGCTGCGAATTTGCTGTGCAATTAAGGAATCTAATTAAAAATGAAAAACCGGTGTAAATCAAATAAAATTATATAAAATAACTTAAATGAGTCAGCTGCTGCTTAGGGCATTCCATTCTTTGATAAATTTGTAGAAGCTAAATTTACAGATGCTGTTGCTATAGCTGCTGATATTAATAAATAATTTCAAGTGCGGAGAACAAGTTGCTTGCATAGGCAATTTAGGTAATTTGAGGATTTCCATCTCAGGGATAAATAGCTTTATACACATTGGACGGCTACATGTACGTGATTCTACAACGTTGCTTTAATTATTAAGTTACTCAGAATGGTTGAAACTGTTCCAAGTTCACACTTGTAGAAGTGAATTGAATGAATTTAGAGGGTGTTTTTAGTCCTTCCACACCATGAGAGTGTTCTGCTTACGGGGACTCATGCAGCTAACTACTGGCACTTTCAAGGCATGACTTAACTGGGGTAATATAAACCTGAATCTTAAATATATGATAGTGATGTGGGCAATGGGACAGAACTGAGCTGTGTTCATGAGCTTGCTAGGATTTTCAAGGCAGGGCCTAATTTGGGCTTACAAGCCTGATTCTCCTTGGTATCAGGACAGCTAGCCAGGATTACATTTTCAAAAATTATTGGTAACTTGTCAGTGAAGTTTTAGTGATCATAACACGATAAGGCAGCCAATTGCTTAGGAGTAAACCATGCTTCCAAGCTTGCTAATCCCAAAAAGGGACTGTAACATATTTGCTGTAATCTTTTGAATGGTAGACTGCTTCTGTGTTGTTGCTTGAAGGTGGAGTTGAGAACTAGACATCGTGAGCGTCCAACTGCCAGGGCTAGTGAATTACTATTCTAATTTTGTGGAAGGGATTTCCTGTGTAAGTTACCATAACCCATGCCCCTTTTAGTGTCTAAATACCAAGGGGTAGGGGATTGATGGTGTGAAGAATGTAAGGGACCTGGAATTTGCAACAAAATGTTTTCTAATTTTTCATAATTCACAACATACTTTTTTTCAGGTTAGCATTTTTTGCCAAACAGGCATGGAATTTGACCTTGCACTCATTGATATTATCAGGTTATAACTTCATGACTTGTCATTATTCTCACCTCCCTGTTACTTGAATTTTCTGTCACCATATTCAATTTATTGCCAGTCAAATACATTAAATGGCCACTGGAAAAATAAATTGTCCTTCTTAGCAGGGATAATGTTGCCTCTAACAGATATACATGTATGTATGGCACTTGGTTTGATCATGCTTCCTTTTATTTTTCAAACACCAACAAAAATGTGATATCAACATAAGAGCACCCTAGGTTGATAGCATGTTATTTTGTTATTCCTTTACTCAATGTTAATTTTAAATTCTCATTAAAGAACTTCATTAAAATAGTCATTTTTTCTCCTTTTCTTCTTGAACCCCCCATTTCCCATTGATTTCCATTTTTAAACAGTTCCAAACTTCACCCAAATAACTCAATTCATTGAAGTACTCAAGGAGGAAATTTCTTAAAACCTATAAAGGAATATTATCCCCAGCACTGGTTGAACAAACAAAGAGGACTGTATCTATCCACTGTTCAAATGCTTTATTTGCCCATTCTTTACAGGCTCTTATTTTACTAAATTCTAACAGCCAAGATTACACACATAACTTTTTCCAAAAGTAAATTGTTGTTGATATCATACCTTATCATTAGCCCAATCAGTTATTAATAACACAAGTGTGTTAGTATTGGACACTTGTCTACAATGATATTTCTAACAATATTAACAGTAAATAATAAATAAATACAAACGATATTTCTAACTCAAAAAAACATGCACATAAAGTATCATGAGGAAATATTTGTAAACTGGACAGCTCAAGCACAGAAAGCAGTATTGAAAGTGACAAATCCTAGGAGATCTGCAATTGAACAAGCAAATATGTAGGCAGGAATGGGACTAAATAAATCCAACAATGCCAACATGACCACTGTTCCCTTTAAAGCCACACCTGGGATTTGCTGGATTAAACACCACTAACTGTTTGACTATGCAATTGCAACATGGCTCTCTGGAAGAGCACTTGCAATAAATGGGATGCTGTAACTTCTAAATAAATCTTATGATGATGATGAACAATGATTCGTCCCTCATCTCAAGCATACCAGCCCTTACCGGTATTTTATTATAAGCTCTAAAGATGACGAAATGTTAAAAATGTTCAAAGACTTATGTAATCACTCCTAATAAATAAACATGAGCATTTTTTTTATCTCCAGTGGTTGAACAGGATAATGAGAAGTGTTACCCATGAATTGAAAAGCTCAAGAAACAGATTGCTATGGGATAGCAAGCAGAGTAAAGTAACTTAAGATTACATACAAACTTTGTTACTTGAACATATAAATCTTTGAAAATAAAAAGAAAGTTGCAAATAGATGTGCAGTCCATGCTAGGGTATACTATGCCAAAGATCTTTGGTATGGATCAATCCATAAACAAACAGTCATAAGAGTCATAAACAAACAGTCATAAGAGTTACATTTACCAAACCAAGTTGGCTAGGATCAGCAAGTAAAAAATAAATAGACTGGTTGAGCATAAATAGATAAATAAATAAATAATTTGCAACAATTTACCGTAAGATAAATTATGCCAAAAGCCGCCTATCCTCATGAAAAAAAAATACACGTTCGTTTGAGTGTATTCGTAAGCGAACAATTTCACTTGATCAACATTTAAAAACAAGTGGTCAGGGGAAGATGTAAGACTTCAGCTTAATAAATTACCCTGATTATTTTCTATTTTGCGCGTCATCTATGAGTTCGGCGAGCTTTATACTGTACGCACAAACCATATTAAATGAACGGCCAAAACAAGACCTCTAACACTTTGCCGTGTTCCTAAAGCCCGTATATGTATAACTTGTCTTTGTTTTTCTCTTTTTCTTCACGCATGTTTGAACCAACCTTCAGCCTTTTCCGCCATTTTGTTTATCTTGACCTCAGCCGTAATCTCGTACCCAGATCTTCTCACTCACTTCGCCTTAGCCGCCATTTTGAATACATTTCCATCCTCGTTGGAAATTTTGGTCACGTGATTCTGCTGTGTGCCAGGGTCTTCTCCCGAGCCGCCGCCATATTGAAAAGCGAGAAGACCCTGGGGACGAGGTTGAATGCAGCCATGTTCGGTCACAGGTGACCCAAGCTCTATGGGAGATATATAGACCGTGTGACCTTTGTTCTGCGTTGTGTGAGTGTTGTAATATGAGCTAACGGCGGCCGTTGCGTAACAGTAAAATTATAAGGATTTGTATGGGAAAAAACGATTCCGACTTTAATTAAAAAATGCGAACGTGTTTTTAATTTAAAAAACCCTACCTGAAGTCCTCTGTCTGTTGTTCTTTCTCCATTGTGGTTTTTGGAGCGATTTAGCGCGATTCCAGTGAGTTTTATTTCCACTGCCTTTCTCTCTATATATCCTTTACCAAGGTTGGGCACTCGAGCCGGTAGGCCGATCCGGTCCGCTGAGGGAAAAGAGCTCAATCATGTTATGGGAAAACAGCCTTCAAAATGGCAACTTTTCAATTTTTGGCTTATTTCCTAATTCAAAAAATTATGTGCTTACTGACCTAAAGCTGCTAAAGCAAGGGCTGAAGGAAAAAAATTATTTGGCTTTTAAAGGGGATGGTGTTCAGTGTGTCAAACTGTCTCCAGTGAGTTTTTTGCACTTTTGCCGAGAACCAAATATTAACTTACTGTACATGTATTTTATCACACTATTTTTTTTATTCTTGATTTGTTTGCAAAATTATTGAAAGGTCAATCACACAATCAACTGGGCTAGATGACTGGTGCTGTTTAGTTACATCCTATATAGAAGTTAAATAATTCAGTTCAAACCTGAACCTCATACATCTACATGTACACTGCTCCTTCAACAATCTCCTGAGATCTGTAATCTCTGATCTGTATCTGTATCTCCTGAGTTCATGTACTGTGGTATAGATGAAATTAAAGTATGATTTGCATTCACCTTTATAGCTACAATTTTGTATGTGAGTAGTAAGTTTATTTTTTATAATCCATTTATTAATTTTACTCTCAAAATTTTTCATCAGGTTTCTACATTAGTACAC